>JASPKZ010008885.1:0-1200000 GCA_030220185.1 Diploptera punctata
AAGCAAAATTTAACATTGATTATTTTTTTTTCCAACCTTGGATTTTTTCTCAAAAATTACATAATTTCAAAAATATGGAAAACTGCAAAAATACAATCTAGAGGGCTAGTCAGAGATTTATAATGCAAAAAATCCGGTTAAAATCACAATTTTGAAAATCGAGTAATTTTTTTCCAAGGCTATAATAACCTTGGATTTTTTCTCAAAAATTACATAATTTCAAAAATATGGAAAACTGCAAAAATACAATCTAGAGGGCTAGTCAGAGATTTATAATGCAAAAAATCCGGTTAAAATAACAATTTTGAAAATCGAGTTAATTTTTTTCCAACGCTATAACCTTGGAATTTTTCTAAAAAATTACATAATTTCAAAAATATCGAAAACTGCAAAAATACAATCTAGAAGACTAGACAGAGATTTATAATGCAAAAAAATTAGGTTAAAATCAAAAATTTGAAAATCGAGTTTTTTTTTTTCCAAGGATTGGATTTTTTCTCAAAAATTACATAATTTCAAAAATATCGAAAACTGCAAACATACAATCTAGAGGGCTAGTCAGAGATTTATAATGCAAAAAATCCGGTTAAAATCAAAAATTTGAAAATCTAGTTATTTTTTCCAAGGCCATAATAATTATTTTTTCTAAAAAATTTCATAATTTCAAAAATATCGAAAACTGCAGAAACACATTCTAGAGAACTACTCAGTGATTTTTATAATGCAAAAATTCCGGTTAAAATAAAAAATTTGAAAATCGAGTTATTTTTTTCCAACGCTATAACCTTGGAATTTTTCTAAAAAATTACATAACTTCAAAAATATCGAAAACTGCCAAAATACCATCTAGAGGGCTAGTCAGAGATTTATAATGCAAAAAATCCGGTTAAAATCAAAAATTTCAAAATCGAGTTATTTTTTTCCAAGGCTATATATAACCTTGGATTTTTTGTCAAAAATTACATAATTTCAAAAATATCGAAAACTTAAAAAATACAATATAGAGGGCTAGTCAGAGATTTATAATGCAAAAAATCCGGTTAAAACCAAAAATTTGAAAATCGAGTTTTTTTTTCCAAGGCAACCTTTGATTTTTTCTAAAAAATTTCATAATTTCAAAAATATCAAAAACTGCAGAAATACATTCTAGAGGGCTAGTCAGAGATTTGTAATGCAAAAATTCCGGTTAAAATAAAAAATTTGAAAATCGAGTTATTTTTTTTCCACCTTGGATTTTTTCTAAAAAATTACATAATTTCAAAATATCGAAAACTGCAAAAATACATTCTAGAGGGCTAGTCATACATTTATAATGTAATAAATCCGGTTAAAATAAAAAATTTGAAAATCGAGTTATTTTTTTAACCTTTGATTTTTCCTAAAAAATTACATGATCTCAAAAATATCGAAAACTGCAAAAATACAATCTAGAAGACTAGACAGAGATTTATAATGCAAAAAAATTAGGTTAAAATCAAAAATTTGAAAATCGAGTTTTTTTTTTCCAAGGATTGGATTTTTTCTCAAAAATTACATAATTTCAAAAATATCGAAAACTGCAAACATACAATCTAGAGGGCTAGTCAGAGATTTATAATGCAAAAAATCCGGTTAAAATAAAAAATTTGAAAATCGAGTTATTTTTTTAACCTTTGATTTTTTCCTAAAAAATTACATAACTTCAAAAATATCGAAAACTGCAAAAATACAATCTAGAAGACTGGTCAGAGATTTATAATGCAAAAAATCCGGTTAAAATCAAAAATCTGAAAATCGAGTTATTTTTTTCCAAAAATTTTTTCTCAAAAATTACATAATTTCAAAAATATATAAAACTGCAAAAATACAATCTAGAAGGCTAGTCAGAGATTTATAATGCAAAAAATCCGGTTAAAATAAAAAATTTGAAAATCGAGTTATTTTTTCCAAGGCTATAATAATTATTTTTTCTAAAAAATTTCATAATTTCAAAAATATCGAAAACTGCAGAAATACATTCTAGAGGACTAGTTAGTGATTTATAATGCAAAAAATCCGGTTAAAATAAAAAATTCGAAAATCGAGTTATTTTTTTCCAAGGCTTGGACTTTTTCTCAAAAATTACATAATTTCAAAAATATCGAAAACTGCAAAAATACAATCTAGAGAGCTAGTCAGAGATTTATAATGCAAAAAATCCGGTTAAAATAAAAAATTTGAAACTCGAGTTTTTTTTTTCCAAGGCTATAACCTTGGATATTTTCTCAAAAATTACATAATTTCAAAAATATCGAAAACTGCAAAAATACAATCTAGAGGGCTAGTCAGAGATTTATAATGCAAAAAATTCCGGTTAAAATCAAAAATTTGAAAATCAGGTTATTTTTTTCCAAGGCTACAACCTTGGATTTTATCTCAAAAATTACATAATTTCAAAAACATCGAAAACTGCAGAAATACAATCTAGAAGACTAGTCAGAGATTTATAATGCAAAAAATCCGGTTAAAATCAAAAATTTGAAAATCGAGTTGCTTTTTTTTAAGGTATAACCTTGGATTTTTTCTCAAAAATTACATAATTTCAAAAATATCGAAAACTGAAAAATACAATCTATAGGGCCAGTCAGAGATTTATAATGCAAAAAATCCGGTTAAAATAAAAAATTTGAAAATAGTTATTTTTCCAACGCTATTAACCTTGGATTTTTTCTAAAAAATTACATAATTTCAAAAATATCCAAAACTGCAAAAATACAATCTAGAGGTCTAGTCATAGATTTATAAAGCAAAAAATCCGGTTAAAATCAAAAATTTGAAAATCGAGTTATTTTTTTCCCAGGCTATAACCTTGGATTTTTTCTCAAAAATTACATAATTTCGAAAATATCGAAAACTTACATAATTTCAAAAATGTCGAAAACTGCAAAAATACATTCTAGAGGGCTAGTCAGAGATTTATAATGCAAAAATTCCGGTTAAAATCAAAAATTTGAAAATGGAGTTATTTTTTTTCCTTGGATTTTTTCTAAAAAATTACATAATTTCAAAAATATCGAAAACTGCAAAAATACATTCTAGAGGGCTAGTCAGAGATTTATAATGCAAAAAATCCGGTTAAAATAAAAAATTTGAAAATCGAGTTATTTTTTTAACCTTTCATTTTTCCTAAAAAATTACATAATTTCAAAAATTTCAAAAACTGCAAAAATACAATCTAGAAGACTAGTCAGAGATTTATAATGCAAAAAATCCGGTTAAAATCAAAAATTTGAAAATCGAGTTATTTTTTTCCTTGAATTTTTTCTCAAAAATTACATAATTTCAAAAATATAGAAAACTGCAAAAATACAATCTAGAGGGCTAGTCAGAGATTTATAATGCAAAAAATCCAGTTAAAATAAAAAATTTGAAAATTGAGTTATTTTTTTCCAAGGCTATAACCTTGGATTTTTTGTCAAAAAATACATAATTTCAAAAATATCGAAAACTGCAAAAATACAATCTAGAAGGCTAGTCAGAGATTTTTAATGCAAAAAATCCGGTTAACATCAAAAATTTGAAAATCTAGTTATTTTTTCCAAGGCCATAATAATTATTTTTTTCTAAAAAATTTCATAATTTCAAAAATATCGAAAACTGCAGAAACACATTCTAGAGGACTAGTCAGTGATTTATAATGCAAAAATTCCGGTTAAAATCAAAAATTTGAAAATCGAGTTATTTTTTTCCAAGGCTATAACCTTGGATTTTTTCTCAAAAATTACATAATTTCAAAAACATCGAAAACTGCAAAAATGCAGTATAGAGGGCTAGTCAGAGATTTATAATGCAAAAAATCCGGTTAAAATAAAAAAATTGAAAATCGAGTTTTTTTTCCAAGGTTAAATCCGGTTAAAATAAAAAAATTTCAAAATCGAGTTTTTTTTTTTCCAAGGTTATAACCTTGGAATTTTTCTAAAAAATTACATAATTTCAAAAATATCGAAAACTGCAAAAATACAATCTAGAGGACTAGTCAGAGATTTATAATGCAAACAATCCGGTTAAAATCAAATATTTTTATTTTAACCGGATTTTTTGCTTTATAAATCTCTGACTAGCCCTCTAGATTGTATTTTTGCAGTATTCGATATTTTTGAAATTATGTAATTTTTGATAAAAAAATCCAAGGTTATAGCCTTGGAAAAAAATAACTCGATTTTCAAATTTTTTATTTTAACCGGATTTTTTGCATTATAAATCTCTGACTAGCCCTCTAGATTGTATTTTTGCAGTTTTCGATATTTTTGAAATTATGTAATTTTTGAGAAAAAATCATTGGAAAAAAATATCTCGATTTTCAAATTTTTTATTTTAACCGGAATTTGTGCATTATAAATCTCTGACCAGCCCTCTAGATTGTATTTGTGCAGTTTTCGATTTTTTTGAAATTATGTTATTTTTGAGAAAAAGTCCTTTGAAAAAAATAACTCGATTTTCAAATTTTTTATTTTAACAGGATTTTTTGCATTATAAATCTCTAACTAGCGTTCTAGATTGTATTTTTGCAGTTTTCGATATTTTTCAAATTATGTAATTTTTGATAAAAAATCCAAGAAAATGGAAGAAAATAACTCGATTTCGAATTTTTTATTTTAACCGGATTTCTTGCATTATAAATCTCTGACTAGCCCTCTAGATTGTATTTCTGCAGTTTCCGATATTTTTGAAATTATGTAATTTTTTAGAAAAAATCCGAGGTTATAATAGCCTTGGAAAAAAATAACTCGATTTTCAATTTTTTGATTTTAACCGGTTTTTTTGCATTATAAATATCTGACTAGCCCTCTAGATTGTATTTTTGCCGTTTTCGATATTTTTGAGATTATGTAATTTTTGGGAAAAATTCCAAGGTTGTAGCCTTGGAAAAAATATCTCGATTTTCAAATTTTTTATTTGAACCGGAATTTTTGCATTATAATTCTCTGACTAGCCCTCTAGAATGTTTTTCCGCACTTTTCAAAATTTTTGAAATTATGTAATTTTTGAGAAAAAGTCCAAGGTTGTAGCCTTGGAAAAAAATAACTCGATTTTCAAATTTTTTATTTTCACCGGAATTTTTGCATTATTAATCTCTGACTAGCAATCTAGATTCTATTTTTGCAGTTTTCGATATTTTTGAAATTATGTAATTTTTGAGAAAAAGTCCAAGGTCTTGTAAAACAATAACTCGACTTTCAAATTTTTATTTTAACCGGATTTTTTGCATTATAAATCTCTGACTAGCAATCTAGATTGTATTTTTGCAGTTTTCGATATTTTTGAAATTATGTAATTTTTTATGTCTGTCCAGAGACTAATAGGTAGCAGCCCTACCACTGGACTACTTAGCGTCGGGCCAGTAACCTGTCCTAAGGAACTTCAAAACTACTTTCAAGTCTCAACACGAAAAAAGCCAGAAGGAATTGAAATATGGCGACCCACAGCAAAGAAATATGGTTAAAAGAAAACGGCACAATGATATTGTAAGATATGCAACCTGGAAAGTCCGAAGCATCCATGAAAAAGAAGAGGAACTAGACAGTATATTTAAAAATAGAATTATTGATATTGCAGTAACTACGGAAACTAAGAAGAAACTCAAAGGGATATACAGACTCTTAGATCTGCTGAAATGAGATACGTTCGGAGGACTGCAGGATACACACTACTAGATCACAAAAAAAATGAAGACATCTTAGAAGAATTACACATGGAATCTTTAAGAAAACAAAATTTCTGATTATAAGTCAAGATGGATACAACATGTTCATCGAATGGAAGATCACAGAATACCCAAACTAATGTTAAGATATCAACCTGCAGGAAGAAGAAGACCAGGACGTCCACTCAAAAGACTTCTGGATGGTGTTACTCTTGAGGCCGAAACAGGTCAACAAATGGCCTAAATTCGTAAATGTACTATGATGATGATGATGTAATTTTTGAGAAAAAATCTTTGTAAAAAAATATCTCGATTTTCAAATTTTTTATTTTAACCGGAATTTTTGCATTATAAATCTCTGACTAGCCCTCTAGAATGTATTTCCGCAGTTTTCGATATTTTTGAAATTATGTAATTTTTGAGAAAAAGTCCAAGGTTATAGCCTTGGAAAAATATAACTCGATTTTCAAATTTTTTTATTTCAACCGGATTTTTTGCATTATAAATCTCTGACTATCCTTCTAGATTGTATTTCTGCAGTTTTCGATATTTTTGAAATGATGTAATTTTTGAGAAAAAAATCCAAGGTTATATATAGCCTTGGAAAAAAAACTCGATTTTCAAATTTTTGATTTTAACCGGTTTTTTTGCATTATAAATCTCTGACTAGCCCTCTAGATTGTATTTTTGCAGTTTTCGATATTTTTTAAATTATGGAAAAAAATAACTCGATTTTCAAATTTTTGATTTTAACCGTATTTTTTGCATTATAAATCTCTGACTAGCCCTCTAGATTGTATTTTTGCGGTTTTCGATATTTTTGAAATTATGTAATTTTTGAAAAAAAATCCAAGGTTGTAACCTTTGAAAACTCAATTTTGAAATTTTGGATTTAGACAGGATTTTTTGCATAATAATTCCCGGACACACCCTCTAGATATAATTATTGCACTTTTTGAAATTTCAAAAATTTAACATATTTTTTAAAAGCACCAAGACTAACCTTGGAAAATTTCGAAAATGTTGAAATTTTTTGGGAATACACCAAGACTATAACTTCGGAAATGTCAATTTTGAAATTTTGGTTTTAGACCGAATTTTTTGCATTACAAATCCCGGAAACACCCTCGACATATAATTATTGCAGTTTTTGAAATTTCGAAAATTTAACATATTTTTAAAAAACTATAACCTTGGAAAACTCAATTTTGAAATTTTGGATTTAGACCGGATTTTTTGCACAATAATTCCCGGACACATCCTCTAGATAGAGTTTATGCATTTTTTTTATATTCCTAGAATATTGACATTTTTTGGAAAAACACCATGACTATAACCTTGGAAAACTCAATTTTGAAATTTTGGATTTAGACCGGAGTTTTATATTACAAATCTCGGAAACACCCTAAAGTTAGGATTTTTGCGGTTTTTGAAATTTCCAAAATGTTGACCCTTTTTGGAAGAACACCAAGACTATAACTTAGGAAAATTCAATTTTGAAATTTTGGATTTATACCGGATTTTTTTCATTATAAATCTCGGACACACCCTCTAGATAAGATTTTTGCAGGTTTTGAAATTTCGAATAGTTAACATATTTTTAAAAAACACCATAATAATAAACTTGGCAAACTCAATTTTGAAATTTTGGATTTAGAACGGATATTTTGCGTTATAATTCCTGAACACACCCTCTAGATAGAATTTTTGCAGTTTTTGAAATTTCGAAAACGTTGACTTTTTTTGGAAGAACACCAAGACTATAACTTAGGAAAATTCAATTTTGAAATTTTGGATTTAGACCGGATTTTTTGCATTATAAATCTCGGACACACCCTCTAGATAAGATTTTTGCAGGTTTTGAAATTTCGAATAGTTAACATATTTTTAAAAAACACCATAATAATAAACTTGGCAAACTCAATTTTGAAATTTTGGATTTAGAACGGATATTTTGCGTTATAATTCCCGGACACACCCTGTAGATAGAATTTTTGCAGTTTTTGAAATTTCGAAAATGTTGACTTTTTTTGGAAAAACACAAAGTCTATATCCTTGGAAAACTCAATTTTGAAATTTTGGTTTTAGACCGCATTTTTTGCATTATAATACCAGGACACACCCTCTAGATATAATTTTTGCAGTTTTTGAAATTTCGAGAATGTTGACATTTTTTGGAAAAGCACAAAGACTATATCCTTGGAAAACTCAATTTTGAAATTTTGGTTTTAGACCGCATTTTCTGCATTATAATTCCCGGACACACCCTCTCGATATAATTTTTGCAGTTTTTTAAATTTCGAGAATGTTGACATTTTTTGGAAAAACACCAAGACTAACCTTGGAAATCTCAATTTTGAAATTTTGGGATTAGACTAGATTTTTTGCATTATAAATCCCGTACACACTCTCTAGATATAATTATTGCAGTTTTTCATATTTCGAAAATTTAACTTATTTTTAAAAAAACACCAAGACTAACCTTGGAAAATTTCGAAAATTTTGACATTTTTTGGGAATACACCAAGACTATAACTTTGGAAACCTCAATTTTGAAATTTTGGGTTTAGAACCGGATTTTTTGCATTATAAATCCCGGACACACCCTCTAGATATAATTACTGCAGTTTTTTAAATTCCGGAAACTTAACATATTTTTTTAAAAAACACCAAGAATATAACCTTGGAAAACCCAATTTTGAAATTTTGGATTTAGACCGAATTTTTTGCATAATAATTCGCGGACACAACCTGTAGATAGGATTTTTGCAGTTTTTGAAATTTCGAAAAGTTTGACATTATTTGGGAAAACACCAAGACTATAACCTTGGAAAACTCAATTTTGAAATTTTGGATTTAGACCGAAGATTTTGTGTTATAAATCCCGGAAACACCCTAAAGATAGAATTTTTACGGTTTTTGAAATTTCCAAAATGTTGACGCTTTTTGGAAGAACACCAAGACTATAACCTAGGAAAATTCAATTTTGAGATTTTGGATTTATACCGGATTTTTGGCATTACAAATCTCGGACACACCCTCTAGATAAGATTTTTGTAGTTTTTGAAATTTCGAAAAGTTAACATATTTTTAAAAAACACCATGACTATAAACTTGGCAAACTCAATTTTTAAATTTTGGATGTAGAACGGATTTTTGCATTATAATTCCCGGACACACCCTCCAGATAGAATTTTTGCAGTTTTTGAAATTTCGATAATTTTGACATTTTTTGGAAAAACACCATGACTATAACCTTGGAAAACTCAGTTTTGAAATTTTTTGCATTATAAATCCCGGACACACCCTCTAGATAGGATTTTTGCAGTTTTTGTAATTTCGAAAATTTAACATATTTTTAAAAAACTTTGGAAAACTCAATTTTGAAATTTTGAATTTAGGACGAATTTTTTGCGTTATAAATCCGGGACACACCCTCTAGAAGGAATTTTTGCAGTTTTTGAAATTTTGAAAATTTCGACAATTTTTGGAAAAACACCAAAACTATTGGAAAACTCAATTTTAAAATTTTGGATTTAGACCGGATTTTTAGCATTATATATCACGGACACAACCTCTGGATAGGATTTTTGCAGTTTCTGAAATTTCGAAAATGTTGACATTTTTTGGTAAAACACCAAGACTATAAGCTTGGAAAACTCAATTTTGAAATTTTGGATTTAGACCGGATTTTTTGCATTATAAATCCCGGACACGCCCTCTAGATAGGATATTTGCAGTTTTTGAAATTTCGAAAAATTTTGACTTTTTTGGAAAAACACCAAGACTATAACCTCGGAAAACTCAATTTTAAATTTTGGATTTATACCGGATTTTTGCATTACAAATCCCGGACACACCCTCTAGATATAATTTTTGGAGTTTTTGAAATTTCGAAAATTTTGACATTTTTTGGAAAAACACGAAAACTGTATCCTTGGAACACTCAATTTTGAAATTTTGGTTTTAGACCGGATTTTTGCATTATAAATCCCGGACACACCCTTTAGATAGAATTTTTGCAGTTTGTGAAATTTCGAGAATTTTGACATTTTTTGTAACTCAATTTTGAAATTTTGGATTTAGGCTGGATTTTTTGCTTTATAAATGCCGAACACACCCTCTAGTTAGGGGTTTTGTAGTTTTTTAAATTTCCAAAATTTTGAAGTTTTTTGGAAAACTCAATTTTGAAATTTTGGATTCAGACCCGATTTTTTGCATATAAATCAGGGACACAGCCCCTAGATAGGATATTGCAGTTTTTGAAATTTCAAAAATGTTGGCATTTTTTGGAAAAACACCAAGAAAACACCTTGGAAAACTCAATTTTGAAATATTGGATATAGCCCGGAGTTTTTGCATTATGAATCCCGGACACGCCCTCCAAATAGGATTTTTGCAGTTTTTGAAATTTCGAAAAATTTGACATTTCTTGGAAAAACACCAAGACTATAACCTTGGAAAACTCAATTTTGAAATTTTGGATTTAGACCGGATTTTTTGTATTATAAACCACGGACACGCCCTCTAGATAAGATTTTTGCAGTTTTTGAAATTTCGAAAATTTTGACATTTCTTGGAAACACGCCTAGACTATTACTTTGGAAAACTGAATTTTGCAATTTTCGATTTAGACCGGATTTTTTGCATTATAAATCCTGGACACACCCTCTAGATAGGATTTTTGCAGTTTTTGAATTTTCGAAAATTTTGACATTTTTTAAAAACACCAAGACTATAACATTGGAAAACTCAATTTTGAAATTTTGGATTTAGACCGGATTTTTTGCATTATAAATCCCGGACACACCCTCTAGATAGCATTTTTTCAGTTTTTGAAATTTCAAAAATTTTGATATTTTTTGGAAAAACACCAAGATTATTTTGACTTTATTAAACACAATGTGTACATTAAATTTAATTTAGCTTTTTACCAGTCTTTAATTACAGTGTTTTATGGTAGAGTGCTGTTTTTACACTTCGCTAGATGATATTTGGGACATGGATTGTTGCATAATTTACAGACGCAGTCCTCCTTGGGTTCATGGTACATGTTGTTCAGGCATATATTCCCATGAAATCCATGGGCTGCGAAACGTGTGTACAGGTGTCGAAGTTCGGTTCCTTCCAGGTTTCTGTTTTCATTGCGTCTGTTTCAATAATTTCTGTCGGTATCTCGGCGGCTTTGTTCTGTGTCTCCTCGATGACGATTCTGTATGCTTGCGTTTCCGGTAGTCTGAAGCAGTGTCTGATATCTTCGATGAAGAAGGATTCCTGGGCTATTGTGTAGGCATAACTATTTCATGTAAATTTTGAAATTGACAGTGCTCTTTTGAGAAACCTTGATTAAACGCTCTCCAGTTTCTTAAGATTTTTCACCGTCAAAGTAATTCCATATTAGCTGGATTACGTATGTTCCGGCCGGCATTACTTTAAGATTGAAGAGTTTCATTGCAGTTGAGAGGAATAGTCTTTGGAGTTTAGGGATATCGTACAATGCAAAAAATCCGGTTTAAATCCGAAATTGAGTTTTGGATGGCAATCGTCTCGGTGTTTTTCCAAAAATTGTCAAAATTTTAGAAATTTCAAAAACTGCAAAAATGCTATCTAGAGGGTGTGTCCGGGTTTTATAATCCAAAAAATCCGGTTTAAATCCAAAATTTCAAAATTGAGTTTTCGAAGGCAATTGCCTTGGTGTTTTTCCAAAAATTGTCAAAATTTTCCAAATTTCAAAAACTGCAAAAACCCGGACGAAATCCAAAATTTCAAAATTGAGATTTGTTGTTTTTCCAAAAATTGTCAACATTTTCGAAATTTGAAAAACTGCAAAAATTAATTTTTACAATCTAGAGGTCGTGTCCGCGATTTATAATGCAAAAAATCCGGTCCAATTCGAAAATTTAAAATGTGATTTTTTTTCCAAGGCTATATTCTTGGATTTGTTCCAAAAATGACAAAATTTTAGAATTTTTGAAAATTACAAAAATACAATCTAGAGGGTACGTCCGCGATTTATAATGCAAAAAAATCCTATGTCGAAAATTTGAAAACAGAGTTATTTTTCTTCGATTTTTCCCCAAATATGTCAAATATTTAGAAATCTTGAAAACTGCAAAAATACAATCTAGTGTGTGCGTCCGCGATTTAAAATGCAAAAAATCCGGTCTAAGTCGAAAATTTGAAAATCGAGTTATTTTTTCCCAAGGTTATAGTCTAAGATATTTTCCCAAAAATGAAAAAATTTCAGCAATCATGAAGACTGCAAAAACACAATCTAGAAGATGTGTCCGATATTTATAATGCAAGATATCCGGTCTAAGTCGGAAATTTGAATATCGAGTTACTTTTTTCCAAGGCTATAGCCTCGGATTTTTTTCCCAAAAATGACAAAATTTTAGAAATTTTGGAAAACTACAAAAATACAATCTGGATGGTGTGTCCGCGATTTATAATGTAAAAAAATCCGGTATAAGTCGAAAATTTGGAAATCAAGTTTTTTTTTTCCAAGCCTGGAATTTTTCCCAAAAGTGTCAAAATTTTAGGAATTTTGAAAACTGCAAAAAATACAATCTAGACAGTGTGTCCGCGATATATAATGCAAAAAAATTGTCTAAGTCGAAAATTTGAAAATCGAGTTTTTTTTCGAGGCTACATAGTTTTAGATTTTTTCCCAAAAAGACAAACTTTTAGAAATCTTGAAAACTGCAAAAATGCAATCTAGAGGGCGTGTCCGAGATTTATAATGCAAAAAATATCCGGTCTAAGTCGAAAATTTGAAATTGGAGTTATTTTTTTTCCAACGCTATAGCTTTTTAATTCAAATTTTACAAATTCATCTTTAGCGTTTGTTCCTCTCATAAGCGATAGCCGTTGTCTGATTTTCACTCTGACCAGATGATGATCCGAATTGCAGTCTGTCCCTCTAACTGATCTAACATCGATGATGCTACTGTACAGTTTAGAAATTTTCTAAAATTTTGTGCTTTTTGGGAAAAAATCCGACACTACAGCCTTCGAAAAATATAAGTTGATTTTCAAATGTTCGCTTTGGAAAAAAAGAAGTCGATTTTCAAATTTTCGACTTGGACCGAATTTTTTACACTATAAATCGCGGACACATCCTCTAGATTTATTTTTGCAGTTTTCAAAATTTCTAAAATTTTGGATTTTTGGGAAAAAATCCAAGATTATAGCCTTGGAAAAAAAATCTCGATTTTCAAATTTTCGACTTAGACCGGATTTTTTGCGTTATAAATCTCGGACACGCCCTCTAGATTGTGCTTTTTCAGTTTTCAAGATTTGTAAAATTTTGTCATTTTTGGGAAAAAATCCGACACTACAGCCTTGGAAAAATATAAGTTGATTCGCTTTGGAAAAAAAGAAGTCGATTTTCAAATTTTCGACTTGGACCGAATTTTTTACACTATAAATCGCGGACACATCCTCTAGAATTATTTTGCAGTTTTCAAAATTTCTAAAATTTTGGATTTTTGGGAAAAAATCCAAGATTATAGCCTTGGAAAAAAAAAATATCTCGATTTTCAAATTTTCGACTTAGACCGGATTTTTTGCGTTATAAATCTCGGACACGCCCTCTAGATTGTGCTTTTTCAGTTTTCAAGATTTGTAAAATTTTGTCATTTTTGGGAAAAAATCCGAGACTGTAGTCTTGGAAAAAAAAAGTCGATTTTCAAGTTTTCGACTTCTACCGGATCACTATTTGGTTACCAAACTCCTCGATTTAGTAGATCATTTTTGTAATTTTGAAAAAAAAATCTGTATACAGAGTGTGCCCAGAATTTGTATGCCAAATTTTCGGACTAAATCCTAAATTTTCCAAGGATATAGATATCCGTGTATCACTAAATATGTCATAATTTTCGAAAACTTACAACTGCAAAAATGAAGTCTACAGAGTATGTCCCGTATATCCCATGCAATAAATTTTAGTTACATCGCAACTTTCTCCATCCTATTTTATCTCGAACATGTACCAACATTTTCGAAATCGTGAAAACTGTAAAAATAAAGCCTGCATGGTATGACCCAAATTTCCAATGCAGAAAATTGGTATATATCCCAAATTTTTCTACATAATTTTCCAAGTCTTGTTTTCACCAAAAGGTCAAAACTTTCGAAATCTAAAAAACTTCCAAAATTTATTCTACTGAGTGTTTCCGGAATGTTTAATGCAAAAAAATGAAACGTAGTAAATTTATCCATTGCATTTTACACGGCTATTATTTTGGTTACTGTTCAATTTTGTACTAGAACATGCCATCAAATCTTTAGAGCATGAAGCATACGACTCAATGGTATTAATAAGTTGCTAGTTTATGCTGAGCGAGGGGATACTAAGGGCCAACACGCACATACTATTGAATAACACTAAGAAATTGGGACAGGGAGTAAATGTCAATAAAACTAAATATATGGTCACACATAAAAATACACTATATAATGGAAATGGACAGCTGGCAGACAAAAGATGCAAATTTTGAAGAAGTGGCTGAATTCAAATACCTAGGAACAATAACCGCAAATAGGAATGAGATGTACAAAGAAATTAAACATAGGCTCAATTCTGAAAATGCAAGCTAATGTGCATTACAGGGGCTCTTGTCGTTCCAACTCCTTTCAAAAATCGTTAAACTGAAAATATATAAAAATGTTATTCTACCAGTTATGTACAACAACCAGATATAATAAGAAAAGTTAAGTCTCGTAGACTGCGATGGGCAGGACACGTGCCACAAATGGGGAATGAAAGACGTGCGTGGAAGCTTCTTGTAGAAAAACCAGAGGGAAAACGACCAGTTGGTAGATCAAGAATGAAGTGGGAGAATAACATTAACCATGATTTGAGGGAAGTAGATTATACAGGGAATGATTGGAAAACATTAGCTCAGGATTGAGATGTATGGAGAGCTAACGTCCGCGCGGCCATGAACCTACGGGCTCGATAGTGCCAGTGAGTTAGTTAGAATCTTGGTGGTTTTCACAAAAAAAGTCAAAATACGCGAAATCTTGAAGACTAAAGACTAGGTCTACAGAGTGTGCCAGGAACACCCTATGCTAAAAATGAATTATACATATTAAATTTGTCTACATTTTCTAAGGCTATTGCCTTCGTGTTTTCGAGAATAATATCGAAATTTTGTATATGTTAATAAGGTCAAGATATCAGTCTATTCGGTGTTGTCAGCATTTCCAATGGCAGTACAAATAACATTTTCCTCTCAAAGCTTTGAAAATCTTGAAAACTTCAAAGAAATTATTAAAAGAAGGAGTGTACCAATATCTAATGCAAAAATCTCTTTTTTTACATCACCATCCCATCTTGATGTTTTCACTAAAAGTGTCATAACTCTTGAAATCTTAATAAATGATAAAATTCAGTTTCCTGGTGGGTTTGGTAATTCTAATGGGAAAAAAATCAGTAAACACCCCAAATTTGCCCAACCTATTTTCTTGGTGTATTAACCAAAAGTAAAAGCTAAAAAAAATATTTTGTACGTGAGATCTCAATCCTCAAGTATAAAAATGGTGTCGTTCGACATTAATAACTATCTGTACACAACCATCCCTATTAATGAAGCAATAAAAATAATAAGAGTACAATAAGAGAAGAAAAATTTGAAGAAAACTGTACAGAACAACTAAGCAGAATGATCAATACAGTTTTAAAACAAAATTATTTCAAATTGAATAATGAGTTTTCACTCAAGAGGACGGTGTACCAATGGGTAGCCCCACTTCTGGATTTATATCCAAAATTTTCCTACAAAACTTTGACGATAAACACTTCGAAAAATTAAAAGAACAGTTCAATCATAAAACTAATAGCAATATATATCGGCGACTTCTTAATAATTTACAATGAAAATCCAATAAAAAAAAGTCTTATTAGAACTAAACAAAATGCTTGAGAAAACAAAATTTACAGAAGAAATTAAAATTAATAATTCAATAAATTATCTAGATCTAACAGCAATAAAAAAATTAATAGCAATAATTCAGACATCGGCATATACAGAATCCCCACTGACAATACAATTGCATCAACGAAAAATTAGTATGCCTACCTTTATCAGCCTCATAAACTGAATGATGAAACTGCCATTAAACCAAGGAAACTACAATAAGGAACTAAACTACATAAAAATGTTCGCTTCCAAAAAAAATATATGACTATGAAATGATTAATAAACCAGTCAAAAAAGAAGAAATAACAAATATAACTAAACAGGGAAATTGATGAAAATAAGAATTATACAGGCATTCAAACACAAAAGTTGACAAAAAGTGTTAAAAACACGATAAAAGTATACGGATTGCATACAGAACTAAGCATAAATTGAATAACATAATTTCAAACAAAATACAGGAAATGTATATATACATATACAGAGTGAAAATTATTTAAACCAACAAACTCTGGGAGGTTGTAGGGGACACCAGAACAAATATGTTTTCCCTAATGTCATGTTTTCCTATGAGGATTATTTAAACCCGTAGACGAAGATATCTCTGGCGACAAATTAATTAAACCAACAAACATTTTTGCATATTTTATAACCAAGAGACAACACATTAAAACAACGCAATTACTTAAATTATAGCAGAGGTTCAAAAATGCCTCCATTGACATGTAAACAAAGGTTACACCGGCGGATCATGTTCAGTCTAATGCGGGCAAAAACTCCAGGAGTATCGTTAATTGCTCCTGCTGCTGTTACTATCCGGGCAACCAGATCCTCTTCTGATGCAACATGAGTTGTGTAAACAAGGTTGCGCATCTCTCCCTACACAAAAATAATCCAGAGGAGTCATATCTGGGGAACGAGCAGGCCATGGTACAGGACCACCTCTGCCAATCCACTTTTCTGGAAATCGTTGGTTCAAGAATCACGCACGCGACGATTGAAATGTGCCGGCGCCCCATCATGTTGGAACTACATGCATTGTCGTGTATGGAGCGGGAAGTCTTCCAGCAATGCTCTGGCGAGAAAATTGTAATATTACCTGTCATTTAATGGCCTAGGTAGGAGATATGGCCCAATTAAACCGTCCCCAACAACACCGGCCCACACATTAACGAAGAACCGCACTTGATGTGCGTAACTGTGGCATGTGGGTTATCCTCACTCCAAACATGAGCATTGTGCATGTTGAAGACTCCATCACGCCCGAACATTGCTTTATCTGTAAACAACACAGAGGATGGAAATGTAGGATGCATTTGGCACTGTTCCAGGTACCGCTGCGAAAACTGTGCTCTGGGTACATAATCAACTGGTTCCAGGTTGTGGACACGCTGTAAGTGAAATGGATGTAAGAATTGCTCATGAAGGACGTTTCTTACAATCGTCTGATTCGTCCCCATGTCACGCGCAATTGCACGAGTGCTGATTGAAGGATCTCGCTCCACATGCTGCATGACAGCTTGCTCAAATCGCAGCGTTCTTACTGTGCGACGGCGTCCCTGTCCAGGTAATCTGCTAAATGACCCGGTCTCAACCAGACGTTGGAACACAGCAGTAAACGTCGTATGATGCGGGATACTGCGATCAGGATATTGTTGTTGACTATAGCTATTTAACTCATGCCCCAAATGGGAGTCAATGACCAATCACGTTTCAATGATTTCTCTTTTACAACCAATCAGAGTCGTGTTTCACGAAATATTTATCAGTGTTATATCTACCATATTAAAGAAAGCTCCTCCTTTTTAATATTCTGAACAGGTCTGACCATTATTTTGCAGTGACTGAGCCTATAAGGAATACGGCTACCAGATTGAATATATCGTCGCTTAAGAAACAATACCGCGTAACTAACAAAATGAACATTTTACACGAGAAACAAAAAACTGTTTATTTTTCCTCTTAGTACCTATGCATTGAAACAATTGTATCTATAAGTTTAGCAAGATCATGGTACAGAATTGCATCCCAATCTATGTTAGAACTGAGAGCACTTCTTCCGTGATGCTAACAGTATAAAAATGTCAATTTCAACAAAAGTGTCAGTTACATGGTATTGTTTCTTAAGCGACGATATAGTGCATAGATGTCAACACATAGCGCTTGCAGGAGTTAATATAAAAACATTTGTAGCAATTTATTATACCACAAAAAAAAAAAAGAAACCACTGTTTGCACTTTCTTAAATGTATTTTTTTCCCCAGGTAATAATCCAGAAAAATATAATTGTCATATTTACATCATACGACATCAGAAATGAATTAATATACAGTTTGATGTGTTTCATTTTTTCTCCACTAGAGAGCATTCTTACAATATTGCGTTCCTTTGGCAATAAATAGTATGATCTGGTTGCAGTGATAAACAAAAGAAGCAGATGAAACGTACCTATCGCTTCTCATTTGTTTTCAAACATCGCCGTTTACATTAAATATATAAATATTTTAAAATAACTATAGTTAAATAGTGATTTGTGAGTAAACAGCTTAATTTTATTCGTTAAATAGTCCTAACAAATGCCAATCTTGATTTCCAAATGATCTAGATAAATTCACTCCTCACTTCGTGAGTCGTGAAAATTATCGATCATTTGGAAATCACTCGTGGCATGACATGATAAACCCGCTGTGCAGCTCGTCCGTTGTGGTGCGCTACGCACCAACCATATGAGTGTACTCACTCCAGGTGTACCGCTCCATTAATAAACAGATACAATTCACTACTACACTGGTGGACAAAACAATTCCTACCATCAACAGCAGTTTCAGTCGTGACAACTGAAGAGCGTAATACGCCCTCTACCTGTTTAAATAATCCTCATAGGAAAAAATGGCATTAAGGAAAAATATATGTTTTGGTGTTCCCTACAACCTCCCAGAGTTTGTCGTTTAAATAATTTTCACCGTGTATATATATATATATATATATATAAAATAAACTAAAATGCAGCAGTTGTGAAAAATTGTATGTTACTGGTTGAGGACAACTGAAATCTCAGATAAAAATTAATTTTTTTAACTTTTGCATAGTGACCTCAACAGTGTTTCGTAATTAATTTTAAATGTATTGATTGACCAAAAGTGTCAACATTTTCGAAATCATGAGAAAAGCAAAAGAGCAGTATGTGTTGGATTTTCAATGCAAAAAAAAGGTGTATAAAACCACATGTATATGAGGTAATTTTTCTCGTGGAAAGGTTGGTACAAAAACAGTATTTTTTTCATATTATAAATTACATAGTCACACATTAATTTTCAGTAACGGCAAATCACATTTATCAGTAACACTTTAACTAAAACTTGTCAAAACAAATGAATCGCGCATTTAAACAAACTCCCTGCTGATATTAAATTACTTCAACTGCTGCTTTCCAAAGCTGCTTCAATTCTATTTAAAATAACTTTACTTGGAATGAATAAAAGGAAAATGGCCCACATTATTCTCACATTTTGTCTTATCATCCGTTTTTATTACACGCTTTATATTAGCTTGACCTGTATCTATGTAACTGAATCTTTTAATGCGATTTCCGCCCACTTAAAACCATTGGATCGACTTGAAACTTTGCATACTTGTAAAAGACCCGTGACAATATAATAATTTCATATTTTGTTTCTAAAATCATGGCCAGAATCATCAGAAAAAAAAAGTGTCTTTGTATCTATGTAACGGATTTTTTGAACAAGATTTTCACCCACTTTGAAACATTGGATCGACTTGAAACTTTGTATACGCGTAAAGGTCCCGTGACAATATAATAATTTCATATTTGTTTTCTAAAATTCTGGCAGAATCATCAGAAAATAAAAAAAAAAGTGTCTTTGTATCTATGTAACGGAATTTTTGAACACGATTTTCACCCACTTAGAAACATTGGATCGACTTGAAACTTTGTGTACTTGTAAAGGACCCGTGACAATACAATAATTTCATATTTTGTTTCTAGAATCCTGGCCAGAATGATCAGAAAATCAAAAAATGAAAACTGTTATAATAGCTTGCGGACTTGTCGACTTTTTTGTCAATCGTTGTAAGAGCTCAGTTGGTAAAGCGGTACTCTAGTAGTATATAATTTCCGTAATCCATAGGTCGCTGGTTTTTTTTTTAGAAGAGTATTACTTTCAGCTCATATTACAATAGAATCGAATTTAAAGATATTTACATTTTTACCTTATTCTGTAAAATATTAAAAATAAAAAATAAATAATAGTTTTAAAAAACTAAAACAACACACTTTATTAGAAAACCGAACTAAAAAAATGAAATGATTTTAATTTCCAACATGCTTGGGATAAATAATTTTACCATCAAAAGCGTGGGGTGCTTTTTATGATTTGTACATTTTCTTCTTAGAGACTTTACTTTTACCAATATCTGTTTATTATCAATTATATTAATTGATAAAGAGCACCCCACGCTTTTGATGGTAAAATTACTTATCCCAAGCATGTTAGAAATTAAAATTATTTTTCATTTTTTTAGTTCGGTTTTCTAACAAAGCATGTTGTTTTAGTTTTTTAAAACTATTATTTATTGTACCCTCATTATTTAACCAGTTTTCCAAACTATTGTTAATTTCTCTTCTATCCAAATATTTTTAAAAAGGGGATGCATTATACATGCAGTTGTTTCAATATCGCAAGTGAGAATCTCTGGACAACGTTATCTCTTCCATTCTTATTTGTTTTAATCTTCTTCACTTCCTGGTTTAGGCAAGAGTTGCCTGTTCCGATTTGTTTTAGTACTTTCCTAATTTCAATTAGACTAGGAGGATCTGTATTTATATCTGGAAAAGGATTATAATTGCATAGAATGTATCTAGAGTATTTTAAAATTTTCGAAATTTTGCAGAAAAAAAAAGGAAAATCAGTTTAAAAATAAGGTATGTACATATAAAAAAACTGCAGCTATATTGTGCAGAATGCAATGATACACATTTTAAAATTTCCAAAAATTTGCAGTTTTGTTTAATAATACTATGACTACAGGCCTTGAAAATGTTTACTCAGAAACATAAATTTCCCAAATCATGGTCCGCATACTGGAAATTAGTCTAGAAAATCCTGGATACAATTAATGAATGTATTATGATTTCTTTAAATTGCATTGTTTATTAAATATATCAAGACATATCAAAAATGGATAGAGATTGTAATATTAGCCAAAAGTTTATATTTGAAAATATTAAAAACACTGTTACAGGTTCTATACATCACATATAGGACTAAAGCAGTTGAACTGGGAATCATCAAAAATTAATATGATTTTTTTTTACACGCATCAAGCAAACAAAAATATTTTAACTGAACTTTTATAGGAAAAAGGTTTAATTTAAGATCACATTAAAATACTTCATACTTCACCTCATATCCAGTCTTCTTATTATACTGTAGTTTCAAAGCCTTGGCAGCTTCATCTTCAGTAATTTCTCATCGACATAACATCAGTCGACGAGATATTACTGAAGATGAATCTGCCAAGGCTTTGAAACTACAGTATAATTAGAAGACTGGATATGAGGTGAGGTATGAAGTATTTTAATGTAATCTTAAAAATATTTAAACTCAACTTCAGTGAACAAATAATTAAATTAATAATCTGTAAATATTGGTAAGGTAATTACCAACATTTAAAAACAGTAAAAAAATGTAACCGAGCTATTTTAAGAGATTAGTCATGCTAGACAGTTATATTATATGGGTGCGAAACATGGACTCTTACTTTAAGGGAGGAAAGGAGATTTCTTAGGAACATTTTTGGACCAAAGAGAGATGAACAGACAGGTGAATGGAGAAGACTACATAACAATGAACTACATGGTCTTTATAGGAAGCCAGATATAATAAGAACAGTTAAGTCTCATAGACTGCAATGGGCAGGACATGTTGCACGTATGGGGAATGAAAGACTTGCATGGAAGCTTCTTGTAGGAAAGCCAGAAGGAAAACGTCCAGTTGGTAGACCAAGAATGAGGTGGGAGAATAACATTAACTATGATTTGAGGGAAGTAGATTATACAGGGAATGATTGGAAAGCATTAGCTCAGGATATGGATATATGGAGAGCTTATGTCCGCGCGGCCATGAAAACTAAGTAAGTAAGTAAGTCATGCTAAAGAATCATTTTTGGGTGTGATTCCCAGAAAGTTAAAATTTGATAAATCAAGGGATTACTTTTTAATAGAAAGACTCATTATTATTAGGGTCATGCCATATTAACATATTTGGAAAGGGTTGAGGTTAGTGGATCACTTTTAATTATTATCACCTGATAATGCAAAGAATAAATAATCCAGAAGTAACATTTTTTATATATATTTCATTCTCTCTGTTTATTACAATGCATTCTTGCATGCCACATGGCTATTTCTACAGCAAGGTATAAAAGTTAAACAGAAGAGGGTGAACTGCAACAGACAACATTTCTGAACTTTGAGAAGGCACGGCAGAGAGAGGAGAGGAGACCCTACAGTTGTACCAACCCCAAAGATATTGTCATCAAAGTGCAGTGCAACATGAGCCACAATAAAATTAAATTAAGAGGAAAGATTTATGTTAATATTCAGTAACATCAATACCTATAAGACTCTTTATCACTAGACCTTAAAAATCAAATGTAAGTTAAGAAAACAACATACACTCTTAACATAATTTTTATGTTTACATACTTATTAATTTGTAACTCTCATACCTTAACTTAGAACACATCATGATAAAATAGTAGAACATTTAAAAAAAAAACAAATTTCAGTTTTCACAGAAGCAAGGATGTTCATTTATCAGACTATACCCCTTAATTACTCTACCAGCATTGTGATAACTAGGGCAAGGCAATTAATGATTTTGCATTTTTTTCTTATGAAGGTTGAAACATTGCTTGCATATATGAAAATGTACGGCATTAAAAAAACGGATTAAATAAAAGCAATTCGATAGGGCATTTATTTGCATTTTCTTAACTTTTTCAAGGATAGGTCATTTTTTGGCAATTTTTAGGTAATTTTGAGCATTTTTTACACTTTTCCAGAAGGCTGTGACATTATTTGTATTTGATTTAAGATTTTTATTATAATTCAGTATTTTTCCTTATCAATACAATTTCTTGGAATTAAGTAGTTGTTTTGCTAACTACTACCCCTATTCTTCAAGGTATGTGCATAATGAACTTGCCCACTTCTAAGAATTTTACTCAATTTCTTAGAGCTTATGCTAGCTTCTACCCTTATTCTGATTGTTAACTGCAATTCAAAATTGCTGTAAACGTGCACTGTGTAATTGAAATGGATTTTCTGCAAAAGGTACTGTAATATGTATTTTTAAAATACTTTTCTTTTAATATCTTGATGTTAAGTTAAATTTTATGTAATTCAGTAATCAAGTGAGTACTTAATCTAATAAATACCGGTAGTATTTTTATTGATAATTCTTAACTTTTTATTGGTCTTTTTTTTTTATTTGATTGGTCATTTTTTGCATTTTTTAAGTCATAAATGCATTTTTTACCAATTTATAGGTCATTAAATGCCCTGCCCTAGTTATATACAACAGGAACTTGAAATCTTTCAAAAATTGAGAACAACAAAGAAAGTGTTAATATTTAAAAACAAAATATTAAGAATAAATTTTGGACTATCATACAAAACATCACTATGCGGTATAATTTAAAATAAATTGTGTTCACCTCACCTTATATCTCGTCTTCTAATTAAACCGGTTTTAAAACCTAGGTGGTTTCATCATCAATAATTTTAAAACCGATGTACTGACATCCAGGCATCTTCTAATTAGACCGGTTTTGAAACCAGTCTAATTAGAAGATGGGATATGAGATGAAGTGAACAGATTTTATTTTGAACTTTAATAAATAATTGTCCTAACCAAGAATATAATTTATTGGGATCTTATAAATATTTATGTATATAATGCTCTTTCTTGCTTCTCAATGTGTGTGTGTGTGTGTGTGTTTTCTAATCCCACCCATTGCACTTTACATGCTTCGGGTTCTGAGCTGGGCAGATAGATGGTGTCTGTCATGTTAGAATGACAACTAATTATGCATCCACAAGACTTCACATATTTTGATGTGGTGCGTACTCAATTTCCTAATGGCACAGAAAGCATATTGTTAAATTGGTTATTCCAATGCTTTGAAGATGTTTCTATTTAGGCAATCATCTCTAATAATCCTCTGGAACATGGCTACAGATAATTTAAGACAAGTTTTGGAACCTTTAGAATTGTCCTACAGTTAGTACTATCTGTATTAGTCAAATTGGAATTATAATCATGGGAGTATTCCTTTTGATCACTCTCTGTAGATTTTGGGGTTTTCAGTGATTGATTTGAGATCCATTTTTAGGTAACATGTCAGCTCCTTCATTTCGTTTTAAGCTGTAGTGTGCTGGAATCCACTGTATAACTACCTGGGATCCATTATAACAGTATGTCTTTTCCTAGACTTAGGATATTGTTTTATCATGTTAACAATTTCATTATCTTTTCCAATTTAGGATATGTTGAAAATTATATTCTTGAATTATAGCCTTGAACTCGGATAATATAAAAAAATTCTTGTACTGTTGTAACCAAATTTGAAGAATAGAAAATTGAGACGGTTTGGCAGTATCTTTTATCATAACTAGACCAATCTCTCATGAAGACCATTATATTATTTCTCAAGATATTGTTGAAGATAGGAATCTATGAAGAATCTTTTTAGGTAGTATTTTACTTAATATTCCTTTTAAACATCTTAGGATATTAGTGTGTAAGATAAAGCTGAATGTGAAAGGACCAATTCTGTCAATCCTCTGGTGTCTGGACCTGGTGAGGTTACATCCTCTCATATTTTGAGGTTATACCAGCACCACAAGTCTAATACATGGGATCCATTGCTTGTGGTGCTTCCCTTCTGAAGGAATCCATCTCATAATTTCTAGGCCCTCAAAAATGTTGACTCTGACTGAATTTGAACTTGCAAATATCAAATCCAAAAAATAAGCATAGTAATCATTAGATCATCACGATCAAATGGGGGATAAACCTATACCATCTCCTCTTTCAACTATATTTTTTGTGAGTAATGAAGTTAACAAAGGCAGAAACAAAACAAAAACATATATTATTTAATCAACGAACAAATTAATCTTTATGAATGAAGCCAAAAAAGTCTCCACTTCTGGTAATCCTTACTTGAATTTAAATTAAATTAAAATATACCCAACCTCAAATTCTCAAGATAAAATACAAGGTCTCAGCAGACTGGATATTGTACATTAAAAACTGAAGTTCCAATATTATACCGTTTGATCATCTTCATTCCAACTCTAATTTACAATTTAAGAAACATTGTATCACCTCACCTCATATTAGTGTTAATTCGTAGAAAGTCAATTATAATTTACAAATTTTGAAAATAACTACTTACTTATTTTAGGAATTCACACTATGAGGTATAATCATTTAGGTAGAATTTTTTATCACTCACCTCATATTGTTCTTCTTATTTGACTATAAACTAGTTTCGGAACATAGTTTCTGTTCCATCCTCAGTATCGTCACAACCGTTGTTCTGTCATCTTGAAGGGCCATCCTTCGCTCCTTTCATTGGCAGACTGAAAAACCTCGAAACCAGGTCATTCTCACCAGGAATTTCAAAGTTCATTAATTTCTTCTTTTCACTCTTTTGAATGTAGATATTTTCCCAAACAGTAAGTTCTTTTGGTTTTTCTATTTGTTTTAATAATTTAGCTTCTTTCTCGATAAGATATTTTTCAGACCATGAATGGACAGCCACTGCAGATTTTTCTACTTCCCCTTTCTTGACATTAAAAAACTAACTTAAAAATAGGATTAAAAATTTACTTAAACTGAAAGAACAGTGTCCAATTACTGTCAAGTGTTTCGTATAATTACATCCGATTGAGGGTCTTTCCACTTTTCAGCGGTTGCCCTTTTACCAGCCGGCTGCTGGCCCTTCACATCCACATGTGTCAATCACAGAGGTAGATGATCAACAGCCAGTGTAGGGGTGACATGTGGTTAGCATGTCGAGTCCCCCAGCCGTTATAGCTGGTTCCTCAACCTGGAGCCGCTACTTATTGTAGCTACCCAATTGCCTCACGATGCTGGGTGGGCACCGGTCCCATACTGGCAAAATACCATGAGAAAATTTCTTCCCCCATGGAGACTCGAACTAGCGCAAGTCCCGTAGCTCTGCGCCAAGGCTTCCTACCTTAACCGCTCGGTTACGGCGCGGGACGTATAATTACATAATATCTAAAATATTAAAAGCTGATAGAAACATTTAAAGACAAACAGATCAAAAGCTCCATCCAATCTACACTATCCTCCAAATGAGTAGCCAGCTTTAATTAAATAATTTTAAGCCCTTATATATACATACATACATACATGCATGGTGCAGCAATTTTAATTCAAATACAAATTTATCAATATTGTAGCATATATTCCCATTTGTTACAGGAAAAAATGTAATTTTTTAAGGTATTTACATTGGAAGAATCAAAGTGCTAAAATTAATAATACAATTATGTTTAATAAGATTATAAAGAAAACAAATAAAACTGTAAAAAAAAGTAAAGTATTCCCACTACAGGCCTCAGGAGGCCTTTGGGGTAGTGGGAAGTTAAGGCTCCCACTATTTCTAGACAATCGGCACTTGATGTCAGCCCGGGTTGTCAGCCCTGCGTGACGGCCGCCTTTACCCCAGAACAAGCGTCTGGTACTCATTTCCGTTAGAGGCTGAGTCGACCCCAGGGCCATTGTGCCGCCAGAAGGTTTGGGCCAGTTTAAAAATCCTGACCCCACCGGGACTTGAACCCTCGACCTTCCGGCTTGTAGCGCAGTGCCTTAACCACTACGCTACGGCGTGCCCCCAATAAAACTGTGGAAAATTAAAATTTTAATTCAAGAGTAAATTATGAACAATATATAATTTGCGTTCTATTGAAGAAATGGATTTCAGTTTTCCATAAAAATAAATATGTGCATTACCCACCCTCTTTCATATTTGCACTCAAAGAATTATATCTTTAATATTAATATTTTTAAAGATGTTATCAGTTCTACATTACTTAAAGATGCAGTATGTCCAGAAAATCAGTCAACAGTAGAGAGATGTAAATTTATAAGCTTTATGAGTCTTCTGTTATCTTACCTCATATTCGTAGATTTCTTTTAGGATTAATTTCAAAGCATCTATGTTCTATTTTCAGCTGTCCAGACTGATTATCTCTACGTTGTCAACCCTGGATGTCGACTCCTACTCTCTCATTTTGTGGCGCAAAGAAATTGCATGTCAAATCTCTCTTCCCGGGAATTTTGAACTTCACATACAATCAGGAGAACAAGGAGAGAATCATGAAATTTTAATTCATAAGGAAAGAGATTTGATACGCAAGTTCTTTGGACCATAAAAACAGGAAATAGGAGTCGACATTCAGGGCTGACAACATAGAGATCATCAGTCTGGACAAGTTGAGGATAAAACATAGGTATTTTGAAACACGTTCTAAAAGAAATCAATGCATATGAGGTAAGATGACAAAAGACTCGACTAATTTATTTAAGAAGAACCTCGTAATGTTACTTCCCATTGTAATTTCAAAAGCTAGCAGCTGTCGATTATGTTGGTAGCATGAATCAACATTTAACATTGGTACAATTATAATATAATTAACAGTAATGAAGAGAACTCATGTGAGAAATGCTGGCAACTCTTCCTGTTACTGTGGAATCACTTTCTGGTTGTGCAGCTTTCTATAATATTTTGAAGACGTAATTTGCATATTTTAAAGATACTTTAATATGGTTGGTGGTTGGTATCTAATGTCGAGCACTTGATAATGAAATCATTCGCTCTCTTGCACTCCAATATTTAGCAGAAAGGCTGGTCTCTTCTACAAAAGCTGGACAACGGAGGAGATGGTTTCTTTCCATATCTTCATTTAAATTGCAAAAAGGGCATTTAGGTGAATCTGTTATGCCAATTCTGTGTAGGTGTTTATTCAAGCAGTCATGTCCCGTTAGCAGTCTGAATGTTGCTACTGCAGATTTTCTTTGTAATGTAGTAATGTCATAAGCTTGTAGATTTTCCCATTCCTTTCCAGATGTTTTGGTGGTGTATTCTTCTCTAAGTTTATTGATGTATTTATTTGAGATAATTCTTTTGATAGAGTGAAAGGAAACTGGAGCAGAAGTTGGGTTTGAAACAATTTTGCTACCCTTCTTGGCTAGAAAATCGGCTATTTCATTGCCTGTCACTCCACAATGGGCCGGAATCCATTGAAGTACAACTTTTTTATGTAGACGGGATAAATGTTTTATCATTTTGTGACATTCGATAATTTTGATGCTTTTGGGTGTTGTGTCTCGTGTTATAGCAAGAATGGCTGCTTTCGAGTCACATAGAATTACAACTTTTGTAAATTTTTGGATGT
Source organism: Diploptera punctata (assembly GCA_030220185.1). NCBI lineage: Eukaryota > Metazoa > Arthropoda > Insecta > Blattodea > Blaberidae > Diploptera > Diploptera punctata. Next base: position 28,109 of record JASPKZ010008885.1, read on the forward strand.
GATATAAAAGATTTTGTAAACTTAAGAAAATTGCTAGAATTTCGCCATCAAAGTTTGTTGAATTTGTGTTTAGATACTTTAATATTGATGTTACTGTTATTCAGTTTTGTTACCTTTATCTTTAAAAAGCTAACTTCATTTTACTTTTACATTCCCATTTTTAACCTCTAAACAAATGCTCTAAACTTTCTCTCTTAATTTAGTTTTATTACAATTACTGTATTATAAAAAATGGCACATAAAGCATTATTAGTAATCCGTGTTGCACTATTGAGTACTTTTTATATAATTACAGTTGTCAACTTTATATTCAATAACACTGCACTATCTCCTTCAACATATAACCACATTAAACATGTTCACAGACACTTTTGTCTTTCCTAATGGATAATTACATACAATATACAGTAGTTAGAGATATATTTGTTCGTTTATTTAGGCTCATGTCACTTTTGCACTCAATATCAAATACAAGAAAGAAAATGTAGATAGACCTAATTGTGAAATTGTGTTTTAAGCTTCAATATCAAGTCACACAATTTATATAAATTTACAATCTAAATTATTGACTAAATATATAGCAGCAGTTCACAGCCAGTGTGCTGTGACAATTTGGAGTATCAGAAGATTGACAATGAGTTCCATGTGATATTTTGGAGGCGTAAATTTAACATTTTTGTGATATATAGGCCTATTCTGATTAAATTTATATTTATAAAATTTTATCATGGATATCCCAATTTTGTAATTCAATAACTTCTGAGCACAATCCAAAAAAAATATTTTATTGTGTTATAAGTGTTTCTGTGATTAGTGATGTTTCAAAAAATTATGAAAACACTTTTTATAAATACCATATTTTAAATAACATTAAACATAGAAAAAATTAACATAATACACTTTCAAAATTATGTGTTAACACATTCAGTACCATAAACCAGTTAAGGCGTTTAAGGAGACTATCGTGTATGCGGCCGTTGGTCAGTTAACTCGCTTTAGAGCGGGCGCAAACAAACCGCGTTTATATTCGGCGCCTAAATACTGTGTTGGCTTAGTATGTCTTGGAGATCATAGATGGCATGTAAATGTACATTTTCTATTCCTGTTTGACACGTTTAACCTTGGTGAATCCCCTTTTATTTTTAAAACAAACAACACATGGAATTCGTTCACCCAAACTTGTCTCCAGGCTCCAATGCAGTCGTATATGTTTCTCGTTATCGTGCTGTTGTTTGTGCGAGAGTGAAACCATGGCGAAAGAAAAATATCTCACTGAAGAAGAATTAGTGAATATTTTGTATAATGATGATTCAGGTGATGAAGTGATTCCTGAATTAGAAGATTCACAAAGTGAAAGTGAAGGTGAACTTCCACTTCCTAAAATTGATATGCCGATACCATGTGATGTCAATCACCCAAGTTATTTCACCATCAAATCCTACTAGGATATCTCCTTTAGGTATGTACAAAATTTGAATTTTCTAGGAATAATAGTTTGTGAATAATGGTCCATTTTCTGAAGTGCCACGAAAAGGGGTATTTAAATGGCTGGCCTGTGGGTTTAAATGCCCTGCTCAGTGCCTGGTACTGAATGTGACACAAAATCTAACCCAATTTAATATTGAAAAAAGTGCACGAACTATATTATAAAGTATATAAATCACCTAGAAATATGTAGATTAACAAGTCACTTATAATGAACAAAATCATATTACTGAACAAACTAATTCAATTATTAATGAGTTGGTTATTTTGTCTGGCCTCATATTTCTTGATTTTTATGCAGACCTGGTTCCTCACTTTGCAAAAACCATGAATTTTAAAATTCCCGGAGAAAAGGGAAAAAAATTGATTTGGAAGTTCATTGATCAGCCAGCAGAGGGAGCAGAAATTAACTTACAGGATGGACAACTGCAAAATAACAGTTGGAATGCATCGACAATTTCGCACAAAAAGCGACAAAACCTGGTCTGCATAAAAATCAAGAAATATGAGGTGGGTCAAAATAATCAACTCAATAATAATTTTTAAAAAAATCATAGTGTTATTTCCTACATATATTAAATAAACTAATTCAATATTATATTTGAAGAGAAAAATTTTTGCCTAGATCGAGACTCGAACCCGGGACCCTTGGCTTTCCGGGCCAAGTGCTCTACGAACTGAGCTACTGAGGCAAGTTGCGATCTAGATGCAAATTTTTCTCTTATATACGTTGTAAATCTCTTGCGACAAATGCTTGAAACCTTTGCTTCTATCTTTGCAAATAGTGGCTTCTTAGTTAAGAAGACATTTATTGGGAATTTAACACTACTTTATAAAGCCAGTAGGGCTTCTATTGACGTTTTTATTATTAATTTAACACTTCTCAATGAAGGATAAATTTATATTTGAAGAGAAAAATGTTCACCTAGACCGAGACTCTCTTCAAATATAATTTATCCTTCATTGAGAAATGTTAAATTAATAATAAAAACATCAAACTAATTCAATGTTCAAATTGAACTGATTCATTTCTGAATTAAAAATTGAATCAATTCTTATACTCTCCACTTGTCCTGAATCACATCCATCACCTTCCTGGATCGTCTGATTCTTTTTTTATATATGATCCAATGATATGCTGAGAGTTTTGTTTTTCTTTGTTTGTTTATAAGTTTGGCAGCGCAGGATAAAACTTCTTCTTCTTCTTCCTTTCATGTGATGGACCTAGTGGTCTGTTACGGTCTCAATCCAACGTTTGAAGGGTCTGCCCAAAGATCTCTTGCCTGGTGGCTGGTAATTTAAGATTTGACGTGGTATTCTTGTTCTGCTCATTCTTCTAACGTGAGATTTCCAGTTGTTTCTGTATTTTTGTACATATTCCATGACTGATTCTGTTAGTAATTCTTTGAGAATCTCAGAATTCCTTTTATGGTCTGTTCTTGAGTAACCTGCAGTACGTCTCATAAATTTAATTTCTACCGCAGTTAGTCTTTGTTCATCTACATTGCGAATTGTCCAGGCCTCACTGCCGTAACATGATACACAGTAAATACTGTATCATAATTGCGCCTGTCCAGAGGCCTAAGGTGGCAACCCCACCGCTGGACTTGTTCACTTCAGGCCAGTAACCTGTTGTGAGGACTTACCTTACTAAAAAGTCTCAAAGAAGGATAAAACTTAATAAAATTAAAATGAGTCATTATTCATCTCGCCTCATACACTCTATGTTCTTCACAGCACAGGACCGCGGTTTCAGGAACAGTTGTTCCTATCTTCAACCATCTTTACCACAATCCATGTTCTTCTCAGAAGCAAATGTGGTAATTTCCTAACCCATAATACATCTCAGTATATGGTGATAATTCAGGTGTTCTATGAGCATAAATGTTTTCAAATTGATGCTCTCTTATATCAAATCATAATCATTAGTGTTAAAAACATGAGGAGTACACACTGTATTAATGGAAATTGATCCTTTCAGATTGTGTGGCTATAATTTGTACATTGAATTAAAAGTTTTCTATTACTTCAGAATTTTTTCTTCCCATTTAAACATTTGTGCTCCATTACACTGGTCAACATGAATTTGTCTCATGAGTACCAATAGTTGTACTTATTGCAGCTTCTATAGTATTTTCAAATATGTATTCGGAATTTCTTCACCACCCACAGTTTTTTTTTTAAATTTCAATTTCAATTAATGAATTTAGATGATTATTTTTTTAATAAACTTTTTTTCGTTCATTTGTCCATTGTAAAATAAAACCAAATGAGCTAACTCAGGAGATTTCAGTTATGGAAAAGAGATATCAAGGCAAATGGAATCCTAATATGCTGGCCAATTAGTGTTGGACCATCAAGAGGGATGCTCCACAGGCAAAATATAGCAGAAAATTATCATTTCTTACTTTCTAGGTGAGTCCGAATGTTTGAATATTGTGTAGTTACGAATGTAGAAATATTAAAGTGTTTGAAATTATAAATGCCTGTCTCTCGGAAACCTTGCACGATGGAGAAAAACCGATATATTTGAATTCAGGAGAAAAAAATACTATCAGTATCACATATTTTTCTTTCTGAGACAAAAAAGTTTATTTTTTGATGCTCAGTGTTATTAGTTACAACAATTTTATTTTGTAAAATAATTTTAATAAACAACATATCAATGTTGTAACTAAATTGATTATATACAACTTTCCTCATTAGAGGATTGCCACAAGGACAAAGTGATACAGACAATTAATTTTCGAAATTGACTAAATACATTTTGTAAATACATTAAAAAATTTCAAATTATAATACTATAAAGGAAAAATTTTGTAAAGATAGTTTCTTAAACTTGAAATTGATCCTCAGTTGGCAACGATGGCAATTTTAGAAAGATACACTCTGTCCAAATCTAAGAAATTCCAAAATTTAGCTAAGAATCCTGGTATAGTACCTCTTGCCCCGATCATCAATCCTGTGACAGTTATATTATCTAGTTGGTATTTATCTTTGTAATAGTCAACTGTTGGCTCATATATGGCTTTCTTTTCACAGTCATCTTCCTCAGGTTGGCCACAATGAGTCTCAAAACGGATTGTGGGATCTAATATCATACCAATTTTAGAAGATGGTCCCATTAGTGGCCACACCATGAACTTCCTCATAAACTTTGTATCCATAATCTCGCAAGTATTCTGCCATCAAGTTTCAAATAGTGTGATGCCGAATGTTTCTCAGTGATTCCCCAAATGGACAAGCCCCAAGGACGTGTGCAAGGGTTTCGTGCTCTCTGCGAGGTCTACAGAGGGTATCATCCCTAGACCTGCCTGGCAAAGAACGCACTGCCAATACATTGGCTTGCTTAGTGACAAGGTCTCAATACTATGCCAATGTGTAAGGGATTTTAAATTACTATAAGAATTGTATAGTTGTTGAAACTTTTGTGTAATTTTTATCTTCTAAAACAAAAAGTTTTCACCTGAATTTGTAAAATATTTTTATTAATGTATTATATTGTAAGCCCATGTTTTCACTTTACAGAGATTTAGGCGCTCTCCCCCTACAGGGAAGAATTTGAACCATATTAATTTAGTTACACTTGTTTTCGTATAGATGTGATTTTGAGTGGTCCGTGGTCAGCGTTCCGCCCCATACTGACATCTAGGAAACGAAGGTAGTACTAGGACGGGAAAATTTGGTAAATTTTGCTTAGAGGCCTTTTCATTCAGACTTAAGGATTTTTTACGAGCCTGAAAATCTTCAGACTCGGGACCATTGGCTTAAAGTCCCTCCCGGAGGACTTGCTCCTTGGATTTTTTCGTCCTAAAAAATCCATCGACCCCGGCCGGGTTTGAACCCGCGACCCTCGGGACCAGAGGCAAGGAGCATAACCACTAGTCCACCGCAGCATATTTTTAGAAATATGAATCAAAGTTATAATTATGGATACAATCAAAATATCACATGCGAAGATCAAATCAGCTTTAATAACTCATTAACTCAAATTTACACACACTTTTTATGCCATATTATTGCAATCTAAAAGGTGGATGCGTAATTCGTTTGAGGAAATTTCAAGAATGATAGTGTACTAGATGTGCTTTACAGGAAAAAGTTTTCATCGCAAAACTGGAATGTATGAAACTTTATTAAGTTATGTAGATAGGAAATAACACTATGAGGTTTTTTAATATTGTTTATTTTTTCTTTCACTCACCTCATACTTCATAATTTCCAAATTGAGAGTTTTCTTTTCTAAAATTTGTTGGTATTGGTTATTGTTGTTTTTAACCATTTTCCGGACAAATTTTGGAGTGATATTCTTTTCTAAATATTTGTTAATGAATTTGATATCTGCAGCTCTTTTGTTTCTAAGTTCTTTTAATTTCAAATATATTTTAATTTTATAATTATGAAGTATGAGGTGAGTGAAAGAAAAAATAAACAATAAATGTATGAAACTTTATTTATTTAACCAGAGAAATATCAATTCTATTCTGCATTGTCTCCCTCGCACATAATATCCAAGTAAGACTTGTCTTTGTACTTGAAGTATAGAACATCTATAAAATGTGTTACTTATTAGTGTCAGACTTTTGAAAACTATACTATTTGGAGAAAAATGTACCGCAAGAATACTGGTTATAAATCACATGGATCTCAAGTTAAGAACCCCCTACCACTCAAGCAAATAGTACTGCTTGCTATAAAACGTTAAACCTTATTAAAAGGTTAATAGTGAGTGGAGATATTGTCTGAAACCGGCGGTATCAAAGAAATTTGAAATTATATGAGGTGAGTCGTTAAAAATATGTTCTTCACTCACTATTAATGATATAACCTCATAATGTTTACTTCCCAATATTTACTTATTAAAAGGTATTCAATACTGCACCAATTAAATGTGATAGTAAAATATGTTCAGTTGAAAACAATAAGAAGTCATTTTGTTGTATATATATAAAATATATGAGGAAAACTATTTTTTTTTAATTTATTGAAAAAATCCTGGGGTGTAAATTATACAATGGCAGAGTTATGCGAGTATATACAATATATTTATGTGCATCAAGATTTTAAATCTTAATTGAACATTTTTGCACCAACTTTTATTTGTAAATTGTAATTTAAAATTAATTAACAGTATATACAGTGTGTGTGTGTGTGTGTGTGTGTGTGTGCATAGGGGGAAAAAATTTAATCTGAAAACGATAACTTATAGCATAAAGAATATAAGAAAAATTATGTCCCCCAGAAGTTATGTCCCACATCATCAAATACTGTTCATTTCCCTATCGGAAAATGAAGGAAAATTATAGCTTCAGTTTTCTGAACGAAACCAATTTTAACGTCACTAATTTTTCCTATATGAACATATCCCTGCATGTAATTCTGTGACTTGATTTTGAATATATAATGCATACCAAAGATAAGGCTGTAATGAAAAAAGATTTTAAAAAATGTATAAATACAGACAGAGAATCAAGAATTAAACTTAAAAGAGAACATTTTGAGCTATTTTTTTATGCTTAAATACAATATTTATCAGTTATAAGACTATAATTATTATAGTTTTTTTATCAAAACTGTTATTAGAGCCATATTTAAAAAGTTGTGTTTAATTTTACATCACATATATTTACTGTATGTATATACCAAGAACCCAGAAGGAATAATTAAATCAAGAAATTGTAACTGGATAGCTGCAGCCCTCATAACCTCACGCAACTGTATGACGGAAAAGGGTGTACTTAAATAACTCACTGGGGATAATAGAATATTACAATGCAAGGTTTTTAATTTCTGAAATTCTGTAAAACACTTCACAAACGTGTGTTGTACATTATTTTTTGCACGATGGTGTTTTCAAAATAATAACATCTTTATTGTAAATATTTGCATTAATTATAAACAACTGAATGGTGTTAGCAGTCTGGCCAATGTATATACGCTAAATGCTGAAAATAATTTAGTTGAGACTACAGCAGGCCGTGACACCAATCAGGTATAAAATGGCAGCAAGTATGAATGATGGTAATCAAAATTACGAAACTGAAGAAGCGTGGGAAGTTGGGTGTGCTTTTTTAATGCCAGAGAAATCTAAATCAAAATATGAAAAAAAGTACATTACATTCAGAAATTGGCTGGATGAGAAAAATTATACTGTAAGTGAAAAAAAAGTATGGTTGCTTATTTTGTGCTCAGTAGTGAAACATTAAAGTCTCCAGCAAGTTTATGGTCAGAATATTCAATGCTGAAGATGATGATACATTTAAAAGAAGGTATCAATATTGCAGATTTTATTACACTGGTTAGCTTCCTTAAAAAAAAAAAGAATATTGGACATAAAGCTAAAAAGTCTAAAGTTTTCAATAGAATTTTGTTAAGTCAACTTTCAATATTGTTTCAGTTCATTTAAAATGCAGTCATTTGTTTCATATAATGTATATTAACACCTCCTTTTGGATATAATTTTGAACATACATTGTACATAGTATACAAAAAGGGCAGTGGTTTTACTTCCTGCCCGATGTATGTAATTTGTAATATTACAGTAGAGTTATTTATTTAATTATACGTTGGCAACCCAAAATTTAGGAAATTGAACTCTCAATCATGGCCAGCATTCCTGTAAGTACGACAGAATGCACAATCGTGCAAAGAATATATTGTACAGACTTACTGTATGTAAATTCAAAATTTAATAACTGGGCTTGTTACCGTTTGTTATAAATGAATACCAGTATGCCACAGTTTATTAGATACACTTCTATTAAATAATTATTTATACAACAAGAATATAATGGAACTGCTTTTTAACTAATCAGAATTTTCAGAATTGGCATTAAGATTTAGGGTCGCATGTTTGGACGCATTAGACAGTAAAATGCCTTCTCTGCTGAGCAAGTTGTATGCTAATACGATTTTGCTTACTCAGAAATCTGTTCATGCGATAATAATTGGTTAAATTTGTAAGCTACCTGCGGAGGTAGCTTAAATGAGCAACTCAAATTAAAATCCCGAAGGGAACCGAACGGGAACCGATGGTAATCGATGTACTTTGCTGCTTTATCCAACATTTATCCAAGATGTCGGACCTTGAAGACTTCGATCATGTTTTCGGTATACACGGAGAAGAGGAATTTGATAGAGTCTACCAAAGAATTCAACTGGAAGAACAGGAGAATCGGCGTAATATTGCGTGTCGCAGACGTGTTTGTATACGGTATTATTTGCGGGATGCAAGCATAAATGCATTCCTCTATAGCAGACGAAAATAACGGAAGTGGTTTTATCGCTGAGAATTCTGGGTAATTCGTTGCCAATATTACGAAAACGTCGACTCTCGTGCATGACCGATAAGTCGGCCGTTAATTCGTTCTCAGCAATTGCTCACGGTGAATCAGCTCACTAGTGATTGGAAGTAATTTGAGTAGAGAGTAATGTTCTAACATACGACCCTTATTCTGAAAAATTTTTGACTGCTCTAACATTTTACTACATGATTTTTTGCCATATTTTATATATTTAATTCAGAATATTAGAAACACAATATTGTTATTATATATTAAATATTCCAGTAGGTGAAGAACAAAAAATAATTAAGTCAGAAAATAGCAACAATGAATTTAGGTAAAATTCAATCACTCACCTTATATTTTTCTTCTTATTTTAAATTAAACTAGTTTCGGAACTTTACATTTCAGTTCCATCGTCAGTATCTCCACGACCGTTGTTCTATCGTCTTGAAAAGCCATCTTTCGCTCCTTCTATTGGCAGACTGAAAAACCTCGAAACCAGGTCATTCTCCCCAAGAATTTCAAAGTTCATGAATTTCTCCTCTGAAATTCCTGGGAAGAATGACCTGGTTTCAAGGTTTGTCAGTCCGCCAATATAAGGAGCGAAAGACGGCTCTTCAAGATGACAGAACAATGGTCGCAGAGATACTGACGATGGAACTGAAATGTAAAGTTCCGAAACTAGTATAAATTGAAATAAAAATAAAAATATGAGGTGAGTGATAAAATTTTACCTAAATGAATATACTCATAGTGTGAATTCCTAAAATAAGTAAGTAGCAACAATAAAGTTCAAACTTTGAAGATGATAAAATATGAGGTGAGGCATGGGCGCCGCCAAAATTACTTTCATGGAGGTGCATCTCAATCTACACACTATACTATTAACTAATAAAATATAATTTATAATTATACAATATGTGAAACATACAACTTGAAATATCTACTCTAAAAACAAAAGTTCTAGCTTTTCGAGGGTATGAGCCATTAAGAGTAAAAATTCCGATTCCGATTGAGGGTCTTTCCACTTTTCAGCGGTTGCCCTTTTACCAGCCGGCTGCTGGCCCTTCACATCCACATGTGTCAATCACAGAGGTAGATGATCAACAGCCAGTGTAGGGGTGACATGTGGTTAGCATGTCGAGTCCCCCAGCCGTTATAGCTGGTTCCTCAACCTGGAGCCGCTACTTATTGTAGCTACCCAATTGCCTCACGATGCTGGGTGGGCACCGGTCCCATACTGGCCGAAATACGATGAGAAAATTTCTTCCCCCATGGAGACTCGAACCAGCGCAAGTCCCGTAGCTCTGCGCCAAGGCTTCCTACCTTTACCGCTCAATTAGAGAATAAAATAATAGAACAAGTGAGCAATTTTAATTATCCAGGATACAATGTATCATATAGAAAAAGTGAAGACATTAAAAACAAAATAAATTTAATTATATGTGTGGCACCATAAAACGAAGTCTCAAAGGAACTAGAAAGGAGATACTTTTAAAATTTTATAAAACAATGGCGGTTCCAACACTACTATATAGATCGGAACATTGGGTCTTAACCAAAAGCCAGGAAGGAAGAATAGAATCGTCAGAAATGGGGTTACAATAATGGATCAAAGGCGAAGTGAGGATATACGAAGAGAACTGAATATATTCAAACTATTAGACAGAATTACACAATACAGAGATGAATGGATGGTAAGGTAAAGGTAAAGGTTCCCACTACAGGCCTCAGGAGGCCCTTAGGGTAGTAGGAGGCTAAGGCTCCCACTTTTCTGGACAATCGGCACTTGATGTCAGCCAGGTTGTCAGCCCTGCATGATGGCTGTCTTTACCCCCAGAACAAGTGTCTGGTACTCATTTCCGTTAGAGGCTGAGTCGACCCCAGGGTCATAGTGCCGCCAGAAGGTTTGGATCAGTTTAAAAATCCTGACACCACTGAGACTCGAACCCTCGACCTTCCAGCTTGTAGCGCAATGCCTTAACCACTACGCTACGGCATGCCCCCACCAGGATGGACCACATCAATAGAATTTCGAAACAGATTCTTCATTACAAACCACTAGGACAAAGAAATGTTGGAAGACCCAGTAAAAGATGGATAGACAAATTCTAACATGAGATCAGAACAGACCAGCAGGTCTAATCCTTGATGTTGATGAAGATGATAATTATATATTTATGTTATGTTAATAAGTTAATGTCAAATTCAAATCGCGCAGTTATTTGAATATGCTTCACACATTCACAACATAACCTCTGTGACATAATAAATTTTTTTTCTTCTGTGTATTTTCTTTCCCGACGGGGGGGGGGTGAATTTTTATTAAAAAAACAGTTACTTAATAAAAGAAATATTTCTTACTTTTTTTTAATATTTCTTAATTTTTTCTGTGTGTTATCTTTCCCGATAGGGGAGTGCAAGTGCACCAGCTTGCACCCTCCTGCTGGTGCCCATGAGGTGAGGTGATATTTTATTATTATTAAACAATTAAGTAGTTATCACTCCTATTTTTAAAAAAGGTGATAAAAAACTGTGTTCCAATTATAGAGGTATAAGCGTTTTACCTTCAACAGCTAGGATTTTTAGTAAAATTATAAATTTTAAACTTAAGGAGATAAAAGATAACTTAAGAGAAGAACAATGTGGATTTCGGAGTGGAAGATTATGTATTGATAATATTTTCTGTATTAAACAATTACAAGAGAAAATCCTAGCAAAAAATAAAGAACTACATATGACCTTTATTGATTTAGAGATGGCATATGATAATGTATCTCGACAATTGTTATGGACGGCAATGAGAAATATGAATATCTGTGATAAATGGATTAATATTGTTAGGAGGATCTATAGTAATACAAAAGCTAAAGTAAAAATACAGAATAATTTAACGGAGAAATTCACAGTGAATAAAGGCCTTAAGCAGGGATGCAGTTTGTCACCAATTATTTTTAACATTTATTTAGACCAGGCTCTTAACTTGTGGTATAAAAAATGTTCTGAAATGGGTATTCCTATAGGAGGAAAAGTACTCCATTCATTGTTGTTTGCAGATGATCAAATAATTTTTGCAGGGGATGAAGATGATATGAAATATATGATAAATAAACTAATGGAAGAATATAAAAAATGTGGACTGAATATAAATTTACAGAAAACAGAATATATGTGTTTGGGAAAGGATGTGGATGACCTCATACTCGAAACAGGGAAAATAAAAAAATGTGAATTTTTTAAATATCTTGGGTCAATAATTACAAGTTTAGGTACCTGTGAGAGAGATGTACAGACTAAAATTGCAATGGCAAAAAAATGCAATTAAGATATTACATGGAATAATTTGGAACAAAAATATTACAAAGGAAACTAAAATGAAAATTTATAAGAGCATAATACAGAATATTTTGTCATATGGAAGTGAAACTTGGTCTTTGACAGAAGTACAAAAAAATAAAATTAGAACAGTTGAATTTGATAATTTTAGAAGAAGCCTCCAAAAAACAAGACAGGATAAAATAAGAAATGAATTCCTTTGGAGAGAAATGAATGTCACCACATCGGTTGTTAAGAGGATTGAAAATCAAACGCTTAAATGGTATGGCCATGTACAAAGAATGGAAAATGAAAGATGGCCAAAAAATATACACCAATGGTCACCCCCTGGAAGAAATAAACGTGGCAGACCAAGAAGGAAATGGAAAACCTAAGTCAGAACTATAATGGATGATAGGAATTTGGATGAGGGAGATTGGAATGATAGAGATAAATGGAAACTGAAGACGGCAAACCTATAAATGGGGGAAAGTCGAAGAAGAAGAAAGAAGTTGTTATCAATAAAGTTCAAGATATCTCTTTGTTGCACTGCATACAAAAATGAAATAAACATTCATTAAAATGAACTTCTTCAAAAGATAACTTTTTGCTAATATTATTCTGTGATAAAAAATATGCACTTCTAGAACTTTTCCCATTTTTTAGTGTGAAAAAGTGCTTTATTTTATACTCCAGAATCACAGCAACAGAAAAAAAAACTATTTAGCAGATAGTTTGAAAATTATAATTTTATTTTACTGAAAAATCGTCATAATATTAAAAATGTTTAAGACTTTAAGGACGGTATGCAATAAGAGAGAAAAGCAACCTTTAATAATAATAATTCATCAGTTTCCTTCAATCATTGTTGTATTATTGCAACCATATCTTCCTTAAGCTAATATGTGTGTATGTGTTTTCTAATCTCACCCACTACACTTTATGAACTTCGAGTTCTGCACTGGCAGATAGATGACGTTAATGTGGTCTATTTTCAATTTATGCACCACTTTGGCAGACTACTTTATGTATATGATGTAGGCTCGAATCTATGAACGCATTAGACCGTAAAAGTCGTTCTCTGCCTGTACTCTGCTGAGAAAGTTGTATCCAAATACGTTTTTGCATACTCAAAAATCTGTTCATGCGATAATAATTGTTGAAATTCCTAAGCTACCTGGTGAGGTGACTTAGCAGAGAAACGAATTGTGAGCAACCCGATGGTAACCGATGTAGTTTGAAACCTTGCCGCATACCTTGCTGCTTTATCCAAGATGTCGGACCTTGAAGACTTTGACCATGTTTTCGATATACGCGGAGAAGGGGAATTTGATAGAGTCTACCAAAGAATTCAACTGGAAGAACAGGAGAATCGGCGTAATATTGTACGATGCAGACGTCGTATAAGGTATTATTTGCAGGACGCAAGCGTAAATGCGTTCCTCTAGCAGACGAAAATAATGGAAGTGGTTTTATCGCTGAGAATTCTGGGTAATTTCTTGCCAATATTACAAAAACGATGACTTTCATGCATGACCAGTTAGTGGGTAGCTAATTCGATCTTTGCACTTGCTCACGGAAAGTCAGCTCACCAGTGATTGGAAGTAATTTGAGTAGAGACTAATGTATTTGCATGCGGCCTGTATTCTTTTATTGTGTACAGAGAGGAGTGCATGTTTGTGTGTTCTTGTATTGTAAAGTATTATTGCACACTACTGTTCAAGATTGTTGCAATAAAGTTTTGGCATACCAGTATCTACATCATCAGCAAATGAATCTTTATTATATTGCTAACTGATATCTTATTTAAGTACAACCCTGATGTCATAACCCAACTTATAAATTCCATCTCACTAGTATATGTTGCAGAAATAACATATACTTCTAACAGACAGTATACAGATATTCAGTCCATCAAAATATATTTAAAAATAATCCATCAATTGTAATTGTAATATTCCTAAAAGTACATCATAAATTTATTAACTAAAATCATAATCTAAGTTATGCTTAAAATTAGCTAAAGTGAACAAGAAAGAAGTACTTTTGGAACAAGTTCCATGAGCATTTTCTTAACGTAATGAAATATATTTACCATCTTATTTTCTTAAACATTCTTGAGGGAAAAAAATTACAGTAAATTCATAATTTCAAAAGTGAAATAATTTGTAAATTTGAATTATTATGAGTCATATTTTTTATATTTCTTGCAGACTAGTTTCATCACTGATGTTTTTATTATTGATTTAACACTTCTCACTGAAGGATAAATTATATTTGAAGAGAAAAATTTTCACCTAGACTGAGACTCGAACCTGGGACCTTTGGCTTGCCGGGCCAAATGCTCTACCAACTGAATACCGAGGTGAGTTGCGATCTAGACGTAAATTTTTCTCTTATATACATTGTTTTATCTTATATACGTTGTAATTACGAGATAAATTTGCATCTAGATTGCAACTCACCTCAGTAGCTCAGGTGGTAGAGCATTTGGCCTGGCAAGCCAAAGGTCCCGGGTTCGAGTCTCGGTCTAGGTGAAAATTTTTCTCTTCAAATATAGTTTCATCACACTTATGTGACAATGTCAATGTCTCCCAACTGCCGAATTTGCAGTTGTCGATCCTGTATGTTGATTTCTGCTCCCTCTGTTTGCTGACCGATGAACTTCCAAATCGATTATATTGAACTTTTATAGGAATAAATCACTATGAGGTTTCATTTAAGATAAATAAAAATGTTTCACACCTCTCCTCATAATCAGTCTTCTAAGTATATTGTGATTTCAAAACCTTGGCGGCTTCATCTTCAGTACTATCTTGGCGACTGACATCAGCTGTCAATATATTACTGAAGATGAAGCCACCAAAGCTTTGAAATCACAATATACTTAGAAGACTGGTTATGAGGAGAGGTATGAAACATTTTAATTTATCTTATATTTCTAAATCTATTTTTTTTTTCTTTTTCCCCGAGAATTTCAAAATTCATAGTTTTCTTCTTATTTTGCTTTCAAATTAATACTAATTTAACTAGAAAAGGTGGAAAAAGACTAACCCTAAAATGAAAATAAGACAGTCACCATGCAAACAATGTGCCAAAAGCATGAAGGAATTTCTACATTCAAAAATTCTTTTTTGCACTATATCAGATAATTCAAAACAGACTTTGAACAATATGCAAGATCTTAGATAGCATGTCTAGATATGAGAGGGAAAAATCTACATTCAAATAAAGAAGGTGAAATTAATTAATATTAAAATATCTGGGGAATGTGATTTTTGATATGGAGGTTCATCTTCTACCAGCAGATGGAGGAAAAAACAGTGAATCACCAGGACAGACCAATGGTCAAGAAAATACTGATAATGGAAAACTAATTACTCTGAAACTGGTCTAAAAAGAAGACAAAATATGAGAGAGATGATTTTTCATTAATAGTATATTAAATAATTTTTTTGAGTTATGCCTGTTTTCCTTTCAACTCCTCAATTATAGATGTCAGAGCTCGTCATCAATATAAAAGCTGTAACTTGATTTTCTGTGCTGACATGAATGATGTAATTCTGATGTCCACAGAATACAGTTATGCTACAATCAAACTAAACATCAGTATATATCTATTCCAGAGGTAAAAGTATCCCCCAGTCAGATATCTGGATGGAGACAACATTAGGCAAATCTCATCAAAGAAACTGCTACATTTTAAGAAAGAAATGTTTTAGCACAATGCTACCAACTAAAATTTCATGCTGTTTCTGACGAGAGATATCCTTAGATTTTTTATATGACTTTGATATGCTTACATTTTGATGGACTGAAGATCTATTTTCTGTTCACATCTGATTCCAAACATTTTTGGTCCTTACATCCTCTCTCCCTTTCACCCATTTTTCAATATATCTTAATACATAATTTGCAGGTAATAATTCATTATATATAACACAGTCTGATTTATATATATCTACATACATACATGCATCTCCTACCTTAATCTCAAAAGGCAATATACATAATCTTTACGGGAAGAAAACTTTGACCCAGACTCAAATCTCAACGAACTGCAGTCCAATAATCTTAGAATAATGAAGAATTATCATATATGGTCACATTTGGACTGCTTCTATCCAAGTTTATGGAATTGACTATTTTATTACACAAACTGTTAGAGACCTGATTAAGGAAGACACAAAACAATACTTCTTTTTTCACACTGATTATTATGGTCCATATTTGAAATCAGCAATTCAATTACTGTTTTCATTTTTTTTTTAATCTGTTGTGTGATCTATGGTTGAATGGTAATAAAAATGAAATATACAATAAATATTACATTAAGGGTCGAATGTTTGAACGCATTAGACAGTAAAAGGCGTTCTCTGCTGATAAAGTTTTATTCAAACACATTTTTCTTACTCAGAAATCTATTCACGCGGTAATAATTGTAAAGCTACCTGACAAGGTACCTTAAGATCGTAGCTCAAGATATAAACTTATGTGAAAATCCCGAAGGGAACCGATGTAGTTTGAAACTTATCCAAGATGTCGGACCTTGAAGACTTCGATCATGTTTTCGGTATACGCGGAGAAGAGGAATTTGATAGAGTCTACCAAAGAATCGGCGTAATATTGCACGTCGTAGACGTGTTTGTATAAGGTATTATTTGCAGGATGCAAGCATAAATGCATTCCTCTATAGCAGACGAAAATAACAGAAGTGGTTTTATCGCTGAGAATTCTGGGTAATTCATTGCCAATATTACGAAAACGTCAACATTCATGCATGACCGGTTAAGGCGGCCGTTAATTCGATCTCAGCTCACCAGTGACTGGAAGTAATTTGAGTAGAGAGTAATGTATTTGCATACGACCCTAAATCATATATTGCTTTTTGTAAAAATTCAAAACCTGGATTAAGAGCTATGTACCAACTTGTTATAAAACAAGGTAGGATCTTTAACAGTGGCAGAACTGTTGTAGAGATGCCATGCAATGGAACCTAATGATATCACTGGTAGCACATGTCAGTTACATACCTACCTTACATCAGAACATATGGACTCTCCCTTCGCGCTTGTGAACTGGCGAGCGGAACAGAGCATCTTATTAGCTGGTGGTCTAATGTACTGTTGTCACAATGTATTTGAAATAGGAACAGAGGAGTTGGATAAAGATTGAAAGTGCCAGATGTCATATAGCACGGCAGTGTCATCAAGGTATTCAAGAGGCCTGTAGGGAATCTGCATTGCCTTACAGAACAGTGGCATGGTGGCTAAAAGCCTTCACTGTTCTGTAAGGCAAGGCAGATTCTCTGCAAGCCTCATGAAGACCTTGATACAACCTCTGGCACATTCAACCTTTATCCAACTCTGTTGTTCCTGTTTTGAAAACATTGTGATAAATAGGGCAAGGCAATTCATGATTTTGCATCTTTTTCTTATGAAGGCTGAAACATTGCTTGCATATATGAAAATGTACGGCATTAAAAAACGGATTAAATAAAAGCAATTCATTAGCATTTTTTTGGATTTTCTTAACTTATGTAGGAATAGGTCATTTTTTTGGCAATTTTTAGGTCATTTTGAGCATTTTTTACACTTTTCCAGAAGGCTATGACATTATTTGTATTTGATTTAAGATTTTTATTATAATTCAGTATTTTTCCTTGTCAATACAATTTCTTGGAATTAAGTAGTTATTTTGCTAACTACTACCCCTATTTTTCAAGGTATGTGCATAATGAACTTGCCCACTTCTAGGAATTTTATTCAATTTCTTAGAGCTTATGCTAGCTTCTACCCTTATTCTGATTGTTAACTACAATTCAAAATTGCTGTAAAAGTGCACTGTGTAATTGAAATGGATTTTCTGCAATAAAATGTACTGTATTATGTATTTTTTAAATACTTTTCTTTTAATATTTTGATGTTGAGTTAAATTTTATGTAATTCAGTAATCAAGTGAGTACTTAATCTAATAAATAGTATTTTTATTGGTAATTCCTAACTTTTTATTCGTCATTTTTTTATTTTATCGGTCATTTTTTGCATTTTTTAGGTCATAAATGCATTTTTTATTTTGCATTTTTTACCAATTTATAGGTCATTAAAGGCCTTGCCCTAGTGATAACACTACATTAGACTGCCAGCTAACACGAGGCTCTGTTCCTCTCATCAGTTCCCATGCGCATGAAGTGGGAAGGGAGAATCCATACGTTCTGAGGTAAAATAGGTATGTAACAAACTTGTGCTATCAGCGACATCATTAGGTTCCGTCGCATGGTGTCTCTATGGTAGTGTTGCCAATATTAAAGTTCCAACCCTCTTATATTAATAGAGCTGATAGGCAGTACAATTTGTTCTCTTAAAAATCATATACCAGTAAGTCAAAATTCATCACCAGTTGAGAGACAAAAATTTTAATGAAAACATGTTAAATAATCATTAAATACTGTTCTAAGTCTGAATTTTTGTTACATTTTATAAAATCCTGTATGTCACAAATAGTAGATTTATAATGATAAGTCTTAGAAACATGATTAAGAACTATCCTACCCTATTTTTCACATATAGAAAATAGTGGAAAATCCCCAATACCAAGCAAAATTTGTTTAAATAACAAAATTTTAGAGAGAGTTAATGAGTTTACTTATTTAGGATATAAACTCTCTTTTGTTGAAAATTTGGATTTTTCAGAGAAAATTGTGAAATTCAACAAATCAATGGGAATCATTAATAGAGTTTTAAAACCTTCATTAGTGCAAAAATCAACTCGTACTCGTCTTTATCAAATAATGGCTCGACCAGTCCTATGTTATGGGAGTGAAGCATGGACTATAAGGACGAGAGACGAAAGCAGACTAACAGCTTTTGAGATGAGATTTATGCGCCGAACAGCTGGCTACACCAAATGGGATCGAAAGAAAAATGTAGAAATCCTTCAAGAACTTAATGTGTCACCAATACTGGACTACATCTCCAGATATCAGCTAAACTGGAAGGAACATGTCTCAAGAATGGCTAGATCCAGGATCCCCAAGGCAATAATGAACTACTGTCCAAATGGGAAACGGTCACTTGGTCGACCTATGAAAAGATGGCATGAAAACCGCTTTCTCAGGCCGTAACAGTTCTTCTAGGACTAATACCTGGCAGGATTATGATGATGATGATGTATTGCTCTTATGGAGCAAATCTTGCTAGTAAATGTGTCCTTTTATGTGATTAGAATCAATTGATTTGTGGTTTACTTGATGAAAATTCATGATATTTATTTACTAAATAAAACTATCAAAGTTTATTTAGTTAACTAACTAATCCCCAGTGGGGTTAAATAAATTAAATGTTTTTATGTTTAGCTCAATAGGTAAAAAGGAAAATAATTATAAATTTATATCGTAATTATTTTTAGATACATCATGCTGATTACCCAGCAAGGCCTGGGAATCTACTTATCCCGATCTTGGCATCAATGAGCTGAAAGATAAAAATATTTATTATGAGTTATCCATAAAAAATACCCGCCATGCGCTGCTACGCTTGCCCGGGAATCCAGACATCTTAATCTTCTTGGCATCAATAAGCTAAAAGATAAAAATGGTTATTATGAGTTATCCGTAAAAGACATATGCTGTCGCAGACTTTTTTGTAGATTTTTTTAGATATTCAATTCTGTATACATTATTATAATCAAATGGTAAAGAGAAAAATTTATGCCTGAACCGGGAATCGAACCCCGAACCTTCAGCTTTCCGTGCTGATGCTCTAACCATTGAGCTAATCCAGGCTTCCTTCCCATCCAAGCATAAATCCTTCCTTTACCTTACTGTCTTGGTCCCACATTCAAATGCTATGAATCATCATTCACAAATACACAATGAATGGCTTCTACCTGGAGAAGACATGAAGGGACTCCACATAGCTATAGCATTATTTATTAAATTAATATTAAGAAGCTAAAGCTGTTACTATGATTGAAATAAGTATATTAAAGTACACTACTAAATTATTGTAATCAAATGGTAAAGAGAAAAATTTATGCCTGAACTGGGAATCGAACCCCGAACCTTCAGCTTTCCGTGCTGATGTTCTAACCATTGAGCTAATCCAGGCTTCCTTCCCATCCAAGCATAAATCCTTCCTTTACCTTACTGTCTTGGTCCCACATTCAAATACTATGAATCATCATTCACAAATACACAATGAATGGCTTCTACCTGAAGAATACATGAAGGGAGGGACCAAGACAGTAAGGTAAAGAAAGGATTTATGCTTGGATGGAAAGGAAGCCTGGATTAGCTCAATGTTAGAGTATCAGCACGGAAAGCTGAAGGTTCGGGGTTCAATTCCCGGTTCAGGCATAAATTTTTCTCTTTACCATTTGACTACAATAATTTAGTAGTGTACTTTAATATACTTATTTCAATCATAGTAACAGCTTTAGCTTCTTAATATTAATTTAATAAATCTGTATACATTAATTTGGTGTATTTGTTATGGTTTATGCACCATAAGCCATTTAAGCATCCAAAAAGTTCCGAAAAACATGTTTTTCAATACAAAGGGTGATTTTTAAGGGTGAAGGGGTTGAGTATTATAACTCTCTTACAGCCTAAAACCTTCCCAGGAAACTCCTAAACATTTTGCAAAAAGCTCCATCACAATCAGTGCATAACGGACAAATAGACAGACAAACATTCGTAAATCTTTAATGTGAGGTTGATTTATTAGTTAATTCATTTTAAATAAATAATTTAGTTAAACAGTTTCACCTACAACTTTGCCAAGAAGGTAGATGCCCAATTTATGAAAAAAAATACAATTATGGAACATGTCACCCACATATTAATAAAGTTAGGAGTGAACTCAATTGCTGGAATAACTTAAATATTCTTTTGGTCTAGTGTATAACTTTATAAAATTTATAGTGAATCCATAGACTTGCACTATACTTAAAATGGCTAACCAAGATGCCATTGAACCATTCTCTTTCAACAAAACTTGGATGATTATATTTCCATCTCTGTCACTCAGTCTGCGACATCAAGTGGCAACAGCATTCCCTACTATTTTCTAGACATGAAAAACTCTATAGTTCCAATTTCAGGCAGTTAGAGGAATGACAATTTTTTTACTCTTTCTTATCAAGAGTAGTCCTGAGGCATACTCAGCTAACTTTAAAATGAATTTTCCTGGTGATAATGTTGACTGGAGAGTATGTTAGCCAACTGACCATGGTTTTGTCCCATTTCCCATAATGGAAGTACGAGGTGAATCATAAATATGGCTATACGTTCGATCGCGTTGTGTGATGAAAATATTACCATTACAGGAAATATGAAATTACCATTGGAAAGGCAATTATTCAAATTGCAACAATGGAATAAAACAAAACAGTGTAGAACTTACGTCATTAGTCAAAATGGCACTGAATATGCAACAGCAAATTACAATTGCTGCATGGGCAATAATGTATGCTAATGATCGTGAGGCCGCAAGACGGGCAATACATGAGTTTAACGTAGCATTGCAGCCATCGACTGTGGGGAAGTGGAAAAAATGACTGCTGGAAACGGGAAGGATGCAATCAAACCTGGAAGGCCTCGCATTAGCACGGATGCAGAAACAACGAAGAGAATTGTGGAGACGTTCGACGCTACCCCACAAAAATCAACCCGCCAAGCTGCACGTGAGCAGTGATTTGTTTTGTTTTGTTCTATTGTTGTATTTTGAAGGATTCCCTTTCCAATGATAACATCATATTTCCTTTAATAATAATATTTTCATCACAAAATGTGATCAAACGTATAGCCATATTTCCGAATCACTCTGTAGTATTAAGAATTACAACAATAACGGCAGTGTAAGTATATAATAGAATAGAAATAGTAGTAGTAGCAGTATTACTGGTAGTATAGTAGCAGTAGTTAGTGTTAGTAGTAGTAATAGTAGTAGTAGTAGTAGAAATAGTATTTGCTCTTAAAAAACATTAAAATGAAAATATACAAAACTGTTATTCTGCTACTTCTGTTCTTCTGGATGTAGATCTCCTCCCAAATGGCGAGTTCTTTTGTACATCCAGAAGAACAGAAATATGATTACGAATTTTGAAATTCCTGGGGAAAAGGATTTAATTTGCAAGTTCATTGGTCAACCAAAAGATGGAGTGGGAGTTGACATCCAGGGCCAACAACATAAAATTCAACAGTCTGGTCAAACTGATGATGGTATGCATAGCATATCGAAACATGTTCAAATAGAACACAACAATTTATGAGGTAAGATGAAATCAAATGCACCTTATTTATTAAGCATCCCTATTTAAATATTGTAAATAAAGCTCTTATTGATCTACCAATAAAGTTTTATTTTTAATGGGGATAGAATTTGAACCATTGTCAATGAAACGTATTTATGTATTTTGATTGCTATAAAATTATTAATTTTACAAGAATTTTAGTAGTATAAAGTGGCTTATTTTTTTGTATAAGCCATAAGTGAAATCTAAAGTCACATAAATATTATTAATTAAATAAAAATAAAACATAGTTTTATTTGATTTTCATATTTATTATATAATTCAGTGATAGCTGTTTCGGTACATTGTACCTTCTTCAGACAGTATTCCTGTCATTATTTGTTAACATGTCTGAAGAAGGTACAGTGTACCGAAACAGCTGTCACTGAATTATATAATAAATATGAAAATCAAATAAAACTATATTTTATTTTTATTTAATTAATAAATATGGATTTTCATCAAGTAAACACCAACTCAATTGATTACATAAATATTAATTCTTATTGTATACAAGATTATTTTTTTCACTGTCATATATTTAAGTAATAACATCAGAAATATAAAATCATCATAACATATTGTAAGAACTTTTTCCTAACGGCAATTAACAAAATAAAATCATATTAAGTCAATAACATTTTTTTTATTTTATTTTTAAAAGATTAAAAAATGCATACTTTTTATGAGGCAGTAAAGAGAAATAATTTGTACCTAAAAATCAACCATAGAAGAGATTCAGTATTAAGCCATAAAAATTCTTTTGGTAAACTTAAAAAAAAACTTGGTCTTCCTTGATCAAAGCTCATGAGTAGACACGAGAACTTAGTGCTTAAAGAGTCCACCAGAAAGAATAAAAAATGAAAACGGTTGCACTATGCGCTCGTGATTTATAATACAATACACACATTCTATGTACCAAGGTGTTCGATCGATCCATTATGTACAATGTGATAACTACAACATCGTGTGGAAATGAAGAAACAACAAAAATATAGAATCTATCAGTATACAACCATACACCGGAAGAACCTCAGTATTGCTAACAGACAAATATACACTGTACAGCACTATAAAAAATTCATTACTTAAGCGTTCGATTCTTTGAGGTCTTGCAGTTGTGCCAATTGATGAGGTTCAAGTTCGTCTGGTATCTCTGCAGGCACTGCACTTGTGGTCGTCACTGGTTGACTCTGAGAATTTTCAGCCGTGCTGGGTCCCGTATAAGTATCTTCTTCACTTCCTGTGCTGCTACTAATGGGGAATGGTGCAGAATCTGTCGGTAGATCATCTGCTGGATCATCTGGCTCTTCTGTTACTTCTGCTATCGTTGCATCAGCAGGTTCTTCCGAAAGAGAAACTTCTTCTGTTGCTGATGGTTGTTCAACATCAGATTCTTCTGTTAGTTTTGTTTCTTCTTCCGTCGGTGGTGGAGGGAATGGTTGTTCTGGTTCTTCTGTCATAGGTGTTGCAGCTGTTATAACAATCTGTGCAACTCCAAGACCAAAACTATCGTCATCGGCTTGTTTCTGTTCTTCCTCATATGCCTTAGCATCTGCTTCTGCCTGAAGATCCTCCTACCAAATTAAATAACACAATTACTAGAATAACCCAGAAATCTCAGATTTTCTTTTTTCGAAGAATACCAATTATCTATTTGAATATACTTCCTTATTATTATAGTTTTTTTTTTTAAATTCATGGGAAGTGACACTATAAAGTAATTATCAATAGAATATGAATTAGAAACATGTCCAGATGAAGGGATCATATCTTATAAGGTGAGATGTAACATTTCTATGTAATCTATAGAAGAGTTGCTTGTAAACGCCATTCGAAGATTAACAATTTTAGGTTTATAGGATGTTCAATCAACTAGATATAAAATAAAATTTTGGGAAATAGCAAATTTCTGACCTCTCATTTCTTTCCATTAAGCATCACCCTCTGGTCACCAATCCATGTAAGTATCTGAGAAGGGGTGTGTAAGTTTCATAGGCAATATTGTCCCACTTACAAATTTCTCATTTCTGTCTTGACTGTCAGCTAGAAAGATTTCATAACATTAGCATTACAAACTGACTATTCAACCACTTAGATTTTCCATTACCAGATTTGACAGGTTACATTCCTATCTGAGTAATATTCCTCTAACCTGTAATTCTCTTCTGATTCTAACCTAATCCATGTACAAACCAACTCATATTGACTCCCATCCGCGAAACTATCCTCATCTGATCCTTACTGCATAACCTTTGAATCTCAAAGGAAGTTGATAGTATTTAATTTAACAATGTTCTTTTATTTCTCAGGTCAATAACAATGAAATTCAAAGCGATGCATGAAAGAGATAACAAATTTTGCCCAGAGATCTCCGACTTTAGACTTCAAATTTTTCCACATACTGTAAATCTACAACATAGGATCTAACTGATTTATTTTAGGAAGTAATATTTTGAGGTTCTTTTGATCAAGTTTTTTTTGAGTCTAGAGATATCTTATCCCAATTTAATGTTGATTTGTTTTCGAACATGTTTCGATATATCAACATTAAATTGAGGTAAGATATCTCTAGACTCAAAAAAACTTGATAGGATCTAATTACTTCACTTTTGTTCAGAAGGAAGCCATATTTTTTATGTCCTAAAAGAAATTAAAACAGATTATAACAGTAATATTATAATGATATTGTGAAAAGAAAAATTCTCAAATATAGATACTTCTAAATGAAGCCAACCGTTGGCGATGGTGGTGTCACCTACCTGGCAGCGGTTGAAACGAGAATTACAGATTTGTATATGTGGAAAGAATTGTTAATGTTTGTGCCAGGTCTAGAATGGTGTAGTGGGTTGCACACTAGTCTGGAGAACTAGAGGTCCACGGTTCGATTCCTGGTTCAGACATTAATTTTTCTTTTCACAATATCATTATAATATTATAATATGATCCATTATTGGAACTGTGTTACAATAAGAGTATTGGAAAAAGATTATAACAGAGTAATAAAAGTCAATAATTCTTATGAAAAAATGGAAACTATTTGTAACACTTGAACTAATATAGGAAATATGAGGTAAAATTTAAAATAAAGTTTGTTCACTTCACCTCACATCCTATCTTCTAATTGAATCAGTCATTTTGAAAAGGGATCATATACGATTCTTTTGTGAAATTCACTTTTTTCGTTATTCCATGTTTACATACGTCCTTACATCGATTCCGCGTGAAAAATGATCAAATACACAATTCTTTTACCACTTTCTGACTTTACCTTTCATTTCGAAAAAGGATCAACTCGCCGAGTTGTTCCCTTTTCGAATGGACTGACGCACGAATGTGATCTTGACTTCAGCTGCATATCTATCCTCTTGCAGTCTTTCTGTGTTATCAGAGTAAACAATATTAAAACCATGCTACAATCGTTATTTATGTATTATTTATTTAAGGCAAGGTACTCCGTATACAGAGTATGGGTAGAGGTGTTCCAAAAGAACAAAAACATTATTTTGCAATAAATACATTTTACGAATTTGAGTGTAATAGTGACAAGCCTAGAACCGTAATCGACCGGAAATTCATTGACACCATTTTCGGGGAACAAGAGTTCAACTTGCTCAAACCATAGCCCCCAGAAATACTGCAAATACCAGATGTGAAAACACACCCTGCCTACATCAGCAAAGTACCAACCAATCACAAAAAAAATGGATGATGCAAAGAAACTTCATCAGTACATTCCTGATATCCATCGAAATTTTTATGATGATTTATTCAAATGGCCTATACAGCTGAAGTAGTAGAGAACGCTGAAGATGTTCAATGATGAAATTTTTCGGATGTACTTTTTTTATAGTCACTTCCAAATGATAAAATGTAATAAAATGTATACAGTATTATTCCATGTATGTAGTTATTTCGCAATAATAATTTTTTCAAAGAAATGTGTTTAATTTTGTAAACGTTTCTTCGTTCATTTCGAAAAGGGATCATCTCCGGAAAATTGTAATTAGTTTTTTGGGAAAACCATAATCAAGAAAGTCATGTAAATCGGTAAGTGAACGTGAATGGACATGAAAATTATTCAGTACAAATTTCAGATTCATAGCTTTATCCTGGACAAACTGAATCAGTTTTTTCCCTCTCCTGTAAAATTTGATCAGCTGTAGATGATCCCTTTTCGAAATGACTGATTCAATTATACCGGTTTAAAACCTAGGTTTCATCATCAGTAATTTCACAACTAATGGTTTGTCATCTAGACTAGTTCAATAAAACAAATAGAAACACCAAAAGAACTCACAGTTTGGGTAAAAATTCATATTCAAAAAAACAAGAAAGAAAAATTAATTCATTTTGAAATTCCCAGGAAAGCTGATTTGATTTGGAGGTTCATCGGTCCACCAACAGATGATGTAGAACCTCCTGGATGAGAGAACATCAGTCATGAAAATATTGATCATGAAACCACCTAGGTAATGAAACCGGTCTAATAAGAAGATGGGATATGAGGTGAGATGAACAGAATTTATTTTAAATATTAAACCTGTATCACTATTAAGTCCACCGCTATGGTCTCGAGGTAGCATGCTGCCTTGTCACGCAGCGGACCCGGGTTCGATCCCCAGTTGGCGCAGTTTTTCTGGGTGAGGTTTTTATCAGGGTTTTTCCTCGCCTGTAAGACAAATGTCAGGAAAACTTTATGGCCCAAACGGTCCCCAAAACCATATGGCCATCATCATCATCCTTATCATTATCATCATCTTCATCATCCTTCACCAGTGTGGAAAGCAACGGGAAGCTACCACACCTACAATTCCCCTAGTAAAGCTGCAAGCATAACATTAAAATGCTATTATTGCAGTGAAGGACCTGCCTTCGGGCAGAATTACTATGGATGGATCACTATTAATAGGTTAAAATCATACACATGAAGAAAATAAATAACTTACAATACCAATTCATATTATTTACTATTGAGTTCAATGTCTTCTGTCTTCTTGCCAAACATTAAAATTTATAAAACAATAATCTTTTTTTTATTTAATGCCCAAGGGTTAAAACTTTGACATTTCTGGTGTTTTCTCTTGGCATTGGCGTAATTTGTAACCCACTTTTGAGATTGGGGTGCCTGGAAGAAGGGTTATGGCTGCCCCAGTGATAATGATGACAGTGGTGCACCAGGAGAGTCCTTAATCCTAAACTTAATCTAAGGCAAATATGAATTATGATGATTATGATGGCCAAATGATGTTTGGGCCTTAAAGTTTCCTGACATTTGTCTTACAAGTGAGGAAAAACGCTGAAAAAACCGAACCCAGGAAACTTGTCCAGGCTGGGGATCGAACCCGGGCCTGCAGAGTGACATGTCAGCATGCTACCTCGAGACCACAGTGGTGGACTAAAACAATAATCTTGTCTGGATGCTTTATAGGTATGAAACATGGTATCTTACATTAACCCGTCAGCGCCGACATCCATACGTGGTATAGACCCTCTCTTCCCCACTTATTGCCGACATCTATACGTGGTATAGACCTATGCAGGCGTGTTTTCTTTTTGTTCTGGATTGTACATTTTTGAAGCTACAAATATGTAATTTATTTGTGTTTAACGTACAAATTATGAGCTTTCAGGACATATGAATAAAAATAACATTTGTTTAAAATTTAATTTCATATTATTTTTTTAAAAAATCTGATGCGATTGAAGTAATCGTAATTTTCTCTAAATGCGCGTGATCATTTCATTTGTTTTTTTACTGCTGTATATTCTTATATTTGCGTATGAACAATATAATTTTGAAGCCTAAGATCTTAGCTTTCTTTCTAAGTGTATGAATCAGCTGTGATCACATTTTGTGCATGTGGTATTGAGGTTGAAGTAGTTTCTTACTTCAACACTCGATGGCACACAGACCTAGCTTTGTGCTGCTTTCTGCAGGGCTTCTAATAAACTTATACACAATCTAATTTTTCAGGTCGATAAAATGATATACAAGCTATCGATTGATATATAAATCGACCTGTTTAGGGGAATACCTGATTTATTTTGCCTCTTTCAAATAGATGTTACTTACAAGGAATCAGTCTGAGGCGCGGTGTCGTGCGTTATATACGTAATTATGGCCAGTCGTAACCTAAAAGACACTTCATCAGAAAAATTACCCCTAAAAGTGATAAATTGAAACCTCAAAGGAGGTGTGTTGTTTGTACTAAACATGGGAGAAGAAAGACATCTGTTTATTGCTGCCAGGAATGTGATGTAGGTCTGTGTTTCGAGCTGTATCACACCAAGCTCAACTACTAAGGTGATGTGATTTTTTATTTCTAAAATTAATAGTACTAAAATAAGAGAAAATTATTTTTATGGTCTGTGTAGTTGTAAATAACTGCTGTAGAATTTTTATACGAATCCAAGCAATAATTCAGATTCTAAGTATAAACATTGCTAGCGCTTTGACACAAGATTGAGCTTGAGTTCACTCTTCTAAATATTCATTCTGATTTTGGTTATGTCAGCTGCTTTTGTATATACAAGTTACAGATGAATCAGCACTATGCCACACAATATATTTAGTGTCTCACAGAAAGAAACAGGGATGTCCAATGTGAGCAAATCAAATTATTAGTAAAAATGTGTATCATGAGAGAGAAACTCAGATTTCAAAATTTTTTTGTAATAGTTTATAAAGGCTACTGAAATCCATACGGTATGTATTAAATTTCTCATTTATTTCTGAGCTAACAAGTAAAAATTTCGTTCAAATCCATCAATATTTAAAAAAGTTATGATCGTTTATACAAATCAGTGTTCTAGGAATACTAAAATGTTAAAATGGCCTCCGTCCATGCAGTAGGAAAGCAAGTAAAAGGGTGCGTCACTGACGGGTTAAGGAAAAACAAGTCAAAAGTATTCAAAAATAGAATATTAAGATGAAATGGAGAATGAAGGAAGCTTTACAATAAGGAACTCCATTATTTATTTTGTTTTCTTAATACTGACAGTTTGTTAAGCCTAGCAATCTGATATGGGCTGGTCATGTAGTTTGAATATGTGACAGTAAAAAACTTTCAAAATTTTTATGGCTCCTGGGTGAGGTTTTTTCGGGGCTTTTTCTCATCTATAAGACAAATGTCAGGAAGCTTAGGGGACGTTAGAAAATCATCCGACCATCATTATCATCATCATTATTCACTAGCGTGGAAAGCAACGGGAAGCTACCACACCTATAAATCCCAAGTAAAGCTGCAAAGCATAGCATGAAAATGCTATGATTGCAGTGAAAGACCTGCCCTCGGGCAGAATTACTATGAATGGATTATTATTACAGATGATGGATAATAATAATAATAATAATTATTATTATTTTTTTTATTAATGTCCATCATCTATGGGCTATTATTATGCTGGACTTGACATATATAAACTAAATATTTTAATTGAAGGGTGAAACTTTTTCATCACTAGTACGTAATAAATAAATAAACTCATAAATATATGAAGCTATATTATATTTTATTACATAAATTTATAGCATTATTATTAAAATGTGGTACTGCACACACAAATTTATACCGGTAGCCAAATAGTGTTACAGAATTTACGAAGGCAGGAATATACTTAATACAGTGTAAAGTGGACGTAGATTATGTGGCAGGAATTAAATGTTATAGGATGTATTTTGCAAAAATACAAATTAATCAAAAAAATTGACGGAGGATTTGAACCCTGGCTTTTACATACATTTCATCTTGTTGTAAGTAGTTTAACGGTCTACGCTACTCAAACATCGGATACTAGTTGCCTTCTTTACTTTTACACTATGAACGAGTGTTGAACTTTATTTAAAATGTCGCAATTTGAGTAATATTTCATTTGTCGAACACTCAAAATATCTAGAAATATGTCTCCTTCGCTGTTCTTAAACTATTTAAGACTATTAAAACCAAATACAGCGTATTTAAACATTTAACAATGTGTTACCTCGTGAACCGCAGCTATGGCTTTTCGAGTATATGCAGTGGACCATAACAAGAACTTTGCTTTTTGAAACATTCTTTTTGTCACTAAGTGTACATTATACCACACAATAATCAACTGAGAGACTAAGAGAAAATATGTATTGAACAAATTTAATATTCAACATTGAATTGCTCCAGAAAAATTTATGAAAAGACTTCAAGAGGAAATTTTTCTGGGGACCAACTGTGTCAAATATTCAAAACTTGAAGCAGGGTTCAGTATTTTTTTTAATATATCTAATTATGGTAATTGCTCCTGCTTGAACAGGCAGTGAAAGTAATAATAGTAGAGCAGTAATTCCTATTCATTGTACTTTTTTCTTCCCTTTATTTATTTCTTTTGAAGATAGGACTTACTTTCAAAACAATCAGGAAATGTTGTTTTTATTATTGATTTAACATTTCTCACTGAAAGATAAATTATATTTGAAGAGAAAAATTCTCGCCTAGACCGAGACTCAAATCCGGGACCTTTGGCTTGCCGGGCCAAATGCTCTACCAACTGAGCTACCGAGGCGAGTTGCGATCTAGATGCAAATTTTTCTCTTATATACGTTGTAATTCCCTCTCGCCAAATGCTTTTGAAACCATTGCTTCTATCTTTGCAAATGGCGGCTTCTTAGTTAAGAAGACATTTATTGGGAATTTAACATTAATTTATGAAGCCAGTAAGGCATCTAATGATGTTTTTATTATTGATTTAACATTTCTCACTGAAAGATAAATTATATTTGAAGAGAAAAATTCTCATTTAATTCTTATAAATTTAACATTTCTCACTGAAGAACAAATTATATTTGAAAAGAAATATTTATGCCTAGACTGGGATTCAAACCAGGACCTCAAGGATAGCTCAATGGCATAGCACTAGTGCATAAAATTAGAGGTCCTAGGTTCGAACCCCAGGGTAGGTGTAAATTTTTCTGTTCAAATATAATATTACTATATTTGTCACTTACCTGGCGTTCTCTTTCTTCTATTGATATGGTCGGACACTCATCTACCATGATAGCTGGAGGACTGCAATCCTGGAATTGACTGTCATACTGCTCTTGCTGTCCATGACTCAGCTGAATTTCAAATGAAGATTTGTCTTCTGTTTCATTTTCTTCTTCCGCTGCAAAATACAATTATAACCCATTAACAGTATTTACTTTAATGACCTTAAACACTTATAAAAATGTTGACTAAAACTCAAACTACTCTACATAGAATAGGGTATTACAACAAACTCTGATATTTATATTCATAACATTAACTTAAGATGTTATCTCCATTTTCTGGAGTTTAGTACATCTCACAAGGGAACTGTCAACCATTGCATGCCAAAACCTATCTTTAAATTTAAAGTTGTGATGTACCAAGGCCCAAAAAAATTATGTGCCAATTTAAAGTGCAAGCCACAGAAATTGAAGCCAGAATCTAGTAATGGCGGCCCACTGTACAGAGTAGATGTACATCCCTGCATAAATTAAGCACAGAATGGAGTGAGGCAGGACATGGAGTTGACGATAGGTAGTGAGGGTTTTCCAGTCTGCCAATACAGGAGTTTTATTACTTTCCTATAGTATAAATGAGAGATTTGGAAGGAAGCCTGGATTAGCTCAATGGTTAGAGCATCAGCACGGAAAGCTGAAGGTTCGGGGTTCGATTCCCGGTTCAGGCATAAATTTTTCTCTTTACCATTTGATTACAATAATTTAGTACTGTACTTTAATATACTTATTTCAATCATAGTAACAGCTTTAGCTTCTTAATATTAATTTAATAAATAATGCTATAGCTATGTGGAGTCCCTTCATGTCTTCTTCAGGTAGAAGCCATTCATTGTGTATTTGTGAATGATGATTCATAGCATTTGAATGTGGGACCAAGACAGTAAGGTAAAGGAAGGATTTATGCTTGGATGGGAAGGAAGCCTGGATTAGCTCAATGGTTAGAGCATCAGCACGGAAAGCTGAAGGTTCGGGGTTCGATTCCCGGTTCAGGCATAAATTTTTCTCTTTACCATTTGATTACAATAATTTAGAGAGATTTGGTGCTTGATTTTAATGCCTTGCAGTTAAAAACAGCAGATAATTTTTTGTACATGGCCTTTGTATGTCACTAAGCTTCTCTGGAAGAAATTTCAAGGTTTCGGTATGCAATGGTTGACAGTTCCCTATCAATGACAGTATAACATAATCATTATAAAATATTTATTCTTAATCTCATGTTTATTTTGCCAATTTTAGGTGCATAAAACATTTTTTTTTAATGCTTAGAATTCCGAGGTGTAGTAATGAAATTATGTACTGAAGTAAAAAACTTGATTATAAGTTACTGCGAGATAAGGTAAAATGTTGTATATTGTTATTGCAAAATAAAAAAAATTAGCACTGGAGGGAAAATTTTCTATAGGATCGTAACAGGCCTTGGCCTAATACTTGGAAGAAAGCAGCAGCAGAATGTTGTATGGAAAAGCATTTTGAAATTGAACCTTTATTTCTATTTCTGTTTTCCTTTCTGTCATTCATTCTTTCCTTCATTATATCTTTCCTCTATAATTTCTTTCTTTCCATCTATTTTCAAATCTCTTCATTTTTAATAATAATGTCGCAAAATTCAGTACATATAAGGCCCCAACAAAGTTATTTCCGATTTATGCTATAGTACAGTACCACAACAATAAATTTCAGATATATATATATTATAATTGACGATATCCTTACATTATGGAAAGGCAGTCTACTATTCACTCAGTATCTAAAAGGTAAAGTGATCCACTACAGACCTTAGGAGCTCCTTGGGATATTAGGAGCTTAAGACTCCTACTTTTTCTAGACTATCAGTACTTGATGTAAGCCGGTTACGTATCTCTGCCTGACGGCCCATAACAAGCATCTGGTACTCATTTCAGTTAGAGGCTGAGTCAACCCTGGGGTCACAGTGCCGCCTGAAGGTTTGGTTCAGTTTAAAAAACCCTGACCCATCGGGACTCGAACCCTTGATATTCTGGCTTGTAGCATGTTGATCTTTCAAATCCACACCTCTCGTGAAGCTATTATAGTCATATATCATCAACTGTGGCACCTTGGAAACCAGAAGAAAGACAGATTGAAATTTAGGGTATCGGTGCCCGAGTGTCAAACTGCTGGTTTATGCTTTGAAGATTTATCACACCAATTTTTGAAGTTCATTCTGTGTGTGTGTTTTTTTAAGACCTTTCTCTTTGTGTAAATATTTCATTGTGTTGTTAGGTAGAGCCAGTTCTCTGAATTCTTCAAAGAATTCCTAGTGCAATTCACTGTGCTACTTATGTGAGAAACTTACAAATAGGACTTATTTCAACTGTGGCACAACAATCATAAATAAATCATATTTAAAGAGAAAAATTATACGCTCAGACCGGGACTTGAACCCGGGACCCTTGGTTTTCTAGTCCAAGTGCTCTACCATTTGAGCTACCTGAGCAAGTACCGATCTAAACGCAAATCTTTCTCTATATACGTTGCAATTCCCGCCCACCAAATGCTTTGAAGCCTTTGCTTCTATCTTTGCAAATGGCGGCTCCTATATTAAGAAGACATATTTGGGAATTATACATTACATTATAAATGTCAGTACGGCTATTTTCGATGTTTTTATTATTAATTTCATACATCTCAATGATGGATAAATCATATTTAAAGAGAAAAATTATACGCTCAGACCGGGACTTGAACCCGGGACCCTTGGTTTTCTAGTCCAAGTGCTCTACCATTTGAGCTACCTGAGCAAGTACCGATCTAAACGCAAATCTTTCTCTATATATTTGGTGGGCGGGAATTACAACGTATATAGAGAAAGATTTGCGTTTAGATCGGTACTTGCTCAGGTAGCTCAAATGGTAGAGCACTTGGACTAGAAAACCAAGGGTCTTGGGTTCAAGTCCCGGTCTGAGCGTATAATTTTTCTCTTTAAATATGATTTATCCATCATTGAGATGTATGAAATTAATAATAAAAACATTGAATCATAAATAAGTTTACACATGTAGAGATGTTACATGAGAGCAGTAATAAATTTAATTAATTAAATATTATATTAAGGGTCCACCATAAACGAATTGCAAAAACAATTAAATTATCAAGGTAGTTCCATTTAAATGCGTTATTGGAATACTGGCACTGAACGGCTGGATTTAAATACCTGTGAACTCTCCTCCCGCAACAGGGTATCACTGGCCATTTAACTCCACCTGCTCTGAAGGGTTAAATATTTATCTATGTAAGCAAATTGAGGTATTTCTCTATCTATGAATTTTTTAAGTTATACAGAATCACAGTGCGCATGCACAATTGTTTAATGTAACTTCCACCAGATGGCAGGACATATCTGTGAAATCTGTATGACCAACATTCACAATTAATTCCAAAAAATATATTTTAAGAAATTCACTTAACCTTGTTAGGTTCCAATGGGATAAGTTAGTATACACCACATTAATTTGTAGTTTATTATTATATACATATATTTTTTTTAATTTAAAATAACAAAAATAAATTTGAAAACCAGAGTGAAGGAACACATTACAAATGTCAAAACTGGGGAATTGGAAAAATTCAGCATTAGCTGCTCATACATGGTCAGAAAAACATCAAATTGAAAGAAATGCTAGTTTATTAAAACAAATAGAAAATCCTAAGAAGCTCACATTTTGGGGAAAAAAATCCACATTCAAAAACTAATAAAGAAAAATTAATGAGTTTTGAATTCCTGGAGAAGTTGATTTGATTGGGAGGTTCATCGGTCCATAAACAGATGGAGTAAGAAGCAGTGCTCCTGGACGACAAAACATCGGTCGTGTAACTACTGAAGTTGTTACCACTTTGGTAATGAAACTGGTTTAAGTAGTAATAGTAGTATTCAAGTGTTCTGAAGCTCTTGATTTGTCATCATTCGCTTGTGGGCTTCCCAATAATATTCAGCAATTTGGAATGGTGTTCCAACTATTTTCTGAAGATCAGCGCAGAACATCAAGTGATCCTTGTTCATTATCGTATTTGTGTCCTTGCATATTATGCAGTGTGGAGAGTCTAGTAGCTTAATTCTATGTAGATGTGCTGCCAAGCAATCACGACCAGTTTCAAGACGAAATGATGCAACTGCAATTGATCGGGGGGCTGTTTGGTATTGTATCTGGTTCTAGTAATGTCTTCCATAACTTGGTTTCACATTGGATTTTGTTTTGTTCGGCTATATGGGATTTTATTTTCATTTTGGTAGAGTTGTACTGATTTGTAAGATAGGTAATTGATCCCCCTCAGGGGGGATATGTGGATGGCGACCACAAGGTGCCCAAGCTGAGCAAAATTATTACTTCCACTTACTTGTGTTTTGCTCTTTCTTTCGCTTCTTATATCTAAATTGATATTTATTCCTTTCCATGTACCAATTTCCTCTTTCAACTTTCCTATCCAGTCTCCCTTGACTGAACTCTTGTTTTTTCGAACGCGATGGTATTAGAGTATTCGAGGCATAGGGGATCTCTTCATTTCTTTTCTCCTAAACATTTCTAAAAAAAAGAGTGTAATGTAGTTCGCCTCAGCTGGTAATAGTAGCAGGTGCACTCTGGGTCATGCAAAATGAACTACAAAAGATGTTCAATATGCTTCCCAAAGCAAAAGACTCCGGAGTAAAAGTCCCCCATTCGGATCTCCAGGAGAGGACTGTTTTGGGAGAAAAGACAAATAGCATCAAGATCTTACAATGGAATGCAGGTGGAAACCAGTTTAAGTAGAAGACAGGATATGAGATGAGGTGTAAAGAATTTTATTTTAAATTTAAATTAAACCTTATACTGATATTTCCTATAATCGATCAATTTTAATTTATTTTTGAATTTATCCACAATATAATGGTTTACCATCACCTTCAAGAAATTCACCTTCTCTGGTTGTCCTCATCTGTAAGTCCTAGTTCACTCATACTTCTTCTTACACCGTTCATCCAAATCTTCTTCTTTTCCTAACTATTTTCCACTCCAAGATCTTCTTGGGATTCTATTAGATGTCATCCTCTTCAGATGTCCATACCATCTTAATTATCTCTCTTCAATTGTCTATAATACATTTCTTTCAACTTTCATAATTTTCCTAATTTCACCATTTCTAATTTTTTTCTAATCTAGACTTTTGTGAAGATCTCCAGTAATCCATCTCTGTTGCTAATAACTGTTATAAAATGCATGTAATTTATTTAGTTAGGTTAGGAAGGAGGAAGTTGGCTTAAATCTATTTCATGTTAAGGAATTTATTGTGAAGGTTGGTCATACAAATTTCACAGATATGTCCTCCCATCTGGTGGATGTTATATTAAGCATTCGCACATACACATTGCGAATCTGTACGACTTAGAAGAAAAATTCATTGAGTGAGTGAGTAACCTATTCTGAAGTTTTCCAAAATAAAAAAATTATAAAAAATTGAAATAATAAAAAATATAAATAATCCAAAAAAATATATAAAAATGAAACACAAAGAAAATTAAATATAATAAATGAACTTGAAAGTATGAATGAAAATAGCAATAAACATACATACTCTCCACAACAGGAGGAGGCTGCTCTACAAGAGGAGTTGGCTGAGTGACAATAACTTCCTGAGGTGCCAGCAAGAATGTAGGCACATCAGGCGGTGTGAATACAGGAGGCGCTGACCCTGGTGGTTCTTCTTCACCCTAAACATAACAATCAGAATATAAATCACTTTTCCATTGTATAGGACAACTACATCAATGCAAACTGACACACTGTTACAAATTTATAGTAAAACCTCATTCATTCAAACTCCATTAACCTGGATTTCGCTTAACCTGGAGATGAATCCTAAAATAAAATTAAAATTAAAAATTCAATTCAACATTTTAATAAAATACAGTACAAACTTAAGAAAATTAATAAATAAGATGAATCTGATACATCTTCATAGTTAAATATCAATCATAATTTAGGTAGAATTTATCACTCACCTCATATTGTTGTTCTTTTTGACTATAAACTAGTTTCGGAACATAGTTTCTGTTCCATCCACAGTATCATCACGACCGTTGTTCTGTCATCTTGAAGCGTCGTCCTTCGCTCCTTCCATTGGCTGACTGAAAAACCTCGAAACCAGGTCATTCTCATCGGGAATTTCAAAGTTCATCAATTTCTTCTTTTTGCTCTTTTGAATGTAGATCTTTTCTCAAACAGTAAGTTCTATTGGTTTTTCTATTTGTTTTAATAATTTAGCTTCTTTCTCGATAAGATGTTTTTCAGACCATGCATGGGCAGCCACTGCAGATTTTTCTACTTCCCCTTTCTTGACATTCCTGAGATGTTCTTTCACTCTAGTTTTCTAATTTCTCTTAGTTTTTCCTATGTAGAATTTCTCACATTCTTCACATTTAATCTGATGAATCCCTGATTTGTTTTCTTCTTTTATTTTTTCATTTTTATTAGGTGTAATCAATCTACTGATGCTGTAGTCATTTTTGGGTGCTAACATTATGTTGAAATCTTTAAAAAATTTTTGAAACTTGTTATGTTTTAATGGATGATATGTGAATTTTGTGAATTTTACATTTTCTTCTTTTACTTTTAGAAGAGTACTTTGATTAATAAATTGTTGTCTTTTGAATTTGTTTATTTTCTTGAGTATCATTCTTTCTGCAAAACCATTTTTCGTGGATACATTGATTATGTGTTCTTTTTCTTTTTCATAATTTTCTTTGTTCATAGGTATGTTCACTAATGTATGTGTCAAACTATTGAAAATTGCTTCTTTGTAAGCTATGTGATTGAAACCTGAAGCTTTTATGTAGTTATCTATATGTGTCTTGTTTCTGCAAATTCCATAATCTATCTTATTTTCTTCATTCCTTTTTAAGTTGAGATCTAAAAATGGTATTTCTCTATTAATTTCCTTTTCCATAGTGAACTTTATAGTTTGACTTTGAATGTTCAATAATTTCAATGCATCATCTATCTGTTTATCAGTCATAATGTCGGTTAAAAATGAGAGAGATGGTTCTCTTGAAAACTAGTACCCATATTTAAAGAAACATGAAATATGAGGTAAGATGTAAAAATGACCCATTAATTTACTGATACATCTCACCTAATAAATATTTGTGTTTCATATGACGTGTTTCAATATGCTGTCTATACCATTGTCAGCTTGTCCAGAAATTTGAATTTTATGTTGTCAGCCCTGGATGTCGAATCCCCCTCCATCGTTTAGTTGATCAAAGAACTTGTAATCGAATCTTTTTTTCCCAGGAATTTCAAAATTCATAATCCTATTTTAAATCTTCAGAATGTAGATCTTATCCCAAATGGTGAACTCTTTAGTGTTTTCTAACTGTTTTGATAATTTAGTGCTTACATAAATTTTATGTTTTCCTGATCAGATGTGGGCAGCTACTGAAGATTTTTGTATTCCATGTTTTACATTATTAGAATGAAAGAACACATTACAAATGTAAAAAACAATGGAGAAATAGAAAATTCTGCAGTAGTTGCTCACATCTGGTCAGAAAAAATAAAATCATTGTAAACACTAAATTAATATAACAGTTAGAAAACACTATTTATATTAACGAAATTGAAACAAAGCTGCAAAGGTATGGGGATCCCAATAGGCAACAGATTTTTGCTGACATTACAATTTGCCGATGATCAACTGGTTTTAGCGCAAGACAAATTTGATATGGAATTCATGATAAAAAGGTTGAAAAACACATATGAATCATGGGGTCTCACAGTAAATTTACAAAAAACAGAATATCTGGCAATAAATAGCAATGAAAGAGAAAATTTAATATTGGAAGAAGGAATCCAAATAAAGCAAGTGAAACAAACTAAATATTTGGGAATGATTATGGATAACATCGAAGGTATAGGAAAAGAGAACATAAAACATAGAATTGAATTGAGTAGCAAAATAATATCATCATTAAATTCCATATGGTGGGATAAGCATATTTGGAAAGACACAAAAAAATATATTGGTAAAACATTGGTGGAATCTGTTGCAATGTACGGAAGTGAGGTATGGACAATCAATAAGTACTACAAGAATAGACTAATAGCTCTAGAAATGGATTATTTACGAAGAAGTGCCAGAAAGTCTAAATTAGAACGTGTCACAAATAAGGAAATTAGAAACATAATGGAAGCAGACGAAAGCATAATTGAAAGAATTGAGGAGAAGGAATTAAAGTGGTTAGGACATGTTTTAAGAATGGAAGATGAGCGATGCCCCAAGCAACTATATGAATGGCATCCGAACAGAAAGAAGAAAAGAGGAAGACCAAGGTTAACATGGAAGGAAAACATGAAGACAGTAATGCAAGCTAGAGGGCTAAGCATCGAAGATGCCCAAGACCGTAGGCTTTGGAGGTTTGGCACGGGAAGACGGCAGCAGCTGTAAAAACCCGAAGATAGATAGATAGAAAACACTAAAGAGTTGACAATTTTGGAGGAGATCTACATCCAGAAGAATAAAAATAGGATTATGAATTTTGAAATTCCCAGGCAAAAAGATTTGATTTACAAGTTCTTCAGTCAACCAAAAGATCGAGGAATAGTCAACATCCAGGACTGACAACATAAAATTCAAGTATGGACAAGTTGATATGGACAGCATATTGAAACATGTCAAATGAAACACAAATATTTATAAGGTAAGATGCACCAGATTCACCTCATTTATTAACAAGAATCTCATAATGTTACTTCCTATTTAATTTATTAATTAAGGAAATTATCCATTTAATTTTTACACGTACACTATACTTTTTAAGTTCATAATTGTTTTTTGTCCGTTTAGGTTATAACAATTTTAAATTATAAATTTGTTTTACCTTGTATACTACCAATTGTTTTTTGTCTGTTTAGGTTATAACAATTTTAAATTATAAATTTTTTGTTTTACTTTGTATACTACCGTCTTCCTCAACTATAATTGAGGAAGACAGTAGTATACAAGGTAAAACTAAAAATGTATAATTTAAGCCTGTACACTATCAGTTTTTTTTAGGAATGGTTTGAAAATCATTAGTGACAAAGGGACAAAGGCCACCCTCCTTCACACACTCTTGCACTACCTGCTATAGGGCATTTAACTCTATCAGAACTTTCAATTTAATACTTGACTTTCTTCAGGTCATCCGTAAGTTTATGAAACACATAGAGTGTAAAATGTCATTTAGTGTATCATCAAAGAACAACGGCATAATTGCTTACTGTATACGAGAAACTGAAAATGGTGTCACTGTACATGTGTATGTGCAGAATACAAAATTGTAAAACAAACATTTTCAAACACATAAAAAGAAAAAAATCTCTTAAAATTTATGATTAAATATGATGTAAACAAGAAAAGTTTTCAGATCAAACAAATATGACACCCAGCTGAACAAAATTTCAGAAGATCCACGCCTCTGTACATGTGGAACGAACAATTTCGTGCAAGCAGAATTCCAGTGCGCGGTGTTGAAATTCAAGCTACTGCCAAACATCTTGCAAAACTACTCGACATCAATGGATTTTCAGCTAGTTTGGGCTGGTTATACAGATTCTGCAAGTGTCATAACATTGTAAACAAAAAAAACATATGGAAAGAGCTTAAGTGCTGAAATATCTGTTGTTGACCCATATAGAAAAATCTAAAATCCATCATTCAAGAAAAACTGTTAGATTGATCTGAAGTGCATAATGTGATGAGACAGGTCTATTTTGGTGTCCTTTGCCTGAGATTACATAAGCTTCCAAATCCTTTAAAAATATGCCTGGACATAAAATTAGCAAAGGATGCATTTCTGTATTAACATATGCTAATACAGATAACTATCTCCATGATGCAACAGGTCTAGAAGGCCCTTGGTCTACTATCCGGCTGCTGGTCTCACATCCACATTTGCTAAGAACATAGGCAGAAGATCATCTAGCCAGTGTAGAGGTGATATGTGGTGAGCATGTCGAGGATAGGGATGTATGAAGAGCTTATGTCCATGCAGTCTTGAACCTACAGGTTCGATAGTGTCAGTGAATGTTAGTTAGTTAGTTAGTCAGTCAGCTAGTCAGTCAGTCAGTCAGTCAGTCAGTCAGTCAGTCAGTCAGTCAGTCAGTCAGTCAGTCAGTCAGTCAGTCAGTCAGTCAGTCAGTCAGTTAGTTAGTTAGTTAGTTAGTTAGTTAGTGTTAATTCCTTAAAAAAGTAACAGTATAATCTATTGATACTCAACGTAAGGAAAAATGCACATTTCTCTGTCCTTTACCAATCATCATCCATGGATCTCATTTTGTTTGATAGAGTTCCTCTATTCTAGCAATATCTTGATAAAATCACTCACTCTGGTCATCATTTACAGCTCCCAAATTGTGAGGAAAGAAGACCCAATGTGAATGTAAGCAGTGGATTTTCACAACATATAGCAGCCCATTTTTTTAACAGTTCTTAACACATTCAGTATTGTAAACCAGTTAAGGCGTTTAAAGAGACTATCGTGTATGGGGCCATCGGTCAGTTAACTCGCTTTAGAGCGGGCACGAACAAACCGCGTTTATATTCGGCGCCTAAATATAGTGTTGGCTTAGTATGTCTTGGAGATCATAGATGGCATGTAAATGTACATTTTCTATTCCCATTTGACACATTTAACCTTGGTGAATCCCCTTTTATTTTTTAAACAAACAACACATGGAATTCGTTCACCCAAACCTGTCTCCAGTCTCCAATGCAGTCGTATTTGTTCCTCGTTATCGCGCTGTTCTTTGTGCGTGAGTGAAACCATGGCGAAAGAAAAATGTCTCACTGAAGAAGAATTAGTGAATATTTTGTATAATTATGATTCAGGTGACGAACTGATTCCTGAATTAGAAGATTCACAAAGTGAAAGTGAAGATGAACTTCCACTTCCTGAAATTGATACGTCGATACTATGTGATGTCAATCACCCAAGTTATTTCACCATCAAATCCTACTAGGGTATCTCCTTTAGGTTTTGATGTACAAAATTTGAATTTTCTAGGACTAATAGTTTGTGAATAATGGTCCATTTTCTGAAGTGCCACGAAAAGGGTAGTTGGGGTATTTAAATAGCTGGCCTGTGGGTTTAAATGCCCTGCTCAGTGCCCGGTACTGAATGTGACACATACATCCCTATCCTGAGCTAAT
The DNA here is from genome assembly GCA_030220185.1 of Diploptera punctata. Lineage (NCBI taxonomy): Eukaryota > Metazoa > Arthropoda > Insecta > Blattodea > Blaberidae > Diploptera > Diploptera punctata. The sequence goes on from JASPKZ010008885.1 coordinate 70,688, forward strand.
ACTTTCCAATCATTCCCTGTATAATCTGCTTCCCTCAAATCATAGTTAATGTTGTTCTCCCACCTCATTCTTGGTCTACCAACTGGGCGTTTTCCCTCTGGCTTTCCTACAAGAAGCTTCCATGCACGTCTTTCATTCCCCACACGCGCAACATGTCCTGCCCATCGCAGTCTACGAGACTTAACTGTTCTTATATCTGGCTTCCTATAAAGACCATGTAGTTCATTGTTATGTAGTCTTCTCCATTCACCTGTCTGTTCATCTCTCTTTGGTCCAAAAATTTTCCTAAGAACTTTATTCTCAAATACTCGTAATCTCCTTTCCTCCCTTAAAGTAAGAGTCCATGTTTCGCACCCATATAATATAACTGGTAGAATAATAGTTTTATATATTTTCAGCTTAACGTTTTTTGAAAGGAGTTGGGACATCAAAAGTCTCTGCAATGCATAATAGCATGCATTTCCAGAATTGAGCCTATGTTTAATTTCTTTGTGCATCTCATTCCTATTTGTGATTATTGTTCCTAGGTATTTGAATTCAGCCACTTCCTCAAATTTTCCTCATTTGTCATTAGCTGTCCATTTCCATTATATACTGAATTTCTACGTGTGACCATATATTTAGTTTTACTGATATTTACTTCCAGTCCCAATTTCTTAGTGTTACTCAATAGTGTGTGCGTGTTGGCCTTTAGTATCTCCTCGCTATCGGCCAGTAGTACTACATCATCAGCATAAACTAACAGCTTATTAATACCATTCAGCTGTAAGCCTTCCTCATTCTCTAAAGATTTAATGGCATGCTCTAGTACAAAATTAAATAGTAGAGGAGATAGTGCATCTCCTTGCTTCAACCCATTCTGGATTTCAAAAGTATCCGAAAACTCTTTGCCTACACGCACCCTACTCTTTGTGCCATTTAGACACATTCATATAAGTCTAACTAACTTTTTAGGAATTCCAAACTCCAGCAGGATACTATATAACTTCTCCCTCTTAATTGAATCATATGCTTTTTTGAAGTCTACATATAGTTGATGTACAGTACCATTATATTCCCATTTCTTTTCTAAAATCTTGCTCACATAGATCAACTTTTATAAGATTCATGATGTGTTCTGTTGAGATATTATTCAAAATTAATATAAAATTATGGAATATTCACCTGAAAGGTCCGTCTCCTCAACTTAATTAATCATTTAACTGTAGCGCTTTCGGGACTTGTCCCATCATCGGCAGGATTCAAAACTGGTGTTTCTTCTTCTGGTAGAGATCTTCAGTGAAACACCAGTTTTGAATCCTGCCAATGATGGGACAAGTCCCGAAAGCTCTACAGTTAAATGATTAATTAAGTTGAGGAGACGGACCTTTCAGGTGAATATTCCATAATTTCACATAGCTCAGTCGGTAGAGTATTGGTCTAGAAAGTCAAAGGTCCTGGGTTCATGCCCCAGTCTGAGTGTATAATTTTTCCCTTCAAATATGATTTATCCATCATTGAGATGTATGAAATGAATAATAAAAACATTGAAAGAAGTTGTACTGGCTTTATAATGTAATGTAAAATTCCCAAATAAATGTCTTCTTAATAAAGAAACCGCCATTTGCAAGATAAAAGCAAAAGTTTCTTAGCATTTGGTGCATGGGAATTAACAGCTTATATAAGAGAGAAATTTGGATTTAGATTGGAACTTGCTCAGGTAGCTCAGTCGGTAGAGTATTGTTCTAGAAACCAAAGGTCCTGGGTTTAAGCCCCACTCTGAGCGTATAATTTTTCTCTTCAAATATAGTTAGCTAAAGCTTTATAAGCAGTGGAGGAAGGAGGTAATTTTCTTTTATTTTAGTCACAGGGTCCAAGAGTTGGACTTTCATTACATGTATTTCTTGCTTTTGCTTATTTTTGGACACACAATTTTATAATGCAGTGCTGTACACCAATATAAAAAAAATGCCTTATGCAATGGAGCATTAACTCACTTGTGGTGTAAGAGGTTCCCCATCAGCCCGACATTCTTCCACAACCAAAGAAGGAAAAAGACCCGTTCTACCTTCAAGTTCACCTTCCCACCAGCCATCGTCCACTGCATGAACCACTTTTCTCAACACTCGGATCACCTGACCTTCAGCAAAGCTCAATTCTTCAGGACACGTAGCTTCATAGTCGTATAAGGCCAGACAGTAGCTTTCTTCAGGTCCTGAACCAAACAAAACATCCTTTTACATCGGGAAGATAGTGATATAAGTATTTTCCTTAGCCAAGATGCATAATTCAAATTGCCTAGCTTTGTTCCCGGTAAGCAGGGATTAACTTTTTTTATATATCTTGATTTTCCATTCATAAAAAAGTGTTATCTAGCTACATTAATAAATTACAAAAGGAAATAACATTCTCAAAAACAGGCAATTTTTTTGTGTTTTCTAACCATTTCAATAATTTTGTATGTACTTTGATTTACTTTTTTCTGACCAAAAACATAAACTTGAAGTGAACACAAAATTATTGAAACAGAAAACACAAAAGAACTGACTGTTTGGGAGAAGATCAACATTCAGAAGTAATTATATTATTTTTAGTCTGAACATCTTACCTCAATATTAATATTGATTTGTTCTTGAACATGTTTCAAAACAATTCTGTTTTATCGTCAGCTTTTCCAACATTAATATTGAGGTAAGATGTTCAGACTAACTTACTTATTTACTTACTCACTGGCACTATCGAACCCATAGGTTCATGGCCGCACGGACATAAGCTCTCCATGCATCCCTATCCTGAGCTAATGCTTTCCAATCATTCCCTGTATAATCTACTTCCCTCAAATCATAGTTAATGTTATTCTCCCACCTCATTCTTGGTCTACCAACTGGGCGTTTTCCCTCTGGCTTTCCTACATGAAGTTTCCATGCAAGTCTTTCATTCCCCATACGGCCAACATGTCCTGCCATCGCAGTCTACGGGACTTAACTGTTCTTATTATATCTGGCTTCCTATAAAGACCATGTAGTTCATTGTTATGTAGTATTCTCCATTCACCTGTCTGTTCATCTCTCTTTGGTCCAAAAATTTTCCTAAGTACTTTATTCTCAAATACTTGTAATCTCCTTTCCTCCCTTAAAGTAAGAGTCCATGTTTCGCACCCATATGATATAACTGGTAGAATAATAGTTTTATATATTTTCGGTCTTACTAATAAAAATCCCTAATACAGGCTTTCATCAGTTGTTTAGTTATACAATATATAAGCCTTATGTAGATCACGTACAATTTCCTTACTAATAAACGTTGTGCCGGAGCTATATAACAAAACAGCAGTTATACACAATACGTCACATATTCGTCATCATAGTGACGTCAGAACAATATTACTCGCAGTTTGTAACAGAAATAAAACAACATCAACTAGTGATTATTGTGTAAGAAATGAATATGGATAAGAATTAATAGAGATTCCCTAATTGAGGAGGTACGGAAAAAATAAGTGCGTTTTAATTTATATATATTTCACTTCACGCTTTGTCAAATAAAACGTAGAATTGGTTTCACAGATGATGTGCTGCCATCTAACGTCAAGAATTTCGACCAATTCTTGGAAACTAATAAAAGCTTTGCCCATTACTTATGAATTATATGTAGTATTTTAAGATGCGTTAGAAAACGTTCAAAATAGTAGGAAATGTTACCGACAACAAAATATCATTTCAAGCGAAAAAAAAAATCTCTATAGTTCGACCGGGAATCGAACCTAAGACCTCACGCATGGCAGTCAGAAGCTCTAACCACAAGACTACCAAGTTAACATGCAGATTCTTGCAATAATAGTACCTCTATACTTAAATACATTTTTATATCAGTGTGTGTGTTATGTCTTAAAGATGCAAGAAAGTTTTCTTAAAATAATATTATGAAGCATTTAAACTACATTCAGGTTAAATCTTGTCTACAGCAATTATTGTAGAACATATCCTTTTGTGATTCAATGTTCAATTTTAAAATATTTTTAGGCCTAATCGAGAATGAGTGTAACGAAAGGCATTTTATGATGCCTTTATTTTCCTACCCAGAGCTTTATTAATATTATTTATGCCCTGTGCATCCATCAAACAGTCATTAAAGTGTTGCATTTTGGGTTAAATTTAAGGAAACTTTCATCAAAATCATAAGAAAACAGTCAGTTGATCTTGATGTCCGACATTTTGTCTAGTTATAGAATCCTTAAACAAGGGTGGAGGCATGTATAACGATTCCCATGTAAAGTTGTACACCTCTTCTACACTGAACAGCTAATACAGTGTTTATTAGTAAGAATTTTCAACTGAGATGTGTATAAACCTTGTATAAAAGTTATATATGGATTATTAGTAAGAGGGTTTCAGTTTAACGTTTTTTGAAAGGAGTTGGGACATCAAGAGTCTCTGCAATGCATAATAGCACGCATTTCCAGAATTGAGCCTATGTTTAATTTCTTTGTGCATCTCATTCCTATTTGTGATTATTGTTCCTAGGTATTTGAATTTAGCCACTTCCTCAAAATTTCCCTCATTTGTCATTAGCTGTCCATTTCCATTATATAATGCATTTCTACGTGTGATCATATATTTAGTTTTAGTTCAGATTAAAAATAATATAATTAAAATAACCTCAAAATATAACTTCTTAAAATTAAATATTAATTCAGAAGTAAACAGATAGGATCATGAATTTTGAAATTCCTGGGAAAAAGGATTTTCGATGTTCTTATTATTAATTGTAAGTTCTTTGGTCAACAAAAGGATTGAAGGGGATATGTGGATAGCAACCACAAGGTGCCCAAGCTGAGCAAAACATTGCATCCACTTACTTGTGTTTTGCTCCTTACTTTTTATCTTTAACCGATCTGACATTTCTTCCTTTTCTAGTACCAGATCCCTCTTTTTACTTTCCTATCCAGTCTCCCTTGCCTGACCTCTTGTTTTCTTTGACCCTGATGATATTAGAGTATTCGAGGCCGAAGGGTTCATTTTTGTCTTTCCTATATCTCTTTCTTTTAACCTCGTGGGCACTCACCTTGAATGCCCACATAAGCTGCATGTTCAGGTGCGGCCCCATTGCAATTTATAGCATAAGTATGCAATGGATTTGTGTCATCAGCTTAGGCTGGATACACGTAATGAAGAAGTAGGTAAAAGGATTGAATGGAAGTGAACATCCAGGACCAATAACCAAAAATTCAACAATTTGTATGTCGATATGCAAGCATATTTGAAACAAGTTCTCAAGAACACAACAAATTATGAGGTAAGATTTTAAGACTCAAATTAATTATTCATTTTCTAAACTAAACTCCGCGGTGTAACAGGCCTAGGAGGCCCTTGGTCTACCAGCCAGTGCTGGCCTCACACCCACATGTGTTAATCACAGAGGTAGATGATCATTCAGTCAATGACATGTGGTCAGCCGGTCCCCAGCAGTTATAGCTGGTTTTCTCAACTTGGAGCCACTACTTATTGTAGCTATCTAAATTTCTCACGATGCTGGGTGGGCAACGGTCCCATACTGGCCGAAATTCCATGAGAAAATTTCTTCCCCATGGAGACCCGAACCAGCACAAGTCCCATGGCTCTGCACCAAAGCATTTGCCTTAACAATATTGATTTTCTAGCTCTTAAGTTAAAATCACATATCAAACTTAAAATGAAATTGTAACACATAAAACAGAAGTAATGGTATTCTTAGGCAAAAACCCAATTCAGAATAAAATTTGTTATACAATGCTTTAATATAATGTGTTAATTCATATAATTATGGTATCTGTTACAATTTTTTAATTGTAAAAGAAGATATGACGATTAAAATTTCCAAATTCAACAAGATCCTAGGTTTATTTAATATATGTAGGAAATAACACTATGAGGTTTCTTTTAATTATTAATGAGTTGGTTGTTTTGACTCACCTCATATTTCTTGATTTTTTATGCAAGCCTGATGCCGTCGCTTTTGCGTGACATTGTCAATGCATTCCAACTTGGAATTTAGAAAATTTAGATAAATGGCTAAACAAAAACAAGATAGACAAGGAAAGTAGAGAAGAATAAAAAATCTTAACCAGATTATGCATGGAATAAACTTTTTCACATATAATGGTAAATTCTGCAAACAAAACTCAGGTCTTTCTATGAGGAACCTCCTGTCCCCATTTTTAGCTAATCTATTCCTGGGAAATTTTGAACACACGATAATTACTGGACACCCTTTGATTTTCAAATTTTGGTGTAGATATGTTAATATAATTGCCATAGTGAATCACAAACAAGTACTTATTTTAGGAATTCACACTATGAACTATATTCATTTAGGTAGAATTTTTTATCAGTGAGTGATGAGGTGAGTGATAAAAAATTCTTCCTAAATAAATACACAAACAAGTAGTTTATGATTTTGTTTATTTTTTATTATTTCACTCACCTCATACTTCATAATTCCTAGCAGACCCAGGGTTTCTTCACATCATTTGTGACATTCTCAATGCTGTGTCACGTTCACAACTGACGTCCAATGGCCTTCTACCTGGGTCTGCTAGGAATTATGAAGTATGAGGTGAGTGAAATAATAAAAAATAAACAATATTAAAAAACCTCATAGTGTTATTTCCTATCTACATAACTTAAGTAGTTTATGAATTAAATTAATGTTTTTTATTACCTCACCTCATATCCTCTTTCTTCTAGACTGCAGTTTCAGAGCTTATCTCCATCATCAGTAGCTTCTGGTCGACCGGTGTTATGTCGTTTCTTGGCAGTTTTCTTCTTCCTTCTATCGGTGGACTGATGAACCTCTGGATCAGGTCAAAATTTGCGGGAGTTTCGAAATTCATGAGTTTATCTTTCTTGTTTTTTTTGGATGTGGATTTTTTCCCAGACCGTGAGTTCTTTCTGTCTATCTGTGTGTTTGATTAGGCTAGCTTTTGTATCGATTAAATGCTTTTCAGACCAAGCATGGGCTGCTACAGCTGACTTGTTCACTTCACCCTTTTTTACATTTCTAAGATGTTCTTTCTATCTAGTTTTTAAAGAAATTAAAAAAAAAAAATTTTGAAGAAATTTAAAAACTTTTTTTTAAAGAAATTTAAAAACTAGATAGAAAGAACATCTTAGAAATGTAAAAAAGGGTGAAGTGGACAAGTCAGCTGTAGCAGTCCCATGCTTGGTCTGAAAAACATTTAATCGATACAAAAGCTAGTCTAATCAAACACACAGATAGACAGAAAGAACTCACAGTCTGGGAAAAAATCCACATCCAAAAAACAAGAAAGATAAACTCATGAATTTCGAAACTCCCGCAAATTTTGACCTGATCCAGAGGTTCATCAGTCCACCGATAGAAGGAAGAAGAAAACTGCCAAGAAATGACATAACACCGGTCGACAAGAGGCTACTGATGATGGAGATAAGCTCTGAAACTGCAGTCTAGAAGAAAGAGGATATGAGGTGAGGTAATAAAAAACATTAATTTAATTCTTAAATTAAACCTCTTAGTGCTTTTTCCCTGTGAAAGTTAAATAAAGTAGTTTATGCTTTAATCCTCAGTCTCGGCCTCTGTATGCTGTATGCACTTATGAGTTATCATATACTGCCAGCTTCTGTACATAAAACCAAAAAGTATTGACCTGAACGGCATGTCCTTTAAACTGATTTTGTGGCCAGAATTTTTAAGATATCTTAATTGTGCAAAAATGTCAATATAGGCAGAAAAGTAGCTGCCAGAATATATATATATATATATAAATGTCTGCTTATGCAAATTATTATAATTGGTGTATTAGATACAGTTTTAAAAATAAAATAAGTTAAAATATACCTTATAAGTTGAGGACGACAGATTTTACCTAAGAAAGTATCTTTTAACTTATTTTATTTTAAGACTCTCCAACTCAATGGTTTTAACAATGAATTTTATTAGTGTAGATACAGTTTTCCATGAATGAAAACAGAATTCTGACATGTATATGTGGTGCAGTGTTCTTTTTCCTCTGAAAAATGACATTTTATGCATTGATTTCAGAATCAAAATGAACTGTGTATAAAAATGGACTAAAAACATGAATTACTTTCATGGAGGTAGAGTTCATGTTGGTTATTGATATGTAATTAATAATTATTTTTTAACTTTGGAGTTTTCTGGATACTTTTTGAAAATATTTCTTGTAATATGATTATAAAAGCATTGTAATTTTGACATTTTTAAATTATCTGGCAATAAATAAATCTGAGATATTAATACAAACCTTCAGGTTGTGGAGCAACCTCTTCTTCCTGTTCGTCAACAGTGTAATCAACAGAACTGAATGAAATCTGTGAAACTAACTGGTAGTTAGCAACTCCAGCTTGTTCTATCTGTTCTCTGTCTACGTCCAGGTAGTTATGAGGAACATAGCCTTCTTCGCCTCGGTAATTGCGTGCTCGAAGCCATCCATCACCATCTCCTTCTCCAACTACCTCCAGCTGCTCATTCTCGACAATGCTCAGCTCATCTGGGTTTTGTGCTGTGTAGTTATACAGTGCAATACATTTGTATGTCTGCCCTGCTTCAACCTCCACCGTAGGAGGCTGTGGCGTTGTTTCTACTTCTCCATTAGGCATACCTATCGTCTGTTCAGGCTCTTCAGGACCCCAGTCTACTTGTGTTGGGTCATCCCAACCTGCTGTCAACTGCTCTAGTCGTTGCCTTTCTTGTTCTACCATTGCTGCAATAGAAATATAATTTTGATAATTTATTATACAAATACAGTATCACATAAAACCTGCCACACCAATAAATATAATATTGGTGATTATAAAGGAAGCATATAAAATCTAAAACTGCAATAACAATATAATTTCTATGATTCTAACATAACTTACTTAATACAGGCTTTCCATAGATTCCTATCTTCCCATTGACCATCTTCCATACCCTTCTTCATCATGGCATCATATATTCCCTCATACCATGCTCTTCTACTCCTCCCCCTCTTCCTTCTGCCTGGTACCATCCAATCCAACACCTGTTTAGGCCACTGGTCTTCCGACATCCGTTGTACATGTCCATACCACTGTAGAGCTCTCTTTGTTATCCTATCGATAACAGTTTCTTGTGCATCCATTTTTTGTCTGATATATGTATTTTGAATATGTTGTAGCCTGGATATTCTCATACTTCTCCGTAATCCATCCATTTCTGTCGCCAAGATTCTTTTCCGCATCCTTTCAATTACTGTCCAGCTTTCTGATCCATATGTAAGTATACTTTCTATTATTGTCTGTATAATCTCTTTTTTTTTGTTTTTCTGGTCAAATTTATCTTCCATAAAACAACATTCAGGGATCTAATCGCCTTCCTTGCACAATTTACTCTGTTAATAATATCTTGTCCACAAGTACCAGATTTATCTATTATAGATCCTAGATATTTAAATTCTTCAACACATTTAATTATCATATAATTTATTTGTAGGTCTTCTGAATTTCCTCCGATTGCCATATATTCTGTTTTAATATAATTGATCTTCAGTCCACCTATCTCAAATGCATCGCCCAACTCTCTGATCATATATTCTATATCTTCTTTATCTTGTCCTATTATAATCTGGTAATCAGCGAATAATAAATTGTGCAGTAAATGACCATTAAAATTGATTCCCATTCCCCTACATAACTTATTCCATTTCATTAATACATCTTCTAAATATATCTTGAACAATGTTGGTGACATCCCGCATCCTTGTCTTAATCCTTTTGTTATATCAAATTCTGAGGATACTCTATTTCCAACCTTAATACTTCATTTACAATCATACATTCTTTTTATAAAATGTACAAGAGATTTAGATATTCTAAAGTTCTCCATTACCACCCAGAGCTTGTTGATGGGTACAGAGTCATATGCCTTTCCCAGGTCTATAAATGCCATATGCACTTCTTTTCCTTTCGCCAACATCTTTTCTATAATCTGCCTAATATCTTAAAACTCCATCACTGCAAAAAATATTAGGCTATTGTAACAGTGAGCTACATGATCTTTATAAAAAACCAGATATAATAAGAATAGACTGCGTGGCACAAATGCAGAATGAAAAAGAGGTGTGGAAGCTTCTTGTAAGACAACCAGATGGAAAACTCCTGGTTGGTATATCAAGAATGAGATGGGAGAATAATATTAACCATCATTTGAGGGAAGTAGATTATACAGGGGATAATTGGAAAACATTAGTTCAGGATAGGGATGTATGGAGAGCTTTTATGTCCACACAGCCATGAACCTACAGTTTCAATAGCGCCAGTGAGTTAATTTAGAGAAGTTTCAGATTCAGACTTCTCTGCTATTCAACTTGAGGTTTTTCCTGGTTTTCCTCAGTTGTCAAGAAAAGTGCTGATTGGTATTTTATTATCTGGGCCCATTTCATCATAATCACTATTTTGTAATAAAATCAATGTTCTTTTACACAAAACATAAAACAATAGAAATTCACAGACTACTCAATATAATAGAAGATTCTAGACATGCTATAACCTTAGCTAATAAAGTGTCACTATATATAAAAAAAACTAAAAAATAGCATGTGACTCTGCTAGACGTTGTTTTATTATGACTGATGAAAAAACAATGTGAAATTAATTGTTATTAATTCTCTGCTGTGCCTGTATCACTAAGAACTACAGTATGTCTCACCATGTTATGTCAATAAATTATGAACAGTAATCTAACAAGAGATTCTGTTTTTCTCAAAAAATCACAAGCGACAAAGTTGCGAGTAATTTTGTCTAATGAAAAACTCAACCTTACACTGAATTTGGAGTGATTATTTAGTCAATAATACAACAGCAGTAGCTAAAAATAATTATAATGTTTAATATTTACCAAATGTGAGGTTATATATTCCGATCTTACTTCTGGGCGATTTCTAAGCCGAGTGTATAGTTATGAATAGCATATCCTTACTATTAAATCTCTTTGGGCTTGGGAAAAATCAATAACAGATGATTGTATGAGAGATAACTATTAACAATAATGCAGATTCATTACAGATCATTTAATAATTTTTTATAACAATAGAACTAACTTTTTTTTGGTAATTTTTAAGTTTTTTTTTTGCATTTCTTGCTGTACCATATCAATCGTACATTATTGAATCAATATCCTTTTCAAAGAAGTTAATTTGCGGAGATATCTCTCATTACGAACAGGAAGAGGCAATTTTATCAACAGGAAGAAGCAAAATTATTGGTCTATGAGATACTCATTCTAATTTGTGCTAACCCATTAAATTTATATTACAACATGATGAAATGCAATAATATTATCCATCAGCTTGTAAATAGTTTTACTAAACTTGATGTAACTTCTAAATTTTGTTAAGAGAATTGTACTTCCTTATTTCAAGTTATTTAACTTAAGATGAATTAATAAACCTTTGCATTCAAAAAACTTTATAATCAGAAAATAATTTATTAAAACTTTGTATTAAAAAAATATTAAATTAGTTTATTTACAGTCTGATCATCTTACCTCAATATTAATGTTGATTTGTTCTTGTGGTTTCAAAACAATTCTGTTTTATCGTCAGCTTGTCCAGACTGGTTAGATTTATGTTGCACACCCTGGATGTCGATCTCAGCTCCATCCTGTGGTTGGCCAAAAAACCTCCAAACAAGGTCATACTCCGTCAGTATTTCAAAATTCATAACTCTGTTTTTGTTCTTCTGAATATATATTTTTTCCCAAATAGTCAGCTCTTTTGTATTTTATAACTGTTTTAATAATTTAGTGTCCAAATTTATATTATGTTTTTCAGACCAAACATGAGCAGCAACTGCAGATTTTTCTATTTCCCCATTTTTAATATTTCTTATGTGTTCTTTGGTTCTAATTTTTAGGTTTCTTTTTGTTTCTCCTATATATATCTTTTCGCATTCAATTTGATATATTCCTGATTTTTTATTTTTATCAGTTTTTTTCATTTTTGTTGGTTTTTATTAGTTTATTTAAACTGTAATTGAATGCACGGGTTGTGAAAAGATATATATATAGAAGTAAGAAGAAAACCGCCAAGAAACGACATAACACCGGTCGACCAGAGGCTACTGACGATGGAGATAAGCTCCGAAACTGCAGGATAGAAGAAAAAGGATATGAGGTGAGGTAATAAAAACATTAATTTGATTATATTTGAAGAGAAAAATTTTCGCCTAGACCGGGACTCGAACCCGGGACCCTTGGCTTTCCGGGCCAAGTGCTCTACCAACTGAGCTACCGAGGCGAGTTACGATCTAGACGCAAATTTTTCTCTTATGTACGTTGTAATTCCCTCGCGCCAAATGCTTGAAACCATAGCTTCTATCTTTGCAAATGGCGGCTTCTTAGTTAAGAAGACATTTATTGGGAATTTAACACTACTTTATAGCCAGTAGGGCTTCTATTGACGATTTTTATTATTAATTTAACACTTCTCATAGAAGGATAAATTATATTTGAAGAGAAAAATTTTCGCCTAGACCGGGACTCGAACCCGGGACCCTTGGCCTTGATTCTTTATTTTAGATATCTACAATTATGAGTTGAGGTGTTAAATTTTATCTCAATTATTAATTAGTTATAAGTTAGTTATAATTTACTAAAATAGTTTGCTGCACTGATAAATGTATGTAACAAGAAAATAATGACTGCATGTGGTTAAGGGAATTCAAACATTGTCTTCATTTTAAGCTTTCTGCGAAAATTCAAGGTGAAATTACAGTTTCCTTGGAATTTTTGGTGTATATTAAGAATAATTATTACTGTAAAGCAATAACTCACCCCATTCTCCATCCACCTCTCCTCCTTTCTCTTCTTCACTAGGCTCACTTATCTGCCGCTCCACAGCCATTGGTTCAGAACCCTGTTCCATATCACTATCGTACATCGAGTCAGAAGTCGGTGCCTCCCCTGTTCCAGATGCATCAGTGCGAATGGACAGAGAACTGGTAGAGCGAGGCATGTCCTGCACACTTAGATTGTCAACTTCCTGCATCCATTCATCTACATTCACTGCAATCAATTCAGTATTTGTTAATACCTCCATAAATCATACAGAAGAAAAATATACAAAATCCAAACTTGTGATTTTTTTATATTACTGCAGTTTTGTTTATAAGAATACAGGTTTGTAGTTTTATTTAAGTAAAACTGTATCACCTCACCTTATATTCTTCTTCTTCTCAGACCAGTTTTGGGACTTTATTCGATTCCATCCTCAATACTTTCATGACCGTTGTTATGTCGTCTTGAAGAAAAGCCTCCTGCTCCCGCTGTTGAACCTCAAAATCAAATAATTTTCCCTGGGAATTTCAAAGTTTATCAAACGATAAGGAGAAATTAATGAACTTTGAAATTCCTGGAGAAAATTATTTGATTTTGAGGTTCTTCAGTCTACCAACCAAGGGAGCAGGAAGCAGCTCTTCAAGACTACATGATAACGGTCGTGAAAGTACTGAGGACGGAACCAAATAAGGTCCCAAAACCAGTCTAAGAAGAAGAAGAATATGATGAAGGATTTGTGTGCCCCAGGATTTCTGGTTAGGTTTAGGTTTGGATCGAGAATTTAGGTAAATTGCGGTATAGCTGTGGATTCTCTTCTCAGGGGTGAGAGGATAGTATACAGGAGGCGCTTCATAAAAAAAATTGTTGCTTGATGATAAAAATTCAAGTTTATTCTAAATTTAAATATCCAAGCAGACTAAGTAAATTTCGGTGGTAATATTCCTCACCATATATATAAATCTATTCTTCTTATTAAATATTGTTGATTACTTTGGTTTTAAATAAAAAATATTCACTTTTCTCTATCCTTGAATTGGAGAGATTATTAAATTTTACTTGATGAGCTATTTTTGCTTCCACTCAGAATAAAAGTTGATACCAGAATGATAAATTTAACATGTTATAATATAAAGTTTATTCCTGTTGGGTTTGTCTTTCAGGCTAAATGGCCGTGGTCTGGTTCTCTTAAAACTCAATGTTTCATCTACTACTGCAGTAGACAACTTCCCCTATAAATAAGGACACAATTGCCAATACTAAGTCACATGACATTATTCTTAATTGATATTGGTTAATAATTCTATTTAATCTAAGGTTAAATCCAATTGGTTATATAAGAAAGTTAAGTGCTTTTAATTCCAATCACAATTTAGTTTACTTATTTATGAAACTATAAAATTATTTAGTTTTACTATCAAATATATTTGAAGAGAAAAATTTTCGCCTAGACCGAGACTCGAACCCGGGACCATTGGCTTGCCGGGCCAAATGCTCTACCAACTGAGCTACCGAGGCGAGTTACGATTTAGACGCAAATTTTTCTCTTATATACGTTGTAATTCCCTCTCACCAAATGCTTTTGAAACCATTGCTTCTATCTTTGCAAATGGCGGCTTCTTAGTTAAGAAGACATTTATTGGGAATTTAACATTACTTTATAAAGCTAGTAAGGCTTCTAATGATGTTTTTATTATTGATTTAACATTTCTCAATGAAAGATAAATTATATTTGAAGAGAAAAATTTTTGCTTAGACCGAGACTCAAACCCGGGACCTTTGGCTTGCCGGGCCAAATACTCTACCAACTGAGCTACCGAGGCGAGTTACGATATAGACGCAAATTTTTCTCTTATATATGTTGTCTTCTTAACTAAGAAGCTGCCATTTGAAAAGATAGAAGCAATGGTTTCAAAAGCATTTGGCGAGAGGGAATTACAACGTATATAAGAGAAAAATTTGCGTCTATATCGTAACTCGCCTCAGTAGCTCAGTTGGTAGAGCATTTGGCCCGGCAAGCCAAAGATCCCGGGTTCGAGTCTCGGTCTAGGCGAAAATTTTTCTCTTCAAATATAATTTATCTTTCATTGAGAAATGTTAAATCAATAATAAAAACATCATTTAATATCAAAGTTTAACACAAATCTTTTAAAATTTTGACAACAATGAGTTAAGATAATTTTTAAAATTGTCATTAAGAAAATCTTTATCTAGTAAAATATTATCTGTCTCCAGAATAAAATTTTAGATAGATCTAATCAATTTAAATATCTTGGATATTATCTCTCTATCTGGGATGAAAAGGATATCCCTGAAAAAATTACTAGTTATAATAAAAGTTTGGGAATTATTAATCAAGTTATGAAGCCATCCCTTGTACAAAAAAACACCAGATTACATTTATATAACACTTTGACTAGACCAGTGTTGACCTATGGTAGTGAAGCATGGACACTAAAAAGACAACATGAAAGCAGAATAATGGCTTGTGAAATGAGATTCATGCGTAGAACAGCGGGTTACACCAGAAGGGATCGGAAAAGGAACACCAATATCTTAAAAGAATTGAAGACTACGCCAATTTTGGAATATATTAAACAGTACTAACTAAATTGGAAACACCACCTAGAAAGAACGAGTTCAAATCGGATCCCCAAAGCTGTTTATAATTATATACCAAGAGGACGAAGATCACTGGGTCGTCCTATGAAATGCTGGAGGGAAAATTTTCTATAGGATTGTAACAGGCCTTGGCCTAATACTTGGAAGGAAGAAGAAGAAGAATATTATTATGATGACATTTTTGACAATAACTAACAACAAAATATTTAGATTTTTATTTAAAGTTAATATTTACGTATAAAAAGAATTTTTAAATACAAAATTATTTATTAACTTTAATTTTATTATTTAGGCAATATTAAAATCCTGCTTTAAATATGAAGTGAGGTGATACAATTTTACTTCAATAAATGATACCTCATAGTGTTAATTCCTAAAAAGTCAATTATAGTTTTACACCTAATATAGAGTTGCTAACTAATACAAATTATATATATTTATTATGAATTTCTGCCCTCTATTACAGAATTATAGGCAAAGGGAAAATAATTACATAAATGATGTGGTGTACAAAACTATATCCTCTATTACAATATTTTTTTAGTAAATTGATACTGAAAGATAAATTAATTTAAGAAAAAATGTATGCCCAAACTGGGATTTGAACCACTAGTGTTACATACTATTCTCTGTCCAACGTAAGAAGCACACTTCGACATTTAACTTCCGAACGTATTACTCCACATAGCATGTGTAAGAGTGCAGGCAAACTCTGTCAGCTGTTTGTTACAAACCGATAAATTAATGCACAACAATCGTTTTAATTTTTAATGTTGCAGGTTGTATTAACATTTACAATGATATGTCGAAAACTAATTAAATTATAATTGTTGATATTAAACAAATTAATTCAAATCAAACATTTAAATTAAAATAACCAAGTTAAGTTAACATAAACTACCCGACAGCCGCCACATTTGTAACTGACATTCAACTTCTTTTCAAGAATCATTCAGTTTCAAACAAATGCGAATTTTTAGTTAGTCTCCGAACTTGGAAGAAGTATATAGGTATATACTGTATTCTGATCAACCGTAGTTAGCATATATAACTTTAAATACGTAATTATATTAATCGAGTACATGATCTATTTTTTCACTTCTGCTGAACTGTGCTTTGGTCATGAACGAACCGTAGTAACTGCAGCAGTCATGTACTTCGTGGATTACCCGCCCATATATTTTCCTGAAGTGTCTTTCTCTGTCGGCCGCGGTGGACTAGTGGTTATGCTCCTTGCCTCTGGTCCCAAGGGTCGCAGGTTCAAACCCGGCCAGGGTCGATGGGTTTTTTAGGACGGAAAAATCCAAGGAGCAAGTCTTCCGGGGAGGGACTTTAAGCCATGGGTCCCGAGTCTGAAGATTTTCAGGCTCGTAAAAAATCCTTAAGCCTGAATGAAAAGGTCTCTAAGCAAAATTTACCGAATTTTCCCGTCCTAGTACTACCTTGGTTTCCTAGATGTCAGTATGAGGTGGAATGCTGACCACGGACCACTCAAAATGACATCTATACGAAAACAAGTGTAACTAAATTAGTATGGTTCAAATTCTTCCCTGTAGGGGGAGAGTGCCTAAATCTCTGTGAAGGGAAAACATAGGCTTACAATACAATACAAAGTGTCTTTGTTAGGCTGGACAGAAAATAGTGCATTGACTGTTATGCTACCTGAGTATCATACTTTTAGATGGAAAAGTTTTTCTCACTTAAATAATCCTGTACACACATAGTCATGAACCATCATTCATAATGTAAAAGAGTGCTTCCAATTCAGAAAGATACTCATAGGATTTAGGGTCGAATGTTTGAATGCATTAGACAGTAAAAGGCGTTCTCTGCTGAGAAAGTTTTATCCTTCTCTGCTGAGAAAGTTTTATCCAAATACATTTTACTTACTCAGAAATCTATTCATGCGATAATAATTGTAAGCTACCTGACGAGGTACCTTTAGATCATAGCTCAAGATAGAAACTTATCGTGAAAATCCCAAAGGGAACCGATGGTAACCGATGTAGTTTGAAACCTTTGCAGCTTTATCCAAGATGTTGGACCTTGAAGACTTCGATCATGTTTTCGGTATATGCGGAGAAGAGGAATTTGATAGAGTCTACCAAAGAATTCAACTGGAAGAACAGGAGAATCGGTGTAATATTGCGCAATGCAGACGTCGTTGTATACGGTATTATTTGCGGGACGCAAGCATAAATGCATTCCTCTATAGCAGACGAAAATAATGGAAGTGGTTTTATCGCTGAGAATTCTGGGTAATTCGTTGCCAATATTACGAAAACGTCAACATTCATGCATGACCGGTTAAGGCGGCCGTTAATTCGATCTCAGCTCACCAGTGATTGGAAGTAATTTGAGTAGAGAGTAATGTTGTTTATTTTTTATTATTTCACTCACCTCATACTTCATAATTCATAATTCATAATTGGGTTTCTTCACATCTTTTGTGACACAGCATTGAGAATGTCACAAAAGATGCGAAGAAACCCAAGGTCTGCTATGAATTATGAAGTATGAGGTGAGTGAAATAATAAAAAATAAACAATATTAAAAAACCTCATAGTGTTATTTCCTATCTACATAACTTAATTAAGAGAGTAATGTATTTGCATACGACCCTAAAAGCGTATAAAACACTGGCTCTTCCAACTCTTTTGTATGGTAGTGAAGTATGGACGTTAAACAGAAGGATATACAGAGAAATGAGATACTGCTGAAATGAGATACCTTCGGAGAACTGCAGGATACACACTAGTAGATCACAAAAAAAATAAAGACATCTTAGAAAAATTACACATGGAACCTTTAGAAAACAAAATTTCTGATTATAAGTCAAGATGGATGCAACATGTTCATCGAATGGAAGATCACAGAATACCCAAACAAATGTTAAGATATCAACCTGCAGGAAGAAGAAGACCAGGACGTCCACTCAAAAGACTTTTGGATGGTGTTTCTCTTGAGGCCGAAACAGGTCAACAAATGGCCTAAATTCGTGAATATACTATGATGATGATGATGATGATGAAATTTAACTATATCCTCTAATTTACAAAACTGCAGTGATATCTATTAAAATAACAAAACTAGATTCAAAATCATGTTTTTTTTAAATCTGGAATCTTCTTACCTCAATTTAATGTTGATTTGATCTCAAACATGTTTTGATATATTCGAGAACAAATCAACATTAAATTGAGGTAAGATGATTCCAGATTCAAAAAACCTTGATTAAAAGAACGTCAAAATATAACTTCCTAAAATAAACCATAGATTCGAAATGTTCTTCTCTTGGAATCTTCTATTAGAAGGCTAGAATGTAGTGTTCTATGCTATAAAGTAAAGTATTAAAGACTGGTACTATTATCATGCCATACATAAATTATAAAATAATTGCAATTAAATTAAAAAATCCATACAAATTATAAATGTTATACATTTGATGGAAACTTTTAACTATCACATTTGTACATTAGCATAATATTTTCTCAATCTGTATCAAAATTTAAATATTTTCAGGATTATAGATAGTCAACATGATTGATTTCATAAATGAAGAGAAAAATGTTTGCCTAGACCGAGACTCGAACCCGGGACCTTTGGCTTTCCAGGCCAAATGCTCTACCAACTGAGCTACCGAGGCAAGTTGCGATCTAGACGCAAATTTTTCTCTTTATACGTTGTAATTCCCTCATGCCAAATGCTTCGAAACCGTTGCTTCTATCTTTGCATATGGTGGCCTCTTAGTTAAGAAGACATTAATTGGGAATTTAACACTACTTTATAAAGCCAGTAAGGCTTCTATTGATGTTTTCATTATTAATTTAACACTTCTCACTGAAGGATCAATTATCTTTGAAGAGAAAAATTTTCGCCTAGACCAAGACTCGAACCCAGGACCTTTGGCTTTCCGGGCCAAATGCTCTACCAACTGAGCTACCGAGGCAAGTTGCGATTGTTTAAAAAATTCTTAACCCTTAAATTAAAAATGTATCCTATAAGATACATCGATTGGTTTCATTTATTTGATAATTTTAATAAAAACAGATGAAAACTAACGAGAAGAGATTAAATTTAAATTTGAAGAGAAAAATTTTCGCCTAGACCGGGACTCGAACCCGGGACCCTTGGCTTTCCGGGCCAATTTTTTAATTTTGCTTAATTTTTTTTTAGAATTTCATAATATACCTAATAATAACAGTTACGCACCATTTCGTTTTCACTGTGGTCCACCGCATTTAAATAACTGACACGAGAAATAAATGTTTTGCCAATTTAAGGGTAAACAAAAACATCTACAACATATAAACTGCTATTGTTTTTTATTATAAATTTAACATTTCTCACTTAAATGTTAAATTTACAATAAAAACATCAAAAGAAGCTCTATTGGCTTAATAAAGTAATGTTAAAAATTTGTATTAAGAGTCTTCTTATATAAGAAGCCACCATTTGGTGTTTCGAATAACAATTCATAGCCTTTGATGCTTATGGGAATTGTATACATATGAGAGAAATTTGCATTTAGATTGGAGGCTTAGTAGCTCAGTTGAAAAGAGTGCTAGAATGTAGAGAACTAGATACTTTGAATTTGAACCCCAGTCTAGGCATAAAAAATTCTTTTCTTCAAATATAATTTGTCCCTTAATAATAAATGTTAAATTTATAATAAAAACATCAAAAGAAGCTCTACTGGCTTTATAAAGTAATGTTAAAAATTAGAATCAAATGAATCGTGAATTCTTCTTACCTCATATATCTATGTTCCCTGATTACCTGCGCATGTTATGTGGTTAAGAAAATATAGAGTGAGATGTATGTGGTAAAGAAGAATTCACAATTCATTTTATTCTTATTAAGAAAACCTCGTAATGTAATCATTACCATCATCATCATCCATGCAAGTATTAGGCCATATGGCCTGTTACGGTCTCAAAGAGGAGTTTTCCATCCAGTGCTTTTTTGGACGTCCCAGCAATCTTTTGCCTTGGGGGCAGTAACGAAGCATGGCTTTTGGAATTCTATGAGACGGTATTCATTGAAGATGGGCTTTACACTTGTTCTGGTAGTTTTGTATATGGTAGAGAATGGGTTCCATATCCAACTCTTCCATAATTTCCTCATTCCTTTTATGGTCCCACTTTGTATAGCCTGCTGTATGGCACATAAATTGCATCTCATTTGCTGAAGTTCACTGAATCAAACCCAGCCGTGGTCAATGAAATTTTATGGGTATAAAAAACCATGAGAATGGCATCCTTCAGAACAAAAGCAAAGATATGGATCCTATGTCATAGATTTTACAGTACTTAAAAGAATCTTAAGCCTAAAATAAGAGGCCTCTGGGCAAAATTTGTCTGCCCTTTCATGTTCAGATTTGAATTGTGATGTTATTATTCTGAGCGCATAAAGAGTGTCATTAAATAATACAACTACACTATGACTCTTACCTCCACCTGCACGTAAACATTCTATCCTTGCCTCAGCCTTCAGTTTTGCAGTCTGAAAAAATTAATTATGACACGGTATTAATTTTATCACACAAGCAAAAAATGGTTTTGTGTTTCTCATTAAACACAATTTATAACTTACCTCAGACCTTCGGATACCTAGTTTCAGTTCCTCAATTTTTGTTTCCAAATCAGGACCATTTTGATCATTCGGATCAATCTACAAAATAAACAATGCCATCAATCTTAATTAATGTTGTATGATACGTTAAATGATTAACAATTATTCATACATTATTCAACCAAAACCAAACAAACACAAGTATTAATTAATTAATGAGTTGGAGAAAATGCTTTAACATCTCACCTCATAAAGTTGCATGTCTTCACATGAGATGTTAAAGCATTTTCTCCAACTCATTATTTAATGTAAATATCTCATAGTGTTACTTCCACTTTAATTTTGATTAAAGACAAGTATTAATATGAATAATAAAAGACAAATTTAGGTAAAGTATTGACATTTTTATTATTAAATAACACTTCTCACTAAAGGATAAATTATATTTGAAGAGAAAAATTTTCGCCTAGACCGAGACTCGAACCTGGGACCGAGGAATTACAACGTATATAAGAGAGGAATTTGAGTCTAGATCACAACTTACCTCAGTAGTTCAGTTGGTAGAGCACTTGGCCCGGAAAGCCAAGGGTCCCGGGTTCGAGTCTCGGTCTAGGCGAAAATTTTTCTCTTCAAATATAATTAGGTAAAGTATAATGAAACTAGTACTAACAAGTGAACTGTCAATAATTGCATGCTGAAACCTACCTTTAAATTTCTCCCATAAAAGCATTGTGATGTACCAAGGCTGTGTCCAAAAAATTATCTGCCATTTTTAATTGCAAGACACAGAAATCGAAGCCAGAATCCAGCAATGGCAAACTGCTGCACATAGCAGAATTGAGGCAGGTGCAGCACGGATGGCAAGTAATGAGGGTTATCCAATACTTCCAGTGAGGAGGTGTATTACTTCCCTGCAGTTTAATGAGATATTTGGCTCTGAATTTTAATGACTTGCAGTTTAAAAACAACAGACAATTTTTTAGACACGGCCTTGGTACATCACAATAGTTCTCTGGGAGAAATTTCAAGGTAGGTTTCGGCATGCAATGGTTGACAATTTCCTTGTGGGTTATATTGTTTAAAGACAATTAAATTCCATAACAGTTGGACAAACTCAAGGAAAGTTGTTAATAAATACATAATTAAGCTAACTAGACAGTAACCATAATTTGAGGGAGATGAATTATACAGGGGATGATTGGAAAACTAAATATTAAAATGCATCAACTCACCTCATATTTTCTCATCTTTAGACCGGTTTTGGAATCATTCCATCTTCAGGATTTTCATGACCCTCGTTCTGTCATGTTGATGCACTGCTTCTTTCTCTATCTGTTGATAGATCTTGGAGAAATTAATGAATTTTGAAATTCCGAGGGAACATGATTTAATTTAGAAGTTAATCGTTCTACCAACAGATAGAGGAAGAAACAGTGCATCACCACAACAGAACAACAGTCATGAAAAATACTGAAGATAGAATAATTCCAAAATTGATCTAAAAAAAGAGAACTTATGAGGTGAAGTGATAAATTTTTAATTATAATATTACTTTCTACTAAGATAAAATGTTTGGAAAACATTAGCTCAAGATAGGGATGCTAATATCCAAATGGTCTTGAACTTCTGGGTTTGTTAGTGCTGGTAAGTGAGCAAGCGAGTGAGTGAGCAAGTGAGTGAGTGAGTGAGCAAGTGAGTGAGTGAGTGAGTGAGCGAGTGAATGAATGAGCGAGCAAGTGAGTGAGCGAGCAAGTGAGTGAGTGAGTAAGCAAGCGAGTGAGCACGCAAGTGAGCAAGCGAGTGAGCAAGCGAGTGAGCAAGCGAGTGAGCAAGCGAGTGAGCAAGTGAGTGAGCAAGCGAGCAACTGAGTGAGCAAGCAAGTGAGTGATCAAGCAAGTGAGTGAGCAAGTGAGCGACTGAGTGCAAGTGAGTGCAAGTGACGTGAGTGAGCGAGCGAGCAGCGAGTGAGTGAGCAAGTGAGCAAGTGAGTGAGCAAGTGCGATTGAGTGAGCAAGAGCGAGTGAGCAAGCGAGTGAGCAGGAGTGAGCAAGCGAGTGAGCAGCGAGTGAGCAAGCGAAGTGAGCAAGCGACAAGCTGAGTGAGCAAGCAAGTGAGCAAGCGAGCGATGAGTGAGCAAGCGAGTGAGTGAGCAAGCGAGTGAGTGAGCAATGAGTGATGAGCAAGTGATGAGTGAGCAAGCGAGTGAGTGAGCAAGCGAGTGAGTGAGCAAGCGAGTGAGTGAGCAAGCGAGTGAGTGAGCAAGCGAGTGAGTGAGCAAGCGAGTGAGCAAGCGAGTGAGTGAGCAAGCGAGTGAGTGAGCAAGCGAGTGAGTGAGCAAGCGAGTGAGTGAGCAAGCGAGTGAGTGAGCGAGTGAGTGAGTGAGCAAGTGAGTGAGTGAGCGAGCAAGCGAGTGAGCAAGCGAGCAACTGAGTGAGCAAGCAAGTGAGTGAGCAAGCGAGCGACTGAGTAAGTGAGCAAGTGAGAGAGCGAGCTAGCGACTGAGTGAGCAAGTGAGTGAGAAAGCAAGTGAGCAAGCGAGCAACTGAGTGAGCAAGCGAGTGAGCGAGTGAGTGAGTGAGTGAGTGAGTGAGTGACTGAGCGAGCGAGTGAATGAACAAGTGAGTGAGTGATCAAGCAAGTGAGTGAGCAAGCAAGCGAGTGAGTGAGCAAGCAAGCGAGTGAGCAAGCAAGTGAGTGAGTGAGGAAGTGAGTGAGCAAGCGAGCGAGTGAGTGAGTGAGTGAGTGAGTGAGTGAGTGAGCAAGTAAGTGAGTGAGTGAGCAAGTAAGTGAGTGAGTGAGCAAGTAAGTGAGTGAGTGAGCAAGTGAGTGAGTGAGCAAGTGAGTGAGTGAGCAAGTGTGTGAGTAAGTGACTGAGTGAGCAAGTGACTGATTGAGCAAGTGACTGAGTGAGTGAGTGAGTGAGTGAGTGAGTGATTGAGTGAGTGAATGAGTGAGTGAGTGAGTGAGTGAGTGAGTGAGTGAGTTAGTGAGTGAGTGAGTGAGTGAGTGAGTGAGTGAGTGAGTGAGTGAGTGAGTGAGTGAGTGAGTGAGTGAGTGAGTTACTATTGTGTAGTCAGGTACACCTTTGGTCATGTATAGTTGATTAAAATTGTTTAGTCACGTATAATTTGGTAAGCTGAGTAAATCAGATAAAATTAGATAAAGGTGGTTGAAGTTTGGTAAATTCAGGTAATTTAATATAATAAATTTGGGAATTTTTAACATTATGAGGTTTTATTGATAAGAATCAAATGAATCGTGAATTCTTCTTACCTCATACTTCTATGTTTTTTTAAACACAGCACCACAGTATCGCCGATCATCTTCACCATTGTCAGCTGTTTTCACGACTATCATTTTTTTCTTTTACCGGTAATTATCCAAATTGCCATCTTGTGTTCTTTTAAGACGGCAGTTTGGATAATTACCGGCAAAAGAAAAAATTGATAGTCGTGAAAACAGCTGACAACGGTGACGATGGTCGCTGATAATTCGGTGCTGTGTTTAAAAAAACATATAAGTATGAGGTAAGAAGAATTCACGATTCATTTGATTCTTATAAATTCAGGTAAAGTTGGATACACATGGATAAATTGGGGTTCAGTACGAAGTAGTTTGGATTTGGATGAAGATAAGAAAATCCATTTTAAGTTGTATGAAGTTACATATCGCTACATAAATTTGGGACATACAACTCTCTTATCATAATGTTGCATTACATACTTTATCCATTTTTACTAACATTTCATAGTATTTCAAACATTTTGCAATGATTCTTAAAACATATTTTACGATTATTAAATGTTTATCTATGTATGCAAATTGTGATATTAACTGTCAATGATTTTTAAGTTCTACAGTAATGCAGTATGCACGCATGACTGTTTAATGAAACTTCTGCCAGATGGCAGGACATATCTATGAAATCGGTGTGACCAATATTTGCAATTAATTCCAAAACATATTTTAAGAAATAGATGTTCACTCACTTAATTTTGTTAGGTTCCGATGGGACAAGTTAGTGTACACCAGATTAGTTTATAGTTTATTAAATAATATGCAAGTAATTAACAATTGAATTAGATTTTAACACATCACCTCATAATTGTAATTACAATAATTTAATAATTTACAATTATGAGGTGAGATGTTAAATTCTAACTCAATTATTAATTAAAATAAACCTCATAGTGTCACTTCCTTTAAATATTAATGAAAATATGCATGTAATTTATTTAGTTAGGTTATGAAGGAGGAAGATGGTGAACATCCATTTCTTATAAACGCTTTTGGGAATTTATTCTGAAGGTTTGCCATATCGATTTCACAGGTATGTCCTGTCGTCTGGCAGAAGTTTCATTTAGCATACCCACTGCAATTCTATAGGACTTAAGAAAAATTGAGTTAATGAGTAACCAATTCTAAATTCAATAAGCATATTTTTTAAACGTCTTCTAATTGGGGAGACCTTCATATAAGAGGGAGAGAATTCTTCAAATCGCTTTAAAACATTTTGTCATTTTTTCTCGTTTATGCAAAAAAAACAGTTCCTCTAAACAGGGATTCTTTACAACATGTGAAGCGAAAAATTGTTTCTAAGTTCCAATCATACACCATGCGCATGCACCAACAAACGTGAAGTGGTTTACACTACGAAATCACGGGATGTGGCCAACATACACCGTAAACGATATTTAACACACCTGAAAGCTAACCTAATGCAATTTAAGTACTCTAACCTGTGAAAGACCAACCTATTGCAATTTAAGCACTCTAATCTGTGAAAAAAATAGTAATTCTGAAATTCTGAAGTGTATGTGTACAGTTAATTAGTATTTACTCTATGTTGGCTGCACTGAACATGACTTTGTTGTTGCATAGAATATTCGTTATAATCAATATGGCTGCCAAGTCTTCATGCTACGTATGTAGTTAAATATCATAGGAAAATATATTAAAATAATCATTAGGAAAAATTAAAAAATCATTGTAAATGGTGGGAAATAATTTTAAAAATGAAACCCTAAGAATAAAATTTGACAGGAGTTTATGAAGGAATTAAAAAAGTCACGTCACAGGTTGTAAAGAATAGCCGAATAATATAACAATTAAAGTTGAATTATATTAGATTAATTGTAATCAATTGAGTTGGTGTTTACTTGATGAAACTCCATATTTATTAATTAAATAAAAATAAAACGTAGTTTTATTTGATTTTCATATTTATTATATAATTCCTTTACCCAAAGAAAATAAAGAAATATGTCGTAATGTCATACATAGGCCCACTTTCAAATAAAATATCTAAACACTTTAAAAAGTTGAACATTAATGTGGCATTTAAAACTAATAAAACTTTTCAAAATATAATAAAAAACAACGAAACCAAAATAAAAAAATTAAAATTATCAGGTGTATATAAATTGAAGTGTGGCACATGTGACAATGTCTATATAGGAAACTGGTAGACCTTTTATCTCTCAGATAAAGGAACACATGAGAGCATATAACAGAAATTTAGAATATTCAAAATATGCTAACCACCTATTCCAATTTAATCATTGTTTCGATCCAAATTTTGAAATTTTACATGTTTGTGATAAGGGTAAGAAGTTAGATCTTTCGGAGGCTGTAGAGATAAATAAATTGAAGAGTAGTAACAGACTGTTAAATTCTCAACTTGATTTAAATGAATCCCCTTTGTTAAATTAAAAAATTTAAATAAATATTGCTGTAATGTTGCTTAGATCACTTGATATGTAATATAATAACACAATTCATAATTTGTTAACATGTCTGAAGAAGGTACAGTGTACCGAAACAGCTGTCACTGAATTATATAATAAATATGAAAATCAAATAAAACTATATTTTATTTTTATTTAATTAATAGAATAAGTGTAGATTAAAATAAACGAGTCTTACATGGACACTATAAAATATTTTCTATATTGAAATGTACCTTCTGCCCTGAGTCCCTGAGTTGCTGGAAGACATGCAATTTGCGAGTGTACTCCCGGATGTTGTTTGTCTCACGGGCAATGCGAGTGGCCCAGCGCTTGGCCTCCTTGCTCAGACTGACGAGTGCTGAGGCATGGTCTGCAGTAATTTTGTCGATGGTGTCGTTGTCACAAGGTTCAAAATCATACTGAATGTGCTGTTTGAGTACTGGATAGAACAGATATAAACACTGCAGATTGTATTCACGAGTCAATTGCTGTGCCTGGTCCCGGATCCTAGTGAATGACGTTTGTGTGGCCGAGCACGTCAGCAGCTCAGTTCGTCCAATCAACATTAGATACTCTGCCACTTTCTCATATACGCTACTTTCCATCATCTGCATTGTGGACTGCAAGTCAACCACAAAATAACGCGTCTGGTGCGCATTGGCCGCTGCGAGACTCAAGAGGTAGTCATTGCGAGCCCCTGTTGACTTCTCTTCCAGAGCTTCTCGCTTCGATGTCACCTACAACAAATTAGTGAACCATTGGTCACATTTAGTAAAACACAAACAAATAATCACTAGATCATCAATTTTTTTAAATATTTAGGAAGTTTCATAATTATTATGAAAGTTGATAGGAAGTAACACTGAGAAAATGTATTATGAAATATACACCTCATATTTTATTCTCACCTGGACATATTTCAATGAACATCTTCACCATGTATCAGGTTTTTCTATGAATCCATTCTGTATAATTGTGGTTATATGTGTTCCTTCTCTCTCTCTCTCTCTCTCTCTCTCTCTCTCTCTCTCTCTCTCTCTCTCTCTCTCTCTCTCTCTCTTTTGTAATTCTCACATAATAAACACAATGACACAGAATGGATTCACAGAAAAACTGAAACATAGAAAAAATTAAAAAATAAAACTCAATTAAAGAATGCAGTACCCTTCAAGATGATAAAAAAGAAAAAGGAAGATAAGTAGTATAAGGAATTTATATAACATATGATATTTTTTAGGAAATAATACTAATTAGATTTTATATTTTAACAATAATTTATTTTACACCTCACCTCATATTTTGCAAAATATCCAGGATCAGTTTCAAAGAGCTGTTCTCTTCATATTCATCTGGCATCTAACCAAATGACAGTTGAAAATGAAGAGAACAGATCGTTGAAACTCATCTTGGATATTATACAAAATATGAAGTAAGGTGTAAAATCTGTTTCATTTAATGATTGTTATGTATCATCCTTGGTCACACAATCAATTTCTACAAGTATTCAATATCAGACTTGCACCAAAAAATTGTTTCACTATCAGTAAACTAATTAAAACAAGCAAAAAAAAGATGTAGATAAAAATCATGAATTTATCTGATAAAATGTGAGGAATGTTGGTTGGTTGGTATCTAATGTCGAGCACTTGATAATGAAATCATTCGCTCTCTTGCACTCCAATATTTAGCAGAAAGGCTGGTCTCTTCTACAAAAGCTGGACAACGGAGGAGATGGTTTCTTTCCATATCTTCATTTAAATTGCAAAAAGGGCATTTAGAAAATATGCAGATGAGAAACAACCCTCTAGAATTTTTGGAAATCGAATATAACCTTCATTTAACAGAAGACATCAAGAAATCTGAAACTCCTCCATATATTTTAAAACAAATGTCACTGGAAATGATAAATCTAAGATACCCAGCTCCTGAATGGATACATATTTTTACAGATGGCTCCAGCCTACCAAATGATGTGAGGAATGTAAAAAAGTATACATATCAAAACTGAAATACGAGTATCAGAACATCATATAAATGTAAAATATGGAGAAATAGAAAAATCTGCAGTAGTTTTTCATATGTGGACCAACAATCCTAGAACTGAAGAGTAATCAAACTTCCTTAAACAACTTGAAAAACCAACAGAACTCACAAATTGTAGAAAAGCATCTACATAAAAAAATAGACACTCAATAATGATTTTGAAGTTCCTGCAGAAAAGGATTTAGTCATGAGGTTCATCTGCCCATAACCAGGTAGAAAGAATGTACAAGACATCTAACAGTCAGATACTAGTTGAGAATGGTTAAAATGGTTCATCAAAATATGTTCGAGAAAACGAAACAAGAGGTCAGTTGTATATTTCCAATTCAATCTCGTTCTAAACATTATTACACTTATGATGTTTTTATTATTCATTTTTTACATCTCAATGATGGATAAATCATATTTGAAGAGAAAATTTATACGCTAAGACTGGAACTCTAAATCAGGACCTTTGGCTTTCTAGACCAATGATCTACCAACTGAGCTATCTGGGTGAGTTCCAAACTAAATACAAATTTTTTCTCTTATCATCATCATCAACAATCACGGATTAAGCCCATGTGGCTTGTTCCAGTCTCATAGATTCTCATTCAAAAGTTGGATCCATCTCTTCTTCGGTCTACCAACATTCCTGCATCCTTTTGGTTTGTATTTAAGTATAATTTTGGGAATGCGATCATCTTCCATTCTTTGAACATGTTCTTTCCATTTTTTTCTAGATTCTTTTATTCTATCTAAGAGTTTAAAGATATTTAGCTCATTTCTAATATCTTCACTTCTTCTCTTATCTAGAAGTTTGCAACCAGCCACACTTCTCAGAAATCTCATTTCAGCTGCTTCTATGATCTTCTCTTCTCTTTTAGTTAAAACCCAAAATTCACTACCATACAATAGTAAGGGGACTGCCACTACTTTATAAAATTTTAGTTTTGTTTCTTTTCTTGTGCTTTTAAATATCCTTTTGATTGTTCCACATATATAATTAAATTTATTAAGTTTGTTAAATAGATCTTCATTTTTTTCTCTTATATATGTCAATTCCTACGCACCAAATGCTGTGAAACCTTTGCTTTTATCTCTGCAAATGGCAGCTTCTTTATTAAAAAGATTTTTATTTGGGAATTTTATATTACATTATAAAGCCAGTAAAGCACAGATAGCTCAGTCGATACAGCATTGGTCTAGAAAGCCAAAGGTCCTGGGTTCGAATCCCAGCCTGAGCATATAATTTTTCTCTTCAAATATGATTATTACACTTATTTTGCATTTCTTCATTCCATATTAGTTAAGACAGTAACTAAAAATTCAAGAGATATTGGTAGTTCACTAGGAGTATTTCAGATTTCTCCTGTAATACACACAGTAAGCTTCTTTTTTAAACAGTTGAAGATGTTTACTACAATAAATGTAGATTCATTTAAATTCATTTTCTACTGTAGGAATGATGTTATCTAAATAATTCAACTCGGCTCACCTTTGCACTATTCTTCTGTAATGAGGTAATTGACTGAAAAAATGAACCTTTCTTCTTTTTAAGTCTGTAACAAACAATACATTATTCAATAATTGCACATTGCAAGTCGATTTTTATTAGTGTTGGCATCTATTTATTTTCTAGAGTTGTAACATACGTATTGTTGGCTGGTGATCAAAACCTCAGAATTCCATTCAAGAGTAAAAATCTATATTTTTGCATTATTCGATAAGCAAAGGCATTATCTGCATGCTGTTTCAAAGTCTTGTAACTCCAAGATAATTTTGCTGCCATCTATTAATGATTATAAAAACTATGCATTTTCTCAGCTATTAACCTCAAGCCCAAAATCTCACATCTCCGGCAGGGAGGAATAGCGAGGTTTCTGCTCTAATCTCAGACCCAAGAATTCACATCTCCAGCTAAAACTTTTCAGAATCTAATTTTAAAATATAAAGATTTTGACTTAAAAATCTAAAAATCAACCAGTTACAAGGTTTATTCTTTCTTCTGATTTTTTTTTCAATTATGAAGTTGAGGTTTTGGTTGCCAGCCGATGATATTGTACTTTAAGTAATAAATAACCTACATATGAAATATAATGATATATTAAAAAAAAGCATAAATAGGTGAATTCCATGTAAACTTTGACATAATACATGAAAATTAAAGTTTCTTCCCTACTTCCCAAAGTGGTATATGGACTGTTAAAATGATTTTCAAGTGCCTACATCCCAAAATATTGTAGAACATGAACAAACTCATACTTAACAAAGAATTGTGTTACGACTACACTAGGGCCTAACTGCCATAATAATAAAATACTATAAAAATAGATGAAACATATACACAAGATACTTGTTTATTATACCAAAAGATAGGGAATAAATAATCACCTTTAATATGCTGATTGAAGTCTCAAACAAAATACACACAAGTGCTTTATAAATAAAAAACGAGGGTAAAAATTATAATAAAATATCTTAGAAATGATTTCACATCAATATATTTTTCAATCTATGAGGACACACTTACGAAATCTTATATAATATCACAAACAACTTTGTTAGTTTCAACCTAATGGGACACTCTTACGAAACTTATATAACCCAAACACATTAGGATAAGTAGTTGAAAACATCTTATACAACTTGGCCCTGACAGGCCCAGTAAGGTTGCTATAGGTTGGGAAATAGATAAGGGTTTCCACAAACTTGGAGGTTAGAGAAAGGCAAAAGTGCCGTATAAAAACCCAGGGGTTTGTGGGAAAAAGGTCAGAATGGATTGGAGGACCAAGATGGTCCTCCAGAGGGGAGAAGGCAGCTTTACATGGGTAAGATGCAACTTTTTATTATCATTCTAAAAAAAATCATGTTTTTTAAATGGTCATTTTCAAACATAAATTTAATTAAAGGACCAAATGGTCCAGAGAACTTAGAATAATTTTATTGATTGTTAAGAATGCATGAAATTATGAAGACCTAAGGGTCAATAATAACCAAAGTTGATTATTTTTAAATGGTTCTCTCTCTCTCTGAGATTGAACAAGTTTTTAGTCTTTTCGGCGCATTTCAATACGGCGATTTTATCTGGCTTCAATCACTTGCTTAATGTTTTGTCTAATCCTTTCTTTACCTTTGTTATTTTTAATAAACAATGTTAATATTTGTTTCCCCGAGTTTTTATGTGTAATATTCCCACCAAAAACCAAGGCCTACCGCTCGGGCCAAAGACCACTTAAACCTTAGTGATCCTTTTATGCTACATTACGATTGGGCTTAAATTCCAGTGTAACAAATTGTTATTTGTTTTAAATTCATTAGGAAGTAACATTATGAGGTTTATTTTAATACTGAGTTTGTATTTTTTAACATTCTTACCTCATATGCTTGTTTAGTAGGACATAAGTTTCAGGGCTGTTGCCCCATCTTCAGCATTGCACAAACTGATTTTTTCTTTTCTTCAAGTTGTCGACCCTGGATCTGTGTTCCTGGATCTTGAAAAAAAGAAAAAATCAGTTTGTGCAATGCTGAAGATGGGGCAACAGCCCTGAAACATATGTCTGACTAAACAAGTATATGAGGTAAGAATGTTAAAAAAATACAAACTCAAGAACTGTTAAATTAATATTGAGAAGCTAAAGCTATTACTATGATAGAAATAAGTAAATTAATGAACACAATTAAATTATTGTAAATCAATGGTAAAGAGAAAAAATTTTTGCCTGAACCGGGAATCGAACCCCGAACCTTTAGCTTTCCGTGCTAATGCTCTGTCCACTGAGCCAATCCAGGCCTCATTCCCATCCAAGCAGAAATCCTTCCTTTACCTTACTCTACTGGTCCCACATTCAATTGCAATGAATCATCATTCACAAATACACAATGAATGGCTTCTACCTGAAGACGACATGAAGGGACTCCACACAGATATAGCATTATTTATTAAATTAATATTGAGAAGCTAAAGCTATTACTATGATAGAAATAAGTAAATTAATGAACACAATTAAATTATTGTAAATCAATGGTAAAGAGAAAATGTTTTGCCTGAACCGGGAATCGAACCCCGAACCTTTAGCTTTCCATGCTAATGCTCTGTCCACTGAATAATTTAATTGTGTTCATTAATTTATTTATTTCTATCATAGTAATAGCTTCAGCTTCTCAATATTAATTTAATAAATAATGCTATAGCTGTGTGGAGTACCTTCATGTCTTCTTCAGGTAGAAGCCATTCATTGTGTATTTGTGAATGATGATTCATTGCAATTGAATGTGGGACCAGTAGAGTAAGGTAAAGGAAGGATTTCTGCTTGGATGGGAATGAAGCCTGGGTTGGCTCAGTGGTTTGAGCATTAGCACGGAAAGCTAAAGGTTTGGGGTTCGTTCCCGGTTCAGGCAAAAATGTTTCTCTTTACCATTGATTTTGTATAATTGTTATTTATTTTCATTAAAACTCTTACACTACACAGAAGCGTTAGTTGTTATGTCAGTTACATTTATTTTGTATACTTAATTACTAAAGTTCATTAGAACATAAAACTCAAAACGTGTACTTTGTAACTCCTATATATACTACATTCACAATTGCTTGTTGAAATAAAACTGAAAACTTCACAGGAATTATTATATTATTCTCACCCTGTACAACATTATGTCATTCTATAGTCATATCAGCTATAATTATTAAAGACAGACTCGGGCACAGTGGTCTATTGGTTAATTTCCTAGCCACTAATCAAATCCAGCCAGGTCAATGGATTTTTAGGATGGAAAAATCCAAGAAACAAGTCCTCTGGGAGGGACTATAAGCTGTGGGACCCAAGTCTGAAGATTTTCAGGCTCATATAAGAATTGCAAGCTTAAATAAAAAGACCTCTATACAAAATTTAACCGACCTTTATCCATCTCTGTAATACCTTAGTTGTCTACTAGATTTCTCATTGACGCAATGTGCCAGCCACACATCGCTTGTTGATATCTGTAGGTAAATAAGCATAACTAAATTATTAATAGTGAGTGGAGAACATGTTTTTAACGATTCACCTTATATAATTTCAAATTTCTTTGATACCAGCGGTTTCAGACAATATCTTGTCCCTCTTCAGACAAGATATTGTCTGAAACTGCCGGTATCAAAGAAATTTGAAGTTATATGAGGTGAGTCGTTAAAAATATGTTCTCCACTCACTATTAATGATATAACCTCATAATGTTTACTTCCCAATATTAATTTAAATACAACTAAATTATGCTTGGTTAAGAAACTCCTGCTAGATCAATATCCCCACACAACATGTATGGGGAATATACATACATATACATTAGAGACAGATACTCCAAATTAAAATGTTACTTTGTTGCAATTGTTACATAAGTACCATGGAATTCACCAATAGCTACTGTGTACAAAATACTGGTAATACATTTATAGTGGTGATGATATGCTAAATCTAAACTTACTTTTCTTCTTTGTCACGAACATCATGTGCGCTGTGTTCTTCATCAAAGTAGAATTTTTTGTTCTTGTCTATATCTTGCACACAAGTTTGTAATTCTTTCTGTATTACTACAAGTTGCTCCACTGACTGCAAATACACAAAACAACATTTTATCACCACTATTTCCATCAGCAAATCCAATCCTTCGTAAAAGCATGTTTACTGACATGTTTCACATCTCCACAAAAATGAGACAGATTCTTTCAGATCTATAGGGAACATAAACTCTTCACATCTCAGTCTACAGTCCTGTACTAACAATTATTTTTTTAACACTACCATTTCACACATCATGACTGTAATATGGTGAGGCTATATTCTATGCTAGGAGAAGCAATGAAAGCAGTCAGTTTCACTGTACATGAGGAGATCCAGAGACTGTCCACACAAATAAATGTGAAAATAATAGATATCATTGCCACCAAAACAACTTGGCCTACATTATTGATCTGGTCTGCATGCTGGCTCATGTGCTAGCATAATTTCCTGATTAATGGGCACCGGTTCAATACCTGGCATGGCAGAAAATTTTAATTGTTAAATTAATTTAATTTAATTAATTACAAAATTTTCAGTTGGGATGGTGGTGTACAATTTTTAATCACTAAATTGTGCACCAGATTCCTGCATTAAATTGCAAATTCCTCCATAGTACATATGTTGAAAAGGCATGTGGTACTGCTGATAGCAATTCGTCCATTGGATAAGGACCTTAAGCCTGGCAGCCCCCTTGATGCTTTTCAACAGGAGTAAGCTATGTATACTCGGACCAACAGATCTGTGCCCCTATAGCGCTGACATTGTTCTTAGAAAAGTACACGTCTATACTCACACCATTTCACCACACTCCCCTCCCATTACGTCAAACACCAGCCAAACTTCCCCCTGTGTCATGGCTCTTGAATATTGAATAATGCAAGGTTGGAGTTGAGTTGTCAACACTGGAGTGCAAGTGCAAGAGAGAGAGAGAGAGTGATAGGAATGCAGGGAGGGAAATGATTTGCTGAGGCAGAAAGGAAGTAGGCTTTAGTTCGCATAAGAATTAAATGAATCGTGATTCCTTCTTACCTCATAATTCTATGTTTTTTTAACACAGCACTGCAGTATCAGCGACCCATTGTCACCACGTCAGCTGTTTTCACGACTGTCAATTTTTTCTTTTGCCAATAATTATCCAAACTGCCATCTGGTGTTCTTTTGAAGGAATTATTTTCTAAACTGCCATCTGGTGTTCTTTTGAATTAATCATTTTCTGAACTGCCATCTGTTGTATTTTTAAAGAACTTTGTAATCAAGCTCGGTTCGTCTGGAATCTCAAAGTTCATGGTTCTAGTATGGTTTTTTTGAATATATATTTTTCCCCAAACTGTTAAATTCAAAGGTTTGGATAGATTATATTTGAAGAGAAAAATTTTCGCCTAGACCGGGACTCGAACCCGGGACCCTTGGCTTTCCGGGCCAAGTGCTCTACCAACTGAGCTACCGAGGCGAGTTACGATCTAGATGCAAATTTTTCTCTTATGTACGTTGTAATTCCCTCGCGCCAAATGCTTGAAACCATAGCTTCTATCTTTGCAAATGGCGGCTTCTTAGTTAAGAAGACATTTATTGGGAATTTAACACTACTTTATAGCCAGTAGGGCTTCTATTGACGATTTTATTATTAATTTAACACTTCTCATAGAGGGATAAATTATATTTGAAGAGAAAAATTTTCGCCTAGACCGGGACTCGAACCCGGGACCCTTGGCTTTCCGGGCCAAGTGCTCTACCAACTGAGCTACCGAGGCGAGTTACGATCTAGATGCAAATTTTTCTCTTATGTACGTTGTAATTCCCTCGCGCCAAATGCTTGAAACCATAGCTTCTATCTTTGCAAATGGCGGCTTCTTAGTTAAGAAGACATTTATTGGGAATTTAACACTACTTTATAGCCAGTAGGGCTTCTATTGACGATTTTATTATTAATTTAACACTTCTCATAGAAGGATAAATTATATTTGAAGAGAAAAATTTTCGCCTAGACCGGGACTCGAACCCGGGACCCTTGGCTTTCCGGGCCAAGTGCTCTACCAACTGAGCTACCGAGGCGAGTTACGATCTAGATGCAAATTTTTCTCTTATGTACGTTGTAATTCCCTCGCGCCAAATGCTTGAAACCATAGCTTCTATCTTTGCAAATGGCGGCTTCTTAGTTAAGAAGACATTTGCATCTAGATCGTAACTCGCCTCGGTAGCTCAGTTGGTAGAGCACTTGGCCCGGAAAGCCAAGGGTCCCGGGTTCGAGTCCCGGTCTAGGCGAAAATTTTTCTCTTCAAATATAATTTATCCTTCTATGAGAAGTGTTAAATTAATAATAAAATCGTCAATAGAAGCCCTACTGGCTATAAAGTAGTGTTAAATTCCCAATAAATGTCTTCTTAACTAAGAAGCCGCCATTTGCAAAGATAGAAGCTATGGTTTCAAGCATTTGGCGCGAGGGAATTACAACGTACATAAGAGAAAAATTTGCATCTAGATCGTAACTCGCCTCGGTAGCTCAGTTGGTAGAGCACTTGGCCCGGAAAGCCAAGGGTCCCGGGGTCGAGTCCCGGTCTAGGCGAAAATTTTTCTCTTCAAATATAATTTATCCTTCTATGAGAAGTGTTAAATTAATAATAAAATCGTTTGGATAGATGTTTCAAAAGTTTTGTTTCTTTTTCAATTCTATAATGCTCCAATAAACTATGTGCTGCTATAGCTGATTTTTCAATTTCTCCATTCTTTATGTTTCTGAAGTGTTCTTTTTTACGAATTTCCAAGTTCCTTTTTGTTTTTTCTATAAATATCCTGTTGCAATCTTTGCAATCAATTTGATAAATTAAATTTTCATAAATTAAATTTGATAAATTAAATAACAAAAAATCTGGAATTTATCAAATTGATTGCAAAGATTGCAACAGGATATATATATATATATATATATAGGAAAAACAAAAAGGAACTTGGAAATTCGTATAAAAGAACACTTCAGAAACACAGAGAATGGAGAAATTGAAAAATCAGCTATAACAGCACATAGTTTATTAGAGCATCATAGAATTGAAAAAGAAGCAAAACTTTTGAAACATCTATCCAAACCTTTGGATTTAACAGTTTGGGAAAAAATATATATTCAAAAAGACCATAGTAGAACCATGAACTGTGAGATTCCAGACAAACCGAGCTTGATTGTAAAGTTCTTCAAAAATACAACAGATGGCAGTTTAGAAAATTATTCATTCAAAAGAACACCAGATGACAGTTTAGAAAATAATTCCTTCAAAATAATACCAGATGGCAGTTTGGATAATTACTGGCAAAAGAAAAAATTGACAGTCATGAAAACAGCTGATGATGGTGACAATGGGTCGCTGATACTGCAGTGCTGTGTTTAAAAAAACATAGAAGTATGAGGTAAGAATAAATCACGATTCATTTAATTCTTATGAATTGAACCTCATAATGTTAAAAATTCCCAAATTTGATATATAAATTTAGTTTGCATACCTTATGAGGGCAGAGATCCGTTGGACAGACAATACCAGCATCACGTTTTACCTTCTCTTCATCATCATCCCTCATACAACACACTTCACATTACACAAGCACATAAATACACTATTGTTATGTAGATAGGAAATAACACTATGAGGTTTTTTAATATTGTTTATTTTTTATTATTTCACTCACCTCATACTTCATAATTCATAGCAGACCCCTGGCAGTTGTGAACGTGACACAGCATTGAGAATGTCACAAAAGATGTGAAGAAACCCAGGGTCTGCTATGAATTATGAAGTATGAGGTGAGTGAAATAATAAAAAATAAACAACATAAATACACATTCATCCTACACTTTTCTCTTTACCCAATACAAGAATACACCATCTACATAAAGTAGTCTGCCGAAGTTCTGTGTTAATTAAAAATAGACCACATTAACTACTATCTGCATAGCGCAGGACCTGAAGTACAAACAATGCAGTGGATGGCATTTAAAACACACACACGCATATTCTCAATCCCACTATCAGGCTTGAAACGCATATCAAATAACCATACAAAATAGATGCTGAAATTCAAAATATCCATGACCTGAAAACTCCATGTTATATAGAAAAATACCACCTTTAAAATAACAAGGTAATCAATCTAATTGTCAAAACATGTGAAAGGCTGTAACGCCTTAATATTAAAATTATAACAAAAATAGACAATTTTCATTAGTCAGATCAAAGTCATATTGGAAAGTCAATCCCCTTCCCCCCTCATGTCTTAAACCCCAGTGCAGGGTTGCATGATGCAATGATAGACAATCTCAACCCATGCAACTCCTCATACCATACAACTTATCACTGGATTCAATATAGCAGCTAAGCAGTGACCTTGAACTGACAAATGAAAATAAATGTACCATAGTGTTTTAAAATTGCCCATTAGAATTTTA
This sequence comes from Diploptera punctata, assembly GCA_030220185.1. NCBI lineage: Eukaryota > Metazoa > Arthropoda > Insecta > Blattodea > Blaberidae > Diploptera > Diploptera punctata. The sequence goes on from JASPKZ010008885.1 coordinate 109,411, forward strand.
AGAAATCATTAGTTATACATAACAGTGAACTACATGGTCTTCATAGGAAGCCAGATATAATAAGAACAGTTAAGTCTCAGACTCAGTGGGCAGGACATGTGGCACGAATAGGGAATGAAAGACATACATGGAAGCTTCTTGTAGGAAAACCAGAGGGAAAACACCCAGTTGGTAGACCAAGAATGAGGTGGGAGAATAATATTAACTATGATTTAAGGGAAGTAGATTATACAGGGGATGATTGGAAAATATTAGCTCAGGGTAGGGATGTATGGATAGCTTATGTCTGTGTGGCCATGAACCTATGGGTTCGACAGTGCCAGTTAGTTAGTTAGTTATTTATTAGTTATGATAAGGAAATATATATATATATATATATATATATATATATATACAGGGTGTTGCAAAAAACACCAACAATGGAGGTGAGGTAGTATATTGAGATATTACTCATCATCATCATCATAGTACATTCACGAATTTAGGCCATTTGTTGACCTGTTTCGGCCTCAAGAGAAACACCATCCAGAAGTCTTTTGAGTGGACGTCTTGGTCTTCTTCTTCCTGCAGGTTGATATCTTAACATTAGTTTGGGTATTCTGTGATCTTCCATTCGATGAACATGTTGTATCCATCTTGACTTATAATCAGAAATTTTGTTTTCTAAAGATTCCATGTGTAATTCTTCTAAGATGTCTTCATTTTTTTGTGATCTAGTAGTGTGTATCCTGCAGTCCTCCGAAGATATCTCATTTCAGCAGATCTAAGTCTCTGTATATCCTTCTGTTTCAACGTCCATACTTCGCTACCATACAAAAGAGTTGGAAGAGCCAGTGTTTTATACACTTTCAGTCTTGAATGCTTTTGGACTAACTGTGGCTTGAAGATAGAATTTATTAACCCTAAAATTCTTAAAAATTTAGATATTTTTGCATTTACATCCTTTTCTTCTTCATGTGAGATATTGCATCCTAGATATGTAAAATTATTCACCTGCTCCAAAATTTTATTGTCCAGTACAATTTTACTTCTGACAGGATCTACACCTTGAAATGCCATAATTTTTGTTTTTTCTGTAGATATCTTTAATCCATATTCTTCTGTTCATACAGACCTTTCTGTAGATTATCTTCGGAATTTGCTATTATTATTTGGTCATCTGCAAACAATATGGTGTTTAATTTTCTATTTTCTGATATTCTTATTCCAAATTTATATGTTTTGTTCCAGCAACGTATTACTTCATTGAGATATTACTTATTTTACTTAATATTGAGATACGTTGATCATTTTTTAATTAGGTACCAATGTCCGGAAATTATGTGTTTTCACACTCTCACTAGTTAATTATGTCTCAAGATCAGTGTTTGTTTGAAGGATTTGAAACTTATTACATGATAACACTTCACAGGTACGAACCTGTGATACTGGCTTCACAACGGAATGGGTTGCAACATGACAGAGCTCCAGCTCACTTCCATGCCAATGTAAGGAGACATTTGGATACCATGTATCCAGGTCAAGGGGGACCAGTCCCATGGCCTTTGAGATCATCTGATCTTAACCCTCTCGACTACTTTTTGTGGGACAACATGAAACAGTCTGTTTATCAGATTCCAGTAGAGTCACATATGGATCTTATAGCCTGAATCCATGCTGCTGCAGAAATAATTCAAATGAGGCCAGGCATATCTGAATGTTATTGCGCCAATTACTACGCCGCTGATGTACGCTCTATAATGAGATGGGAAGTGTATATTTTGAAAACTTGATGTGATTGTGACAGTATTGTCAAGTATTGAGTCTTGAAATCCAACTAACGGAACTCTTGAGAAGTTAGCTACTCATAGTGTGAAAATGTATAATATATATATATATGTTTGATCTATTTTTTTAAAAGATTCTTGAAAATTTTTACAAATCTTCATCAATCCTACCTAAGAGACACCAATTTATGTTTTTTTTTTAAATTATAGTCATTACTACTCCCTGAAAAAATTACTAGTTATAATAAAAGTTTGGGAATTATTAATCAAGTTATGAAACCATCCCTTGTACAAAAAACACCAGATTACGTTTATATAACACTTTGGCTAGACCAGTGTTAACTTATGGTAGTGAAGCATGGACACTAAAAATACAACATGAAAGCAGAATAACGGCTTGTGAAATGAGATTCATGCGCAGAACAGTGGGTTACACCAGATGGGATCGGAAAAGGAACACCGATATCTTAAAAGAATTGAAGACTATGCCAATTTTGGAATATATTAAACAGTAGGCCTACCAACTAAATTGGAAACACCATCTTGAAAGAATGAGTTCAAATCGGATCCCCAAAGCTGTTTATAATTATATACCAAGAGGACGAAGATCACTGGGCCATCCTATGAAACGCTGGAGGGAAAATTTTCTATAGGATCATAATAGGCCTTGGTCTAATACTTGGACTATCAAATCAGATTGCTAATAACACCAATGTAATGCTTACAAAAATTGCTTCAATTGAAATATTTAATACAAAATGTGTTTATGTTGCCAACTATGAAATAAACACAATTGCTAAACAATTATTTAATGTATCAACTAAGCATTTCATGCCCATTGTTAATATTCCAAAGTATCTTTTCAGGATTCTTGGCCTTGTCTTTGCAGTGTTATCTTGAGCCAAGCTGGCAACTGTTCTCCATCTGCTGACCTTGGCACTTCGTCCTGCTTCTCGACATTTCATCGCCTACTGTGGGTGATATCTTCAGGAGACCTTTGTTACGTGTGCTCTCATAGTGAACTGGCAGCTTGTATGGTGTATGTGTCTTAATACATTGGAGACTTTTAACGAGTCTCTCTCGTGAGCAGGTAGAAAGTTCAAACAGCTCCACCACGACATACGCTCGTTGTTGTGTTATAACCTCCACTGTAAGAAGTTGGGTTTTTTTTTAGTGGTTTAAATTTTCGGTTCACCATCAATAAAATTCGTTGTCTGTTTATATAAAGTAAATATAAATATAGGCCTAGTGTATTGTATAGTTTATTTTAGTTATTATTTATAGAAAAGTAGACTATAGTTGTAGGCATTTATTATGGTAAAATGTAAGTGAATATAAATTCAGTGTTTATTTTTTAAACTTCATAGTTGTAAATTTAACTTTTTTTGTGCTATAGTATTTTATAATTTACAGGTCGATATATAACTATGATAATTAGAGAATATATGAAGAACTTTTCCTGTTTTTATAATGTATAGGTCTATGCTCATTTATATTTCATATATTTATTTTTATTATGTACAGTATTATATTGCATTTGTTATTTTTTTCCGGTCTTTTTTGAACATATGATTTGTGTTTACTTTCAAGGCTATGTCCGAGAACTGTTACAAAAAGATGGTTTTGGAAATGTTTGTCAACTTTCACAGCCTTGAAAATAACAAAACATAACGGTTTACAATGCACAAAAGAGGGTAGCAGGCAGGCCACATTCCTTTGCTATTCGTAAAAGTACAAGATACTAAAAGAAATTCAGGGGAAAACATAAGTGATAGAACAAAGTGTCTGTATTTTGTATTCTGATTTAAAGTCCAGCGCAGCCGGAGTAGCGGTGAGGAGATTTAAATGGGTTCCCAGTGAACATGCTAGGCGCTTTAAACGTGTCTCCAGTGGGTTAAGCAGGTGAGTGTGGGGCACACAACAAGAACAACCAATGGCTTGGTTATCTAAGTGCTAGCCAATCAGGAAGCAGTAATAGTGTGCATGCCCCACACCCACCCAGGTATATAAGACAACTATGCCACACGAACTGCCAGTTTCACTTCGACAGCAGATAATGTTGGTGGTGATTTAGCTTCACCATCCATGACTAAACTATTAGAAATATTTGATAAAGATACATAACATATCGAAACTTGGTCTTCAAGATATCTACATGAGGTGAGTCATGAATATTCTAACTCCTATTAATTACTTCAAGATACATCATTTTGCGGTTAAACACAACCAATATAGCACCTATCTATTAGTTTATACAGAGTGTGTGTGCATGAGAGGTTGCCATAGTAACACATGTCCTAATGTGGAATGAATGTATCTCTGACACACTAAAAATTTTCTGTGAAGTTTGTTCTTAGTACTGTTCTGTTGGCAATTCTGATAATATTCAAACAAGACTTATAAAGATGCATTTTTAAAATACAGTCAACAATGAATTTATTCATCAATAACTGTCAGTTCACGAGCAATCTTTCATGAATTATTATTTATTTATAGAATTTGCAATTAAGTTTTAAAAATGCATAGTAATGGGTGTCCCAATAAGAACGCCAGATTTAACAATGCACAAAATAAACTATATTTGAAAGAAATGACATATATTTATACATGAGCACAAAGGGTATACATTCCGATTTAAGTATGGAAAATGACATCTGACATATGTCCATCACGAGACGCTCTACAGCTAGTGACTCTGTCTATGAAATTTGTGATTACTTTTGCACAGTCTTGCGCTGACATGTCGAATTTCCTGCTTCAGGTCTTGTATGGTTCGGGGATTGTGTTCATAAACCTGTGATTTGATAAATCCTCAAAGAAAGAAGTCACATGACCTTGGTGGCCAGTTTTAGTCACCTCTGCGTGATTCTGGCCTAAGAGCACGAAGCCTTCGAACAGTTTGAGCATAACACACACCATTCTGGTAATGAGTTTTCACAATTAAAACTCATTGTTCAGCAGTATAACACTCCATATCCAGTAAAGTAAAGTAATCCCACTACAGGTCTCAGGAGGCCCTTGGGGCAGTAGAAGGTTAAGGCTCCCACTATTTCTGGACAATCGGCACTTGATGTCAGCCGGGTTGTCAGCCCTGCGTGACGGCCGCCTTTACCCCCAGAACAAGCGTCTGGTACTCATTTCCATTAGAGGCTGAGTCGACCCCAGAGCCATTGTGCCGCCAGAAGGTTTGGGTCAGTTTAAAAATCCTGACCCCACCAGGACTTGAACCTTCGACCTTCCGGCTTGTAGCTCAGTGCCTTAACCACTACGCTACGGCGTGCCCCCCATATCCAGTAATTGCAACAAATATAGAAAACAAAAAGTGTAGGTAGAGTGCTGCCAACCCCGTAGTAAAAAAATGGCTGCCAATTTAAATCTGGCATTCTTATTGGGACACCCTATAGGTAAATAAAATGAATAACAGCGCTGAATTTAATAGGAATAAAAGAAAGTGAAAATTATATCTGCACTCCATAACAAATAGCTGAGCTTGCATTTCAGTTGTTTCATATGGGAACACATTGTAGCATAGTTGGTTAAGGAAATATGCTACAAGCCAGAAGGTCGAGGGTTCAGTCCCAGTGGGGTTAGAATTTTTAAACTGATTCAAACCTTCTGGCAGCACCTTGACTCTGGAGTCGAGTCAACCTCTAATGGAAATGAGTACCAGATGCTTGTTCTCAGGGTAAAGGCAGCTGTCATGCAGGGTTGAAAACCAGGTTGACATCTAAAAAAGTAGAGCTTTAACCTCCTACTACCCCAAGGGCTCCTAAGTCCTGTAGTGGGATCACTTTACCTTTACTTGTATTTCATACTCAGTAGCATATGATTTCAATCAGAAATAATGTCACAAGGTAACAATATTAATTTTAATTTTATATCTACACAATTGAGATCATAAGAACTATTCAGGGGAAAACATTATTTGATAAAATACACAACACAGAAATTAAGGAGAAATGCCATATTCAAGACATAACCAAATTTATTATAGATAGACGAAAATATTGGAAGGGTCATATAGAAAGAATGGAAGAAAACCGGCTTGAAAAAAGAGCTAAAGAAGATAGACCAATGGACGGGAGAAGAACAAAAGGAAGACCAGCCAAGAGATGGATAGACAGTGAATGCACATCCAGTACGTCTTCCTCCGAGGAGTGATTTTGGAAATAAACAGGATGAAAATCCTACAAATTAAGTTTAAGAAGAAGAAGAAGAAGAAGACAATTGAGGTGCATAGAAGCCAAGGGAAGGTAGTAGAATAATCAATTTTGAGAAAATGGCATTTAAAGTTTAATTCTGTCAGTTATCATTGACTATTTAACTCATGCCCCAAATGGGAGTCAATGAACAATCATGTTACAATGATTTTTGATTTACAACCAATCACAGTCGTGTTTCACCTCGCTCTTTATTCACTATTCTCTTTATCAGCTCCTGCTTTTTGTGATATAAGAAAGCTCTCTCCTATTTTATATGTTTCACCTCTAAACAGGTCAAAGCCTTATTTTTCTCCAACAAATACACTGAATATAGCAAATAATGAAAAGATTCCTTGATTTTACTGAGTTGTTTACTAAAAAAAATAAATTAATAACCCGTAATGTTGATTATGATATACAGTTTGATGTGTTTCATTATTTCTCCACTTGGGTGCACTCTTACAATATTGCGATCTTATTTGGCAATAAATAATATGATCAAGCAGCAGTGAATGAACATTACCTCACATTTCTGATTTGTTTTCAAACATCGCCGTTTACATTAAATATATAAATATTTAAAAATAACTATAGTTAAACAATGATTTGTGAGTAAACATCTTAATTTTATTCGTTAAATAGTCCTAACAAATGCCACTCTTGATTTCCAGATAAATTGGAAATCACTCGTGGCATTACTTATGATAATTTTTTCTCAAAGTACATATCCTCTTATTATGAACTCAGCATCCATACAGTTTAAAAGTTATCTCCCTTGTCCTTCAAACAACTAACACTCCGAGCCGCTAAGTTTGATGTTAAGTGTAAAAGGTAAAGTGGTCTCACTACAGGACTTTGGAGGCCCTTGAGGTAGTAGGAGGTTAAGGCTCCCACTTTTTCTAGACAATCGACACTTGAAGTCAGCCAGGTTGTCAGCCCTGCATGACGGACTTCTTTACCCCCAGAACAAGTGTTTGGTACTCATTTCCATAAGAGGCTGAGTCAACCCTAGGAGCATACTGCCACCAGAATGTTTGGGTCAGTTTAAAAATCCTGATCCCCACTGGGACTCGAACTCTTGATCTTCCAGCTTATAGGGTACTGCCTTAACCACTACGCTATGGCACACCCCTGAAGTTAAGTGCACTGACCTAAAAAGTTTACAGAACTCAATAAATAAGTTTTGTCTGTATTATTCTTACCTCATATAAATGTTTCTGTTAGACATATGTTTCAAGACATTTATTTATTTATTTATTTAAATGCAGTGGCTTTTGAAATTTTTCAGTTGGTACAGAAGATGGGGCAAAACATGTCTTGGAACATATGAGGCACTCAGAATAATAATGGCAGATTCCAACCGACATCGAATTTTGAGATAGAAGCATGACCATGCACAGCTGCCATCTACCTTTCATGTGATAAAGTATCAAACGAATTGGTATATGCCAACGCTCTCATTTTCCACTGTTATGAATACATTATGAATACATAGAGTATTTTACATAGATATTTAATTATTTCATAGATTATTTTAATTATTCAAATAAGATGTTGTTGAAATAAAGCTTTAGACATGTTATATTTCAGGACAGAGTTTTGATTATGGCCGAACAAAGTTTTCAAGGCTAACTGTAAAATCTCTGCATTTAGACTATGGTATGTTAGTACAGTTAAGTCAGTGGAGATGTAGGTCAAGTTTAGTATTTAACCCTGGCAAAGTAAGGGACTCGAGTCAGTCAGTGGATGCAGTAGCTATGGGTAAGTCTACCATTTTTCTTAACAAATTTGCTAGGACAATTAGAAAAAGAATTCAAGTATTTTAAATGTTCATACTATGTGTCTAAGTTAAAGAGTTAGTAGATATTTTTTAAAATGTAGATTAGGGTAGATTTATAAAACCCACATCTCCCTCTTTCAAACCCCAATTATTACGAACTGCTGGTTTCCTTAGGGCTTAAAGGACCTTCGGGACTTGGAAATTTTGGTAGTAAGAGGTTCTAACCGAGCGTTAGTATGTGGATGTATTAGTTACAAAGGCATACGTGTTTTTGAACATAAATAAATGATATTTATCTCAAAATGAACTTTGGTTGAGATCTGCCGTTATTATTCTAAGCGCCTCATATGTCTAACACGAGCAATTATCTATCTTCTTAGTGTATCCAGCTATTTGCTGACAATACAAAGTTCCACTACTTTGAAAAATAGTGGGGCTGCATTGGATGTTTTTACAGCTTATGTAAGTACCTCTTAAATTTTTATGTGCTTAAGCTATTAAACTTAAGCCACCTCATCTTGTTTGGATGAGTACCTAGGAGGGATTGTGCAAAGTTCAGAGTGATTCAGAAATATGGCTATATGTTTGATCGCATTTTGTGACAAAAATATTATTATTAAAGGAAATATGATATTATCATTGGAAAGGGAATCCTTCAAATTACAACAATAGAACAAAACAAAACAAAGTACTGCTCACGTGCAGCTTGGCGGGTTGAGTTTTGTGGGCTAGTGCCAAACGCCTCCACAATTCTCTTCATTGTTTCTGCATCCATGCTAATGCGAGGCCTTCCAGGAGGTTTGATTTTCTGCATCCTTCCCGTTTCCAGCAGTCATTTTCTCCACTTCCCCATAGTCGACGGCTGCAATGCTACGTTAAACTCACGTCTTGCCCGTCTTGCAGCCTCACGATCATTAGTATACGGTATTGCCCATGCAGAAATTGTAATTTGCTGTTGCATATTCAATGCCATTTTGACTAATGACGTAAGTTCTACACTGTTTTGTTTTATTCCATTATTGTAATTTGAATAATTGCCTTTCCAACGGTAATTTCATATTTCCTGTAATGGTAATATTTTCATCACACAACGCGATCAAACGTATAGCCATATTTATGATTCACCCCATATGAATAGAAAGTTTAGATAGATGAGGATAAACTATAAGAAGGAAAAGATCTCCTAGGTCTCGAATGCTCTAATACCATTGGAGTCAAAGAAAACAAGAGTTAATCAAGGGAATACAGAATAGATAAAAGTAGGAGCAAAATACAAGTAAGTGGAAGCAATGTTTTGCTCAGCTTGGGCACCTTGTAGTCGTCATACCACATATCCCCTGAGGGTACACACAAACAATTATATGCTTATTATTAAGCAAAAACCTCATAATGTTACTTTCTATTGTATTTTCTTCCCTTAACCTTTGGCTTCTAACAAACACACTGGCACTATCGAACCCATAGGTTCATAGCCACATAGGTCTTAGCTCTCCATATATCCCTATCCTGAGCTAATGTTTTCCAATCATCCCCTATATAATTTACCTCCCTCAAATCATGGTGAATATTATTCTCCATCTGTTTCTTGGCTTACCTACTGGACATGCTCCCTCTGGTTTGCCTACAAGGAGTTTCCACGCTCTTCTTTCATTCCCCATTCATGCCACATATCCTGTCCATCACAATCTATGAGACTTCTGTTCTCATTACATTCATTTCCCATATAGAACACATAGCTCATTGTTATGTAGTCTCTTCTCCATAAACCTGTCTGTTTCTCTCTCTTGGTCCAAAAATTTTCCTAAGAATTTTATTCTTAAATAGTTTTAATCTTTTCTTCTCCCTTAATGTAAGAGGCCATATTTACATCCATATAACTGGAAGAATCGGCCGCGGTGGACTAGTGGTTATGCTCCTTGCCTCTGGTCCCAAGGGTCGTGGGTTCAAACCCAGCCGGGGTCGATGGATTTTTTAGGACGGAAAAATCCAAGGAGCATGTCCTCTGGGAGGGACTTTAAGCCGTGGGTCCCGAGTCTGAAGATTTTCAGACTCGTAAAAAATGCTTAAGCCTGAATGAAAAGGCCTCTAAGCAAAATTTACCGAATTTTCCCATCCTAGTACTACCTTGGTTTCCTAGATGTCAGTATGAGGCGGAACGCTGACCACGGACCACTCAAAATGACATCTATATGAAAACAAGTGTAACTAAATTAATATGGTTCAAATTCTTCCCTGTAGGGGGAGAGCGCCTAAATCTCTGTAAAGGGAAAACATGGGCTTACAATACAAAAATATAACTGGACAAATTACAGTCTTTCATATTTAACAGAAATTGAGATGCCTTAATCATAATGCATATTTGTACTTTATGTTGCAAATCTAGGACACTGACAGCCCTCCCACATTCTCAAACCACACCAGCTGCCACTGGCCCTGATTTTTATCTTTGTACTTACAACGAAGTTTTATTTGTGGCAGTGGTCATTCTTTATTGATAGCTGATAATTTATTGGCAAATTATCTGCTCATGGTGGGTTTCCTCTTTATTTCACACTCCATGACAAAAAATAATTAAAAATTTAAAATTAACATTACAGAATAAAATTATTAAATTGTTGTTACCTTATAAGTCTGTTTCCTCAGCTTTGTAAAATATAAATGCTCTGTAGGCCTTCCAGGACTTAATCCCATCATCAACAGAAGGAGCAAGAGAGAAGTCTGTATCTACTGACCCTGAATGCAATACAGATGATGGAATTAGTCCTGAAAGGCCTACAGAGAATTATTATTTTACGAAGTTGAGAAGACGGATCTATACAATACCAATTTTATAATTTTAATTTTGTGACCAATTAAATTTGAAGAGAAAAATTTTTGCCCAGATCGAGACTCAAACCCGGGACCTTTGGTTTTCCATACCAAATGCTCTACCAACTGAGCTACCGGGGCAAGTTCCAATCTAGAGTCAAATTCTTCTCTTATATACGTTGTAATTCCCGTGCACCAAATGCTTGAAGCCTTGGCTTCTATCTATGCAAATTAAGAAGACATTTATTGGGAATTTAAACACTACTTTAAAAAGCCAGTAGGGCTTCTATTGATGTTTTCATTATTGATTTAACACTTCTCACTGAAGGATAAATTAAATTTGAAGAGAAAAATTTTCGCCCAGACCGAGACTCAAACCCTGGACCTTTGGTTTTCTGTACCAAATGCTCTACCAACTGAGCAACCGGGACAAGTTCCAATCTAGACACAAATTTTTCTACTATATACATTGTAATTCCTGCACACCAAATGCTTGAAGCCTTGGCTTCTATCTATGCAAATAGCGACTTCTTAATTAAGAAGACATTTGTTGGAAATTTAAACACAACTTTTAAAAACCAGTTGGGCTTCTATTGATGTTTTCATTATTAATATAACACTTCTCACTGAAGGATAAATCAAATTTTAAGAGAAAAATTGTCACCCAGACCGAGACTCAAACCCTGGACCTTTGGTTTTCCGTACCAAATGCTCTACCAACTGAGCTACCAGGGCGAGTTCCAATCTAGACGTACATTTTTCTATTATAAACTTTAAAGTAACAATTTAATTTTTTTAAAAGAATGATCACACAACAGAGCAAAATATTACGTTCTGGTGGCAGACACTATATTATAGGATTCTCTCCAGGTTGAGATGGGACACACCATAGTGTAGTGGTTAAGGCAATGAGCTACAAGCCGGAGGGTCGAGGGTTCAAGTCCTGTTGGGGTCAGGATTTTTAAACTGACCCAAACCCTCTGGTGGCACTATGGCCCTGGGGTCGACTCAGCCTCTAACGGAAATGAGTACCAGATGCTTGTTCTGGGGGTAAAGATGGCCGTCACGCAGGGCTGACATAAAGTGCTGATTGTCTAGAAAAAGTGGGAGCCTTAACCTCCTACTACCCCAAGGGCCTCCGGGCCTGTTGTGGGATCACTTTACTTTTACTTTACTCCAGGTTGAGATGGACTATAGTGCTTCATCAGACGCAGGAAGTAGTTATTCTGTAAGCGCTGTGTTCCTCTATATGTCACAGTGGAAACCTCTAATCAGACAAGATAGACTTGTTGCTTGTAGGACAGGCAAGGCAGGTGTGGGGAGCACATGTGGTATTTACCTTTATCTGCCACATAGGGAACTTGTGATCGGCAAGATGGACTAGCATACTAGTTAAAACATTAGAGCAATCTAATGCAAATAAATTGAATAAAACCTAAGATGATTAATAAATTTAATAGAAATATAATGTGTTTTCAAAATATGTGCTCCATTTCTGAATCCCTAAAACCCCATGAAAATATGCCACTGTATTTGAATGCTGATATCATTTAATTAAAAAAAAAGGGATCCATAGTGAATGGTTTTCATTTAAATATGATAATGTAAGATAATATGGTAATTGTATAAAAGGGTACTGCTTTTAAATTAGTTAATTTTAGATAACGATTTCAAGATGGCTACTTCGTTCTATGAATTTCAGTTTCATCTACTATTTACATGTAATATTTTGAGTTTTTCTTCACATATACACACATCAGAATTTAATTTTAAAATTTAACTAAGATGACATACTATAACCTCATACTTGTCCACTTTGTCTAGTGTTTGTAATTATTTACGTTGAATTTTGGTTGGTTAGCATTTAAGATTTACTGACCTTGAAAAATGGTAATTTAGTAAAACTTGAAGATCGTTCATAGCATGAGTTACATCACTTGAATAATGTAAATAACTTTTACATTGTAGTTCACTGAATTGAACTAATTAAAAAGTGGTTTTTCTACATAATTACAAGTAACAATTACATTAAAATAGCACAAATATGTTTAAAATAATTATTTTACATTGTAAGTATAAGCCTAAAACATGTCACAGCAATAATACAAGTCTATAAAAATGTTAATAGTGAGTGGAGAACATATTTTTAACGACTCGCCTCATATAATTTCAAATTTCTTTGATACCGGCGGTTTCAGACAATATCTCGTCCCTCTTCAGTCAGGCTTCATCAGTGGAAGCCATGACTGAAGAGGGACAAGATATTGTCTGAAACTGCCGGTATCAAAGAAATTTGAAATTATATGAGGTGAGTCGTTAAAAATATTATGATATAATGATATAACCTCATAATGTTTACTTCCCAATATTAATTTAACTATAAAAATGTATTTAATCAAAATTACAGTTGAAAATAACACTATGAGGTAATTTTCAATTTATAAATGAGTTGGACAACATTTTTTTTACATCTCACCTCATATAATGTTCCATGTTTTTTACAATATCAGTTTCAAAGGTCATTTGACTTCATCTTCGGTCACTCCAATTGTTGAAATTTTACCATTACCACCATCTTCCAAGCTGCCATCTGGTGATGATTTTATGAACTTTAAGATTAAATTTTGCTTACAGGAAACTTCAAAATTCATGTATCTATATTTGTTCTTCAGAATGTACATCTTTTCCCAAACTGTTACTTCCAAAGATTTCTCTAAATGTTTAAAAATTTAGTTTCTCTTCCTATTATCTGATTCTCTAGCAAACTATGAGCTGCAATTGTCAATTTTTCAACTTTACAATTTTTATTGAAGTTCATAGTTTGCTAGGAGCATCACATAATTGGAAGAATAACTAAACTTTTAAAACATTTAGAGAAGCCTTTGGAATTAACAGTTTGGGAAAAATATACATTCAGAAAAAGAAATATAGAACCATGAATTTTAAGGTTCCTAGAATCCAAAATTTTAATCTCCATAAAAGATAAAGTGATCCCACTACAGGCCATAGGAGACCCTTGGAGTAGTAAGAGGATAAGGCTCCCACTTTTTCTAGACAATCAGCACTTGATGTCAGCCGGGTTGTCAGCCCTGCGTGATGGCCACCTTTACCCCCAGAATAAACATCTGGTACTCATTTCCATTAGAGGCTGAGTCGACCCCAGGGTCATAGTGCCACCAAAGATATTGGGTCAGTTTAAAAATTCTGACCCCACCGGAACTCGAACCCTCAACCTTCCACTCTACAGTGCAGGCCTTAACCATTATGCTACGGCCAGCACCAGATGGCAGTGCGGAAGATGGTGGTAAAGGCAATATTTCAATAGTTGGAGTTTGACTGAAGATGAAGGCAAATGGCCTTTGAAACTGGTATTGTGAAAACATGGAACTTTATGAGGTGAGATGTAAAAAAATGTTATTCAACTCATTTATAAAAATTTGTTTATGAAGAATCACATTATCCTTCTATTGATTTATTTTTTTAGAAGAAATTAAATTACAAACTCTAAATCTTTATGATAAATGAACAGCCAACAAATAGAAACATGCCTGGTTATTTAAACCTTACAATGGCCAAAGCAAACTAAAAACACAAGCAACATTCATTCAAAGAGCAGAATCCTGGAGCAGGCCTATGGATCATGTTAATATCATACCCTTAAACAAACCAACAAATCCACTAGAATATATTGATTTTGGAGACTCCTCACAATTGAAATTACCAATCTATAAAAAAGAAAACCCAGAATATATTAAACATATAGTTTTGGAAACCATACATGAATGAGACCCGGAGAAAAGTGGCTCCCATACACACAGGCCTATACACTGACGACTAAAACACGAAACAAAATGGATAGGCAGGCAGGTGCAGGAATTTGCAGCCTAATATTTTCACATGACAAATCATTACCAGTCTTGTGTACAAACTATGATGTTGAAGTCACAGCTATACGTGTAGAACTAAAACAACTACTTTACTGACCAAATAAATACAAAAATGCTATAATGCTCACAGACTCCAAGGCAAATACGGAAGCCATTTCATCTCATAAAAAATTAAATGTCAAAAGGTATTTTGTCAGCTGGCAATCTAAACCTCGTAACTCAATAACTGAAAAAAATTCAGGAGAAAGAAAAAATCTTATAACTGGTTTTTAAATCAAAATCTATTATATTTTTAAATTAGTTACTAAAAAGTTTTACACCAGAGATGCAAGTTCTTGTGTCTGAGATTAGAGCAGACGAAACCTCACTGTTCATCCCCGCCAGAGATGTGAGTTCTTGGGCCTAAGGTTATAACTGAGGAAATGCATGGTTCTTATAATCGTTAACAGATGGCAGCAAAATCATCTTGGAGTTACAAGATTTTAACAGCATGCAGATGATGCCTTTGCTTATCAAATAATACAAAAATCCAGATTTTACTTTTGACTGGAGTTACAAAGTTTTGATTGTCGGCCAACGATATGAAATCAATCATTCCTGAAAACATTAAGTCTGAATGGGAAAATAGTAAACCTTAAGTGGATAATGTGAATATAGAGGAAATTAAAATGCAGATCAACTTGCAAAACAATCCACTGTAACTCATGCCAAAAAAAGTAAAGATATAGTTTTAAACAGGAAGCTATAACTGAATAAAACCATTATATACATAAAAATAAAGATTATACAGAATATATGCTACAAGAAAAAAAAATAAGAAAAAATTGTAGAAATATGTCCAATTATTAAAAAATGCAAATAGCAGAAAGAAGCCGCAGATTTAATCAGAACATACACTGGCTACAGCCTCAAAAATGAACACCTCAACAAAATTGGAATACTGAACTCTCTATCATGTACTCTTTGTAACAGCCTTCACAATATGAACTCAAATCATCCACTGAACTGACAAGATATGAATCCTGCATTTAGAGAGAGAGAGAGAGAGAGAGAGAGAGAGAGAGAGAAAAGAGTGCTTTCTATTGGTTTGCAAAAGAAAGGTGAAAACATTTCTGAACAGGCCTTTGAAAATAACGAGATTTAGTTGTTTTTATTATAAACTAGCCAATACCCGACACACGCTGCTACACATAAATGAATTAAATGTGTTTTTATGTTCAGTTAAATAAGTGAAAAGAAAAATAAATATAAATTTATATTGTAATTATCAATATAGTGGTTGTTTGGTTGGGTTAGAGATAAATTGACCAGTTTACGGGTAATTCCATCATTTTAGAGGTAGATTCATCGGTTTAAGAGTAGTTTTATCATTTTACGGGCGGCATGATCAGTTTATGGGTAGTTTACTGTTTTAGAGGTAGTTTAATTGGTTTACTAGTAGTTTTGATTAGCTACTGGTAATTTGATCTTTATAGAGGTAATTTAATCGGTTTAGAGGTAGTTTGGTCAGATCAGTTGGACTTTTTAGATTATGTTTCTGGATTAGGTTATGTCAGATATCAATATGGTCAAGTCAGGTCAGGTTCAGTTAGTTAGGTTGGGTTGGGTTCAGTTAGGATAGGTTAGGATAGGATAGGTTTAGTTAGGTTTGGTTCAGTTTGGTATGGTTCGGTTCAGTAAGGTCTAGGTTAGGTCAGGATTAGGTCTGGGTTAGGATAGTACTATGTCTGGGTTAGGTCAGATTTAGATAAGGTTTTCTTTCGGTTTAGGGTCTGGATTTGGGTTCTGGTTCATATTGGGTTTATTTTGGGTTTAGGTTCAGATTTGGGTTCAGTTTGGGTCTGGGTTCAGTTTGAGTTTAGGTTCAAGTTCAGTTTGGGTTTGGGTTCTTGTTTTGGTTCGGGTTCAGTTTGGGTATGGGTTCAGTTTGGGTTTGGGTTCAGATTTGGGTTCAGTCTGAGTTCTGGTTTGGGTTTAGTTTGGGATTATGGTTCTGGTTCAGTTCAGGTTCGGGTTTAGTTTGAGTTCGGTTTCAGTTTAGTTTGGTTTTAGTTTGGTTTCAGGTTCAGTTTGGGTTTCAGTTTTGAGTTCAGTTTTTCTTTCAGATTTGGTTTTTTGTTTTGGATTAGGGTTTTGGTTTCAGGTTTGGATTCAGATTAGGTTAGGTTAGGTTAAGTTCGGTTAGGTTAGGTTAGGCTTGGTTGGGTTAGGTTTAGGTTTGGGTTAGATTTGTATTAGGTTCAGTTTAGGGTCAGTGTAGGTTCAGTGTAGTCACAGTTTAGGTTCAGTTTAGGTTAGGTTCAATTTAGGTTCTGGTTAGGTTCAGGCCAGTAGAGTAGCATGAATTTGGGAAGAAGGGAAGCTACATAGTGAAAAAAAAATTACACGATTATATAAAAAAGAGATGTTAAACATGTATTCAATTATAGTTTTGCCGAACTGTTTCAACTGCTTAAGGCTTGTTATGTGATGAAATGAGAGTTTGTGTCTTTTTTTTTCCTCAAAACCTGTATTATTCCAAACATTCTTTTCAGGCGAAAACAAAAGACATGGCCAGCAATACAATTTTTTGAGAATATTGCAACCAAATAACTGCAGGATAGTTTGATATGAATTTTGATTGAAGTGTCTTGTGAAAATGTTACAGCCATTATATTGAGTATTTAATTCAGTGTAGATCTGCAATTTTCTATTAATTTTATTTCATATTGAAATGAAAATGGATTAAACGGTGTTGTAAACATTTTTCAATAGCACACACATATTACTGGTTCATGATGCTTTTCCAACTCTGTTTGAATGTTCGCGGCAGAGCTATTAGCATGAGAGGATTCTTGGAAGCTCTTCGCTAGCGAGCTTCTATACGATTCACTCATGACAAAACGTGGAATAAAATAAACTACAAGAAACACTTGAAAATTTACGTGGAATAAAATAAACTACAAGAAACATTTGAAAATTCACTATTTACATTCACACTATTTGTCCAGTGACAAGGTCTCAATAAAATATAATATACTATAAACAATTAAACTAAATAAAATTGCTATTTCAATACTGAGGTCAATGGACTTTACTTTTTGTTTCAACATAGAATGTCGGTGATAAGATGCGGCTAGGCCTCGCGCATCCAAGTCACCAAGAACAGAAGATGTGTATTTTGAGAAACCTCCGACAGATGATACTCGCATACAGATTTAACTAATAAAATATATATATTTAATTAATGTTGGGAAGTAAACATTATGAGGTATAATCATTAAAATTCATCGGAGAACATATTGTTTAAACAACTCACCTCATAGGATTCATGCTTCCATGATATCGCGATTTCAAACATAGTCATGTTCATCATCAGCCATAACTCCGACTGACGAAATTCTTCGGCCTTCAACTATTCTATTGTCGCCATCTTCAGTGCTGCCATCTATGGTTGAATTTATGAACTTCGAAATCAATGCAATTTCGTTAGGGATATCAAAATTCATTGATCTATTTTTGTTTTTCTGAATGTATATTTTTTCCCAAACTGTCAATTCCAAAGGTTTCTCTACTTGTTTTAAAAGTTTAGCTTCTCTTCCAATTTTATGATGTTCTAATAAACTATGTGCAGCAATTGCAGATTTTTCAATTTCACAATTTTTAATATTTCTGAAATGTTCTTTTGTCCGAATTTCCAAATTCCTTTTTGTTTTTCCTATATAAACTTTTGGAAATTCGGACAAAAGAACATTTCAGAAATATTAAAAATTGTGAAATTGAAAAATCTGCAATTGCTGCACATAGTTTATTAGAACATCATAAAATTGGAAGAGAAGCTAAACTTTTAAAACAAGTAGAGAAACCTTTGGAATTGACAGTTTGGGAAAAAATATACATTCAGAAAAACAAAAATAGATCAATGAATTTTGATATCCCTAACGAAATTACATTGATTTCGAAGTTCATAAATTCAACCATAGATGGCAGCACTGAAGATGGCGACAATAGAATAGTTGAAGGCCGAAGAATTTTGTCAGTCGGAGTTATGGCTGATGATGAACATGACTATGTTTGAAATCGCGATATCATGGAAGCATGAATCCTATGAGGTGAGTTGTTTAAACAATATGTTCTCCGATGAATTTTAATAATAAAATATTTACTTATACATTATTTAAAATGAATTCAACTTTTTAACTTAAGAATTTTATAATTTTAAATAATACTTAAAATAGTTCATTTTTGTAAAAATTATAGAGAAGCACTGCTTCCAGTGCTTCCACTGATGCCTCGCCACTGGTTCAGGCTAGGTTCAAATTAGGTTACATTCAGTTACGTTCTGTTAGGTTTTATTAGTTTAGGTTAGGTTAGGTTCATTTATTATCAGTTAGGTTAGGTTTGGTCAGTATAGGTCATGTTCTGTCAGGTTGTGTCAGTATAGTACAGGTTAGGTCAGGTCAGGTCAGGTCAGGTCATTGAAGCATCCAAAAAACTACTTTTTTCATTTAATTAAATAAAAATAAAACTTAAAGTTTTATTTTTATTTATATGTGTGTATATATATGGTATGATAAAAAAAATAAATGCCTGGACGGGATTCGAACCCGGATCTCTGAGTCTTTACCTCAGTGTGATATCCATTACACCACCAGGCGAATCCAATTCAAACATTTATTTGTCTTATATATGTATTATATATATATATATATATATATATAAAATAAAGTAAAGGTATCCCACTACAGGCCTCAGGAGGCCCTTGGGGTAGTGGGAGGTTAAGGCTCCCACTTTTCTGGACAATCGGCACTTGATGTCAGCCGGGTTGTCAGCCCTGCGTGACGGCCGTCTTTACCCCAAGAACAAGCGTCTGGTACTCATTTCCGTTCGAGGCTGAGTCGACCCCAGGGCCATAGTGCCGCCAGAAGGTTTGGGTCACTTTAAAAATCCTGACCCCACCGGGACTCGAACCCTTGACCTTCCGGCTTGTAGTGCAGCGCCTTAACCACTAACTACGGCGTGCCCCCATTATATATATATATATTATATATGAAAATCACATAAAACTTTAAGTTTTTTTTCATTTCATTAAATAAATTATGGATTTTCATCAAGTAAATGCCAATTCAATTGATTACTTTCTTCAAGTTTTTCACTACAAAAGGTGATTTTTAAAGTTGTAGGAATTGAGTATCACAACTCTCTGATAGCCTATGTTCATTCTGGGAATTTCCCGAACATTTTGCAAAAATCATCACAATCAGATGAACAGCATGACAGCGCATAAAATACGAACAAACAAACAATAAAGAAACATTCATTACATATATTAGATTTAATATTTCTCACTAAAGGACAAATAAATGTCAATTTATAATAAAAAACATCGAAAGAAGCTCAACTGGCTTAATTTAAAATAAAAACATTGAAAGAAGCTCTACTGGCTTTATAGAATATCAGTGTTTCTTTACTTTTATGGATAGGTCTACATGTTTCAAATCTGTCACATTAGTGTTTGTCCACAATGAATTGTCACCCCCAAGCAGAACACAAAAAAAGCAAAAGAATTATTTATTTAATTATATTATTTTTAGTCTCATCATCTTACCTCAATATTAATGTTGATTTGTTCTTGAACATGTTTCAAAACAATTCTGTTTTATCGTCAGCTTGTCCAGACTGGTTTTATTTATGTTGCATTATGTTGCACAACCTGGATGTTGATGTCAGCTCCATCCTGTGGTTGGCCAAAGAACCTCCAAACAAGGTCGCGCTCCATCGGTATATCAAAATTCATAACTCTGTTTTTGTTCTTCTGAATATAAATTTTTTCCCAAATAGTCAGCTCTTTTGTATTTTCTAACTGTTTCAATAATTTAGTGTTTGCATTTATATTATGTTTTTCAGACCAAACATGAGCAGCAACTGCAGATTTTCTATATGCCCATTTTTAATATTTCTTATGTGTAATCAGTAAATTGGATATTGAAATT
The DNA here is from genome assembly GCA_030220185.1 of Diploptera punctata. Classification (NCBI taxonomy): domain Eukaryota; kingdom Metazoa; phylum Arthropoda; class Insecta; order Blattodea; family Blaberidae; genus Diploptera; species Diploptera punctata. The sequence continues at coordinate 129,826 of JASPKZ010008885.1, forward strand.
TATTTGTTACATATCAAACTGTCTAAAATATTAGGAAACAGCATGTGCGAAAACCTAGAAAATAATTTTTTCACTTTTTTGAACCTAACCATGAAAAAGAAAATTGAGAAACAAAAGAAAAAGATAAATAATTTGTTAAATAAATCAAAAGAAAGGGAAAGGAAGAATATACCAAATAAAATCAAACATCATAACAAATACACATAAGAAATATTAAAAATGGGGAAATAGAAAAATCTGCAGTTGCTGCTCATGTTTCGTCTGAAAAACATAATATAAATTCAGACACTAAATTATTAAAACAGTTAGAAAATACAAAAGAGCTGACTATTTGGAAAAAATTTATATTCAGAAGAACAAAAACAGAGTTATGAATTTTGATATACTGAAGGAGCGTGAGCTTGTTTGGAGGTTCTTTGGCCAACCACAGGATGGAGCTGACATCGACATCCAGGTTGTGCAACATAATGCAACATAAATAAAACCAGTCTGGACAAGCTGACGATAAAACAGAATTGTTTTGAAACATGTTCAAGAACAAATCAACATTAATATTGAGGTAGGATGATCACACTAAAAATAATATAATTAAAATAACCTCAAAATATCACTTCCTAATATTAAATATTAATGATTTATTTACTCAGTAACTGCAAATCGTCTCATATTTTCATATTGTAAGCTGTTGAAAAGTCATGTATAACATTCATTCTATTCACTAATCGCTTGTTTTATATATATATATATATATATGGTCTCAGTTGTCCTAACAGCTTAGCCATAATTCTGTCTTTATAACATAATATTCTGCTTTGTAATTATTTTATTTAATTCGTCATGAACACTTTCACACCAACTAAACTCACAATAATAAACTGACACCACATTGGTAAATATAATCGAAGGATGATAAATTTGTGAACAGTTTTACGTAGTTTGTTACACAGCAAAAAGTGATTGAAAATTTTCATATTTTCAGCATACAGGTGATGTTGACAGTAAGTAAAACTAGTAGATATGTCGTTAACATAGATAGAAAACAGTAGTGGATGCCAGTCTTCAGAGACAGCCAAGGTAAGTAACGATTTGCATTGAATGCACATTGCTGGCGATCATGATGGTAGGATTCCAGCCAGTTCACAAAGTTGTCCAAAAGGTTTAATGCGCATAGTTTAGCTACGAGTATGTCAGTGTCTATGGTATCGAAAGGTTTACTGAAGTTCTAGAAAGTCAACAATGTCATCTGATAATTGTCCATTGCTTCCTATGTGTCTTCGGGCAGTTGTTGTACTGTGACCTGTCCTCAAACCTGACTGGTATGGGTTGAGTATGTCGTATGTATTAAGGTAGTCAGTCAAATGTCCATGAACAATACGCACCAAGGCCTTGGAAAGGACTGGAAGGATGCTGACAGGTCTACAGATGTTTGTTATAACAGGTAATTTAATTTTTGGAAGTGGTCCGACTATAGCTTTTTTTCCAAAATTCAGGGTAAGCTGAAGTCATGATTCATGCATTGAAAATGTGAGTCAAATCAGAAGTATTAACATCAAGTATTTGAAGAGAAAAATATATGCTTAGACTGGGGTTTGAACTCAGGACCTTTAGTTTTCTATGCCAATGCTCTACCAATTGAGCTACCTGAGCACTCCAATATAAATGCAAATTTTGAGCACTGGCATAGAAAGCCAAAGGTCCTGGGTTCAAACCCCAACCTGAGAGAATATTTTTCTCTTCAAATATATAATCTGACCTTCACTGAGAAGACTTATATTAATAATAAAAAATCAAGTATTTTCTTTAAAAAGTTGATACTTATATTGTCAATGCCTTGTGCCTCAGTTCTAATGCTATTCACGGATAGTTTAACATCAATTGGCTTCATGTAAAAAGAGGAAAAATTTTTCTTGGGAAGGTGTAAGTTTGGATAAAAGTTCGTATAGGTCTGTACTCTGTTATATTTGAAGAGAAAAATTTTCACGTAGACCGAGACTCGAACCTGGGACCTTTGGCTTTCCGGGCCAAATGCTCTAGATGCCAATTTTTCTCTTATATACGTTGTAATTCCTTCGTGCCAAATGCTTTGAAACCTTTGCAAATGGTGGCCTCTTAATTAAGAAGACATTTTTAGGAATTTAACACTACTTTATAAAGGCAGTAAAACATATATAAGAGAAAAATTTGTGTCTAGATCGCAACTCACCTCGGTAGCTCAGTTGGTAGAGTATTTGGCCTGGAAAGCCAAAGGTCCCGGGTTCGAGTCTCGGTCTAGGCAAAAATTTTTCTCTTCAAATATAATTTATCCTTCAGTGAGAAATGTTAAATTAATAATAAAAACGTCTGTACTCTGTTGTTTAGTCACACGGCTACGTCAAATAAAGCACATGATGTAAAGTGCTGGTTTAGTTCATTCAGTGATATATTAAAATTTGAACCGAAAGTGCTATTTCGGTTTGTTACATCAGTGCTGTTATCCTCCCTCCAGAGTGAGATTTGTGAACTATGCCAATTTCCTTTCTCGTTGTATCTACTCTCACTCTCCTTTCTACCCCTCCCTTTGCTCTGTTTGTAGTGTGCAACTTCCCCTTCTACCTCGGAACTCTCAAATAGGCTGCACACATAGTGAACACTATCATTCGATCATAGATTTTCGTTGGAATACTGGTTTGTCGTCTGGAGGATGCGAGCTGCATATTTTGGGTTTTGGTCCGGCAAGCCAGGGTGAAACACCCTTGGCAGGACTAAAAGTATGTATGAGAGGTTGATTGTGTAAATTATGTTATTTTTGGTATTAATTATTGTTTGTCCTTTAATTTTTGAATGATCAAGTCATGTATTTCTTTAATTTCACTTTTCAAACTTCAGATGTGCAATTTAACATTAAACATCATTTTAAGTAAATATATGTGTTTGATTATTGTATATTAGTTACGCTACAGCTGTCTTGCATAATTCCTGTACATAAGCTTGCTCAAAAGTTATATGAGCTCCTTTTTCCCGTCTAGCTTTCATGGTTGATAATAGTACATTTAAGTTAACTAAGCATCATAAATTACTACAGTGAGTTTTAAGAATTATTATTGATTAATGTTTATGAATTTGGATAGGAAGGATGAATCAATCTTTGCCTCTCATGAGTCTGGGCAAAGGATTATGAATAGTACTGATAGTTATGAACTCTATGCTAATATATATACACAAGATATTAGATCGAAATACGGCAGCCCAAGTTGGTTGCAATTCGCATGGTTTAATAAATTTTTGGTAACCAGGCATATAAGAGAAAGTAACAATGTGGTGCATATTCTCTCCTTTGGTTGTCAGCTGCCATAGACCCATTAATCCAATGCTATTCCACATGTCACTTGCATTCGTGTTTGGATCAATGAGACCATGAGCGTACCACATCTTAGCATTCTTAACGTTTAGGTTTAGTTTTGTTTTTTAATGTCTTGTATTGTCTTAAATTCACTCACTTTTGTCTCATCTGTATTTTCGAAATGCTACTTCCCTCTCTTTCATCAGCAAATAAATTGCATTGGACATCCAGGGAGCAGAGGACCTAGTAATTTATCTAGTATTCAAAGAGCATGTAGGCTATAGTTATATCATAATATTAAATTTTAGCAATTTCCAATCAATGGCGCATTGAGTCCAAATGTCATGCCACGGTAATTCAAGGGTGTCTGCAATTAGAGCTGGTTGATCAATATTTTACAAATTCCTATATGTCAATAATTTAGGGCAAGCCCTAGGACACTGGAGAGAGTATTTAACACATATGATGTCATGGGCCAAGAGTAGCCAGTAAAGCAATTTGGGAGTTAGTACAATAGCTTTTTGAGATTTATTTCAGTTAGCCTCATATGGTACATAATTAGTCCAAAGTATATCAGGAATAGTGAGTGGAGAACATATGGAAGCCATGACTGAAGAGGGACAAGATATTGTCTGAAACCGCCGGTATCAAAGAAATTTGAAATTATATGAGGTGAGTCGTTAAAAATATGTTCTCCACTCACTATTAATGATATAACCTCATATTAATTTAAATATATCAAGAAATTCATACAACTGGGTCTTAGAACAAAAATCATCAGCATATTTTCCACATGCAAACACTAGGAATGGTAGCAATAAACACTATGAAGATACCTTGCGTGAGTTCTGCACTTTCATTGCCTTCAGAACTTTGGCATCATCTGCAATCTGCTGATGGAAAACTTCGACAGCCGCAAGACGAGCTCGTGCAAGCTTTTCGTTCTCTTCCAGCACAGTCCGCCACACATTCCACATGTTCCTGTAAAACCACAAACAATAATATGTAGTGAACTTCCTACATGTAACATCAACTGATCTATACAATGTGCTATAAAAATTAATTCTCAACTCACCATTTTTCTTCGCCCCCTTCTACTTTTATGTCTGGAATATTGGGGATCTTCCTGTTGAGGAATGCAGATGAAATCTTGAGCAGGGCCTGCAATTTAAGTCAACACATTTCAAACATTTATATAAAAGATAATGATATAACATATATGTATATATAACCCGTATGTGGCACATGGGGACATGAGTGCCCCCTAGCAGGAGTTTCTTAACAAGCTGATTTTATTGTGCTTATTTACCTACAGATACCAATGAGTGACATGTGGTTAGCGCATCGCCTCAATGAGACATCTAGTAGGCAATCAACTTATTAATTACTTGGATGGATGAAGGTTCATTAAATTTTGCACAGAGGCCTTTTTATTCAGGCTTGCAGTTCTTTTACTAGCTTGAAAATCTTCAAACTCACGACACATAGCTTAAAGTCCCTCCTGGAGGACATGTCCCTTGGATTTTTCCTATAACATATAGAGTCACCAAAAATGTATAATATTTTATTTCTATATTGGGGTCAGGAAAATTCCAAGGAGCAAGTCCTCCGGGAGGGACTTTAAGCCGTGGGTCCCGAGTCTGAAGATTTTCAGGCTCGTAAAAGATCCTTAAGCCTGAATGAAAAGGCCTCTAAGCAAAATTTACCGAATTTTCCTGTCCTAGTATTGGTTTCCTAGATGTCAGTATGAGGCAGAACGCTGACCATGGACCGCTCAAATTATATCTATATGAAAACAAGTGTAACTAAATTAGTATGGTTCAAATTCTTCCCTGTAGGGGGAGAGCACCTAAATCTCTGTTAAGGGAAACATAGGCTTACAAGATACAAGAAGATATTTGAGTCATGTTGTAGTGTAGTTGGTTAAGGCAATGCAGTACAAGTCAGAGGATCAGGGGTCTCAATCCCAGAGAATTCAGGATTTTTAAACTAGTATAAATCCTTTGGATCGGCCGCAGTGGACTAGTGGTTATCCTCCTTGCCTCTGGTCCCGAGGGTCGCGGGTTCAAACCCGACCGGGGTCGATGGATTTTTTAGGATGGAAAAATCCAAGGAGCAAGTCCTCCGGGAGGGACTTTAAGCCGTGGGTCCCGAGTCTGAAGATTTTCAGGCTCGTAAAAGATCCTTAAGCCTGAATGAAAAGGCCTCTAAGCAAAATTTACCGAATTTTCCCATCCTAGTACTACCTTGGTTTCCTAGATGTCAATATGAGGCAGAACGCTGACCACAGACCACTCAAATGACACCTATACGAAAACAAGTGTAACTAAATTAGTATGGTTCAAATTCTTCCCTGTAGGGGGAGAGCACCTAAATCTCTGTTAAGGGAAACATGGGCTTACAAGATACAAGAAGATATTTGGGTCATGTCGTAGTGTAGTTGGTTAAGGCAATGCAGTACAAGCCGGAGGGTCAGGGGTTTCAATCCCAGAGAATTCAGGATTTTTAAACTAGTATAAATCCTTTGGCAACATCATGGTCCCAGGGTTGATTCAGCCTCTAATGGAAATGAGTAGGATATATTTGAATGAGTCATTTCGAAAAGGGATCATCTCCGATTTTTCTGAAATTCATTTCTTTTGTCATTCCATGTTTACGTACCTACTTCCATCATTTCCGTGTGAGAATGGATCAACTACACAATTCCTTTACCACTTTCTGACTTTATTCAGCAGCAATTTCAGATTCAATGCTTTATCCTTAACATGTTGAATCAGTTTTCTTTCCTCTCGTGTAAAATTTGATCAACTGTAGATGGTCCCTTTTCGAAATGACTGATTCATTTGTTCTGAAGGTAAAGGCAGCCATCATGCAGGGCTGACAACCCAACTGATATCTCGTACCAACATCTCTAGAAAGCTGGGAGCTCAACCTCCTACTACCCAAGGGCCTCCTAAGGCCTGTAGTGGGATAATACCTTTTTTATTTCTATGGTTTATATAAAATCTTAACACTGTTCACAAATTTAGCTTTATTCTCCTACTTCTTTCGAACCCTCTGGCTACAATTACCAATACTTTTCTATCCCATTCATTGGTCTTCAGGATTTTTCCTTAATAATTTACCATAATATTAAATAATTGTCCTGCATTTCTATTTCCAGATACCAATTTTCCTACCCTATTTTGTAGAATTGTGTTTTTAAAAAATCATATTTAAAAATCAAATCTGAATAATCCTTTAAGTTCGTATTTTATTTTTTTATTGTTTCATGATTTTCACTTCTGTTTAAACATTTTTCCACAATTTCAATGAAAGTGAAAAATCGGCAATTGGAACTCATAGTTTGCTAGAGAATTACAAAGTTGGTAAAGAAACTAAACTTTTGAAACATTTAGAGAAGTCCTTGGAATTAACAGTTTGGGAAAAGACATACATTCACAAAAACAAATATTCATTCATTCATTCATTCATTCATAGTGTCCTGCTCAAGAGCAAATATAGATCCAGGAATTTTGAAGTTCCCAGCAAGCAAATTTAATCTCAAAGTTCATCAAATCAACACCAGATGGAAGTTTGAAAGTTGATGGTGATGGCAGAAAGTTCAACAGTTGGAGCTTTGGTTAAGGATAGAAGCAATGGCTTCTAAAACCGGTCCTGTGAGAATCAAGAAGTTCTATGAGGTGAGATGTAAAAAGTTATTTTTTACTCACTTATATAAATTGTGATTTACCTCATAATGTTAATTCCATTGTAGAATTTTTATTAAATTAAGTTTGTCTACCATGATTCACTTAGAACTGATACTGAAGATGTTGGAGAAGAAATCAGCAGAAAAATTCAAAATGCAAATAAATGCTATTTTGGACTTCAAAGACATTTTAATCAAGATTCCTGTCTTATGGTACAAAATGTAAAATATATAAAACATTGATAAGACCAGTGGTAATGCATGGAGCTGAAACATGAATCTTGAGACAGTATGTTGACAAACTGAGAGTATTAAAAAAAAAACCTAAGAAAATATACAGTCCAGTTCACTATAATGGAAAGTGGAAAATAAGTACAACCAAGAACTAAATTCTATGTATAAATCCTCAGATGTTATCAATACCATTATTATGGCAAAATTATGACGGGCAAGGCATGTGAAAAGAATGAATGAAAATAAAAGTTCCATAGTGAGTGGTGGAATATAAGGTGGTTGGAAGAAGAAGAAGAAGAAGAAGAAGAAGAAGAAGAAGAAGAAGAAGAAGAAGAAGAAGAGACTTGGATATCTCAGATCAAAAGAGATGGATGGAGTGGTTATTGGTCTAAAGAAACTTGGAGTCAGAAACTGTTGAATGGTTCTTCTTCTTCTTCCTTGAATGTTTTAGGCCCAATGGCCTGTTTCAGCCTCATTCCACCAGAAATAGAGAGTTCTTTTTCTTCCTCCTTTAACGGTTTAGGCCGAATGGCCTTTTCCAGCCTCATTCCATCTCAGTTTTGATCGTCCAGGATTTTGTCATCCTCTTGGTTTATATGACAGAATTATTTTCGGTATTCTCCTACTATCCATTCTTTCCAAATATTCCTTCCATTTATGTCTATATTCATCAATTTTTTTTCATTTATTGCAAATATATTTAACTTAATCCTAATTTCTTGATTTTTTATTTTATCTAATTTTGTATATCCTAATAATGATGTAAAAAATCTCATTTCTGAAGCCTAAATACAGCTATAATCTCTTTTAAGAATTAGATTAATGTTTTTATTACCTCACCTCATATCCTTTTTCTTCTATACTGCAGTTTTGGAGCTTATCTCCATCATCAGTAGCCTCTGGTCGACTGGTGTTATGTCGTTTCATGGCAGTTTTCTTCTTACTTCTATCGGTGGACCGATGAACCTCTGGATCAGGTCAAAATTTGCAGGAGTTGACCTGATCCAGAGGTTCATCGGTCCACTGATAGAAGTAAGAAGAAAACCGCCAAGAAACGACATAACACCTGTCGACCAGAGGCTACTGATGATGGAGATTAGCTCAAAAACTGCAGTATAGAAGAAAAAGGATATGAGATGAGGTAATAAAAACATTAATTTAATTCTTAAATTAAACCTCATAGTGTTCTTTCCCTGAAGTTAAATAAATATATCATCTCTTTTCTTTATTATTCAGGACTCACTGCCATATTTCAAAGCTGGTACTGCCATTACTTTATAGAATTTTATTTTAGTGTCTATTCATGTTGTTTTCAATGTTATTTTAATTGTTTCACACTTCATTTGATATGTAATTTATTTGTGATGAAAGCAACCTGTCTAGAGGAATAAACTCAAACAAAAATCTTGACCCTCCAGGCTGGGGGGTATATGAATGGGTTGGTGTCCCATCCAAGCAAACAATTCTTCACTTATAAGCCTCATCACATAAGGAAAGTCATATGGATTTAATGGATATGACCATGGCAAATTTACGTTGTGGAGGAAAATCCTTAAGGAAGCCAAGGACTATAAAAGAGGTTTTAGTACTATGATGATGATATGATGATACAATGACAGATAGTTGAGTAACGTGAATCTAATGCACTACATCAGCCATAATATTGTAAGGGGTTCCTCCTCAAGAAAGCATATGGATTGAAGATCATAACACAATCAATATTTAAGAGATAAATTCAATTACATTCTGTTTTCCATTAATATATCATATCTACAATTTTTAAGACTGAATTAAAAAATTATAACAAAAAATTATATTGTGTTTATTTATAACAAAATGCATTATTTAAAATATGTATTTACATGAAAATATTACAAAAATGTGTATTTTATATGAAACAGAATTTCATACACTTCTCTGTTTATCATGAACACACTGGACCAGGGTGAATCCCCTTTTTAGAATAAATAGCTGGCTGAATTCCATCACTCGACGCAATAGTTATTATCACAGTTACATGACTTGAGAAAAACATATGTAAATATTTTACACAACGTTGATTCAAGTAATGAACTAATTTCAGATTTGCAAAGTAAAAGTGACTATGAAATTTAATTTGCAGTGAGTGATGTACTGTTACAACAATGAAAAGTGCATGATTGCATCACCCTAGTTATTGTCCTCTGTTTCCATTGTTTACAGAGAATATCATGATGACATTTCAAATTGATGATGAGACTGAAATAATGTATTACATAAATTTATTCTTGAATGATGATTTTTTTAAATATGTGCGATCAAAAGAACCTTTATGCAGAACATGTCATTAGTGCCGCGCTGTGACCTTTCATTAAATATTCAATAATGCAGATGTGAAAAGGTGTAGATATCCCTGAAATGAAAAATCAGGACTGATGTTCACCATGGGAATTGTCTAAAAGCCAGATATAAAAATGTATTGGCCTGAAAACCACTGCTTTCAAACCCCAATTTTTCCGTAAATAATGTCTAGAACATGTTTTCTAAACATTCTCTCATTTTTGCACTTCAGTGACAGTAGCACCTATGAGAATAGTACTGACACACTGTACAAAAGTCTATTAGTATGTTTTCTTTAGGTATGTACAAAACTTCAATTTTCTATTGCTAACAGTTTAGAAATAATATTGAAAAGGTTGAATTCCATTTAAGGGCTGGTCTGGGGGTTTAAATGCCCTGCTCAGCTGCTGGTATGAATGTGTTAATGTGAGGTAGGTACCTAGTCAATGCCATAGGTTGTCATTTCAATATTTCTGGTGTTCTCTCCTGGCATTGGCATAACTGCAACCTATTTCTGATGTTGGGTTACGTTGCCCTGATGATATGATGGATGATAATGATGATGATGTGCCAGGAGAGTCCTTAATCCTAAACTAAATTTAAGGTGCAGGTGAATGATTATGATGACAGTAAGATGTTTGGGCTTCAAGTTTCTGAAATTTGTCTTACAGGTGAGGAAAAAACCCAAGAAAAACCTTACCCAGGAAACTTATCCCAACTGAGACTCGAACAGGCCCACTGCATGACAAGGTGACATGTTACCTTGAGACCACAGCGGTGGACAGGTAGGTATCTTTAGTAGATAGGAAAAGCTAAGCTGACAATCACTAAAATTAAATGTCTCTTTCTCCATCTATATTTCCATATTTAGAACCATAAGAGTCATACACATACTTACGGCCCTTTGAGTCTAACCATAGCCTTTCTTTTGTTAGGAGTTTCTAGATCAAGCTAATTTAGTTATGTTTATTTCCCTTCACATGCCATGAATGGAATGTGGTCAACATATTGACCCAATGAGATATCTAGCATACAACTAAGATATTACTTGGAAGATGGTCTGTAAATTATGCTTATAGGCAACTTTTTCATGCTTAAAATTCTTTAATGAGACTGAAAATCTTCAGACATGGGACCCACGGCTTACAGTCCCTCCCAGAAGACTTGTTCCTTGACGTTTTCCAATTAAAAAATCCATCAACCAACACCCTTGGGACTAGACGCAAGAAATATGATCACCAGACCACTACGACCATCAGTCATACATTTAGCACTCTTCTATATAATATTAAAAGATTCCAAGCTATGTGGCCATGGTCTATAACTTGTGTTTCTTCCAGACGTTTCTCCTTCTACTGTGGAGGGCAACTTCAATGGCGAGTGCTTCTAGATGGTGTTCCCTTGTCGTAGACTTTACTGTGAATGAGCGCCAGAATGTTGGACATGAAGGATTCTCAGGATATTCGTTTTATAGGGAATTTATCTTCTCAAATGCCTTTAACTTCATCTTGTTTGATAATTTCTAATTTTGCATTATGTGGTATACCTTTTTTGGCAGGATTATATCATTAATAGTGAGTGGAGAACATATTTTTAACGACTCACCTCATATAATTTCAAATTTCCTTGATACCGGCGGTTTCAGACAATATCTTGTCCCTCTTCAGTCATGGCTTCCACTGAAGTGGAAGTGTAAGCCATGACCGAAGAGACCGCCGGTATCAAAGAAATTTGAAATTATATGAGGTGAGTCGTTAAAAATATGTTCTCCACTCACTATTATTGATACAACCTCATAATGTTTACTGCCCAATATTAATTTAAATATAACTGGTATTTATACTTGTTCTGATCCCTGGATAGCTGGACAAAGTCGTAGCTGATTGGCTAGATGTCATGAAACTGGCTTCTGATTGGTTCAGAACTGTCTCCTTGTTATTGAAAACAAGAAGCCAGTTTGATAACATCTAGCCAATTAGCTATGACTTTGTCCATATCCAGGGGTTCACAGTCGAGTCTACGACAAGGGAACACCATCTAGAAGCACTCGTCACTGATGATGCCCTTTGCATTTGAGGGAGAAACGTCTGGAAGAAACACCTGTTATAAACCACGGCCACACAGCCCAGAATATTTTAATATTATGATAACCGGCCGTGAAAGCCTGCATTTCACTCTTCTACATTATTGTAATTTTATTTTTTTGACACCTTTGATGTGATGTCTTTAAACTTCTATCTACTATCAAACATGTATTCTCCAAATCGCCATCTTACTTTATGCTAATCATAGTAAATGCACATCGTATAGCATGGAGTGTCATATAAATCATATACTGTATACCACAAAGTCATCATCATCCTCTTATCGTGTCCTCCATTCGGAGGGTTGATTCCAAATATGCCTCCAACCATCTCTATCTTCCCATGCTTTGCTTCTTTTCACGTCTTCCCAGTCGTATCCTCTCTCTTGTAGACTTTTCTTCACTTGGTTAATCCATCTTTCTTGTGGTCATTTTCCCTGTATATTGAGATTTAGTCTTTGTGGTAGTCTTTCCTTTTCCATTCTTTTTAAATGTCCAAACAATTTTAGTCTACTTTTTTCTATGTTTGTTGTTAATTTTTCTACAATTAATGTCTCCCTGATTTTGTCATTCCTTATTCTATCTCTCCTGGTTTTATGTACCATTCCAAGTAAGAATTTCATTTCTGTGGCTCGGATTCTGCTCAAGTCCTTTTGTATACGTCCCAGTCTCAGCTGCACATGTTAGAACTGGTTTGAAATAAGTTTTATGCATTGCCATTTTACACTTGGTGGGTAATTCTTTATTCCAGATTAATTTTTTAGAGAGGAGGTTAGAATTATAGACTTGTTTTTTTTCTCTATTCTGCTATTGATTTCAGTCTGTATTTTCCCATTTGCATTTACCTAAATATGTAATTTTTTTTTCACTTTTTGTAGATATATGCCTGATAACTTAATATTCCTATCATCGTTCTGGTTTCTACATATTTTCATGACTGTCATTTTCTCGATATTTATTTTTAAACCATATTCTTCTGAAACTGTTTTCCAAAGTTCAAGTCTGTGTTCTGTGGTATTTTTTTAATTTCCCCATATCATTACATTGTCTGCGAAGATGAAGGTTTTCATGTCTGGTTTTGCCTTACCCATACCACAAAGTACTGATTTCAATATGATATATATACACTACCATTGTATATTTTCATTCATTATTTTTATAGCTTTGATATGGCAATGTACTGTACACTGATCATAGACATGATACTTATATAATTTTTGTATAATTGGGTGTATATTACAAAAAATAGAAAATTGCAAATATATCAAACCATAATAATTAAATGAATCGTGATTTTTTCTTACCTCATACATCTATGTTTCTTTAAACACAGCACTGCAGTATCGGCGACACTTTGTCATCATCGTCAGCTGTTTTCACGACTGTCAATTTTTTCTCCTTTTTGCCGGTAATTATCTAGACTGCCATCTGGTGTTATTTTGAATGAATCATTTCCTAAACTGCTATCTGTTGTATTTTTGAAGAACTTTGTAATCAAGCTTGGTTCTTCCGGAATCTCAAAGTTCATAGTTCTAGTATGGTTTTTTTGAATATATATTTTTTCCCAAACTGTTTTGATATAAATATCAAACCATAATTCAGAGCATTTTAACATATGGTGCTGAAGTCTGGCAAATTCCTACCAGGGAAATGAACAGAATTTAAGTACAGAAATGGATGTTTTAAGAAGATCAGCTGGAAAATCTAGAATGGATAGAATACGAAATAAAGATATAAGGGAAATTATGGGTGTACAAGAGGAGCCGGACATCCTAGACATTATAGAAAAGAAAAAATGTCAAAAGAATGCCAGAACAAAGATTGCCTAAAATTGTTATGGAATGGATCCCAATGGAAAGGAGGAAGAGAGGAAGACCGAAGAAAACTTGGATAGAAAGGGTACAAGCAGCTATGAATATCAGAGGAATGGAGGAAGATCAATGGATGGACAGAGAGGAATGGCATTTGGTTTCCAGAAGATGGCGGCAGCTGCCATGATACTGGATGATGATGATGATGATGATAATTGGATGTAGTGTTAGCAGTGTATAACTTATGTGCTGTGTAAAATAGCTGAATCCAATATGCAAATATTTCCTTGAGTCCAACACTGTGGTCGCGAGGTAGCATGCTGCCTTGTCATGCAATAGGCCCAGGTTCAATCTCTGGTAGGGTCAAGTTTCTTGGGTGAGATTTTTTCGGGGTTTTTTCCTCACCTGTAAGACAAATGTCAGGATATTTTAAGGCCCAAACGGTCCCTGAACATCATCTGGCCATCATCATCATATTCACCTCATTAGATTAAGTTTAGAACTAATGCCTCTCCTGGTACATCATTACCCATCATATCATTGGGGCACTGTAATCCCATCTTCCAGGCACCACAACCTTAGAAGTGGTTACAATACGCCAATGCCAGGAGAGAATACCAGATATGACAAAATGACAAACTGGTGGTATTGGAAAAAAAAAAAAGTTCCTTGATAGCTGTTAATCTGAAGGATATCAGATTTTAATGTATTGTTTTCTTGGCTCAACTGCACTTCTACTAGCGCTTGATTTTTCAGTTATATTGTTGTAAACTATAGCTCTTCTTCTGTATTTACTAACTTTATATAATATTTTAAACTTTTTCAAACAATTTTTATAACATTATTAGACAATTTTAAAGTATTTATTTAAATATGCAAATCACAATACTATGACACTGTTAGATAATATTGTGATGCTAACTGCTATTTTCTCCATAGAGTATATTACTTAGTCTATGATTTTTCTATCGCTGTTTTGGGTTATTGCTGGTTGGATCAGCATTAGGTAAGTAAGTACACACCCATTTTTAATGAACGTTTGGTAATTTTAATATTATTGATATATTTTTTTAACATAGATTTGGGGATTTATTGCAAATACTGGTCATTTAAATTTAATAGCGACGGAGAGTAATTGAGGATGATAATCGATATGTGGTTCGATTGTGGGTTATTGCTGGCTCTATAAACTCTGGCGCATGCGCACTGTTGTTCTATGGGAATTTGAAAATATTTCACGCTAGTTTAAGTGCAGTTTTTCCATTTTCTTTAATAAAAGGCAATCTACTTTAGTTTATATGCAAATGAATTTGTATAAAATAATTGTCAATAACAAATGCAATTAAAAAAAAAAAGGAAGATACTAATCATTGTTTCATTAGCTGATTTGGAAATACTGTTAAAATGTATGATGAAGCTATGGTATAAGTAAGATTCAGTACATACCAATACATAATATTATACAACTGTGTCATTGGATTCCCCTGTGCTGACATTTTTCTGCTGGTTTCAAAATTAATTCTAATTTCTTGCTGAGCCTATCATTTTAATTTAATTTGATTTTGAGACACATTAAATGCTTTGACTATATTGCCTCTAGGTCTTTTGGGTTACCTATATCAGTAAACATTTTAGGTTAGGTCTATTGTTGTGTATATTAATGTGTGGGTTCTGTCTCTTGTCTTGTGCAAATTCATCGAATTGTAATGAAATACGAAAAGGAGAAAAATACACATTACCGTTTAATAAAAACATTTGCCTAGGCAACTGAAAAAGGTCCGTCGTGCAGGAGCTGCTTAAACTAACCAAATTCTTCAGCCAATAAAATTGATTAGCGAGTGCTAGGGCAGAGAAATTGCATACGGAGTTTTAAACTCTTCCTTTAAATAAAAATAATCATGTAATAGGAATCTATGCCAGGAGTCCACCTACATTATACACTGTTCAAACTTCAAACATGCTTCAAGCCATGTTCAAACCTCGGTTCTCTATGGTTCAAACAGAATAGCCAACTTTTCCAACATAATAGTCAACTTTTCATTATGGCGTGCCGGATTATCCAATAAACAGTAAACTAATCTGGTGTACCCCAACTTGCCCATTTTCTTACCCTAACTTGCCTATTCTGCTCGCCTAACGAAATAAAATCAGCATAGGTGGACTCTTGGCATAGAATATCCATTTTTTTTCGTGACAAAAAAATCCTGCCACAAGAGCTCGAGCATTGAAGACGTTCCCACTAAAATTTCAGTTTTCAAGTTAACTCCTACGTCTGTCTAATGTTCCGATTTTGCTAATTAACAAACATGTATCTTACTTTTCATATTCAAATGTTATAATGTCGAGTTCAGTTGCGAAAAGACAAACGTAGCGGCTGTCTGAACAATTTTTTTAATATCTGGCTTTAAGGTAAACTGATTCAATTTCGCTATTTTTTAAGATATAGGCCTATAGGCCTATTTTTTTCTCCCAAATGCCCCAGGTTGTCATTTCGACATTTCTGGTGTTTTCTCCTGGCATGGCGTAGGCTACTTGTAACCCACTTCTGTGGTTAGGGCGCCTGGAAGACGGGGTTACGCTGCCCCGATGATATAAAAGTTGATGATAGCAATGATAAGCCCGGAGAGCCTTAAACTAAACTTACGCTAATTAGACGAATATGATATTGATGATAATGATGGCCAAATGGTGTTCGGAGACTGTTTGGGCCTTAAATTTCCTGACATTTATCTTACAGGTGAGGAAAAACCCCGAAAAAACCTCACCCAGGAAACTTGTCCCGACCGGGGATCGAACCCGGGCCCACTGCGTGACAAAGCAGCACGCTACCTCGAGACCACAATGGTGGACATTTTTTTAAGAATATCTTTGTCGTTTTATTTCAATTGAATATACACCGACTTTCGTTGCGAAAACACGAAAATTGCTGCTCGTGGATTTTTTTCTTTTTTAACTTTCGCTTCAAGTTAATCCCTACTTCTAATTGTTCAATTTTTGCTGGTTAACGAATTTGATCATACTTTCCATCCTTCTACTAAAGATGGGACTAGTCTCGAAAGGTCTACAGTCAATTAATATTTTTAAATGCTGAGGGGACGTAGGGGCCTACCTATAATTTTATAATTTTGTATTTTAATTTCAATATTGACTGAGAATAGAATACCAAAAGCAGCATACAACTATTCATCACGAGGAAGAAGTAGTTTGGGAAGATCGAAGAAAAAATGGAAACAGCAGCAATTTGTGCTAGTAAATGAACTTAAACCGTGACGAAGAAGAAGAAGGGCATTGTTACTTTCCTTAATTGGTTGCTGTGTGCATCGGTTGGTAGCAAAAAAAATTGCTGCCGATAAAATGATGATAGGTCTACTGGCCTATGTTTGTATGTAGGCCTATGTATAGATATTCACTGGGAAAGCGCCCAGTAGGTAAGCCAAGAATGAGATGAGAGAATAACATTAACCATGACTTGAGGGAAGTAGAATATGATTGGAAAACATTAGATCAGGATAGGTATGTATGAAGAGCTTATTACCGCTTATGTTCGATAGTGCCAATGAGTCAGTTTACTGTTACTTTTATTAATTGGATGCTAGGCCTATGTGCTCCGTTTGGTTGCAAATAATTGCGGCCGGTAAAACTTTGATAGGACTATATTTATTAAATGGCTTAGCGCATATATTCTATTCTATAGTGTTCTGCCCTTAGGGCGGTTCTTTCACTGCAATCATACATTTTACTGACTATGCTTTCAGCTTTACTAGGAAAATATATGTGTGGTGAGGGCTTAGCTTCCCGTTGCTTTCCACACCGATGAAATTGATTGAAGAAGATAATGATGACCCGGATGATTTTCGGGGGGGACCGTTAAGGCCTAAGTTTCCTGACATTTGTCTTACATGTGAGGAAAACCCCCGAAAAAAAAACCCTCACCCAAGAGCCATGTTCCGACTGAGAATCAAACCCTATGCCCCGCTTGCTGGACAAGGGCAGCGCGCACGCTACCTCGAGACCCACAGCGGTGAACTATAAAATGTTTTTTTTTTAAGATTAGATTTTTAAATTAAATAGGTATTTAAACCAATTATTACCACACAACATTGAGATTATTTTCAAATCATTAACAAAAATGTGTTAATGGATTTTTAAATAACCACCTTTGTAGGCTTATGTACAATTAACGCTTCCTCGTCATTCGTTAGAACATAAAAAAAAACTCAGTTTCAATTAAACGTGCATTAATTATGTGTGCACTTAAGGCAATCAGTATATTTGTGGTATTTTTTTTTTTTGGGTCTGGTAAACTAGGATCGATTATTTTTTGTTTTTTTTTTTTTTTGCTATAGGGGGGGGGGGGGGGGGGCCTGTATTTACTGTCATGGGTTACAACACCCCCAACAGTTTACATTTCTTCGGAATTCACTAAAAACTAAAAAACAAACAAACCAAAAACTTAGGTTTAGTCGACCGCGGGATTTTGAACTTGGAATCCATCGAATATGAGTGTCTAATGTTTCCGTCCGTGCTAACTAGTTCGGTTTCTTACTCTCTTGTTACAACTTTGTTGTTTGACCTAAAAATGAAATGGTAAACCGATTAAGTAAACATATGAGAATAAGATCAGTTATTATTATTACAATTATGAAAAATTATGAACCTTTACATCGCTTTAGAAAAATTAATGAATGAATGTGAAAAATAATTAGCGAAACGCGGACGAACGCTGAGACTAATTTAAAAATGCTCCAAATTCTAAGAATATTCCTTGGACTATAATGCTGAAACTGATATAAAGGTGCATTTTATTAGGCATTTTCCAGTTTTCTAGGACCTATAATAATTTATCTTTAAATATTGCGAATAAATCATTTTTTTTTTAACAGGAGTGGGAGAAAGCCATGTTTAGAGAATCTTCAAGCTATAAAAAATGAACTTTGGTTGATTTAAAATAAAAATAAAGTATCCTCAACTCTTGTCCAACTCAGGGTCGGGTTAGAGGGGATGAGATGGAGGTGGAGGCCCTCCTAGACAGAGGTCAGTGAATGACAAGGGGGCGGCCGACCACGCCTGGCGCACCATCACAAGGGCAGATGAACGAAATGAAACCAAATGGATGAGTATGGAGAAATGGTGGAATGAAATTGTGGCAGGGGAAAACGGGAGAAGCCCCGAGAAAAACCTGCCCAAGCTCCGTTTCGCCCACCACGAAACACACATGGAGTGATCGAGACTCGATCTCGGGACCCCAGCGGTGAGAGGCGAGCGTCTAATCGCTTGCGCCACGGAGCCGCCTTTTGATTTATTTATATAAATTAATTGTATAATTAACTGACAAGGGAATTATCAAACATTTCATGCCGAAACCTACCTTGGAATTCATTCCAAAGAAGCATTTTGATCTACCAAGGCCGTGTCCAAAAAGTTATCTACCGCTTTTAGCTGCAAGGCACTAAAATCCAGCGCCAAATCTCTCATTTAAACTATAGGAAACAAATAAAACTCCTGAATTGGTCGATTAGATAGTCCTCACTTCCTTCCTCCTTCCTTCCTTCCTTCCGCGCAACGACCCATCTAAATCCACACAGTTCTTACTTAAGCAGGGACGTCCATATGCTCCGTACAGTTGGTTGCCATTGCTGTATTCTGACTTCGATTTGTGTGCCTTGCAGATAAAAATTCAGATTTTTTTTTGACACGGCCTTGTAAGATCGCAACGCTTCTCTGGAAGAAATTTCAATTTGGTTTCGGCACGCAATGGTTGACAGTTCTTCCTTTGCGAGGACAATTCAATAATTAGGACATATTGTTACTAGATCACAGCTAAAGGAATGTTTCTACAAAGGCGCCACCGTGGAGCCTGTTCTACAATTTGGTTACCGCAGATTTAATGTATATGCAGTTTTTCGTCCACCGCTGTGGTCTTGAGGTAGCGTGCTGCCTTGTCACGCAGCGGGCCCGTGCTCGATCCCCGGTCGGGAAAAGTTTCCTGGGTGATTTTTTTCGGTGTTTTACCTCACTTGTAAGACAAATGTCAGGAAACTTTAAGGTCCAAACGGTCCCCGAACATCATCTGGTCATCATTAACATATTCATTAAGTTTAGGATTAAGGCTTCTCCTGGCGCATCATTATCATCATCACCTATCATATATCATGGGGGCAGCGTAACTCCGCCTTCCAGGCACCCCTACCTCAGAAGTGGGTTACAATAACACAATGCTAGGAAAGAATACCAGAATGCCAAAACGACAATGTGGTGGCATTGAAAAAAAAAAAGTTTTTCAATGTTTACATATCTGTACGTGTCTTTGTTTTATTTTTCTTCTTCACTCGTTCCTATCCATTCATTCCACACTGTCTAGTCTCCATTTAATCATTCCTGTTATTATCTCTTGAATCCATTAATTTATTGCCAGATTTTTTTCCCCCTAGGCGAACAGCATTCCGAAAGTCCAGCCACTGAATCTTCGGCTCTGACGTTTAGGTTGTACGAGGGTTTAAGCAAGAAACTCACCCTCTACTGCAAATAAGGCAATAGGGAAATAGTTGAGTGGGAGTGAATGTCTGCCACAACCAATCACTGCTCTTGCCGCTATAGCGCACTAGTAAGGTTTGAAATTGCTGAGATGTTGTCTGCTGCATTTCTGCTAACCGCATACGTAAAGCGGCCCCTCCCACTGAATATCCATATCGGCAACACTGTCGTGAAAACGTCAGAGCTGGAGATCCATTGGCTGGAGTTTTAGACCATTCTTCTTAAATGTCAATACCAATTCTGTTGTTTATATCTGATACTATGCAATACTGTATTATTTTATTATTCCTAATATTTGTGTAAATTTGATGATTTTCTTGTTCACATATTTTTCATTTTGATAAAATATTTCACAACCTAAATAGTTGAAATGTTGTACTTGTTCTAGACATTGGTTATTGTGTATTATCTTACTTCTGATTGTATCTTCTCCTAAGAATGACATTACTTTCTCTGATATCTTGACAAATTTATTGTGCAAAGTTATATTAAAAAAAATATATATATATATATATATAATCTTAATATATAAAAATTACGTATCACGTTGTTTGTCCGCGATGGAATCCTAAACTACTGAACCGATTTTAATACAATTTAGCATACTGTGTGCTGTTTGATCCAACTTGAGACCTACGGTTGTTTATAACTAAATTTATAGTCGCATTATTTTTTATTGCAAATTATTTGTTTATTATTTAACAAATAGTTATAATTATCTGTGAGTTCCATACGATTCTAACAGATGACGGTGTAAGGTAATTGGTTTATTATTTAACCAGGTGGCTGTGCTTTTTGTTGCAACCGCGAATTTCAATTGAATTACAAATATTGATCATTTCATAATTTAAGCGTGTTCAGTGTTTATTTTATTTTCAATATATTGATAATAATATTAATTCCGTGTGTAAGTATTAGTTTTAAGTAATCTGGCCGAAAGACAGCAACTTAATTTAAATTTAACTGATCCGAGAAGGGACATTGAACAATATGGCGAATCAGTTCTAGAGACCATGAATGATAAGATATCAAGTGAATTTCCGCAAATTGGTATAGGCCTATGTGACATAAATCTTACATTTAAGAAGAATGTCAATTTAAAAACATATGAAGGTCCTAAGGAACGGAATAACAGAACTGTAAGTAAGTCTGTTAGTTATAATAGGCCTAATATGCCTAATATTACAGAAACAATCTCCGTGCCTCAATCAACAAATGAAAAACAAGATGACTATAATATATCACAAGATGATATTACTATAGGGTATAGAGACTTCTTGATGATGATGAGAATCCAAACTGCCAACAAATTCGTAGAAAAAAAAAACGAAAGTATAATGAAATCAGCAAGCTTCCTCAAAATATTCCATCAATAAATGTATATAATCCTTATGATACACTTATGGATGATACTGAGAATGCAGACAACATAAATTCATCTCAATCAACAAAACCACTTCCACATAAACCACTACCCATATTTATACCGGGTGTAGTATCAGAACTAAAAAATTGTGTAAAACGAAAACTTTCTGATTTAGATTTCTCACTTAGTTTACTACAACATAATTTAACGAATACCTTAGCCACAGCAACGCGTGGCCGGGACTTCTATATATATATATATATATATATAGGGCCTATATAAAACAAAGTCGGATTAGTTACACTGTTTATAACTCAAGAACGGCTGGACCGATTTTTATGATCTTTAATTTGTTGGATTTGTTTCCGCCCCGAATAGCAGATAACTATTAAAACATCAGAAAAATTAACGTAACAATATTTAAAGGCGATACGGCGTTCGCCGGGCCAGCTAGTAAGCCTATATATATGCCTATAATCTTATTTTTGCATGTCCCACCCCATGTGTAACAGAATGTTTTAGTGCTCTATATATATATATATATATATATATATATATGTGTGTGTGTGTGTGTGGTGTGTGTGTGTGTGTGTGTGTGTGTGTGTGTGTGTGTGTGTGTGTGTGTGTGTGTGTGTGTGTGTGTGTGTGTGTACTTTATTTTTCTGGTAATTTATATGTTCCATAAAATATCATCAACAACGTTGTTATTGCTCTACCTTTACTAATTCCGTTCTTAATAATGGTTGTATATCCTTTTTTATATTTCCAGCCTTTTCCTTTTCTTGTATCGTCTTTGTTTACTTCGTTTATATAACAATATTCTTAGACCTATAATAATTTACCATAATATAATAGGCCTAATATAACTTAATATGTAGCCTATTCACGAAACGCCCTAATACTATTTTTTCGACTACACAAGTCAGAATTTAAAATTAATTTTCGCTAAACTCCAGAAATGTCGCAAATGTTGGATATATACATTTTTTATTTTAAGTAATTATGACTACGCACTTAATTTGTTATGATTATGACGACAGATCACGATTTTTATATATATTTATTCACTCATTACTAAGTCCTTGTAGCACATAATATTCTGCACTGGAATTTGATGAAAACTTTGATATTTTCCTGGCTCATAGGCCTATCACAGATTTACAGGTTAAGTGTGGATAAGTAGGCGTACATCAGATTAGTTTACAATTTATTGAACAATATGTAGGCTACACAATGTACAGGGCAAGTCAAAATGTTGTGCAGGTTTTCAGAAATTTATTATGTGAAATGTAATGAACATATAATATTGTGAGACATATTGTATGAAAGGTAAACTCTCAAAGCTTTTTTTAAATATTCACAGATGTTCTATGTGAGCGCCTTTTGTTACACGACAGATGTCAAGCCGATATTCAATCTCCTGCCAAACTTTCTGTAGCAGTCCGCGGTCGATATCAGCAATGGCTGCTGTGATGCGGGCACGCAGTTCATGCAGTGTTGTTGGAAGTGGTGGTACGTAAACATGATCCTTTACAAGACCCACATGAAGAAAATCACACGGGGTTAGATCTGGTGAACGAGGTGGCCAATGAATGAGTTGTTGATCACCCTGAGATGCACGGCCTATCCAGCGTTGTGGTAAAGCCGTATTCAAATGGTCTCGAACACTGCCATGGTAATGTGGAGGGGCACCATCCAACTGCAGAATGAAATCTGGACTATCCGCTTCAAGCTGCGGAAGGAGCCATTGTTGTAGCATATCAAGGAAAACATGTCCGTTCACAGTACGTTCATGAAAGAAAAAGGGCCCATAAACCTTTGCATGGGAAATGGCACAAAAGACATTCACTTTCGGAGAATCGCGTTGATGTTCCAGAGTTGCATGGGGGTTACCAGTTCCCCAAATCCTTACATTGTGTCTATTCACTTTTCCTGAAAGGTGGAAAGTCGCTTCATCACTGTAAACTACCCTCTCATGGAACTCATTCTCTTCCATTAACGCGAGAAAATCAACACAGAAGGACGCTCGCAAAGCATAATCGGCGGGTTTTAAGGCTTGAACCAGTTGCAAGTGGTAGGGTTTCATCTGTAAACGTTTCCGGAGAATCCGCCATACAGTTTTTTGTGGTAGTTGAAGTTTTGTCGCTCCCCGGTAGGTGGATTTCTGTGGACTCCGCACGAAGCATGTGCGAACGCGTTCGACTGTCTCTTCACTCGTCGACGGACGGCCAGTCGATTTTCGTTTACAGATACAGCCTGAATCCCTAAATTGTGTGTACCACTTACGAATGGATCTCCCATCCGGCGGGTCTTTATCGTATCTGGTACGGAAATGTCGTTGAACACTAGTCACAGAGTTGTTTACATGGTAATCAAGCACACAGAAAGACTTCTGATCCCCAGTCAACGCCATTTTCCTTTACTGCTCTGCTGTTGACATCTTGCGGGTGAACGCGGAACTTTAGAAGTGGACAACTAAACTTTGAGAGTTTACCTTTCATACAATATGTCTCACGATATTATATGTTCATTACATTTCACATAATAAATTTCTGAAAACCTGCACAAACATTTTGACTTGCCCTGTATTTCGTTAAGTGAGAAAATGGGCAAGTTAGTGTATATCAGATCAGTTTACAGTTTGCTGGATATTATGTATGCAATATATTTTCGTTAGGTTAGGATGGGTCATGGAGAATACATCAAAAGAGAGAATTTAATAATAAACCAGTGTCTCAGTGTGGTGACGGTTGTACCAGATAGATTATATTATGCACTGAATTTTGACGAAAATTCCGATATGAATCCAATTCCGGATACGGAAGTTTTTGTTCAATCATCCACCCATCAACATTCCTTGTACTACATAAAACTTTGATAAATACTTCTTTATACTCGTATTCATTGTTTCCATTTTACAGGATTATGCATACCGTTACACTTCATTCGCTGATAAAAATATTTTGTATCGTGATTGATAATGATGCCAAATGTATTGAGATATAGGCCTAACGGTACAACATAATAAGAATACCTAATATTACCTGCATTTCAATAATTTTGTAGTTACTCGTCAAAAAACTATTTTAAGTTTTAGACGTTTACTAGATAGGTCTATATAGTAGGCCTAAGACTATAATTAATATAAAATCATCAGTGAATTTTGGTAGCTTGGAATCGTGGTTTACTGAGCTGAAGATTCTGATTTGAGTCTTCTCCAGGTAAGAAATTTATAAGTTGCTTATCATTAGCAAACTTAATGGAAATTAGAGTAGGAGAGAGAGATATTACCGGTAACGGGAAATGGAAGAGAGTAGGGAGAGGTGGAAAAAACAAATAAAATCGTCTTCCTAATGCATTTATGAAAAAGTGGGATATGTACTACTGCTACCCTATTCTGGAGTTATTCCTTAATTTGTACAATATAATAAGTTATATTCATTTCACGGTAATATATATATATATATATATATATATATATATATATATATATATATATATTTTCACTACCGGTTCGTGAATTGTGTGAAGAGCCCCTGTAATTTATTTGTAGCATCTTATTCCACTATTTTTTAAGCGTATTCAATAGACTTAACAGAAAATGTAGGTAGTTTGGAGGCATGCCTATTATGAATTACTTATAAAAATGAAATAATTTTAAAAAATACATACCTCGGAATAGGATTTCTCGATCGCCGAACGTTTCAAAGTGAAGTTCCTTATATCTTCCAGCAATTCACATTCATGCTGGTTTTTGGCCTGAAGTTTGGTTACCTGCTCTGAATGAAGATTTTTTAGGAACTTTGCATAGTTCCCCTGAAAATTAAAGAGCGCTTAAAATAAATAGTACAAATCTATAATAAATGCAACTGTTGGTTTCTATAAAATAAATTCCCAACTTGCAACAATTTATGTATTTGGATTCGTCATAACAGTTGACCACTTCGTTAGGTTGGTAAGAATGGTGTAATTTTACACTAGGTCCACACTAGTAAACATCATACATTTATCTTATGGATGAAAGCGACACAAAATGTGGACATTTAGCTGTTTTAACATATCATCATTAAAATTATGTTAATGTGAAACATTAACATAAGTGTATTTAAAATGACTATTTAACTTATGCCCCAAATTGGAGTCAATGACGAATCACGTTTCAATTAATTTTGTTTTACAGCCTATTACAGTCGTTTTCACCTCGATAAGTATCGAATTTTGATTACAAAAATAAGGAAAGCTCCTCCTTTTTAATATTCTGAACAGGTCAAAACATTATTTTGTAGTGACTGACTCTCTAACAAATACGTTGAATATAGCAAATAATGAACAGATTCCTTCGACCTACACATTTGATAATTGTATGTTCAATAATTGTGTTTTTAAATACTGATTTTACTGAGTTGTTTCTGAAAAAAAAAAGAATTAATAACCTATAATGATGGTTATAATATACAGTGTAATGTGTTTAATATTTTCTCTAATAGGGTGCATTCTTACAATATTTCGATCCTATTTGACAATAAATAGTATGATCAAATTGCAGTGATGAACAAATGAAACATGACCAAACATTTCTCATTTGTTTTCAAACATTGCCGTTTACATTAAATATATAAATATTTTAAAATAACTATATTTAAATAATGATTTGTGAGTAAACAGCTTAATTTTATTCGTTAAATAGTCCTAATAAATGCCACTCTTGATTTCAAAATCCTCTACATAAATTGTAAATCACTCGTGGCAATACTTATGAATATTAATTACCGGTATTGGATATTTCGTCATTGATGTAAGAGTTTATTTTATTTATGTACCGGTATGTTTTAAAGAAACTATACATCCATCTGGCTATTAAGATTATAGCCTATACAACCTTCGTAAGAAGGTCTAATCATGTATATTGTCTAACTAACTCACTGGCTCTGTCGAACCCGTAGGTTCATCGCCGCGCGGACATAAGCTATCCATACATGCATATCCTGAGCTAACGTTTTCCAATCATCCCCTATATAATCTACTTCCCACAAATCATGGATAATGTTATTCTCCCATCTCATTCTTGGTCTACCGACTAGGCGTTTTCCCTCTGGTTTTCCTACAAGAAGCTTCCATTAACCTCTTTCACCCCCATACGTGCCACATGTCCTGCCCACCGCAGTCTACGAGACTTAACTGTTCTTATTATATCTGGCTTCCTATACATATCATGTAGCTCACTATTATGTAATTTTCTCCATTCACCTGTCTGTTCATCTGTCCGTTTTCCTAAGAACTTTATTCTCAAATACTCGTAATCTTCTTTCTTCCCTTAAAGTAAGATCCATGTTTCGCATCCATATAACATAACTGGGAGAATAACAATTTTACATATTTTCAGTTTAACGTTTTTTGTAAGGAGTTGGGACGACAAGAGTCTCTGTAATGCATAATAGCATGCATTTCCAGAATTGAGCCTATATGCTTAATTTCTTTGTGCATCTCATTCCTATTTGTAATTGGCCTATTGATCCTAGATATTTTAATTCAGCCACTTCTTCAAACTTTCCCTCATTTGTCATTAGTAGTCTATTTTCATTATATAATGCATTTCTGTGTGTAAATCTCGTCTATCATATTTAACCTATTCTATAGGCTATGTTTCCCGTTGCTTTCCACACCGGTGAAGGATGATGATGATGATGATGACCATATGATTTCGGGGACCGTTTGGACCTTAAAGTTTTCCTGACATTTGTCTTACTGGTGAGAAAAGCCCCGATAAAAAACCTCACCCAGAAAAACTGCCACGACCGGGGATCGAACCCGGGCCCGCTGCGTGACAAGGCAGCACGCTACCTCGAGACCGCAACGATGGACCCTGATGATATGATGGGTGATAAACGATAATGAAGCGCCAGGAGAGTTCTTAACCTAAACTTAACCTAAATTCCAGACCATGAGCATTTTTCCCTTTAAGAAAAATTCCTATGGTTCGACCGGGAATCGAACCCGGGACCTCATGAACAGTATTCAAAAACGCTGACCACTAGCCCATGATGCTGATGGAGCATTCCATTTTTCAGTGATCAATTGTTATTTTGATGAAAATGTAACCAGAAACCATATTGTTTTAATCTAATTTCGAAAACTAACTCTCAATACTATTAAGTAAAAATAGAATGAGAAAACACCAATTTAAATGCAAATTCCAAATGCAGAGACATTCATTCATTAAATTTTGCATCACAGTGAACAATTAAATATTTTTCTAAATTCTCTGGAGTCAATGATGGCCGTTTGACAGATAAAATGTTCTTATAAGCATCCACCGTTGTGGTCTCGAGGTAGCGTGCTGCCTTGTCACGCAGCGGGTCCGGGTTCGATCTCCGCTCGGGACAAGTTTCCTGGGTGAGGTTTTTTTCGGGGTTTTTCCTCACCTGTAAGACAAATGTCATGATACTTTAAGGCCCAAACGGTCCCCGAAGATCATCTGGCCATCATCATCATCAATATCACATTCACCTCATTATATTAAGTTTAGGTTTAATGCCTCGCCTGGCGCATCATTGCCCATCGTCATCACCCATCATATCATTGGGGCAGTGTAACTCCGCCTCCCAGGCGCCCAAACCTCAGAAGTAGGTTATAATACGCCAATGCCAGGAGAGAATACCTGAAATGTCGAATGACAAAAAAAAATCTTATAAGCGGAGGTCTCTCAACATCATATAATGTGGCTAGGGCAAATTTAACAAGGGAATCTTCCGCGGGGAAATGTCTTCAGGGCACTCTATAATGTTCCCTTTTAGAATTTGACATACACTGCGAAATGTTGAATATCCAGTTTTTTTTTCCAAAATTGTTTTTAACTTACTCCTTGCACTTTCACCATTCTCCCCATGTACTACACTTAGTTTTTCAACTGCATCTTCCACAATATCAATATAATTATGAATTTGGAAGTCCTGAAGTTTCCAAACGTGTGATGCACTTCGTAAGCCAGTTAAAGTTGCTCCTAATATAGGAGACAGAACAAACTACTCTGGAATCGCTAAAGACATGTTGAGATTCAATAATATATGCAGCACTTTCAGAGTTAAAATAATCCACAAGTCTTTACGTCATCAAAATGTTCACCATAAAAGATCACTGCTTTAATTCATAACACTGGTTCTGGAGGCAATGGTATTCCTGGTAATTGCTGTTTAGGAGTTCACTCGCAATGGAGCTTTTAGGAACACCTTTTTGTTGTTGTCGAAATTAATGTGTTCACTTCTGGAAACCGAACTCTTATATCCTCGGCAACACATTGCAAACCATGAGCCAAGCACGTCAAATGGAGCATATTGGGGTAAAATACCTTCAAAAAAGTTGCAGCTTTAAAGCATGTAGGCCTATGGTGCTGCGTCAGAATATACGAGTATTAACATTTTCTCTTCTTGAGTTCCAGTAGGCCACTGCGCTTTTAATGCATCATTCACAAATCTTGCAATAGTTGAATAACTGGTACGGTCCAGCTCTTTGCAGTAGATTTAAGCATCATTAGAAGCGCTGTCAGGTTGCAACTTTCCTACCACGAGATTTGCTATAGGCCTATTACGTCTCTTAGAATCAATCTTCTTCTTCACGGTTTAGGCTTATTTACTAGCCTGTTCCGGCTCCAAATTGCTGCTCTTTCCATCTTTTCCTTGGTCTTCCCAAGCTTCTTCTTCCTCGTGGTGAATAGTTGTATGCTGCTTTTGGTATTCTATTCTCAGTCATCCTTGCCAAGTGTTCTTTCCAGTTTGTTCTGTATTTCTCTATTGTTGAGTTTAATTCTTCTATTTTTAGTTGTATTATTTCTGTGTTATGTTTTTTGTCTGTTCTTTGATATCCTGTTATTGGTCTGAGGAATCTCATTTCAGCAGCTTGTATCCTGGCAGATTGTTGTGTTGTCACAATCCATGTTTCGGATCCATAAGTAATAATAGCCACTGCCATTGTCTTGTATAATTTCATTATAGAGTCTTCCCTGGCTTTATTTTTCAAAGTTCTTTTTAGTGTACCTGTTATATAATTAAACTTATTTATTTTGTTATTTATATATTCTGTTTCTGCTGTGTATGATATTTCGCAACCTAGGAAGTTATATCTTACTACTTGTTCTATCGGTTTATTTTCTAATATTATCTTTGTCCGAACTGGATGAGCACCCTTGAAGGCTATTGTTTTTTATTTTTGTGAGGATATTTCCATGTTGTATTTTTTTATATTTAATTTAGTTTATATAGCATTCTTTGTAGTTTGTCTTCTGTTTTTGCTATTAGAACCTGGTCATCTGCAAAGGCTACTCTTTTTATTACTATATTTCCTAAGTTAATTCCCCCAGTCGTCATTTGCTTCCATGATCTTATCATGTCGTCAAAATAAATGTTAAAAGGTGGTTGATAGTGGACCACCTTGTCTAACTCCTCCTGTTATATGTACTGGTTCCCTTTGATTTATTTTTATTTTCTCGTAAATTTTCTTAATTACTGCTATCAAGTGTAGTGGAATTCCTTTTTCACTTAATATGTTCTATAATGTTGGTCTAGACACTTTATCAAAGCTCTTAGAATCAATTGTTTCATAAATCGCAACCCATATGAAAGAATCTCCGATATACTCTCGTATGCTGTCCATTATTTTCATCATAGCGGATTTGCAGACAGTTTTTGTGTAGTGTTGAATGATCAGGTATATGCTGCTTGCAGTGTTTTTCCAAGAAACATCTGAATTTAGGCACTTGAATTTTGTACCATTGAATGTTAGTAGCAATCATTGCACTGCACAAATCCTTATAGAAGGGATTACTTGAAGTTGAAGAATTTTTCATCTGAGTTAAAATCACTTGCTTTATCGGTTGGCGTAATTGTTTATTGTTTCTATACAGTGCACTTCTTAAATGCTGTTCAAACTGGGATTTCATAGAGCATCCTATAGGCTATGTTTTTTGCAATCTTTACAAATCACTAGTTTTCGAAAAGCATGTCAATTGTAGTCCATGATTTTAATTTTAAAGATAGTGAGGATGATACTGGTGCCATATTCGCACTAGAAGAACTGAAGTAATCTGTTCATTTACCTACTTTGATTTTTAATGAAACTAAAAGATTTTGGGATTTTTAAAGATATACAAAATGACATTTATGGTAAAACGGAATTCGCAATAAAAGAATAAATTTAGAAACATTACTGGAATGTCTAAACCACAGTTGCCTACCTCTTTGAAGAGTAAAATTAGACATTGTTAAAATAGATATGAAAAGTCTATATATAGTGAAGTATTGAGACAATTTAAAACAGTTTATTGGAATAATTAGCAAAATAATTAGGCCTAACAGTTTTATTTTCATGTTTAAGTAGCTGTCAATTATCTGCCATCCCTTTCTTTACGTGGAATAGTCAGTCATCTTAATTTCCCTATTGTGGCAAGTGACAATATCCACATAGCTTAGTTTAGAATTTGTAGATAAATTTACACATGTGAATAAAAATATGAATTATGTTAATTTTATGTAATATTACAAGAATGTGTAATATATTTAAATATATGAAAAATGAAACTCAGTTATAGTAACCCTAACATAGTGGTTTGTGAAAATATAATTTTCCCAAACATCTAAATAGCAAGGATCAAATAATGTAATTACATAGAAATCCCAGCTCTAGTCATTATTAATCTAAGTTAAACAGATATTAAACCAAGTTTTATTTAAAACGTTATCCAAATTTTGGAATAAAAGTTTCGATAAAACGGTTATAGAAAATCCCAAAGTAGTTTCATAGTTTTGATCAAAAGGCATTTATTAAAAACTTTCAATGTAATGCCGACTTTTAGCTTAGTTTTAATAAAAGATCCGAAATAACATTGTTGCCTTTATAGAGGAAAAGAGTAATGGGAAAATGTGGAATTTGCATTTGAATGATTTGTTTCGCTAGTGCGAGAAATTTTGTTTCATGTAAACTGTGTCTAGAGTCAGGCATTGAAATCCGTTATTGGAGTATAAATAGATTCTCCACAAAACTGATTGAAACGAACTGATTAAAATAGAATATGCAATACGTTATGCCGAAAATGTGTTATATCAACAATGAAATAATTATAAATAACATTTTCAAAAAATAGGTTGAATATTAGCGTTATTTTGATGTTATTTCCTTCTCACCAAAAATTTGCCTACTGGGCGGCATGCGACACAGTTTAGGCTGATACTGTGTCAAACCGCCATCTTGTGTATTTTATCTTGAGCCCAAATCAAAGTCATCGAACGCCCATTTAGGACGGCAACGAGCAGATAATAACAGCTTATATAAAATTGCATTCCTAAATTGATGTCGTCCTAGCCACATAAAAAATGGGATGAAGCATTTAAGATATGTTGTGTTCCTGATTGTTATAAATATAGCTAAAATAATGAACATATATTAGCACTGTCATCCAAAAATGTACTTAACAAATTCATTTTTTCAAATGCATAATGCTAATTAAATATACTGCGTTTCAATGCTTATGTACATTCAAGAACTAGGCTGAATTTTTGCAAGAGATGTTTTAACTAAGATGGCGATATTTGACACAAAAATTAATTGCATACAGAATGTAAGAAGGTAAAACCCACTGTCACATGTGGGTGAAATCAACATTTTTTAGAATTTATCTATCCATAACTCTGATGCATCTTCTTTAGTATTATAGATTAACATATTAAGTTTCCTCCAAAGTTTACCTATTTATTTTGGACAATATCGAGTTTAAAATTTGCAATGAAATTCATAAAGAATGTATTTTAAAGTTCTACACGACTTTAAAGAAAAATTCAATTAACTTCAATATACGTGCATTTAAGTAAATTAAATTGACGTATTTTCTTTCTTTCAGAACATTTCATTTCGAAGTATCGTAATCGGAAAATTTGTCAAAAACGATAAAATTATTTAATTAAAATTTTTAAAAAATACTACAAACAGTAAATGGGAAGGGACAGTATAACGTGGAAATGCTGGATTTCGACATACATCAATTTGACGAAGGAACTAAACTTAACAGTGGAGTAATGAGCGAAGAATTTTAATTCCGCGATATGAACAGCAATAGTGAATGTATTACGAAATAAACTCACCTTCCTCGGCGGTGGCTGCATGACTTGGTGAGCTGTTCTCCCTCACTAACTCTTTTAGTTCTCTGCGCCACCACGATAGCGTATTGATCCATAATATTGACGACCTGAAGTGGGCCACAGGGGCATATTCTGTTTTCAAATGAAACCCACGTGGTCCTTTTGGGGCCTAAATTTGAAATTATAAACATATATGTTTGCCACTTTGAAAAATGCATCTTTAGAGTCACAATAGTATTTTTTGAACGATTAAGGACAAAATGAAATTGAAGAAAAAAATTGACCTAGAGTTCAAAACCGTTCAGATATATATTAAAATGATATGCTAGTCGGAATATAAATAAATTTATTATAAACTATTAAATTAAAATACTCAATTATGAATTTATATAAATTGTTCTGGGGTTGACTCAGCCTCTAATGGAAATAAGTACTAGATGTGATTCTGGGGATAAAGGGGTCATCATGCAAATCTGACAATACAACTGATCATATTTGAAAAGAAAAATTATATGCTCAGACTGGGACTTGAACCCAGGACCTTTTGGCTTTCTAGACCAATGCTCTACCGACTGAGCTATCAGGGCAAGTTCCAATCTAAACACAAATTTTTCTCTTATATATACAACTGATATTCTATCTGCATCTCCTACTACTCCCAAGTGAGATCTTAAGGCCTGTCAGTGGAATCACTTTACGCAATATACCGGTATGGCATTTAGATTGGAGGCCTAGGTAGCTCAGATGGAAGAGCATTGACATAGAAAGTCAAAGGTCCTGGGTTCAGACCCCAGTCTAAGCGTATATTTTTCTTTTCAAATATAATATACCGGTACTTAGAATCCACTGAAAATACAATGGAAAGTAAGCTCTCATGTGTTTAATATTATTACAGCCACTTCAACTAATGTTTGTAAGCCTATCACTTTTGATATTTAGTAATTTTAGGAACTTATTATATATGCTAAACTGGATGGTTTTGTCTATTGTCAAACATATTACTAATAAATGCCCAGACCAGAAAAGAAAAATAAAATGCTAATATATAATAATAATAATATTTATTAAGAGAAATGTCCAGTTCAGCTAATTTTTAAGATACAATAAGCCGTCAAGGCTGTTAATTCTTATTAAATTATCTTTAAGTAAATCACAATGATCATTTAAAGAAATTTCATGAATATATATTTTTTAAATTTGAACTTGCACAAATGATGTATAAAAATATAAAAATGATATAATAAATTAATTTACAAAATAAATTAAACAATATAAAAATTACACATGAAATGAAAAATGAATTCTAATGAGAAACTTAAATTTATGATTTTAGGTTTCTAAATGTAGTAAATTTCGAAGTCTGTGCCATTATTATTGATATCAAAATGTGAATTTAGAAAGGCACAGAAATTTGTGCAGTTCTCTTGGCATCTTAATCCTTCCAATTCTCTGTTGAGTACTTTAGTATCAAAGTGTCGTGAGAAACTTTTGATAAATGATCCACTCCATGAATTATATTATTTTTGGTCTGAACATCTTACCTCAATATTAATGTTGATTTGTTCTTGAACAAGCTGACGATAAAACAGAATTGTTTTGAAACATGTTCAAGAACAAATCAACATTAATATTGAGGTAAGATGTTCAGACCAAAAATAATATAATTAAAATAACCTCAAAATATCACTTCCTAAAATTAAATATTATTCACTCCATGAATGTTTATAAGAAGTGATTTTACTATCGCGTAATTCCACTTTTTCTGTAGCTAATTTCATTAACATTTCTATACTAGGTTCAAGTTCTATGGTGATGTCTTTGATGTTTCGAACAGTAAAATCAACAATTTACTACATTTTATAAATGACAATTTTAATTACAAATAGAATTTGTCATGCGTACAAATTACAACTTTCTAGTAGTTTTTTTTATATTTTTAATTGAACATTTTTGTAGAGTTCATTATTTTCCAAAAATATTAAATTTCTAGTTTTGTTAAAATTATAAATAACAATTTTTGAGTATTCAAATGTTAAGTTTCCTAATCTGAATATATTGGAAATGTCAATTTTAACTGAATTTTATATATCTTGAAAATGGAAAGTCTTTGTAATCTGATGCCATTTCTAAAAACACAAAAATTTTTTTAACAGTGTCATAAATAATAAATATTACAACAAAGGAAACATGGTTAAACAATAAAAAGAAAACACAAAATTCATATATTAAACCATTCATACATTTTAATAATGTCAATTGGATCCATTAAGCAAAGATAAGTTGACATCTTTAATAAAAAAATAATAATAGAAAGAATTTCAGCATATATTTGAAAAGTTTTAGGAAAAATTAAAAAAAAAAAAAGAAAAGAAAACTTGACAAGGAAATACAATAATTCAAACATAACCATGATTTTAATGATTGGCAGCAATTAACAAAAATAAAACACAAAATAAAAATTGTATAACACTATGCATAAAATGGTTCAATATTACCGAAAAATAACCATGCAAAAACAGCAGGGTTCAATGAATCAAGAGAATTTGTTTATACTTTGCCACACTATTTAAGTTTATAATTGTAAATCTGAAGCTTTCATGACCGGTAATATGTTAAAATTAACATCTTTCAGGCAAAGTGACCATGGTCTAATGCAGTGATGTCACATGGCTGCAGCTCTCTTCAGCCATAGCCTTCACTTAGTTGCTTGCTTTATTTTCAGCAGACAAAATAGTATAATTAGAGGTGTATAAAGCACAAGCTATGGATACGTGCAAGAAAATATATTATGGTAAATTACAGAGAATGGTAAAAGTGTAAAAGAAAATGATGGAAATGCTTAATTTGAACAACAATTTTCAAAATTCTTGACAAAGCTCATCTACTAGCTAGGTTGACAGACCATATTTAACTTTTATAGGAATTAATCACTGAGGTTTAATTTATGGTGAAATTAAATGTTTCTTACCTCTCCTCATATAAATTTTCTAAGTTGATCGCGATTTCGAGACTATAACTGTCTCATCCTCAGAACTTTGTTGACGACTGGTGTTCTTCCGATCTACAGAACACCAGTCGTCAACAAAGTTCTGAGGATGAGACAGTTATAGTCTCGAAATTGCAATCAACTTAGAGAATTTATATGTGGAGAGGTAAGAAACATTAAATTTCACCATGACAGACCATAATTTAAGAAGTGTTAAAACTTGATTTTGCAACTATTATTATTAATTAAAATATACCTCATAGTGTCACTTCATTTAAATATTAAGATTATTATTATTATTTTATGTTTTAGCTATTCCTTGTACAGTTGTATGGCTCGGAATGTTGGACTCTCACCAAAAGTTTAATAAAATGACTGGAAGCAGCCAAGATGAAATTCATATGATATGTGACAGGATGTGCTCTTTTGGACAAACAGTAGATGTGAGGAATT
Source organism: Diploptera punctata (assembly GCA_030220185.1). Lineage (NCBI taxonomy): Eukaryota > Metazoa > Arthropoda > Insecta > Blattodea > Blaberidae > Diploptera > Diploptera punctata. Next base: position 165,745 of record JASPKZ010008885.1, read on the forward strand.
ACAAATAACTAGTGTGATAACAAAAATAGAATATAGATATAAATGGTTTGAACATGTTAGTAGAATGAGTGAAGAGAGGATACCTTATAAGATGTTAAATTACAGTCCACAAGGACATAGAAGTCGTGGACGACCATTAAAAGGTGGAGCGAGCAACTATAATATGGAGCCGAAAGAGATCAGAAATGGTCTAAACTGTGATGGTAGATGATGATGATTATTTTATTTTATTTAAGAATGCTTTTTAAAAGTTAACATGATTAGGATTTCAATTCAAATCTAGGCATGAAATAGTTGCCAAATTTGCTCAGAGGCCTATTTTTCTCTGATTTAAGTTTCTTTTATGTGCCATAAATCTACGATATGGGACACATGACATTAGACTGCTTCTGAAGGAAACCATACTCACAATATTTATTCCATCGAGACCCCAGTCAAGTCTGAACCCACAAATTTTAGAATCATAGATAAGCATGGTAACCACCAGGACTAACTACTTCTGCGACTAGCCTTTCCCCAAATATATCACAATTGGTATAAAATCTCAATTTCTGTTAATACATTAACTAAAAATACTTAATTAGATTATGTTCATATAATTCGTTTTAAACATCTTAATGATGGACAAATTATATTTGAAAAGAAAAATATACGCCTAGACTGGGGTTTGAACCCAGGACCTTTGACTCTCTATGTCAATGCTTTTCCCAGTGAGCTACCTAGGCCTCCAATCTAAATGCGTATTTTTCTCTTATACATAGTTAATTCCCTAACCCCAAATGCTACGAGTCATTGCTACGATTTTTGCAAATGGCAGCTTCTTTATTAAGAAGACTTTTTATTGGGAATTTAAACATTACTTATAAAGCCAGTAGTGCTTCTTTCAATGTTCATATTATTAGTTTTTAAACATCTTAATGATGGACAAATTATATTTGAAAAGAAAAATATACACCTAGACTGAGGTTTGAACCCAGGACCTTTGACTATGTCAATGCTCTATCCAAGTGAGCAACCTAGACCCTCCAATCTAAATGCATAATTAGATGTTGGGATGTCATAAGTTCTTCTAATTATTATTCTATATTTGTGAGCAAATTATATGTTATTAATTCAAAACTGTAATATTAAAAAAAATACATCATTATTTATTGTTTTGCAAAAACTGTATAGAAAAGAACTGAAAGTTACATTTTATAAAGCTATAGTTTACATCATATTCCATTTGCTTTTGTACCCTGCTGATTTCTTCTCTCTTTGTCAACTGCAATCCTATGTTCATACACTTTCTCTATTGTTTACTTCGATGTCATCCTAACATTGAGTCCCTGATGCCCACAACTGCTTTTATTGGTCCTATAAATGTGCTTGCTTTGACATTATTGGTATAGGAATTAAAAACTACCAAAGTGTTTCATCTGCAGTTAATGACCCATCAATGGAGAAATAAAACCTCCTAAGATATGTGCTGTAGCTGTAGATGAAACATTAAAGTTATTAATAACTTTTATACCATGGCCACTTTACCTGAAGACATTAAGTCTAAGATAAGTTCATTAATATTTATTGACTTAAAAATTATGAAACAAATGAAAAGAATACTTTTCTGAAACATTTTCCTGTTGTATAAGATGAAGATTTTGCCAAAGAAAGAAATACTACTATTATTATTGTCCATTTTACTAGAACAGTATATGTTAATCTTTAACTCTCCCTTGCAATATAAAACATGGCATTTAACTTCAATATTATTTATAACTTTTAATAGAACAGCTGATTAGTTTCAGGAGTCAAGATGACAGAATTGCACTATTTGATGAGTATTACTGACTTAATAATTTAGCTCTGTTTAAGTCATGACAAATTTATACAGAGTATGGAAAAACAATGTGCAGAAATATATTGACTTAGGCTTTGACGGCCAGAGTTATTATGAAGATCTTGAAGAAGATTTCCGGGCTGTTGGCTGTGGTCTAGAGACTTGAAGTTCCCCAATGTTTCGCCAGGCTCCGGCATCCTCAAGGAGTGTCTTGAGACTGACAATTTTGTCGACTACCTGCCCTACTTATACAGTTCATTGCGCAGTCCATTCCGTCATAAATTGTATCTGCCTTCTGATTGGTTAGCGACTAACCAATCAGAAGGCAAATACAATTTACAATGGAAGGACTGTGCAGAGAACACATCGCAGTGAACTGTATAAATAGAGCAGTCGACAAAATTGCCACTCTCAAGACAATCTGTGAGGACACTGGATGCAGTCTCTGGTGAAACATTGGGGAACTTCAAGTCTCTACGAACACGGCCAACAGCCTGGAAATCTTCAAGATCTTCATAATGAGCAGAAAATTGTAGAGTGGAAAGGCAGTATCAAACTAAGTATTTTGAGGTTGAAGATATAGTAAGAGGAACACTGCAAGAACATAATTGAAATCTCACTTTATGAAATGTTTTCATTCGCTAGTCAAAATTAAATGGAACCCACATGAATTGAGACCGCATATGGTCTCAATGAATGAGTACTGGTACATAATGTGAAACTAAACATTATATGCACGTATATTTAACTTTTATAGGAATTAATCATTATGAGGTTTAATTTATGGTGAAATTAATGTTTCTTACCTCTCCTCATATAAATTTTCTAAGTAGATTGCGATTTCGAGACCACAACAGTCTCATCGTCAGCACTATCTTGGCGACGGATGTTATGTCAATCGGAAGAAACTCTTCTTCTTCTGCCCTCTGTTGGTGGACCGATGAACCTCTGGATCAGGTCAAAATTTGCGGGAACTTATGAACTTCGAAATTCCCGCAAATTTTGACCTGATCCGGAGGTTCATCGGTCCACCAACAGAGGGAAGAAGAAGAGTTTCTTCCGATCGACATAGCATCTGTCGCCAAGAAAGTGCTGACGATGAGACTGCTGTGGTCTCGAAATCGCGATCTACTTAGAAAATTTATATGAGGAGAGGTAAGAAACATTTAATTTCACCATTATATGCACATACTTAATTGATGTACTGTATAATTGTGTTAAAAATGCTGAACAGAGAACATAAAATGTTCATGTATAGGTCTACTGTAACCCATGTTACAACATTTCCTAAAAAAAATTCTAATTGAAAAATCAAAGTTTTTGCTTCTTCATGTATGTCAAAAATGTAAAAACATTGATGCACAATTCTCATTATTTAATTAATGTAAATATGCCATAACAAAGTTTCAGTATGACCAACATTTTCATGCTGGTAAATAACGTAGTGTTGTACCAAGAACCAGTATATTCTCTGAAATACTCTAGGAGTAGTCTGAAGCATTACTGCTGCTATCATTATCAAATCTACTAAGTCTGATTGATCCTCAATTGGCGATCCAGAAATTTTGCTTTTCATGTTACCACAAAGTAAAAAAAAAAATTGTGTCAAGTCAGCCAACCTTCCCTATTGTATGTCACCAAATGTTCTGTTTAGGTGATTTCGGGCTGCAAGTGAAAAAGGTGCAGACCATCAAGCTGGAACTGTAAGATTTGCTGAATTGTAAGCGGTACTTCCTTCAAGAGTTCTTGAAGAAACACAAGGTACGTATGAACATTCAACATTGAAGGTAAAATGTAGGGGCCAATGAGTGCATCATTCACAATTCATGCCCAGACATTGCTGTTGATTACACCTAACATATCGAGAGCCTAGATGTAACTTCACATGTAAATACTTCATCCATAAGCAACATATATTCAGAGAATTATGGTTGGTGACCCAAAACCTGTACTTTTTGACACTGAAAAGGATGAAGACCATTCTCATGAACGGCGTTCTTCATGTGATGCCAGTCTATGTCAAGTTCATGACTAAGGCTCGTATCTATGAACGCATTAGCGTAAAAGTCGTTCTCAACATGTACTCTGCTGAGAAAGTTGCATCCAAATACGTTTTGCGTACTAAAGAATCTGTTCATGCAATAATAATTGTCGAAATTCCTTAAGCTACCTGGCAAGGTGACTGCAGAGAATGAATCGTGAGCAACCCGATGGGAACCGATGTACTTGAAACCTTGCTGCCTGCCTTGCTGCTTTATTCAAGATGTTGGACCTTGAAGACTTCGATCATGTTTTCAGTATACGCGGAGAAGAGGAATTTGATAGAGTCTACCAAAGAATTCAACTGGAAGAACAGGAGAATCGGCGTAATACTGCACGACCCAAGCGTAAATGCATTCCTCTAGCAGACGAAAATAACAGAAGTGGTTTTATCGCTGAGAATTCTGGGTAATTTCTTGCCAATATAACGAAAAAAACGACTTTCAGGCATGACCAGTGAGCGACTCGCTAATTCGAACTTTGCACGTTCTCATGGAAAACTTAGCTCACCAAAGACTAATGTATTTGCATGCGGCCCTAACTCATCTATACATCTCCTTGGATCTTGTTTGAACATGTATAACACATTTTAATTATATTATTTTTAGTCTGAACATCTTACCTCAACATTAATATTGAGGTAAGATGTCCAGACTAAAAATAATATAATTAAAATAACCTCAAAATATAACTTCCTAAAATTAAATATTAATTACAACTTCTTAAGTTACAAGGAAGAAACAAACAAGAACAAATCAACATTAATATTGAGGTAAGATGTCCAGACTAAAAATAATATAATGTATAACACAGCTTCATCAATTTAACCTGTGCGAACTGTACTCTGCCTGAATCATATTTATTAGGCCTCGTATGTTTATCATGTGACAAAAAATCCCTTGATAAAGCAACCTTTGATGTGTATATTAGTGTTCATAAATCCTATGCTGCACCGCCAGCAGCAGCATCATAGACCATGTGCACCGTCAACTTATTCATCGCATATGAACCATATTCCATACTGCTTTACAATAATCTTTATACTAAACATACCACAGCATCCAGTAGGCTTCAAAACTCAATTACTACATTTAAGATCAGAGACACCTAGAAACAGTGACCGGTACTGTATAAGAACATGTTTTGTTTACATGAAGGATTTAATGTTGATGCATGTAGTGTAGTAACCTCTTGTTTCTACCCTCAAAATACCTAATCTAGTACTGCCTTTCTGCTCTACAATTTTCTGGTACAATTTTTCAGCACCCTGTATACTTACAAAATGAAAAATTTATTTTAAAACTGAATACTACTTGTTTAAGATATTAGCAGTGAAGAAAAAACAGCATTATTTCTATATAAAAAGTAAAAAATACTAAAAAAAATCATTGATGAAGACAATACTTTTGGGTGCTACATTTTTGCACTCATTTTGCACTAATTTACTTTCTTGTACCATAAATTACTGCAAGATATTTTGTGTTGTCACAAACAATACTGATTAGGTTTAATATATATATTTTATATATATATATAAGGATATTTTTAAGTGATAGTCAAAATGTGTATTTCATATTAATGGCTAAGTAATAAATTTTCTTTCTTCATAAGTTTGTTTTGCCATTTTATGGATAGTGTTACAATAAATTTCAGTAAGACATTATTTTAACACCTTGTACTGAAGGTTTTTAAACTATTTTACGAAATCAACGAGTCAGTGATTTTAATGGTTAATCAAAGTAATTCATTTCAAATTAAATTATCAAAGGACTGAGCAGTCTTTTACAAATGGGAAGAGGTAATCATCTCCTTGTGAAATTTCCAGAAACTAACCACAATAATGCAATGGAATAAAATATATTCCTAAGTTCATAGAGAAGAGATTTTGTATTTTGCAAATATTGCTCATGTTAAAATAAATGAATCTCTTAATCTAGCATGAGTATTTACTATGGGTAAGTTAATCAAACTATAATTTATTTTAAATAACAAATTTTACATAATCTAGAAGGAGAATAAATAACAGATAAGCAAAGAATGAGAATAAGATGAATCCAGAGTCATTCTTACCTCATAACTTGTGTTCTATTTGAACATGTTTTCATACACCATGCATACCATCATCAGCTTTTCCAGACTGTTGAATTTTATGTTGTCAGCGGACAACATAAAATTCAACATGTTCAAATAGAACACAAGAGATAAGATGATATGGATTCACCTTATTAATAAGAAGAACCTCCTGTATTCAACTTACTTCATAGTAGAACACAAAATTTATGAGGTAAGATGAATACAGACTCTACTTATTTATTAAGAAGAATCTCATAATGTTACTTCCTATTGCATTTTTAAAATTAATTTTAATTTTATCTTTGGATAACTTTAATTTACAGGAATAATTTTTGTCCTTAAACTATGGATGATAATAGACTTTTAATAATATTTAATATCACATCCATGGAATTAAGTAATATAACGGAAGAAACTGTGTTCTGACACCTAGCATTTTTATGGTGATTGAACTAGCAAAATGTGTTGATAGATGGTGCTAATGTGGCCTGTTTTTTTTTATTTACACACCACTTCGGTAGACTAATTTATATATATGATGTGTAGAGAGATAGGAAGCCAGATATAATAAGAACAGTTAAGTCTCGTAGACTGCGATGGGCAGGACATGTTGCACGTATGGGGAATGAAAGACTTGCATGGAAGCTTCTTGTAGGAAAGCCAGAGGGAAAACGCCCAGTTGGTAGACCAAGAATGAGGCGGGAGAATAACATTAACTATGATTTGAGGGAAGTAGATTATACAGGGAATGATTGGAAAGCATAAGCTCAGGATAGGGATGTATGGAGAGCTTATGTCCACATGGCCATAAACCTATGGGTTCGATAGTGCCAGTGAGTAAGTAAGTAAGTAAGTAGAGAGAGGAGAGCAGGATGAGTGTAACTTTTTAAGCATTTGTGTGTAATGTAAGCATGTTATATGAGAATGATGAACAGAATGCAAAATGTGAATTCTAATGCCAAGACGTAACCTTCTCCCATCGAAGAGTATCAAGGGGACCATTAGAATTGTTATCACAATACCATTTGCCTTCTCAACATATGTACTGTAGTGAATGATCCCCATTTGTCCCACTGCAGGAACACGGGTGCTTCCCTAATGAGAAATTTCTTAACCAAGTTAATTTAGTTATGCTCATTTCCCTAAAGATGTCAACGAGGTGACATGTGGTTAGTACATCACCTCAAAGAGATATATAATAGGAAACTAGATGGATGGACGGATGAAGATCAGTTAAATTTTGCTCAGAGGTCTTTTTATTCAGAATTTGAGGTTCTTTTAAGAGCCCATAGTGAAAAGGAAATCAATGGAGAAATACCATTTTTAGATCTCAACTTAAAAAGGAATGAAGAAAATAAGATAGAATTTGGAATTTACAGAAAGAAGACACATATAGATACTACATAAAAGCTTTAGGTTTCAATCACATAGCTCACAAAGAAGCAGTTTTCAATAGTTTGACACATAGATTAGTGAACATACCAATGAACAAAGAAAATTATGAAAAACAAAAAGAACACATAATCAACGTAGCCACGAAAAATGGTTTTGCAATAAAAATGATACTCAAAAAAATAAACAAGTTCAAAAGACAAAAATTTATTAATCAAAGCACTCTTCTGAAAGTAAAAGAAGATAATGTAAAATTTAGAAAATTCACATATCATCCATTAAAACACCACAAGTTTCAAAATTTTTTTAAAGATTTCAACATAAGGTTAGCCCCCCAAAAATGACTACAGCATCAGAAGACTGATTAGACCCAATAAGAATGAGAAAATTAAAGAAGAAAACAAATCAGGGATTTATCAAATTAAATGTGAAGAATGTGAGAAATTCTACATAGGAAAAACTAAGAGAAATTTGAAAACTAGAGTGAAAGAACATCTCAGGAATGTCAAGAAAGGGGAAGTAGAAAAATCTGTAGTGGCTGCCCATGCATGGTCTGAAAAACATCTTATCGAGAAAGAAGCTAAATTATTAAAACAAATAGAAAAACCAAAAGAACTTACTGTTTGGAAAAAGATCTACATTCAAAAGAGCGAAAAGAATAAATTAATGAACTTTGAAATTCCCGGTGAGAATGACCTGGTTTCGAGGTTTTTCAGTTAGCCAATGGAAGGAGAGAAGGACAGCTCTTCAAGACGACAGAACAACTGTCGTGACGATACTGAGGATGGAACAGAAACTATGTTCCGAAACTAGTTTATAATCAAATAAGAAGAACAATATGTGAGTGATAAAAAATATTCTACCTTAATATTTAAGATAGTTTTATATTTTTAATGTGAAAGAGTAAGTAAAAATGTTCAAAAAGAGTCACAATTTAGATACTCGTAGTTTTATAATTTGCCTCAAGATTGAGCTTCTGTTTCTCTAGTATAAATATTCTAGATGAATCTACTGTATAGTGTCACTTGTGACAAGAAGAAGAAGAAGAAGAAGAAGAAGGAGGAGAAGGAGGAGGAGAAGAAGGAGAAGGAGGTGGAGGAGGAGGAGAAGAAGAAGAAAAAGAAGAAAGTTTCCCTTCCTTTTATTTAATCCATGACTACACACTTTTTCTGAGTAAAATGATTTTGCAAAGTAGAATATAAAAAATCTATAGATTAAAAATTATAGTAAAATGCTAAAATATTTTTCATTGTAGAAATTAGAAATCACACAAGGCAGATATATTGCATTATTTTCTTTAATAATATGATATATATTTTTATTGGTAAGAGTTAAGCCAAAATTAAATGTCAAAAAACAAGAAAAGTACTCGTAACTAAATAATAATTTATGTTAATATTTAAAGGAAGTGACACTATGAGGTTTGTTTAAAATAATAAATTGCTTTGGATTTAACAATTCCTAGAATAATTATAAGGTGAGTCAAATCTAACTCAATTTATTAATTAATATTATGGTTAACACTGCACAGCAAGATATAAACAATAATAAAAATGTCATTAAACGGAACATATAAAAATTAGATGATATTTATGCCAGTAATAATAACAAATATGACCCAATTATTCATGTTTTGTAGTTTGTGATTAAATTTCCCATTTGAAAAAAAGACCACATACAAAGAAATATTGTTAACTTGCAAATCTCCGAAACAAATACAATAAAATAAGTAAAAATGAATCACAATTAAATTAAAGGTAGAATAAGATGATTTTTCGAAGTGATTGTTTATAAAAATTCATGAGCATGTATTAGTTTACTTAAAGATAATACATATAAATAAAAAATCTAACTAAAATTACATATATTAAGTTTGTGAAGAGCTTTTCCAAAATCACCATTTCATCATTTTAAAATTATTTTTGTAATATAATCTTTCATAATAAAGATTTAAAAAACAAAGTTTTACTCAATCAATGTTATGAATTAAATAGGTACACAGGTCTAAGTTAAAAATATAGCACCTCTAATATGAGATGACAAATATGTTTGGAAATATTATTATCATTTCACTGTAATAAATGCTATTCTTTTATCTATAATTAGTGAGAAATTAAGTGAAATATTACATAAAATCAATATTCTGAGAAATGTACCATTTATAAGATTCAACAAATTTCAAAATTCTTACAGTTAATATTATTCATTTTCTATATATGCAAAATACAAATTAATGCATTTTTTAGCAAACATGATTGGTTTATGAGCAATGCCTTGCTTCACTACTATGTTACAAAATATGTACAGATATAAAAGTATAATTTATACACTTTTAAAATTTAGATCATTTGAGTTTGATCACATCCTAATTAAAGGAAAAAAACAAAGATGACAAAAAATGGCATAAATACATTAAAAATATGAAATATCTTCAGCAGATATCACATAATCAATGTCCTATTAAAATGAAGACCCTTAACTATGCACAAGATAAAATTCATTCAGAACAAAGTTCTGCTTTTATTACTTCATATGGTTTTGGTATCAAGTTCCTTAAGTAAAGGAAGAAATTAATTTGGAAACGAAAAGTGCAAGATTTTCTGCAAATTGTCCTACAGAATGGTCTTTGAAGTAGAACTATGTCCCAGGTTTTCTTAAACAAGTGTTAAAATTTATAAAGTTTGATATATTATACACGTGAAATATATATTTTTTCTTTTGAAAAGTAAAGCAACTCTAGATTTATTTCTTTAAAAGAAAAATTAACACTTGAACTGGGAATTGAACCCTGGACCTCTGATTCTGTATGTCAGTATGCAATTCATTACAACATTCATTATTTTTTCTTTTAAAAAAATAAATCTGTTTAGAACTGGAATATGTTAAACTAAATATAACATCAAAAATAGTTCTAGATTACTTATTTTTGTCTCTTACAAACAAATATTGTTTAATCATCCACAATAAAACAAAACAATTTATTTACAATTATTGTGATATTTTTATAGTAGTATTTTTTTAAGATGCTCTTTAACAAATCAAGTCATCAGAATCATAATTCAAATTTGGACAAGAAATGGCCAGCAGTTTGCTCAGATGCTTATTTCACGCTTGAGGTTGACTCACAGCTTTACTTCTCTTCCGAATGAAGCCATATTCAGAATTGTTATGCCTTAAAACACATTGTTCTCGGCTGAGTTTGATTCTGCAAGCTTTGGAACCAGAAACGAGCATGGCAAGCACTATGCCACCAAGACTATTAAAAAATAAAAATGACATTAAAAGTATAAGGCCTGTTACGATCTCAAGGCTGGATTTTCAATCCAGAATGCTCTTCAGTCTACTCTAAAAATTGCAGCTAAAGGAAGTTTATGACAAAAAAATGAAATTACTTAAGAGAAAAGGTCTGAGAAATTGGAATGGTGACATACAAAAGTTATACGATATAAAACATAAACTTACCTGAAATACGTACCTATCAACTAAGAGAGAAGAAGAAAAAAATGTACTGTCAACAGAAATAAGCAATCACAAATAGGGAAGTTAAAAAGAAACATAGGCAAAGTTGGGAAGAATTTGTAGCCTTTTTGGAAAATGATATAACTTAACCATTAATATTTACCAAGTTATGTTTAATACCATACGTTTGGGGATTAAGAAATTAAAGAAAGTGACAAGCCTAGAATATTTATAGTAAAGAAAGATGACTTTTCAACTGCTACAAATACAGTTAACATCCTAAATAGGTGGAAACAAATCTTAAATAAATTATTAAATATGTATGAAGATAACATTTTCAAAGAAAGTGAATACAGACAGCCGAAAGAAACACAAATATACTGGCATAGATCAAATTCCATGTTGGTTGATTCAATTATAGGACAGATACCTCTAAATGGACTAAGATACGGCAAAATTCTTTAAGTTTCACGATGAGAAGGGGGTGATAAATTGTTATAATAAAATATAAGCTCATTCTATTAATCCGGAATAAGGAGGAATTTCCACAAGAATGGAAATAATTCATCATTACTTTAATCCATAAATAAGGCAACAAAACAGATTGAAATAATATTGTGAAATTTCTCTTTTTATGACATCATACAAAATTCTTTTCATGATATCAACTCCATACGAAGATAAAATTATAGATTATCAAACTGGGTTTAGGCAAAATAAATAAACAATTTATTGATCAAATAATAGAAAAATTGATCAAATTTTAGAAAAGAAATCTGAATACAATCAGCCAATGCATCACTTATTTATAGAACCCAGAAAAAAAAAACTTATGATTTGATTAGGATAGAAACGCTTTAGAAAATATTCTGATACCTAAAAATTTTAATAGAGATATGTTGGATAATACCCAGAGTAAAGGATAAATAGGTTAACTGGATTCTCCATTGAGAATGGGAAACAAGATCATTATCTTTATCAGCATATGTCACTCGGAAAAATTACAGAGAACAATCTGGATTAGTTATGAAAGGCATTTATCAGTTTTGGCCTATACTGATGATATGAATCTTACAGAGGTTAAGAAAGAAATGCAGAAGCATTTTTAAACCCCTTTAAGAAAATTGGTTTAGATGTAAACACAAAGAAGTGAAGTAAATAGAGATGAGCCAATAAGAGATATAGAAGATTATGACACTGAACTATATGCAATAATGAACAAGAGAAAACATTCTAAAAATATCTAGGATCTTTGTTAAAGAAGTCAAAATTAGTCCCATAAGTTATGAGAATAGAGGAAGCTCCACTATGAAGAACTTTGAAATTTATATTGTTGCTATAATATGGATGGTTGTTTCTGATCTCTAAGAATACTTTTATTTTATGTTTACCTTATGAAAAACTGTCTCAACCACCGATCATGCTGTTATTTGTTTTCCCTTCATATGTACTATCGCCATTCACAGAAGTTCCCATTGGAGAAGGCTCTTACTTACTACAGTCATGTCCAGATGCTTTCTTTAGGTCATCTAATGTATGGGGAATCTGTTTTTCATCTATTTTTCCTTTTTAGAAGTCCAAAGGCACAAAAATCCATTGGAGAAGCATCAGGAAATTTCACTGGAATATGATTGAAAGGAATAGTATATATTCCTGTTTCCTCCTCCATTATTTCCAGGAATGTAGGGGCTGAACCCAAGGCATGACTCAAATAAAACTTTATCTTGATGCACCCAGATTTTTTTTTTGTCTCTAACATGAAGAGTGGGATCTTGGTGTTAAAAACTGGGCTCAGAACTTCATCCCGATAATACAGGGAACTACTTTTGATGTTTTCTGCAACACACTGAATAGTAAAGTTTCTCACTTTAGTAGTAACCAGGAATAACCCTAAATACATTTGAAAAATTTTCCTTGCATTCTGAGTAACATTTAATTTTTTTTTTTCCCCCCTCACCTCTTTGACAGAAATCAATTTCACAAGGTTTGTTAGTGTCACTTAGGTAGACATGCACTTCGTTTAAACTGTCCACAAATTAATAAGAATTAAATAAGTATGAGGTAAGAAGAATTCACGATTCATTTCATCATCATCATCATCATCCATGCAAGTATTAGGCCGTGTGGCCTGTTACGGTCTCAAAGAGGAATTTTCCATCCAGCGCTTTGTTGTACGCCCCAGCGATCTTTTGCCTTGGGGGCAGTTGCGAAGTATGGCTTTTGGAATTCTATGAGACGGCATTCGTTGAAGATGGGCTTTCCAGTTGTTCTGGTAGTTTTGTATATGGTGAAGAATGGGTTCTACATCCAACTCTTCCATAATTTCATTTCTTTTATGGTCCCACTTTGTGTAGTTTGCTGTATGGCACATAAATCACATCTTATTTGCTGTTATTCTGCTTTCATCTCTTCTTGTCCTTGCTTCACTACCTTATCTTAATACTAGTCTTGCGAGAACCTTATAAAGCCATAATCTTGTGTTCTTCTGTACTAAAGATGGTTTCATTATACTGTTAATTATCCCCGTTGTTTTTGTAAAATTTGTGATTTTCTTTGATATATCAGCTTCATCTTGAAATGTTAAATTATAACCCAAATAATTAAATTCATTTACTCGTTCTAAAATTTCATCATCCAAAACAATTTTGCTAGGTATAGGATATTTCCCACAAAAGGCCATCACTTTAGTTTTCTTTGTATTGATTTCCATATTGTACCTTTTGCAATTATATTAAAATTGTGTTTAGAATACTGTAAATCTGTTTCTGTTGGAGCTATTAATACCAAATCATCTGCAAAAAGCAAAGAGTCTATTTTATGGTTTCTATTAATTTGGATAGAACCGTATCTCATCTGTCGCCAATCTTGGAGTATTCTATCCATGTATATGATAAAGAGCAAGGGCAAGAGGCCACATCCTTGTCTCATGATTCATTTAATTCTTATTAATAAAACCTCATAATGTTAAAAATTCCCAAATTTATTATATGTCCACAAATTACCACTTTTCTCCCAGCCAGATGATTTTCAAACAGTTTTCCGCTGTTCATACAATGTTTTGAAGTATGATGAGGCAACTATTTACGAAGTCTACCTTAGTGACTTTTTTCTGATTCAAATCCTTGTTCATGATGGTGTTGACAGTTTTAGAGATATTCTTAATTTATTAGCAATGCTTCTTTGTGTGGCTGGGTTACTACCATAGACATGGGCCTTAACCTTTCTTACCACATCTTGTAGACGATTGACCCCAGGTCATGGATTTGCTTGATTTTTCCTGTTGGAATTAATTCCTTGCAAGACTTTCCCACTTTATTTAACACTGAGCTAATCCCTTTCTTCAAAACAACATGTTTCTGCTTACAGGCTTCATTGATAGAAAAAGCAATGATGTAGCATTCCCAAAAAGGTATTATGAGAGCAACACATGTGCAACTGTTGTGAAGATAAGTGATAACAAAAAATTCATCTTCCAGAACACTGACTTTGGAACTCACATGGCAGTGCCACAATATCATTCCCAACTTGTTACCAGAGATCAGAAACAATTCTCCATATTATCAGGTTTATGAAGTGTAGGAGATTTAAATGAATGGGCTGAATTGAACAGAAGTCAAAACTGCTGAAACAACTGGAGGCACTACAAGGGTGGATCAAATATAAACCGGAATTTGTATCTGGAGGCTCTGGTAGCGAACTGTAAAGGTTGCGGTTTGAAGGGGAAGTTGGTGAGGGTGTCTGGAGTAGGGATCTTGATGTGTTGCACTCCGAAGAGTGGCCGCTTGCTTCAGTACGCCATGAGCGAGCAAGAGGTACACACGTCTGTTGCGCAATGCATTATTATTGTTTGGTGATAGAAGGCACTAAACCATCTGAAATTTTGAGAAGCCTCCATGGGCAGTTCGGGGAAGCCACCCTTTCGAAGATGCAGGTGTATGATTGGCACAAAAAAAATTTAGCAGGCCGGGATTCAGTGGAAAATGAGCCGGCAATGAACAATCATCACTGCAGACAACATTCGTGCTGTACGGGACCTTATTGAGGAGGATTGGCGCGTAACAATTTCTGAAATTGCTTCACACGTTGAAATAAGCTTCGGAAGTGTTCAAGCCATCATCAGTGATGAACTCAAATTCCGAAAATTGCAAGGCCACACACTGCTCTGTTGACACAAGAAAAACTGACAAAAATGCATTGGACACCTCTGGAACATCCTCCTTACAGTCCAGATTTGTCACCCTGTGACTATCATTTATTTGGGCCACTGAAAGAAGACCTGGGAAGAAGGTGATTTGCTGACAATGCAGCGGTAGAGGAGTTCGTGCGCAACTGGCTGACTACACGTCATCCCTCATTCTTCAAGGACGGCATCAAAAAGTTGCCAACTCGATGGCAAAAGTGTGTTGGAAATGCAGGAGACTATGTAGAAAAATGAGGTGGTGGTTTTGTATTTTTTTGTTAATTCAATGAAATTGTAAACAATAATTCCGGTTTATATTTGATTCACCCAACAAAACTCACAGTATAGGAAAAAAGCTACATTCAGAAAAATAGAGACAAATTAATGAATTTTGAAATTCTCAGGAAAAAAATTTAATTATGAGGTTCATTCGTGTATCTCCAGGGGAAAAGAATATACAGTACTATCAATAGTCAACATAACAGTCAGATTCTATTAGATAACAGTAAGGATATTTGCCAAAATATGTCCAGGTAAGAAAGCAAAATATGAAGTGAGGTGTATATTTCTGATATCGGTACTATAACAGGTAAACAAAATGCAGATAATTTGGAAGAACTGGGAGACAATCCTGTACAAATTAAGGTTGAAATGGAAAAATCATATAGGGGAAAAATATCTGATGTTAGATGGCCAAAATGAGCTGAGAAAAGATCAATTGGAAAGATGGCAAAAATCCATTAGGTTCAATGCTTGAAGTGATGATTAGATGTAAAAAATGGC
This sequence comes from Diploptera punctata, assembly GCA_030220185.1. Classification (NCBI taxonomy): domain Eukaryota; kingdom Metazoa; phylum Arthropoda; class Insecta; order Blattodea; family Blaberidae; genus Diploptera; species Diploptera punctata. Next base: position 181,491 of record JASPKZ010008885.1, read on the forward strand.
CAACAATTTAGCCAACAGTAATGTTTCGGGATTTATGTAAAATATTTCTAGCACATTTTTGAGACCCTGTCATTTATAAAATTCTTATAGTTCCTTTCAGATTTTTGCAAATCAATAGCAGTAACAATTTAGATGTTATAAGTTGGTTTGTTATTATAACTGATAATATAATTATAACAACATATTAAGTCTTGGGTCATCATATGGTTATATAAACCATATTATTACAAACATAAAAAGAAATTATATTTATACGACACAATGCAGCAGAGGTAAAGAGAAAACTTTTTAAATAAAAAATTAAAAAGACTTATAGACTTACTTATGTCAAATTCAACAAAACATAATTATATACTGTCAAAATTACCTTGCATATTAATAATGATTACTAAATACAAATTTTATTTATATGACAATGAGTATTTCTGTGAATTCAAAATTGTTCCTAATTTTCCATTAATTAACCATCATAGATGAAAGACAAAAGAAGATATTGATTATTTTTTATTTCATTCGCCTCATACTTAATAACTCCTAGCATACCCAGGGTTTCGTCACATCCTTTGTAACATTCTCAATGTTGTGTCACGTTCACAACTGACGTCTGGCTGCCTTCTATCCTGCAGACTGACCTCGCACCATCTGATGGCTGACCGACGAACTTCCAAATCAGTCCTCTCTCCTTATAACCGGGTATTTCAAAATTCATAGTTGTATTTTCATTCTTGCATATGTAAAAAAAAAAAAAATACATATGCAAGAATGAAAATACAACTATGAATTTTGAAATACCCGGTTATAAGGAGAGAGGACTGATTTGGAAGTTCGTCCGTCAGCCATCAGATGGCGTGGAGGTCAGTCTGCAGGATAGAAGGCAGCCGGACGTCAGTTGTGAACGTGACACAGCATTGAGAATGTCACAAAGGATGTGACGAAACCCTGGGTATGCTAGGAGTTATGAAGTATGAGGTGAGTGAAATAAAAAATAAACAATATTAAAAAACCTCATAGTGTTATTTCCTATCTACATAACTTAACAAAAGAAGATACACATTACAGATGAACCAAAGTCAATTTAACTAACAAGTAAAAACATCATTTATTAGAGTTTTTACACCGCTTATCAGAATGTTTATGTGCAAATTTTAACAACAAAATTTTTAAATACCGTTATATAAACTTTTAAAAATGATTTTTACATATTGTCAGAATGAATGATACTGCTTGCTTATTTTAATTTTATTGTAATATACTGTTTACTATATGCAAGTGACAATGATTCCTGACATTCCCTATTACCCACCCATCAATGACACTCAGAGTGCATATCATTCATTTATGGTATAATAAATATTAATTTGATTTATTTAGAATTGTTTCCAACTGAATTGAGTCATTTCTGACATCTGTTTAAATTACCATTCATAGAGTTCTGGAATTCCTTAAGTTTTTGTTATTTTTTTCATCCATGTACTTATTTTAACAAAAGAAGGAATATACAAACCATTCTAAATATATTTGAAGAGAAAATTTTTTTGCCTAGACCGGGACTCGAACCCGGGACCCTTGGCTTTCCGGGCCAAGTGCTCTACCAACTGAGCTACCGAGGCGAGTTACGATCTAGACGCAAATTTTTCTCTTATGTACGTTGTAATTCCCTCGCGCCAAATGCTTGAAACCATAGCTTATATCTTTGCAAATGGCGGCTTCTTAGTTAAGAAGACAATTATTGGGAATTTAAATGTCTTCTTAACTAAGTAGCTGCCATTTGCAAAGATATAAGCTATGGTTTCAAGCATTTGGCGCGAGGGAATTACAACGTACATAAGAGAAAAATTTGCGTCTAGATCGTAACTCGCCTCGGTAGCTCAGTTGGTAGAGCACTTGGCCCGGAAAGCCAAGGGTCCCGGGTTCGAGTCCCGGTCTAGGCGAAAATTTTTCTCTTCAAATATAATTTATCATTCTAAATAGTTGATTTAATGGAAGGTTGCACTCATTGTATTGCATGGAAACAAAAATATGTTATGTATCGGGGATATAGGAAGATAACAGAGGAGGAATGATAGGAATTAGTTGTCTCTTGCATGCAAGGGCTAGATATACCTTTGTTACTAATAAATTGTAAATCCAGACAACAGTTATAGTACAATACAATTATATCCAGGTAATGGTAGTCAATTTTCATTTCAATATTACCAATAACATGTCATTATTCTTAGCTTTATTGTACCTATAGTATTATTTTTCATATATTTCAAATTAAATTAAAACATCCGAAATTCCTAAGATTGTGCTAGTATAGCTACTTATAAATATCTTTGTTGAATTTGTAAATAGCATATAACTCCAATTAAAATGAGAACATTTTCAGATACATTAAGTTTCTTTTTTTGAATATATTATTTTATGAAAAAAAAATATTTATCTGGCCACTGAAGTATAAAGTACGGAGTTATGACATTGTCAAAACCACTTTCAATTCTTTGTGATACATCTACTTTTCATATTGCATATATTTTATCACATTCAGTACCATAAACCAGTTAAGGCGTTTAAAGAGACTATCGTGTATGCGGCCGTCAGTCAGTTAACTCGTTTTAGAGTGGGCGCGAACAAACCACGTTTATATTCGGCACCTAAATATTGTGTTGGCTTAGTATGTCTTGGAGATCATAGATGGCATGTAAATGTACATTTTCTATTCCCGTTTGACATGTTTAACCTTGGTGAATCCCCTTTTATTTTTAAAACAAACAACACATGGAATTCGTTCACCCAAACTTGCCTCCAGGCTCCAATGCAGTCGTATATGTTTCTCGTTATTGCGCTGTTGTTTATGGCGTGAGTGAAACCATGGCGAAAGACAAATATCTCACTGAAGAAGAATTAGTGAATATTTTGTATAATGATGATTCAGGTGATGAACTGATTCCTGAATTAGAAGATTCACAAAGTGAAAGTGAAGATGAACTTCCACTTCCTGAAATTGATACCATGTGATGTCAATCACCCAAGTTATTTCACCATCAAATCCTACTAGGATATCTCCTTTAGGTATGTACAAAATTTGAATTTTCTAGGACTAATAGTTTGTGAATAATGGTCCATTTTCTGAAGTGCCACGAAAAGGGTAGCTGGGGTATTTAAATGGCTGGCCTGTGGGTTTAAATTCCCTGCTCAGTGCCTGGTACTGAATGTGACTTAGAATGTCATGCATTGATCATGAACATACTGTATGATTTAATATAATCAAGTTGGGAATACTGCACGAGTTTACATTGACGGTTACTGGGTGTTCATCGCTACAGGATTTCTCATTTAGCAATGGTGGTACTTTTCATGTTAAATAGGAGAGATTGAAGATATTCAATGTTAATCCAACAAAGATTTTACAGGACCAGGAGGTGGGCAGTTATAATCAAACATATAACAGTTGGAGATTTGAAAAGATGCCTTCCTTTCTCTTGTAACTACTTTTCCATATGATTCTACAGAGAAGGAATTTTTTATTGAACTTTTTGTAATCTGCAGAGAAGTTTGACATGTACAAACTTGGAAGTAAAATGGAAAATAACTAGCACTAGAAAAAGCAGTAGAAAATATTGACCTTTTTATTGGAAAATAATGACATATTATGTCAACTATTTTAACACAGTAAATGTCAACAAAAACTGCACAACTGAGTGATTTTGATTCTAGCCGGACATAGCCATCGGAAAATATATGAAATCCCGACATTTTCTGGAATATTGGTTTTATATTATTCATTCAACAACGAAAAACTTCATTTGGGCCCTTTTACTCAATGCAATACCTTCGCAACATAAATATACAACTGCTCTTAGGTGTCACGTGATTCAGAGGAGAATAATTTGTATTGATTTGAAGATATGCAAAATCAATGACTTAAGTCTATTTAAAAATAAACATAAAATTGTACTCAGCAATAAAATTATAGAGAATGCCAAGATTTGTGTTCCTTTTCATACAAGAAGCTATATTTATGAATGTTTCATGGTGTTCCATTTGAACTTCCTTGATTTCAATTTACTTAATCATTATTAACAAGGTAAGCAGATTTATGAAATGAGGCTGGTATTAAAAGGGAAACTCAAAGAATTTGTATTTAATTTGATTTTGAAGTTGATTGCTGGTGTCACTATGTTGCATAAAGCAAAAATGGTGGCTCTGCAGTAATGCAAGCAACCAGTGGTGTGGTGTGCAGAGATGAAATCTGTGATTTTAATAAAGTAAAGTAAAGTGATCCCACAACAGGCCTCAGGAGGCCCTTCGGGTAGTAGGAGGTTAAGGCTCCCACTTTTTCTAGACAATCGGCACTTTATGTCAGCCCTGCATGATGGCTGCCTTTACCCCAAGAACAAGCATCTGGTACTCATTTCCATTAGAGGCTGAGTCGACCCCAGGGTCATAGTGCCGCCAGAAGGTTTGGGTCAGTTTAAAAATCTTGATCCCAACGGGACTTGAACCCTCGACCTTCCGGCTTGTAGTGCAGTGCCTTAACCACTACGCCATGGCATGCCCCTGTGATTTTAATTTATAACAAAATTAGAGTTACATCTGATGCAAAATCAATTAGGGCCTGGTTCAATAAGTTACTTATAACTGGCAAGTGTCATAAAACAATCTGGTGGAGCTTGGCTTTCCATGACTAAAGAAAAGGTGGAATAAATTCAAGCAGGATTTCAGATAAGCCCGAATAAGTCCATTTGCCAGGCACCAAGGCAATTCAATGTGCCTCAGACAACTGTGAATTGAGTTCTGTATAAGCAGCTTTGGAGTCACAATGTTTGGGGATCCCTCAATGCAACATTTGCTAATCAATGGATTAAACGCGACAGACCGATATTGTGCCACCATGTTCACCGGATCTAACTTTATTAATTAAATAAAAATAAAACATAGTTTTATTTGATTTTCATATTTATAACTAACTTTGTTGGAATTTTTTCTCTGGGGTTACATGAAGGACCATGTATCTGTGATTCCAGTGAATGATGTACCAAAATTACAAACTTGAATCCGTGATGTAATTGCCACAGTAACAGGTAAAATGTTAATGACAACACTCCAAAAAATTGAATACAGGTTGAATATTGTTTGTGCTACCATTTGGACACATATAGGTGTAGTAGTGTGCATAAATAAAATACACAAGTTTTTCATGACTTCTCTATAATTTCATTGCTCTATCTTTCATACTTTCCATTTTATGATTAATTTAAATTTAGGAGGTTTGAGTGGAACACTCTATATATCACAATTTTGCTAATTTACTGACTTTCAAAATAAACTATTCATTTGTTATACATATATATATATATATATATATATATACTATTTGCTACTAAAAACTAATTAATTGTTAATAAACTGTTATAAATTTATAAAAATAGATTAATATTTTATTTTCATAAAATAGATGCTTTGAAAAACTAAGTGTAACTAATTTAATTTCAACAGTAATTATGTATTAATTTTTAAATACTTTGCATATTATCAGCTTGTATAAGATTCATGGTGTGTTCGGTTGAGGTATTATTCAAAATTAAAATATGAAATTATGGAATATTCACCTGAAAGGTCCGTCTCCTCAATTTAATTAACTGTAGCGATTTCGGGACTTGTCCCATCATTGGCAGCATTCAAAACTGGTGTTTTACTGAAGATCTGGTAGAGGGGGTTACATGCATTGGGTTCGTTTTCGTTTATCAGACTGTCATTGTTGTGAGCTGCTTTCATGATTTCCATTTCTTCGAGTATGTTTATCTTTGCTGGATTATTTTCTCTGTCCACCGAAGATAAACGTACTCGAAGAGATGGAAATCATGAAAGCAGCTCACAACAACAATCTGATAAATGAAAACGAACCCAATACATATAACTCCCTCTACCAGATCTTCAGTGAAACACCAGTTTTGAATCCTGCCGATGATGGGACAAGTCCCGAAAGCGCTACAGTTAAATAATTAATTAAGTTGAGGAGACGGACCTTTCAGATGAATATTCCATAATTTTATATTTTAATTTTGCATATTATACTATTTTGTATGACATGTCTACTCTTGGAGCATGCCATACTGATAAAACTTTCTCAATTAGACATTACTTATGTTGTATGATAAAATCACTTGTACAGGAATTTGTTTTGTTAGTAAATTAAATTTAGACATACGACACTAATAGCTAACTTTTATGAATTCTTTTAAGAAGTGGACTGACAGTATTCTGATTACCTACGTCCTCATTCTGATTACCTACGTCCTCAAGATTATCTAATACCGTTCTCATTTCATTAAGTTATTTTTTTAAATGGGGTTTCACAATCTACTATTTTTAATATATGTTAATGCTTAAAATCTCGAAAGGGTATGCAATTTATTGACTTCTATAATTTATAAAATAAAATAAGGTAAAATACACCTTCTTAGGTAAAATCCATCGTCCTCAACTTATAAAATATGTAATCTTTATGCCTGTAGGCCTTTCAGAACAACCGTTCCATCTTCAGCAGTTCACTCTTCGCTACAGCATCAACCATCATACTGGATGCTGTAGCGAAGAGTGAACTGCTGAAGATGCAACGGTTGTTCTGAAAGGCCTACAGGCATAAAGATTACATATTTTATAAGTTGAGGACGACGGATTTTACCTAACAAGGTATATTTTAACTTATTTTATTTTATGACTCTCCACCTCAACAGTTTTAACAATGAATTTTATTAATATTGATTCTATAATTTAATCTTATATTATATAAATGATAGTTTTAAAAAACTAAAACAGCATGCTTTATTAGAAAACCGAACTCAAAAATGAAAAATAATTTTAATTTCCAACACGCTTGGGATAAATTTAAAGTGGTCAACAAAAAAATCATCTCCAACACATATAGAATAAAACTAGAGTTATCAACAAAAAGAAAATAATTTTACCATCAAAAGCGTGGGGTGCTCTATATCAATTAATATATTTGATAATAAACAGTAAAGTCTATAAGAAGAACATGTAAAAATCATAAAAAGCATCCCATGCTTTTGATAGTAAAATTATTTTATTTTTGTTGATAATTCTAGTGTTATTCTATATGTGTTGGAGATGATTTTTTTGTTGACCACTTTAAATTTATCCCAAGTGCGTTGGAAATTAAAATTATTTTTCATTTTTGAGTTCGGTTTTCTAATAAAGCGTGCTGTTTTAGTTTTTTAAAACTATTATTTATTTTTTTATTTTTTAGTTTTAATATTTTACAGAATAAGATAAGAATGTAAATATCTTTAAATTCCATACTATTGTAGTATGAGCTAAAAGGATTACTCTTCTAAAAAAAATCCTCCCCAACCAGATACGAACCAGTGACCTATGGATTACTGAAATTATATACCACTAGTTCGCCGCTCTACCAACTGAGCTCTTACAACGATTGACTAAAAAGTCGACAAGTCCGTAACCTATTATACCAGTTTTAATTTTTTTTATTTTCTGATGATTCTAGCCAGGAATTTAGAAATTAAATATGAAATTATTGTAGTGTCACGGGTCCTTTACAAGTATACAAAGTTTCAAGTCGATCCAATGTCTCTAAATGGGTGAACATCATGTTCAAAGATTCCGTTACAGAAATACAAAGACACTTTTTTTGATTTTCTGATGATTCTGGCCAGGATTTTAGAAAATGAATATGAAATTATTGTATTGTCACGGGTCCTTTACAAGTATACAAAGTTTCAAGTCTATCCTATGTTTCTAAGTGGATGAAAATCGTGTTCAAAGATTCCGTTACATAAATACAAAGACACTTTTTTTAAATTATTTTCTGATGATTCTGGCCATGATTTTAGAAAATAAATATGAAATTATTATATAGTCACGGGTCCTTTACAAGTATACAAAATTTCAAGTCGATCCAATTATTTTAAGTGGGTGAAAAATGCATTGAAAGATTCAGTTACACAGATAGATAGATACAGGTCAAGCTAATATAAAGCGTGTAAAAAGAAATTTAATATCTTATAATATGAGAGAAAAATTGCACTTGAGCAGAGATTTGAACAAAAGATTTCCAGATTTATGTTCTGCTTCACTTATATTAAATTAATGTTGGGAAGTAAACATTATGAGGTATTAAGTTATTAAGGTAGAATATGTTTATCACTCACCTCATATTGAACAATATGAGGTGAGTGATAAAAATGTTCTACCTTAATGAATATACCTCATAGTGAGAATTCCTAAAATAAGTAATTATGAGGTATAATCATTAAAATTCATCGGAGAACATATTGTTTAAACAACTCACCTCATAGGTATCGCGATTTCAAACATAGTCATGTTCATCTTCAGCCATAACTCCGACTGACGAAATTCTTCGGCCTTCAACTATTCTATTGTCGCCATCTTCAGTGCTGCCATCTATGGTTGAATTTATGAACTTCGAAATCGATGTAATTTCGTTAGGGATATCAAAATTCATTGATCTATTTTTGTTTTTCTGAATGTATATTTTTTCCCAAACTGTCAATTCCAAAGGTTTCTCTGCTTGTTTTAAAAGTTTAGCTTCTCTTCCAATTTTATGATGTTCTAATAAACTATGTGCAGCAATTGCAGATTTTTCAATTTCACAATTTTTAATATTTCTGAAATGTTCTTTTGTCCAAATTTCCAAATTCCTTTTTGTTTTTCCTATATAAACTTTATTGCAATCTTCACAATTTATTTGATAAATTCCAGATTTCTTACTGTCTGGAACATTGACTTTTTTATTGGTACTTAGAAGATTACCCAGACTAAATTTATTTATTGGTGCCAAAGAAATGTTGTATTTGTCAAAAAAATTTTGAAATTTTCTATGCATTTCAGGAAGGTAAGTATTTTTCTTGTATTTTTTCTTTTCTTTGCAATTTTGTAGAGTAGTATATTCATTAAGTCTTTTTTTGTGTTTGAATTTCTTCAACTTATTGATAATTAATTCTTTATCAAAACCATTTAATCTAGCAGTGTTTAAGATATGTTTAAACTCTTTGTTGAAATTTTCTTCGTTTAATGGTACATTTGTCAATCTGTAAATTAAGCTATTGAATATTGCATGCTTATGAGCAATGTGATTGAAACCTGATGATTTAATGTAATTATCTGTATGAGTTCCTTTTCTAAATATATCAAATTCAATTCTCAGTGTTTGATCATTCCTAATTATACATAGATCCAAAAAAGATATTGAAGATGCTCTTAAATTATTGAACCTTCAGGATGAATCAGTAAAGTTTACCGTTGAATTAGAAAAAGAAAACAAAATTCCATTTTTGGATCTATGTATAATTAGGAATGATCAAACACTGAAAATTGAATTTGATATATTTAGAAAAGGAACTCATACAGATAATTACATTAAATCATCAGGTTTCAATCACATTGCTCATAAGCATGCAATTCAATAGCTTAATTTACAGATTGACAAATGTACCATTAAACGAAGAAAATTTCAACAAAGAGTTTAAACATATCTTAAACACTGCTAGATTAAATGGTTTTGATAAAGAATTAATTATCAATAAGTTGAAGAAATTCAAACACAAAAAAAGACTTAATGAATATACTACTCTACAAAATTGCAAAGAAAAGAAAAAATACAAGAAAAATACTTACCTTCCTGAAATGCATAGAAAATTTCAAAAATTTTTTGACAAATACAACATTTCTTTGGCACCAATAAATAAATTTAGTCTGGGTAATCTTCTAAGTACCAATAAAAAAGTCAATGTTCCAGACAGTAAGAAATCTGGAATTTATCAAATAAATTGTGAAGATTGCAATAAAGTTTATATAGGAAAAACAAAAAGGAATTTGGAAATTCGGACAAAAGAACATTTCAGAAATATTAAAAATTGTGAAATTGAAAAATCTGCAATTGCTGCACATAGTTTATTAGAACATCATAAAATTGGAAGAGAAGCTAAACTTTTAAAACAAGCAGAGAAACCTTTGGAATTGACAGTTTGGGAAAAAATATACATTCAGAAAAACAAAAATAGATCAATGAATTTTGATATCCCTAACGAAATTACATCGATTTCGAAGTTCATAAATTCAACCATAGATGGCGACAATAGAATAGTTGATGGCCGAAGAATTTCGTCAGTCGGAGTTATGGCTGAAGATGAACATGACTATGTTTGAAATCGCGATATCATGGAAGCATGAATCCTATGAGGTGAGTTGTTTAAACAATATGTTCTCCGATGAATTTCTGTTTCACTTACTAAAATGCTGAGGCACAAACCTCAGGTTGATTTGAAAAATGCATAAAGTACTTCAGATTCTAACCTGGTACATTCTTCTCTTCAGATATAACAGATATTGTATATTCCCAAACATAGCAAACTGCCAATAAAACTAAATTGGTTATTATATACCTCACCTCCTGTTTTGCAAAATATATGAGGTGAAGTGTGTAATAAATAACCAATTCAATTTCATGTTGATTCATGACAACTGATCAGTAATCGCTTTTATGGTCTATACCATAAACATTTAGAGTTCACTGTTGTATTGTAAATTGTATTGCTTATTAAGATAGGTGTTTAATACCCAACCCATAAAAAAACTTCCACTATAGCAGCAAGTAACAGTAATTTCATCACTACATTGTATCCAACTAGGACAAAAATGTAATACAAGTCCAAATAATAATGATACATTTCAAGCTTCAAGCTTGGTCTAACTGAATAGTCAATAAAAACCAATAAAAATCCTAACATTAATTTGTTAATTTCAAACCAAAAACTAGTATTTTAGATTTCCTACAATCTAGTAGCAAAAAAAGTATAACAATGCCACATTTAACTAATTAATGGTTAGAAGGTTTTTATGGGTTTGGTCCGATTGTTTGATGCGAAGAAAAATTTCAACTATGACAAAATATATAATTATTCTTAAATATGTAACAATATTATAACAATTTCATTCTGATGCTGTTTTCCATTAAATATTTATTTTATTTTTTAAAATAGTAGATATCAGAATTCATAATACGATAAAAAAACATCTCAAATTGTAAATATGAGATGATGCTTTGGAAACAAACTCTTCACATATTCTGGGAGACGAATAATAAAGAAATATCCATAAGAATTCTCGTTCTAAAAAAAGATTTTGTATTTGACGATGCATCTATGTGCTTATTACAACACCATATCTTACAAGACCAGCATCACTTTTACACTATTTACAATAACATAGAGAAAAATAATTAAAAACAAATATTATCTGTACAAAACGATTTAAGTTTGTACAATTGTTTATTTTGAAAAAAAATAATAAAAAGGAAAAGGAAAGATTTCTATTTAGAGAGAACTTTTTTCATACATGAAGGATGGAGCGTTCGATTTTATACAAATAAAAACACATGCAATGTGACATGATATAAAAGTACTATGTGCACAGACAGAAAAAAGAAACAACAAATGGCTTGTACTTCATCCGCGCACATATTTACATATAGAAAAAACAAGATTATTGCAACGTGAGGTACAACCTATTATCCTGCAGATATATCTAAATATTTTTTTATATTTTTTCTCAGTCTCAGTATTAACTGTTACTGATCTCAATAAATATTTACATTAGAGTGTACAAGAATTCAACCAGCTGACAGGTACACCTTTTTTATTTATTTATTTTTTTATTTTATTTTTTTTTACCATTTCATTCACGTGCTAGATCAAAGTGTTTAACATTTCTTCAAAAGATACGGTAGCATCACAACCATTGACAATCTGATATCCTCCATACAAGCCATTTGTTAACTAGTTGTACAAGTTTCACTTGATTTTAACTGCAAACCATATCTTTTAAATAAAATATAAACTTACAAATACAGTTTCTATATTCACACATACAATATGTACAAAAATATTAATTTGTGTCTTCAACCAGTAATTGACTTTTGTACACTAAGTCTTTATGCACTCACCTATGCTACTTTACACTGTGCAAATATACATCAAAGTCTAAAAGAGTTAAATATACCACATCGCACACACCCTCATTCAATAGTTAACGAGAAACTGGATATAATAAATTTTAATTTAAAACACTATTAAATTTTAAGTCGTTACGAGTTTGTACAAGTTCCGCACTTAGTGCCAGGGACTACTCACTTGGTGAACATCCCCCTCCAATGATTGCTGCACGATGTCAGATCACTTATAAAATGGTTAGATTACCACGTTCATCACCTAACCTCACAGCCCTCACTCTCCGGTGGTACAGTTTCCGTTGTACCTTCCTGGCTAGTCTTCATGACATAACCTTCCTGACACCGAGCAAGTTTTAAACGAATTGGAGTTTTAGACGTCCGTTCTGAACCCTCACTGCCTTCTGCACTGGCAGGTGGTACCACTTCACTGTCCACTGCAGGAGTAGTGGCTGGTTCATCACTATTTGCACTACGCTTATTAAACCTGATTATAAGTTTTGGAGCACTAACATTCTCGTCTGCAGTGATTATCTGCACTTGATGCTGTGATTCTGATGACTGTTTTTGTTTGCGTCGTTTCCCTGTCTCTAGTTTACTCTGCTTCTTTTCAGCTTCGTCAAAGTCTGCCATTATCATACGACGGAACTTCATACTCTCCCGTTTAAGTTCCTCGACAGATGGCTTTTGAACGCTTGTTAACCGCTTCTTGGGAGGCCGTACTCTCAGTTTCTTATCCTCCAGGTTGGTGTCAGTTTCTGATCCACCGATGATACTATTTCCAATTTTGATTTTCAACTTTGGAGGGGCAAACACCATAATAGGACCAGATGCAGGAATGGTCGACTTGGGCGGACGACCTCTCCTCTTTATAGGAGGTGTAGTGGTGTTATCAGGCTGAGAGGCATTGCTTCCCGTTGAACCGACACTGCGTCTCCTTTCTGGAGGAACAGCATCATCTGGATCTCCAGGAAGATCGAAGTGCCTCAAAGATGAAGGAAACGCCTTATCTTTTCTGCGTTTCTTCTCCATGTTGGCATCCACAACAGCCTTATAGTCCTCTCGTGTAGGTATGGTTGTCATGGAAGCCACTGCCTTAGGGATAGTGATCACATTCCTGTTGACAGGTGGTATAGCAGCTGGTGCAGTGGCCTGACCAGTCACTGCACCTGCAGCAGGATCATCCATGTTCATGTCCTGTGAACAATATTGTCTCAATAGCTCTTTCTTCCTCATGCGACGAAGATTTGAAGTTCCAGATGACGATGCTGCAGAAGATATTGCCGTAGTAGCTGCTGGAATGTAGTTGGATACTGCAACCACATCCAGAGGTGGCATGACTGGTTGCTGCTGTTGAGGTGGCACAGTAGATGCAGTTGGATAGTTAGCATCTAGGAATGGACCCTTGATCTTAACCTTCAGCTGATTTCTTGAATCTGATAGAGATACCTTATTGTTTGATGTAGCTGTTTCACTAGTAGTTTGATTTGTGGGTTGTTCGTCCACTGACTTTGTAACTTCCTCTGTGAAGGTCTGAGTTTCTGGAGCTTTGCTGGCTTGAAGTGCAGAATGGAGCTCCTTCTCAAGATCCTCCACAAAGTCTGTAACATGCTGTTCTGCAGCTGCCGTCGCAAATGTTCCAAGTAAATGATTATGGTACGCTGAGGGGTTATTACTAGGTGTGGGCTCATATGATGAACTGTATGTTCTCATATCTACAGGCCCTGGTAATAAGGGCTGTACAACATCAGGAAACTGTTCCAGTCTGTTGTCAGATGTGGCATTACTCGGTGGGTGCAATATATCATCTGGCAAGGGTGAAGGAGGTCTCAGATCATTATAAGAACTTCGTAACTTATTTGGCATCGGTGTTGGAGGAGGAGAGTCACGAGAGAGAAATGGAGTGTCAGAGAGTTTCCTCTCATGCATATCCGTGGATCGTCTCCTCTCTCGCATGGCACGCAGATTTTCAACACTCTCACTCGGAGAGTCATCATCGAACTCGAGATCATACACTGTGCCCACCAACTTGCTGTGGATCGTATTAAAGTCACTGTCTGGAAAGTGCTGCACGTGTTGACCCCTACCCCTTCCCCGGCCTCTTCTCGAACCACCACGTGGTTGATTGTACATGGCACGACTCACACGTTTATTCCCGGCTGCATCTCGCATTCGATTCTGAGCTGTGTTCTTCCCACTGTTCATTTCCTGTTGTCGTGGAGATTTTCCTGGTGACTTACCTGGTGATTTACTTTGCTGAGAAATGAATCGAGCAGAAGTTCGTGTTGGTTTTGTAGGAATCTTTTTGCCAGCAGCAGTTGTATTAGAGGCAGTTTTGGGAGTTTGTGGCTCTGAGAGTGCTATGGGCGGTGGAGGAGGAGGAGGTGGTGGTGGTGGAGCTGCAGGAGCCGGTGTTTGTGGTGCAGGTGATGGTGTCGGTGGTGTCTGTGTTGGTGGCATGGCAGGGGAAGACTGATGGTGATTTGCAATTGGCGACATCGGTAGAGGAAGTTGTGGAATGGGTTCCTGAGGTTGTACAAATGATGGAGGATCAGAGTGTTGCATGACAGGAGAAGGAGCTGGCCCCATTAAGTTGGGAGTGGCAACAGATGGGGAAGGAGACATCATTGCAGCAGTGAGAGCCATATTATGTGATGATGAAGTAAATGCTGCAGCACAAGGAGGTGGCATGTGAGGAGGCTCTTCAGGAGGCTTTGGGACAGGTGGTAATAGTGGTGTAGGAAAAGGTGGACCAAATGGAGGATACAACCCTCCTGGTGATGAATATGTCATTTGAGCACAAGAAGGCGGAGGAAACAGAGCAACAGGGCCTACAAATGGTGATGCTTCTGAGTAAGTATGGTATGAAGCAGCATCAGTTATATATGGAGGTATACTTGGATGTAATCCCTGGTATGACGTAATATCTGTTCCTGAGGGATTATGAGGTGGCAAATGAAGATCATCACGTTTATTTGGATCAGGTTCTTCGCGGTGAGAGGATGAAGAAGTTGATGATGCTGAAGATGACGACGATCGTCTAGCAGGAATCATTTCACTTTCTGTC
Source organism: Diploptera punctata (assembly GCA_030220185.1). NCBI lineage: Eukaryota > Metazoa > Arthropoda > Insecta > Blattodea > Blaberidae > Diploptera > Diploptera punctata. The sequence goes on from JASPKZ010008885.1 coordinate 196,550, forward strand.
CATTTAGTTCGGTTACGGAGATCTGTATAAGGTGATGGGGCTGGAGGTAATGACTCATAATGATGTGCAGGTACAAGTCCATGATGCTGTTCTGTCATAAATTCTACACTTGGAGGGACCCAACGCTCATCTGCTTGAGCACTATTGCTACGATCAAGTTTTTCACGGCCAGGAATCGAAACTTTTGGAACTTCTAATTGCATGCTACATGCATGATAATCGTAAGGTCCATTTGCATCACTACTGACATATGGTGGAACTTCTGTTTTGTCAAGCTGCTCTTCAGGTGGTTGTGGTGCTTCTGGCAGTTTATTCTCCATGCTACAATCGATGTTAACTGGTGGCATATCTGGCTTAGATTCACTGCAAATATCAGGTGGTTTGTCTTCTTTCACTTCACAAGCACTTGGCTCTACAGTTTCCACAACTTGCTGACAAGATGGAGGGTCCTCAGGTCTCTCTTCAGTAATATCTTCCAATCGTATTGATGGTTCCTCCTGGACGGGTGCAATGGTTTCCGATGTCTCAGGTTGAATGACGCTTGTTGTTGACTTCTTTGCATATTCTAACCTTAATTTTTCTACTAGCAAATGTGTCTCTCTAGCACTATCTTCTTTTGAATCTTCTTTAAACAGAAATTCACTGCTGAAGGAAAAAGTTAAAGGTGGAGCACGCATTATTTCCTCAGAATCTCTTGCAATGCTAAACCCATCATCATTCACTGTCTCGTCTACAGCCAATATGTCATTCTCAAAATCAAAGAGTTCAGATACTGGAGGATCCTTCGATGGTTGCTGAGGTGAGAATATAGATCGTTGAGGATAATTTGGCACTGTGAGAGAAGATGATCGTGAAGTGATTTTCTTTGCTTCCAGTGGCTCCTGTTCTGGAACTTGAAACTCATTGCCTAAGTCCAGAGCACAAGCTTTTTCTAACTGTGGCATGAGAGTGAAGGAACCCGGTGTGGACGTTTTGTTCTCTGCAACAACAGGGGCTACTTGCTCCCGCTCTGGAGACAACACAGGTGCGGTCAGTTCTTTAAGACCTGCCTCACTGGGCACCTCTTCAGGTACTGGCTGTTTAACTGGAGATGCATCCAATTTTATAGATTCTACACAGGGTTTCACATCTTCTTCTGATTCAACCTTCACTGAATCTGCTTCCTGAATATTTATTTCACCACCTTCAAAGATACCCAATGCTTTTTTCTTACATTTTGGCATTGGTTTAGCTTTCTTCTTTGAACCATCTTCATCTCCATCACCAGATTCTACAGAAATTCTTCTCAAGGTATCCTCCTTTTCATTTTGTGATGTGCATTCTGCTGGTTTTTCAACTTTCTTAATCACAGTTTCTTTGTCTGTGTTTGCTTTTTGTGTATTTTCCACAGAAGAAACAACTTCCTTGTTTTTGATCTTCTTCACATCTTCATTTTCAGACACTGGTTTATCCTTCACTGCAAGTTTCTTAGATACTGATTCATCCATTTTAACCAGAATATCAGAAGATTTTTGTTTTTCTTTAGTTTGAATCTCATGTCTGATAGATGATTTCTTTTCCACTTCTTTAACTGCAACATCTTTCTTAGTTTCTTTATCAACTATTTTTTCAGGAGATGTTGATCCAAAGAGTCGGTCCATTTTTCTGTCTCTTTTTTCAAAGAGGCGGTCTAATGTTACTTTGGACGTTTTCTTGCCAGGAGTCTCTCTTTCTGCTTTTCTTTCACTAATTTCACGTTCCAATTGACTTCCCAAGGATTCCTTTTCCACTTCTACTTTCTTGTCAGTTTTCTTGGCCGCAGGTGGAATGTGCTCAACGGATCGGATTCGTTCTTTGCGGGGAGGCGTTTCAATGTCACTGCGCAAGCCTCCATCAACATCACTTGATTTTCTCTTCCTTGCTTCATGTTGATCTTTTTGCGGGGTTCGCAAACACTTGCCGGAGGGGGAATTATCTCCACTTTTGGCACTAGATAAATCTCCTGGTCTACTGTCAACATTTCTGAGCCTATCTTCTTCACCTGGTCCATGCTTCCGCCCTCTCCCTTTGGTTCGTGATGATTCATCTCTCTCAATAATCGGCGGCTGAAACTCAAGTTCAGGCCGCCCGTCGGAAGTTTTAAGCTTCTTGTCAGGCGCCTTCTTGAATTTCTTACCAACCAATTTTGAGTTTGAACCTTTTCTGTCCTCAGATTCAACTGCTTTTGGTTTAGATTTTTCTTCAGATGCGAGAGGCTTCGTGCGATTTCTCTTGGCATAAGAATCTGAGTCAGAATCGCTTGAAGATGAAGTATGCTGAGGGAAGGGCCACTCTTTCTTTTTATCTGGACTGGATTTACTTTTCTTATCACCATCACTAGAGAATAGAGCTTCTATTGAAGTTTTCTTATCTTTCTTCTGTGTCTTTTGTGGAGGAGGTTTGGACTTCTGTTCTACTTCATCCTCGCTTTCTGAACTGGTTGAAGAAGAATCATCAGTTGAACTAGATGATGATGAAGATGATACAATTTCTCGAATCTTTGCTAAAGATTTTGCTTTGGAATCAACTGGTTTTGAAGTACCTTTTGGTTTCTCTTGGTCTTGTTCTTTTTTAACTTTAGGAACTTCAGATTCCTTCTTCCCTTTGCCATCTGTTGGTTCTTTCTTGGCATCTGCTTCAACTAAACCAGGCTTTGTCATTCCACTCTTAATGTGTGCTGCTGCTTTCTTAGCAGCCTGTCTCTGGGGCACATAGGCTAGAATTTCTTGTGCATCACTGCTCTCTTTTTCAAAGTCATAAACATCTGCACTTGACTTCCCATCCTTTAATGATTTGGCATCTTTTGTATCTTTTGACTTGTGCTTCATTTTCTGTTGTGGCTGCTGTACTTGTAGCTGTGGCTTTGTTTTTGGTTCTTCATTGCTCGGTGGAGTTTTAAGAGGTTCTTGTTCAAAAAGAATTTGTTCTTTTGTTCTTCCTTGAGAACAGCGAATGCTTTCTGTAGCTTTCTTTGCAGCTTGTCTCTGAGGTACAATAAGATCTGTTGGATCATATTCTTTCTTTCTTGAAGACTTCACATTTTCTTTCTCTTTAATGAAGTCATCATCCATGAAATCGTCTTGTTTTATTTCTTTTTCTTTTTCCTTTTCTTTCTTTGCTGCCTTTGAAGGTTTGGTGTTGTTTTTCTGGGGATGACTTATCCACTTTTGGTTGTAAACCAGCTGAAAACTCTTTCACAGCGGCTTTAGTACGTAAAACATGTTGCTGTGAGTCACTCAGAACATTGGAAGGAGATTTACTTTCATTTCTATCACCACTGCCTTTAGTTGAAACTTCTGAATCATCACTGTCTGAATAAATAGTACTCGTATTCACTTTTGTGCGGTTCATTCTTTCCAGATTTTACAGGAATCAAAAGTTCATCACTATCATCACTAGACACCTTATCACCCATCTCTTCTGCCATCTGGTGCAAAGATCGACTACGCTGGTTATTCCACAATTCGTCATCACTCGAAGATTCAATTTTAGTTTTAGTAACTAGATTTTTCTTGCTCCTTTTGCGTTCTACTGTTTTGGAAGTTGATTTGCGATTCACCGGTGGTCTTTTGCCAGGTTTCTCCTCTTCCTCTGTGCTGCTGTCTGCTGAACCAATTCTTGCATTTTTGGGTCGAGTATCTGTCTCACTACCACTAGACATGCTGCCATACAGACTGCTCCTGTGTCGACTTGCACCGTTAAAGTACAATCTCTTGTAAGGATTTTCCTTTTTGTCACTACACTTCACTAAACCATTCAAATCCGTCTTGTTCTTCTCATCTGCCATTGTTGGTTGAGGTGATGCTATACCTGCAATTCTTGCTAACATCACATCAAAATCTCCACTGTGATCGTCAGCAGCCGGTGTGAGTACAATGTGTCATAAATAGATGGGCCATGATTTGCCTCTATAACTGCTGCAACTTCTTTTCCTTTCAAATTAAAACTTGAATCACTTAACACAGCTGCTTGTTTGTGGAAAATCTGCTCACGCATGCGGAAGAATGTGCGCGATAGCTTTTCTCTTCTGCTCACCATATAGCATAGATTACGAACACGCTCCAGATCCTGACGTAAATGCACAAACATCTTCATTTTCTCCAGGTCGGCTTGTTCTTGCTGCCGTGATAGAATGTCCACATCCTCGGACTTGGGTGGCAGTAGGGGCTTGTTGAAACCAGCTTTTCTCTTCAACTTCCAGTAGTTGTAGATGTACTGAATTCCTTCTGTGTCGACATCCATGTGTTGTGTAATGTCCTTCACACTCACATGCTTGTCGAATTCTGCCTCTATCTCTTGCAACCTGTAGAACAAACAATTTACTGCATAATATTGTAACTTTGAAAACGTTTTACAGATGAATAAGAGTCGTTTATAGTACCAATATTAAAGATTATTCATACATTATGTTTTATTAGAATAAAGAAAATTGATAGTGACTGTCCAATTATATACAATAGAGGAATCAAGCTTTCTATATAGGCACACAACATGAACATTTTATTAGAAACATTAGGTCAATTTTATACAGATGCAAAACGTGAAAACGAGCAATATTATTGAAAATAAACTGTAAGTAGGCCTAATCAAGTAGTTGCTTAAAAAAATAATAAAAATGAAAGCGGCAGAAACAATTTCAATAAAAAATTATGGGAGGGGAAAAAAAAAAAAGTTGAACTGAATTGAAAAAATAAAATAAAATCATTGATAAAACTGTAATACAGGTAGTAGGTACAGCCTGCCAACTTCAAGTAAAACTCTTATTTGAAACCACCAGCACTGTGTCAAGAACCTAGAGAGTGAGAGAGAGAGAGAGAGAGAAAGGGGGGTAGAGATAATGACAAACATACTAATGAACTTTTTTATTTTAGAAAGAAAAATTAATACTCAGACTGGGACTTGAACCCCAGATCTCTAACTCGGCACATTAGTATGATACCAATTATACCATCTGAATTCCGACATGAACATCAACAATTCCTTCCACTTACATAATTCTATTCCATCAGAAAGCCAGTATCCATTGCTACCACCAACGCCATCTGACAACTTCTATTCAAAGAATTTTTATTGACTATTTAACTCAAGCCCCAAATGGGAGTCAATGACCAATCACATTTCAATGATTTTTTATTTACAACCAATCACAGTCGTGTTTCGCCTAAAATTTACCAACTAAAGTTTATCATAATAAAGAAAGCACCTCCTTTTTTAACATTCTGAATAGGTCATAGCATTATTTTGCAGTGACTGACTCCCTAAGAAATACGGCTACCAGATTGTATATATAGTGCATGAATGTCAACACGTAGCGCATACAAGAGATAATATAAAAACATTTGAGGAGCATTGTTTCAAACCGTATTATGTCCAAAATTTAAAATTTTACAGGAAATGCAAAAAACACAGTACTCTTAAACTATGAATGTTATATAAAAACTGACAAGTATAAAATTTGTCATTAAATATACAGAACTGATGTGTGTAAGGAATTAAATCACTTCAAAATATTGTTGATGATGTTAGGGTGGTTGTAATGGACATAATATGGTTTGTTACAACCACAGTGGGAAAATAAATATTTAAGAATTTTTATTGTATATTTTGGCCTGTATTTAGATGAGAGTTTAATATAGCACAAAAATATAACTTTCTAGAGTGTTATTAACTTCTTATAGAATAGAAAAAACATAATATAGTAAGATTATTGGCTGTATTTAGTGAATATTCTGGGTAATTAATCTTCTAAACAGTCGCACAGCGTGTTATTGTCGTCAGTGGGATCTCCATTGGGAGCAGGTTCTGATTCCAGGACACTATTGTAGAATTGTAAAATATTTTCGTCTCTCCAGTCTTCCCCAAATCTCTTCCTCAGCAAGTTCTCAACATCACTCTGCTTTGCCTGACAGGTGGTACAGCCGACGGTTCCCGTATTAAGTGCCTTCCTGCCCTCGTTTCAAAATAGGATTGACTAATTTAGAAGGATCATCAATCCTATAAGTTGGCTCTATTTTAAGAGATACTGTGCCTTTCCTATCTTTTGTTGTTTTTCTGAGCATTCTCTTCATTTAACTGATTCCCTCACATTTCTTATAATGTTCGCTCAAATCCTAATTCTTCACTACTCAGTCTTTTCCTAGAACATGAACTGAACCATCTGTCTGATAAATTTCCTGATAATCATCTGGTGGTAAAATTTCCGAATTCCTTCTTAATTTCTTCTCAATTATTCCAAAAATTCTGTCAGCTGGCAGAAATAAATGTCCCCTTACAGGGATAAAATGTGTGACATTCTTCAAATGATGGGGACCATTGTTGAGGAGATAGAATGCCATAGCATGTTCCTGTTCTGACCCCCACACCCATCAGCAAAAAGCCTTAAACTCTCAGTTGCTGGGGGAAACTCTAATGTTTCTACAAAATCGAATAGAGCTGATGAGACCTCAAGTGAGCCCCTGCCTGCTTGATTCTCTGTCCAAACATAGAAATAAGGGCTCTTATTGCTTATATCAGTGATACAGAAAGCATAATACCTTAACTGGCGGGAATAATAAGCTTCATTTATAGACAGTTTGGGAAGAGATTGAACCTGCTGTAAATCGAAACAAAAGGAAATAGAATTCACAGGGAGATGAACATTCAGTCATGTCCGAGCCTTTGTCTCTGTTCCTAATTAGAAAATAAAAATAAATGGTACTGACATAAATTTATTAAATAATTTATTATATTTGTAGCCTATAGTATTGTATCAGCAAATGATGATGTAATAGGTACATTAAATTACAGAATGTTACCTGCTGATAGGCTATTTTAAGAAAATTGGACTATTATACATAATTTTCCTCAGATTGAAGCAGCCGCATTGTTTGTCTTGGTTTTTGCTTCCTGCGACTGCCTCTTGAATTATCCCCCACATTAACACATTCATCCATCTCACAACAGAAAAGTAGTTCGTTTATTCACTAACAATGCATAAGCCTACTGTCGCGGCAAAACTAATATCATATGATCAGTATATCCTACAGAAAAATTAAAATTTCAGGGCAGACAACATGGAAAATAGAGACGTGGACAAAATGCAATCTGCACCAACCGTGAATGAGGACATAATATGGTATGAAACAACCACTTGTTTTCAAGCTTCATTTACGCAAGGAAAAAATACGATTTGACACAATTTGAGCATACATCTCGATAGAGCGTATAAGGAAACAAAGAAATGATATAAAACTCAATTTTGTCCAGGAGTGGACATAATACGGTTTGAAACGACGCTCCTCATTTGTAACAACTGATTATACCACAAAAAAGAAACCACTGTTTGCACTTTCTTAAATTAATTATTTTCCAGGAAATGACGCAGAAAAATATAATTGACATATTTACATCATAGGGCATCAGAAATTAATTGATACCTATAACGTTGGTTATAAATTTCTCCACTAGGGTACATTCTTACAACATTGCAATCTTTTGGCAACAAATAATATTATGATCTGGTTGCAGTGATCAAACAAAAGAAGCAAATGAAGCATACCAATAGTTTTTCATTTGTTTTCAAACATCGCCGTTTACATTAAATATATAAATATTTTAAAATAACTATAGTTAAATAATGATTTGTGAGTATACAGCTTAATTTTATTCGTTAAATAGTCCTAACAAATGCCACTCTTGATTTCCAAATTATCGATAATTTGGAAATCACTCGTGGAATTACTTATGAGAATTTATACATTACATTTAAGCAGTAAAGTTTTTTTCCTTCTAAAATAAAATTATGTCCAATTCTGGAATGTGTTAATTTAAAATATAACATCAAAATACTTGCAGCCGGAAAAGGCACGAAGGTCTCTTCAGGGCGTATTTAGATTATGCTTATTTCTGGGTTCTACTGGTGTGAAAGACAAGGAATGTGATAATCAGTAACAATGAGTTGTGTAATTAATTAAAAATGGTTTATTTTATTAACCTCGTATGAACAACACAATACACAACAAATTAATATTATCTTGAAGGCTACTTGAGCAAATCTAGACTTCCTTAGTATATTTTACGTACGATAGATCGATTCACACTTTTAGGTAATAATATGGGAGCAACAGGCTCCTCTGAATACTCGTAATATGATAAACTAGCCCACTAGTGATGGGTAATTCGAGAGTGAGTCGTTTAAAAAGAACGCTTCACTACAGTGAAGTGTAAAAAAGTTACTCACTTTTAGTGAACTGCCAGTTCAGAGTTCACTACTGCTACTTAAAATTAAAATTTACTTTTTATTTCAAGCTCTAGATCATAGATGTCTCACTCCAAATCAACTTTCGCTCATTCGTTGATTACTCTACATTTCTCCGCCCATCGACCTTGCATGTTCCCGCCTCTTTCCTACGTCATCCATATCGCTCGTACCGCATTGAGTGTCTGAGAAGAACGAACTATCTTGCCAGAGTGAACTGCCATAGAGGAACAAACTATCTCACCTGAGTGAAGTTACATAGAAGAACGAACTACCTTGGAAGAACGAACTATCTTAGAAGAGTAAAGTGTTTTAGATGAACGAACTACCTTGGAAGAGTGAAGTGTCTTAGAGGAACGAACTACCTTGACGGAGTGAACTGGCTTTAAACACTTCTGTACTTCAAACTCTCAACATTCGACACGCTCATTCATTCAGTACATGTACATTACGGCACCTTCCCGCTCTTGCTTACGTCATCACTCATACGCAGCATTACTCAGGGATTACTCCTTTTGATACGGCATTACTAATGCTACAAATCTAATGTAGTCTAATATTACAATCACTTTACATTTTATTTACTGGAATTCCGAAAGTATTTAATGAAAATCCATTTTATCCAAGTTTTAAAACAACATATTTTACTAGGTTTACAAAAAGCTGTTGCAAAATTTAGTAAAAATCTTACCTTGCTAAACATTTAGGGCGAATATGCCGTGCAAGTTTAAAAGCATCTCGCCCCCTGAATGAAACTGTGTTTAGAACAAAAGTTACACTTTGCTTTACCATCGCCTAAATCGGGGAAGAAACCCCAAATTTCACTACTTTTTCTTTGATCGCGAATTAGAAGGCATTCTGTAAAAGTGCACACACAAGGCTAAATTTTGTTGGCCTACCCAGTATTCACCCTCTTTATATTTTTAGTTTAGGGGTTGTAAAGATTAAGATCAAGTAATTTCCAATAGTACGATTTTGCATATTTCTTTCTTTTTAAAGAACTATTATGCAAATAATATGTGTAAATAATACATATATAAATAAAGTAAAATATATCTTTTTCAAAGTTAAAATTGGGAAACACATTATGAGGTTCTTAATTAATAAATTAATGAGTCATTTTAACATCTTACCTCATATTTCATGTTTTATCAAACACGGTAACTATAGTTTTCAAATGATCTTGTCATTCATTTTCAACCGCCATTATGACCATTATGGCAGTTGAAAATGAATGACAAGATCATTTGAAAACTATAGTTACCGTGTTTGATAAAACATGAAATGTGAGGTAAGATGTTAAAATGACTCATTAATTTATTAAAATACATCTTCCTTAAAAGTTTTAAAATACTTCACACCTTTTTTTCCTTCAAATCATAGAGTTACGATTTTGCTTTTTATTAACATTTACAACTTGAAATAAAATATGTAAACATTGAAAATCTGTATTTAAATACAATTATGCAAATAATACAGTTATAACAGAAATAAAAAGGAGATATAAATAATTATAAAATAAACAAAAGTATGGTAGCAGTCATATTAGAATTTTTCTTACTCAAATAAATTAAAATAGAATTTACAGAATTATTTACGTTTATCTTTAAAATCCACAGCTACCACGTGGTTGGTTAACGTCAAGTCACCCCATGCCATTGAGTCATAATGGCGGTTGAAAATGAATGACAAGATCATTTGAAAACTATAGTTACCGTTGATGTTTTTATTATTAATTTAACATTTCTCAATGAAAGATAAATTAAATTTGAAGAGAAAAATTTTCGCCTAGACCGGGACTCGAACCCGGGACCCTTGGCTTTCCGGGCCAAGTGCTCTACCAACTGAGCTATCGAGGCGAGTTACGATCTAGACGCAAATTTTTCTCTTATATACGTTGTAATTCCCTATCGCCAAATGCTTTTGAAACCATTGTTTCTATCTTTGCAAATGGCGGCTTCTTAGTTAAGAAGACATTTATTGGAAATTTAACATTACTTTAAAAGCCAGTAAGGCCTCTAATGATGTTTTTATTATTAATTTAACATTTCTCAATGAAAGATAAATTAAATTTGAAGAGAAAAATTTTCGCCTAGACCGGGACTCGAACCCGGGACCCTTGGCTTTTCCGTGCCAGTTGCTACTACCAACTGAGCTAAACGAGGCGAGTTAACGATCGAGACGCAAATTTTTTCTCTTATATACGTTGTAATTCCCTATCGCCAAATGCTTTTGAAACCATTGTTTTCTATCCTTTTGGCAAATGGCGGCTTCCTTAGTTAAGAAGACATTTATTGGAAATTTAACATTACTTTTAAAGCCAGTAAGGCCTCTAATGATGTTTTTAATTATTAATTTAACATTTCTCAATGAAAGATAACTTAAATTTGAAGAGAAAAATTTTCGCCTAGACCGGGACTCGAACCCGGGACCCTTGGCTTTGCCGGGCCAAGTGCTCCTACCAACTGAGCTAACCGAGGCGAGTTACGATCTAGACGCAAATTTTTTCTCTTTATAACGTTGTATTTGTTGTTTTGGAATTCCCTATCGCCAAATGCTTTTGAAAACCATTGTTTATATCTTTGCCCAATGGCGGCTTCTTAGTTCAAAAGACATTTATTGGAAATTTTAAACATTACTTTTAAAATCCAGTAAGGCCTCGAATGATGTTTTTATTATTAATTTAACCTTTCTCAATGAAAGATAAATTAAATTTGAAGAGAAAAAATTTTCGCCTAGACCGGGACTCGAACCCTACCCGGGATACCCTTGGCTTTCCCTGGCAAGGTGCTCTACCAACTGAGCTAACCGAGGCGAGTTACGATCTAGACGCAAATTTTTCTCTTATATACTTTGTGTAATTCCCTATCCCTATCGCCTAAATGCTTTTGAAACCATTGTTTCTATCTTTGCAAATGGCGGCTTTTCTTAGTTAAGAAAGACATTTATTGGAAATTTTACATTACTTTTAAAAGCCAGTAAGGCCTCCTAATGATGTTTTTTATTATTAATTTTAACATTTCTCAATGAAAGATAAATAAATTTGAAGAGAAAAATTTTCGCCTAGACCGGGACTCGAACCCGGGACCCTTGGCTTTTCCGGGCCAAGTGCTCTACCAACTGAGGCTACCGAGGCGAGTTACGATCTATACGCAAATTTTTCTCTTATATACGTTGTAATTCCCTATCGCCAAATGCTTTTGAAAAACCATTGTTTCTATCTTTGCAAATGGCGGCTTCTTAGTTAAGAAGACATTTATTGAAATTTAACATTACTTTTAAAAGCCAGTAAGGCCTCTAATGAATGTTTTTTATGATTAATTTAACATTTCTCAATGAAAGATAAATTAAATTTGAAGAGAAAAATTTTCTTCGCCAGACCCTGGGACTCGAACCCGGGACCCTTGGCTTTCCGGGCCAAGTGCTCTACCAACTGAGCTACCGAGGCGAGGTAAACATCTAGACGGCAAATTTTTCTCTTATATACGTTGTTAATTCCCTATCCGCCCAATGCTTTTGAAACCATTGTTTCCTAATCTTTGCAAATGGCGGCTTCTAAGTTTAAGAAGACATTTATTGGAAATTTAACATTACTTTTAAAGGCCATTAAAGGCCTCTAATGATCGTTTTGATTATTAATTTAACATTTCTCAATGAAAGATAAAATTAAATTTGAAGAGAAAAAATTTCGCCTATACCCGGGACTCGAACCCGGGACCCTTGGCTTTCCCGGGCCAAGTGCTCTACCAACTGAGCTAACCGAGGCGAGTTACGATCTAGAACGCAAATTTTTCTCTTATATACGTTGGTAATTCCCTATCGCCAAATGCTTTTGAAACCATTGTTTTCTATCTTTGCAAATGGCGGCTTCTTAGTTAGAAAGACATTTATTGGAAATTTTAACATTACTTTTAAAGCCAGTAAGGCCTCTAATGATGTTTTTCTTTTATTAATTTAACATTTCTCAATGAAAGATAAATTAAATTTGAAGAGAAAAATTTTCGCCTAGACCGGGACTCGAACCCGGGACCCTTTGCTTTCCAGGCCAAGTGCTCTACTCAACTGAGCTATCGAGGCGAGTTACGATCTAGACGCAAATTTTTCTCTTATATACGTTGTATTCCCAAAAACTATCGCCAAATGCCCTTTTGAAAGCCATTGTTTTCTATCTTTGGCAATGGCGGCTTCTTAGTTTCAGAAGAACATTTATTGGAAATTTAACATTACTTTTAAAAGCCAGTAAGGCCTCTAATGATGTTTTTATTATTAATTTAACATTTTTCTCAATGAAAGATAAATTAAATTTGAAGAGAAAAATTTTCGCACTAGAACGGGGGGGGGACTCGAACCCGGGACCCTTGGACCTTTCCCGGGCCAAGTGCTCGACAAACTGAGCTACCGAGGCGAGTTACTATCTAGACGCAAATTTTCTCTTATATACGTTGTAATTCCCTATCGCCAAATGCTTTTTGAAACCATTGTTTCTATCTTTGCAAATGGCGGCTTCTTAGTTTAGAAGACATTTATTGGAAATTTAACATTACTTTAAAAGCCAGTTACGGCCTCTAATGATGTTTTTATTATTAAATTTAACATTTCCTCAATGAAAGATAAATTAAATTTGAAGAGAACAATTTTCGCCTAGACCGGGACTCGAACCCGGGACCCTTGGCTTTCCCGGGCCAAGTTGGCTCTACACAACTGAGCTATCGAGGCGAGTTACGATCTAGACGCAAATTTTTCTCTTATATACGTGTTGAATTCCCTATCGCCAAATGCCTTTTGAAACCATTGTTTCTATCTTTGCAAATGGCGGCTTTCCTTAGTTAAGGAAGACATTTATTGGAAATTTAACATTCTTTTAAAAGCCAGTAAGGCCTCTAATGATGTTTTTTATTATGTAATTTAACATTTCTCAATGAAAGATAAAGTAAATTTGAAGAGCCAATTATTTCGCCTAGACGGGGACTCGTAACCGGGACCCTTGGCTTTCCGGGCCAAGTGCTCTAACCAACTGTAGCTAAACCAGGCGGAGTTACGATCTAGACTCAAATTTTTTCTCTTATATACGTTGTAATTCCCTATCGCCACATGCTTTTGAAACCATTGTTTCTATCTTTGCAAATGGCGTCTTCTTAGTTAAGAAGGACATTTATTGGAAATTTAACATTACTTTTAAAAGCCAGTAAGGCCTCTAATGATGTTTTTATTATTAATTTAACATTTCTCAATTAAAGATAAATTAACTTTGAAGAGAAAATTTTTCACGCCTAGACCGGGAACTCGAAACCCGGGACCCTTGGCTTTCCGGGCCAAGTGCTCTACCAACTGAGCTACCAAGGCGAGTTAACGATCTAGACCCAAATTTTTCTCTTATATCCGTTGTAATTCCCTAGCGCCAAAAATGCTTTTGAAACCATTGTTTCTATCTTTTTGGCAATGGCGGCTTCCTTAGTTAAGAAGACCATTTATTGGAAATTTACCATTACTATTTTAAAGCCAGTAAGGCCTCTACTGATTTTTTTATTATTATAATTTACATTTCTTCTCATGAAAGATAAATTAAACATTGAAGAGAAAATTTTTTCCCTAGACCGGGACTCGACCCGGACCCCTTTGGCTTTCCGGGCCAAGTGCTCTACCAACTGAGCTACCGATGCTATTTACGATCTAGACGCAAATTTTTCTCTTAGATACGTTGTAAATTCCCTATTCGCCAAATGCTTTTGGGAAAACCATTGTTTCTATCTTTGCAAATGGCGGGCTTCTTTAGTTTAAAAGACATTTATTGGAAATTTTAAACAGTTACTGTACTTTTAAAAGCCAGTAAGGCCTCTAATGATGTTTTTTTATATTAATTTAACATTTCTCAATGAAAGATCAATTACATTTGAAGAGAAAAATTTTCGTCCCTAACCGCGGGACTCGAACCCGGGACCCTTGGCTTTCCGGGCAAGGCTCTACTACCAACTGAGCTACCGAGGCGAGTTACGATCTAGACTCAAAATTTTTCTCTTATATACGTTTGTAATTTCCCATCGCCAAAATGCTTTTGAAACCATTGTTTCTATCTTTGCAAATGGCGGCTTCTTAGTTAAGAAGACATTTATTGGAAATTTAACATTACTTTAAAAGCCAGTAAGGCCTCTAATGATGTTTTTATTATTAATTTAACATTTCTCAATGAAAGATAAATTAAATTTGAAGAGAAAAATTTTTCTCTTCAAATTTAATTTATCTTTCATTGAGAAATGTTGGTTGGTTGGTTGGTATCTAATGTCGAGCACTTGATAATGAAATCATTCGCTCTCTTGCACTCCAATATTTAGCAGAAAGGCTAGAGTACAATAAACTAGTTGTAACCGTTTAGTAGTAGGCACCACATGTGGTGGTTACGTCACCCATCATTGAGAAATGTTAAATTAATAATAAAAACATCATTAGAGGCCTTACTGGCTTTTAAAGTAATGTTAAATTTCCAATAAATGTCTTCTTAACTAAGAAGAAAAATTTTTCTCTTCAAATTTAATTTATCTTTCATTGAGAAATGTTAAATTAATAATAAAAACATCATTAGAGGCCTTACTGGCTTTTAAAGTAATGTTAAATTTCCAATAAATGTCTTCTTAACTAAGAAGCCGCCATTTGCAAAGATAGAAACAATGGTTTCAAAAGCATTTGGCGATAGGGAATTACAACGTATATAAGAGAAAAATTTGCGTCTAGATCGTAACTCGCCTCGATAGCTCAGTTGGTAGAGCACTTGGCCCGGAAAGCCAAGGGTCCCGGGTTCGAGTCCCGGTCTAGGCGAAAATTTTTCTCTTCAAATTTAATTTATCTTTCATTGAGAAATGTTAAATTAATAATAAAAACATCATTAGAGGCCTTACTGGCTTTTAAAGTAATGTTAAATTTCCAATAAATGTCTTCTTAACTAAGAAGCCGCCATTTGCAAAGATAGAAACATGGTTTCAAAAGCATTTGGCGATAGGGAATTACAACGTATATAAGAGAAAAATTTGCGTCTAGATCGTAACTCACCTCGATAGCTCAGTTGGTAGAGCACTTGGCCCGGAAAGCCAAGGGTCCCGGGTTCGAGTCCCGGTCTAGGCGAAAATTTTTCTCTTCAAATTTAATTTATCTTTCATTGAGAAATGTTAAATTAATAATAAAAACATCATTAAGGCCTTACTGGCTTTTAAAGTAATGTTAAATTTCCAATAAATGTCTTCTTAACTAAGAAGCCGCCATTTGCAAAGATAGAAACAATGGTTTCAAAAGCATTTGGCGATAGGGAATTACAACGTATATAAGAGAAAAATTTGCGTCTAGATCGTAACTCGCCTCGATAGCTCAGTTGGTAGAGCACTTGGCCCGGAAAGCCAAGGGTCCCGGGTTCGAGTCCCGGTCTAGGCGAAAATTTTTCTCTTCAAATTTAATTTATCTTTCATTGAGAAATGTTAAATTAATAATAAAAACATCATTAGAGGCCTTACTGGCTTTTAAAGTAATGTTAAATTTCCAATAAATGTCTTCTTAACTAAGAAGCCGCCATTTGCAAAGATAGAAACAATGGTTTCAAAAGCATTTGGCGATAGGGAATTACAACGTATATAAGAGAAAAATTTGCGTCTAGATCGTAACTTGCCTCGATAGCTCAGTTGGTAGAGCACTTGGCCCGGAAAGCCAAGGGTCCCGGGTTCGAGTCCCGGTCTAGGCGAAAATTTTTCTCTTCAAAAATATAGTTACCGTGTTTGATAAAACATGAAATATGAGGTAAGATGTTAAAATGACTCATTAATTTATTAATTAAGAACCTCATAATGTGTTTCCCAATTTTAACTTTGAATTAATATTGAGGTAAGATGATCAGACTAAAAATAATATAATTAAAATAACCTCAAAATATCACTTCCTAAAATTAAATATTAATTACAACTTAAGTTACAAGAAAGAAATAAAACCAGAAATTGTGTTTGTGTTATAAATAATGAAAAACCAGTCTGGACAAGCTGACGATAAAACAGAATTGTTTTGAAACATGTTCAAGAACAAATCAACATTAATATTGAGGTAAGATGATCAGACTAAAAATAATATAATTAAAATAACCTCAAAATATCACTTCCTAAAATTAAATATTAAAGTGTTAATTTTTTGATTTTTTAAGATTATTAAAGAAACCTCATAATGTTACTTTCTAAAAATATTAACATAATTCGATGTTTAATGCTTTACCATGGATCCCCTTCGGTAGTGCCTGCCTGGAGATCTAAATGGAGGACTATTTTCTCCCCAGAGAATTTTACTCCACTGGAACTCATGCCTGGATTTCTTTACATTGTAATTCTATAGTGAAAGATCATCACTCTTTTGACTAGGTATCTCTAGTCTGGCTTATCGCCTTTAACCTGTTCAGCATAGGTGACCCTATTGATAGCAATACTTCTGCCAGTACAGCTCTTGGGGTCACTTAAACACAAAAACACTTTTATTAAGAACAAAGGTAAAGATACCATCGGAGGAGCTAAGAAAAACATTAAATGCTACTATTATTCATTATAATGGAAGACAAATTTCGATTTTAAAATACAATAGGAAGTAACATTAAGAGGTTTGTTTAATAATTAACACATTTTGTCTGTACATTCTTACCTCTTATGGTTGTTTTTGTCGAACATATGTTTCAAGGCTGCTGAGCACCATTGTCGGCGATTACAGTCTGTACATTCTTATCTCTTATGGTTGTTTTTTGTCGAACATTATGTTTCAAGGCTGCTGAGACTCATCGTCAGCGATTACAGTCTGTACATTCTTACCTCTTATGGTTGTTTTTGTCGAACATATGTTTCAAGGCTGTTTAGCCTTGATGATGGGGCTCAGCAGCCTTGAAACATATGTTCAACAAAAACAACCATAAGAGGTAAAAATGTACAGACAAAATGTCTTAATTACAAATTTCGATGTTGTCTTTTAGGAAATAAAGTTACAAGAACTGGACTTTGACAGAGAGAAGACACTACTCCTGTCTCAAGAAAAATTACAGTCAATTAGTAAAAGAGTATGAGAACAATGATAGATGAAATTTATTGTACCTTTATTAGAGATATGTGAAGCAGGGAATATCAAAAGAATAAACAATTCCTTTTAAAATTATGAATCATGTGACTTACTTTGCTGCCCGAGCCTGGTTCTTCTCTTCAGATGTCATGTCTTTCCTCTTCTTGCGTTTTGACTCCTCATCTTCAGAAGCCGAGCCACTCTTGTCCTTCTTACTCGTGACGCTATGTTTCTGACAGTATGACTGCAGATATAACATAACTACATTATTAATTGTCCTATACAGTACATAGTCATCTTGTGACTCTGACAAGGAAACCATCAACTACTGCATGCTGAAACCTACCTTGAAATTATTCCAGAGAAGCGTGATGTACCAAGGCCATATATAAAAAATTGCATTTTTAACTGAAAGCATTAAAATCCAGCACCAAATCTCTCATTTAAACTATATGGAAGTAATACAACTAATGAATTGGTAGACTGGATAATCCTCACTACCTGTTGTCCACGCTATGTCCCGCCTCAATCCACTCTACTCTTTACTCATGCAGGAGTCCATTTGCTCCGTATAATGGGTTGTCATATGGCTCGATTCTAGCTTATATTTCTGTATCTTGGCAGTTAAAAATTTGCAGAATTAATTTTTGTACGCTGTCTTGGTACATCACAATGCTTCTCTGGGAGAAATTTCAAGGTAGGTTTCAGCATGCAATGGTTGACAGTTCCCTTGTAAGTAACACAATGTACAGCGATCTGAATGGGAAAATGTTAGACAATAATGACGCTTAATAACAGAAACACAATAACTTCATTAAGCTATGTAGGTAGGAAATAACACGATGAGATTTTAATATTGGTTATGTTTCTTCTTCCTTCACCGCAGACTTACTTTCGTACCTCCCTGCCCACGCAGACTCGAGTTTCTTCACTTCATTTGTGACATTCTCAATGCTGTATTACATTCACAACTGATGTCCAATGGCCTCCTCTCTTGCAGACTGACCTCCGCACCATCTGATGGCTGACTGACGAACTTCCAAATCAATCCCTTCTCCTTATCACCGGGTATTTCAAAATTCATAGTTGTGTGATAAGGAGAGGGGATTGATTTGGAAGTTCGTCGGTCAGCCGTCAGATGGCATGGAGGTCAGTCTGCAAGAGAGGAGGCCGTTGGACATCAGTTGTGAATGTAATACAGCATTGAGAATGTCACAAATGAAGTGAAGAAACTCGAGTCTGCGTGGGAGTTAAGAAGTATGAGGTGAGTGAAGAAACAACTAAACAATATTACAATAACTTCATATTAATCAATAATATAACTCTCTCTCTCTATTTTAACATCTCCATACATTCACGTGCTCCATGCTCCTAGGATTTATAGGGACTATTATCATAAGATGATTTTTATAATCTGTATCACATATATTAATTTAATTTACCAAATGAAGACATTGGGAAGGGAGGGGTTCCCCAGATGAGGATCATTTCAATGCCACATCACTAACAAAAACATTGAAGACAAGATGCAACATTCGGAAGAGAAAAATATATTTTTATTTTAGAAAGAAAAAATTACATCCAAAACGGAGGTCGAAACCCGGACCTGTGACTCTGTACGTCAGTGCGGTAACCGTTACGCCATTCAATCTTCCGATAGGAACATCAAATTTCTTTCTACTTATACAATTATATGATCAGTAATAAAATTTTTAAAATTAAACTATTAAAAAAATTACTTTCAGAAGACACGTGAAATTTTCACACACCTCATTTAATTATAATAGCAATTGCAGTGATATACAATTAACTTAAATTTATGTAATTGTACAGAAGGACATTCACCTCTCTCAAATTACGATGAATGTTATTCTCCCATCTCATTCTTGACCTATAGAGCAGTTTCCCTCTGGTTTTCCTAAAAAAGCTTCCATGCTCCTCTTTCACTCCCAATTTGTGTTACATGACCTGCAAACTGCAGTCTACAAGACATAACTGTTCTTATCAGATCTAGATCCCCAAAAAGATCATGTAGCTAACTGTTATGTAATCACCTGTCTATTCATCTCTCCTTGATCCAAAAATTTTCCTAAGCACTTTTTTTAGGAACATTATTACAATATTATTATAATTAGGACTGGAAGTAAATATCAATAAAACTAAATATATGGCCACACGTAGAAATACATTATGTAATGGAAATGGACAGCTAATGACAAATGAGGGAAATTTTGAGGAAGTGGCTGAATTCAAATACCTAGGAACAATAATCACAAATAGGAATGAGACGCACAAAGAAATTAAACATAGGCTCAATTCTGCGTGCTATTATACATTGCAGAGACTCTTGATGTCCCAACTCCTTTCAAAAAATGTTAAACTGAAAATATATAAAACTATTATTCTACCAGTTATATTATATGGATTAGAAACATGGACTCTTACTTTAAGGGAGGAAAGGAGATTACAACTATTTGAGAATAAAGTACTTAGGAAAATTTTTGGACCAAAGAGAGATGAACAAACAGGTGAATGGAGAAGACTACATAACAATGAACTACATGGTCTTTATAGGAAGCCAGATATAAGAGAACAGTTAAGTCTCGTAGACTGCAATGGGCAGGACATGTTGCACGTATGGGGAATGAAAGACTTGCATGGAAGCTTCTTGTAAGAAAGCCAGAGGGAAAACGCCCAGTTGGTAGACCAAGAATGAGGTGGGAGAATAACATTAACTATGATTTGAGGGAAGTAGATTATACAGGGAATGATTGGAAAGCATTAGCTCAGGATAGGGATGTATGAAGAGCTTATGTCCACGTGACCATGAACCTACGGGTTCGATAGTGCCAGTGAGTTAGAGTTAGTAACATTATTACGAATTCAAATAATCAGGCATGTGTGTGTGTGTTTATGTTCCTAATGCCACCCACTGCATTTTACATGTTTTGAGTTCTGCGCTGGGCAGATAGATCTCATTAATGTGGTCTATTTTTAATTTATGCACCATTTCGGCAGACCACTTTACGTAGATGATGTATTTTTGTATTGTGTACAGAAGGAATGTAGGATGAATGTATGTTTTTTTTTAAATTACTTGTGTAGTGTAAAGTGTGTTGTATGAGATATGATGATTTAAGAGAAGAGAGAAGTTAAACTCGGTGCTGGCATGTAACGTACTCCTATTCAATAGCACCAGGGGGACATCAGGATTAACATCCCCAACAGACGGATGAATTCCTATCAACAATACCAAATGCCCTCTAAACATATGTACTGCAGAGAAGTTTGCAATTTAATGCAGGAATTTGATACACAATCTAACCATTAAAAATTGTACACCACCACTACCACCTCTCCAGGTCTCGACATTGAAAATTTTGCAATTAAATTAAATTAATTTAAAAGTTAAAATTTTCAACCCTGTTGGGTATCGAACCTGGGTCCGCTAGTCAGGATGCAGGCATACTATTACCTCAGCCACATTATTTTATGTTTAAATCATATTTGAAGAGAAAAATTATATGCTCAGATTGGGGTTTTAACCTAGGACCTTTGGCTTTCTAAGCCAATACTCTACCCCTGAGCTACTTGAGCACTCCAATCTAACACAAATTTTTATCTTATACATTGTTAACCCATTGGCTTACATAGACGGCTCCCAGCCGGCCGATCAAGTGAAGCCCATTCTTACATAGACGGCTGTGAGCCGGACTGAGCAGCTGTAGCTTCTTCATAGTATTTCTTTAGTTTTGTCAATAGATGGCATGAGATATTATATACCGTTGGAAAGCTGAGGGAATGATCTATTCAATGGTGTACAACAAAAAATCAATTTCTCTTGATAGATTGTGAGTTATAAGCCATTGTTTTTCGAAGAAGCTAATTTTGTTAAAATTAAATGGTAAATATGGGTGCAACAATGGAGGAAAATATTAGTAAGCCAATGGGTTAATTCTCAAGCGCCGAATGCTATGAGCATTTACTCAATTACACAAATGGCAGCTTCTTATTTAAGAAGACATTTATTGGGAATTTAAACACTACCTTATAAAGCCAGTAGGGCTTCTTTCGATGATTGTACTATTAATTTAACCCATTGGAGACTTTTAACGAGTCTCCCTCGTGAGCAGGTAGAAAGTCCAAACAGCTCAAGCACGACCTACACTCGTTATTGTGTTAAAACCCGACACTATAAGAAGTTGGCTCTATCTTTACTGATTAAAAATGTATGTTCGCCATCTGTAAAATTTGTTGCTGGTTTATATAAAGCGTATATGTAGTCCTAGTATATTGTATAGTTTATTATAGATATAATTTATAGAATAATATATTTTAGGTATTTATTACGTAAAAATATATATATTGTTTCAATGTTTTTTTTTTCGAATATCATGGTTGTAAATGTAACTTTTTTAGAAACACGTTCAGTTCAAACTCTCTAAACGGAATAAAACGGCGCGATTTGGATTAACATATTAGAAATTGTACTCTTCAGGATATGAATCAAATAAACACTGGACAAGATGCACATGAAAATGCAGATTTTTACAGCAAATGAGAGTGTAGTCCTAGAATTAGCAAACCCGTTCGTAGAGAAAGGTTACACATTATAATTGTGTTCTCCTAATTTATTTTTAGAGCTGAGTAGACGAGAGATTATTAGGGACAGTAAAATCTAACAGAAGAAATATGCCTATGGATTTAGTGAACATCAAATTGGAAAGAAAAAAAAAGAGAGGTAACAACATAATCTAGTCAGAGACTTCTAGCATAGAAGTGGAAAGGTAGGAAAGACATTTATTTATTATCATCCAAACACAAAAATGCCAACATGACTGACACCAGTAAGAAGCTATGGAAGAATAAAGACGGAGAACAAGAAGAAAAAATCATAAAGGCTAAATGTATTCTAGAATACAATAAAGGTATGGGAGGAGAAGATCAACATGACAAGGTTGTGGCTTTGTTTTCCAGTAATGATGAGATTTGTAAAGTGCTGTAGAAAAATTGCTTTTTACATTATCAATAATTTGAGAAGATATATAGCAAGAACTTTCTATGATTTGATAATGTATATGCCTATGCTTTTATATGTTTAGTTTAATTAATTTTTACAATATGCAGTATTATATATTTTGATTTGTGTTTACTTTAAATATAATGACCGAGAAATTTTAGTAAAATATGGTTTTTGAAATATTAGTCAACTTTCATAGCCTTCAAACTAACAATAGATAACGGTTAAATTGCAAAAAAGAGGGTTTAGCCAGGCCACATTCCTTTCCTATTCATAAAAGTACAAAATACTGCAAGAAAAACAGGGGTAAACAAACTATCTGAAATCTATTTGTGATAAAATGCAGTGTGATGGTCTGGGTATTCTGATTTAAAATCCAATGCAGCCGGAGTAGCGCTGGGGAGATTTAAATGGGTTTCCAGTGAACTTACCTGGCGCTTTAAACGTGTCTTCAATGGGTTAATACTTGGGATCAAGGGGAAAGTAGAGGTAGCACCTTTGTTAGGGGTAGACCCTACACTGGTCCTCACCAACCTAAGGTTAAGTGGAGGAGATATGCAAGACCTTTATCTTTGATGAAGCTATAACCAAGACAGTCCGCACGTGGTGAAGAATCACATCCTGCAAGAGGTGGCCCTGCTTTAACTGAATACGGAGAATCTAAACATGACTGTCAATAAAAATTCCAACACAATCTACCAAAAGTGCTATTTTGGTACGAAACATCTGTGCTGTTATCCTCCCTCTACAGTGAGATTAATGAACTATGCCAATTTCCTTCCTCTTTGTGTCTACTCCCACTCTCCTTCCTACTCCTCCCTTTGCTTTGTTTGTACTGCGCAACTTCCCCTCTACCTCGGAACTCTCAAATAGGCCAAACACGTAATAAACTGTATCATTCGATCATAGATTTTCTTTTGAACTGTTGGTTACCGTCTAGAGGACGCGAACTCCAGGAGAGATGCGTGTTTTGAGTTTGGTCCAGCAAGCCAGGGTAGGGTACCCTAGGCAGGACTAAAAGGTATGCATGGGTGCTTGATTGTGTAAACATCGTTACTTTTGTTATTACTTATTGTTTTTTCTTTAACTTTCGAATGATCAAGTTTTGTTTATATTTAATATATTTCCATTTTTCAACTTCAGACGTACAATTCAATATTAAATCTTATTTTAAGTAAACATGAATGTCTAATTATTGTATTTGCACTATGCTACAGCTGTCTTGCATAATTCCTGTTTACGAGCTTTCTCAAGATTATATTAGCTCTCCTTTCCCATCCAGCTTTCATGATTGAAAATAATATACTGAATTTAACAACGAATCATAAATTACTACAGTGTGTTTCTGGAATTATTATTAATTAATGTTTATGAATCTATATAGGAAAGATGAATCAATTTTTGCCTCTGATGGGACCGGGCAAAGAATTATGAATAGCACTGATAGTTATAAACTGGATGCTACTATGAGTGTAATGGAACATATGAGTAAATCCTCTAAAGATACAGTGCAGATCTAAACACGGCGCAACACTTTACCCCATGTGAGAGTATTGGTAAGGGTGTAAGAGAAGGAAAACTCTGAAAATAAACCCAGGAAGAGGACTCTCATCAGCCGAAGAGAAGGCAACCTTCTAAGAGAAAGGACCCCAACAGAAAACCTCCAGTCCTCCATGTTGGGGGTTGTGCATTGGGCTGGAAACCCTCCACGTAAAATGATCTTTCTCAAAAGTCTCACATGATAAATTTAATACTACTCACTGAAGGACAAAGTATATTTGAAGAGAAAAATTATGCACTAGGACCGCGGTTTGAACCCAGCACCTTTGGCCTGGTCTGAGCATATAATTTTTCTCTTCAAATATTATAACAAGTATTTTTACTGTAATTCTTTATTTCCTCAATATTAAATTAGAATTCATAAAGTCAATAATATTTATTGAGATGTTAATTAAAGTTGATTACTTTGAACTCTGCATGCCAACAGGCATCAATATATTTTTATATTGATTTATCTTCATGATAAAATACTCACTCTGAGTTTGACTCCATCATCTGCATTCTCATCTTCTATGATGGCTTTCATTTCCAATCCATACTTGAAGGCGCACGTGACATGGTAGGCAGTTTTACAAGTCTTCACAGAGCATTGAATACACGCTCCAACTCTCTCTCTACACAGCACACAGATCAACGCCCATCGACTTTGCTGTAAAATTAATGTTCCCATAAATTATTTTATCAATAAAAATGTATACTCTAGATCAAGTAAGTTAATTTACAATCTATAAATGAGTTGGATAAAATGTATTTATATTTGAAGTGAAAAATATATACTAAGACTGGGGTTTGAACCCAGGACATTTGGTTTTCTATGCCAATACTCTACCAACTGAGCTACCTGAGCACTCCAAACTAAATGCAATTTTTTCTCTTATACATTGTTAATTCCCAAGTGCCAAATGCTACGAACCATTGCTTGATCACACAAATCATGGCTTCTTTTTTAAGAAGACTATTATTGGGAATTTAAACATTACTTTTCTTTAAAGAAAATAATTTGCATTCAGATTGGAGTGCTCAGGTAGCTCAGTTGGTAGTGCATTGGCATAGAAAGCCAAAGGCCCTGGGTTCAAACCCCAGTCTGAGCATGTATTTTTCTCTTCAAATATAATTTGTCCTTCAGTGTTAAATTAATAACAAAAACATGGAAAGAATGTTTTTACATCTCAACTTGCAAGTTCCATGTTTTCATGATATTGGTTTCAAAGGCTATTTATTTGCCTTCATCTTCAGTCAAACTTCAACTGTTGAAATTTTGCTGTTACCACCATCTAATGAACTGCCATCTGGTGCCAATTTTATGAACTTGGAGATTAAATTTTGCTTACTGGGAACTTCAAAATTCATGGTTCTATATTTCTTATTTTGTTTTTTATCCAACTCATTTGTAAATTGAAATTTACCTCATTGTGTTATTTCCCATTGTAAATTTAATTTACAATGCTTTTCACATAATACAAAACCTATATAATTAATTTAAAAAAAGACAAATTAATTCAACTCTTAAGCCCTATTTTATAAAAAATACAGTGGAAAATAGCAGTACATATCCAGAAATTACTGCTGTAGCATACTGAGACTGACTCAGAAACCTTCTGCAGTAGTTGAAAACCCACTACCCAGTTAAATGATTTTTTGAAAATCTTCCTCAGATTTAGAGCATATACTTCTATCTCGCTATTTGGATAAAATAATCTACAGCATAAATAATAATTTATTTCTTTGCCATGAGAACATACCATTTCATGTTTTTTCTTTGCCATGAGAACATACCATTTCATGTTTTTGAGTGAATGCAGAGACAAAAATGAAAACAGTTCACGCAATACAAAATTTTTTTATGTTACATATATGGTTTGGGGGCACGCCGTAGCGTAGTGGTTAAGGCACTGAGCTACAAGCCGGAGGGTCGAGGGTTCAAGTCCCGTTGGGGTCAGGATTTTTAAACTGACCCAAACCCTCTGGCGGCACTATGGCCCTGGGGTCGACTCAGCCTCTAACTGAAATGAGTACCAGACGCTTGTTCTGGGGTAAAGGCGGCCGTCACGCAGGGCTGGCAACCCGGCTGACATAAAGTGCCGATTGTCTAGAAAAAGTGGGAGCCTTAACCTCCTACTACCCCAAGGGCCTCCTGAGGCCTGTTGTGGGATCACTTACCTTTTTACATATATGGTTTAACATGTTTCATCTCTGGATAAATTTATTTTTTGAAAAGAAAAATTATCACCTGAACTGGGAATCGAACCTCCAACTCTGTACATCAGTGTGCAGCTCATTACACTATTCAAGACACGGTACGAACATAACATTTCTTTTTACTTGTAGCTCTAGTTATCTGCCTTCGGATGTATGAAAATTGTATAAATAAAAAGAAATGTTAACATTTGTACCGTATCTCGAATAGTGTAATGGATCACATACCAATGTATAGAGTCAGAGGTCCTGGGCTTGATTCCGGTTCAGATGATAATTTAACACTACTATTAAGGTCATGTCCACCGCCGTGGTCTCGAGGTAACGTGCTGCCTTGTCATGCAGCAGGCCCGGGTTCAATCCCCCGGTCGGGGCAGTTTTTCTGGGTGAGGTTTTTCCTCGCCTGTAAGACAAATGTCAGAAAAAAGTAGAATTTAAGTTGAAATATATCTAATTTGCAATTATCAATAATTGTGAATTTATAGCCTAAACGGTCCCCGAAATTATATGGCCATCATCATCCTTCACCGGTGTGGAAAGCAACGGGAAGCTACCACACCTACAATTCCCTAGTAAAGCTGCAAAGCATAGCATGAAAGTGCTATGATTGCAGTGAAAGACCTGTCCTTGGGCAGAATTACTATGGATGGATGGATTAAGGCCATTAAAGCTTACATTTTCAATTATTTGTTTCAGATGTTTGATATATAATATCTTGATTTCTGCAACTTTGTGTATTTATTGACAGTTGATGCTAATACTTTCATGATCTTGGAGACATGGCCTCTTAAATTAAATTCCAGAAAGTTATAGTAGATATATTTCACTCTATATTCTCCGATCATGAAAATATATACATAGAAGGATTTTTACTACAATACTGGCTATAGCAGGATTTTAATATCATAATAAATATGAAAGTTCAAATTAATAATTTTATACTTTAAAATTCTTCTAATATTTAAATATAACTTAATAAAGAAAAACATCTAAATAATTCATTGTTGAATAAAAATGTTTCAGTAACAATTAAAGAAATTGTATTACATAACAGTTTTTGTAAATAATGCTTTTAAAGTTGTTTTAAGTCATTGTTGTCAAAATTATAAAGCTTTCTGTTATAACTGTAATAAGAACATCTGCCTCTAACTTCATATTCTTAAATGAAAGTAAACTAAATTTTGATTGGATGTTAAAACAATTAACTTTCTTATTTAATAAATCAATTTAAACCTTATATTTAAAGAACTATTAATCAATAGAATTTAAATATAACATCATATGATGTAATAATGTTCTTAAAATTATAAAATTATACTAGTCATTCTGCATATAACTTTCCACAAAGATAGAAGCAAGAAGAGTTCTCAAGATAAAATGGAATATTTAATACAAGAATAATTGATTCAGAAAATAAAAGAATTTATTTTAATTGAGAGTGAAGAATAATACCACTTACATTTACTTAATCTGCTGGGAACCTACAAAGTGAATAAATTTGTAATTATTTCTACAAGAAACATTTTTTATGATTTTGAAGTGTTTTCCTATCCAGTGTACCAACTTCCGACCTTGAGAAGAGAATCCGGCTCTACCGAAAATTAAACCCAACCTGGACCAGTAATTCTTTTTGGGACACCAATCCTTCTTCAAAATGTTACTACAACATCGGGCATGAAGAGAATTACTGCTTCAAAATGTCACCACAACATGGGACAGCAATTTACTTCTTCAAAACGTCGCCACAACGTGGGACAAAGCAATTTACTTCTTCATGGCTTTATCATGGAAGAATGGCTAAATAGTTTGAATATGAAAATGAAGAATGAAAATCGGAATGTTATTTTGTTTTTAGACAATGCTACATGGCATCCAAAACTTGAATTGACCAATGTAAAGTGCTATTTTCCCCTCCTAACACAACATCCATCACCCAACCTATGGACCAAGGTGTCATTTACACCCTTATTAAATCACAATACAGGAAATTTGTATTACAGTCATTAGTCACCAAGATGGGTACTTGTTCAAATGTGTCAGGAATCATCAAGCAGATTAACGTTTTTTATGCAGTGAAGTGGATTCATCAAGCTGTGGAGGAAGTTCTCTCAGAGACTGTGAAAAAGTGTTTTTTAAAAGCAGGATTTCCTTGTCAAGAAACATTCACTGAACATGATGAGATGAAGGAAAATTTAAGTCATTACCGACCTAATTAAAGACTAGAATCTGCAATTGAGATTGAAGATGTTATCAATTTCGACAATGATTTGGCAACAACACAAAATATAGAACGAGCCATAAATTATTTAAATGAAACGAGAGGGGAGTCCTCGAAATGTGAAGGAACTCAAATTTCCGAAGATGAAAAAGAAGAGGAAGAAGATGCCCCATGAGAGCTGAATATATTTAACTACAAACAAGCATTGTTGAATGTGAATGTTCTCCAAGAACTTGCTGCTTCACGCGACTATCCTGCATTGATGGACCTCCTGCAAGATGTAGAGAACCACATACTTGCCCGTGCTGTGACTAAAACTAGGCAGCCTACCTTACTACAGCTATGGAGGAAGGAAATTAACTAAAAATGTGAGTAATCTCTTTTTACTTTTTATTCACTATATTTGTGGTGCAGATACTGTAGTACTCTAAATAATTTGCTTGTATTGACTTTTTATTATCAATTTAACACTTCTCACTGAAGGATAAATTATATTTGAAGAGAAAAATTTTTGCCTTGACCGAGACTCGAACCCGGGACCCAGAAAGCCAAGGGTCCCGGGTTCGAGTCTCGGTCTAGGTGAACATTTTTCTCTTCAAATATAATTTGCTTGTAATTTGGGAACCCTTTATAAGAAGGAAAACTGCCAAGACGGAAATATATTTAAGGAACAGTCATGTTACTTCATAGAAACAGATTTTACTGTAACACTATGAAGTTTAATAGTGAGTGGAGAACACATTTTAAACGACTCACCTCATACATTCAAACTTCTTTGATACCGACGGTTTCAGACAATATCATGTCCTTCATCAGTCATGGCGTCCACTGATGAAATTCCATGATTGTTGATTTCTTTAGTGACATCACCTCTTGTGCTGCCATCTTTTGTTGGGATTATAAACTTTGTAATTAAATTTTTATCCACCGGAATATCGAAATTCATAGATCGATATTTATTCTTCTGAATGAATATCATTTCCCAAATTGTCAATTCCAACGGTTTATCCAACTGTTTTAAAAGTTTCGCTTCTTTTTTTATAATCCCAACGAAAGATGGCAGCACAAGAGGTGATGTCACTAAAGAAATCAACAATCACGGAATTTCATCAGTGGACGCCATGACTGATGAAGGACATGGTATTGTCTGAAACCGTCGGTATCAAAGAAGTTTGAAAATGTATGAGGTGAGTCGTTTAAAATATGTTCTCCACTCACTATTAATGATATAACCTCATAATGTTTACTTCCCGATATTAATTTAAATATAACTATGAAGTTTATTTAAATTAAATTTGAGTTCTTTTTGAATCACCTCATATTTCTTGATTTTTATGCAGACCTAGGTTTCGTCAGCGACAAAACCTAGGTTTGCATAAAATTCAAGAAATACGAGAGTCAAAAAGAACTAAAATTTAATTAATGTACTGTATTGTTTAACCTTTATTGCCCTTGATAAATATTTATTCATGATTTATCCTATGATTTAGTAATATTTATAATTTTTATAATTCGAGGAAGCGAAATGTTCTTATGGATAGTGGAGGGAAAAATCTCAAGATTTCTGATACACAAAATCCAGTGCATTCATGAGACTATTTAGGTGAAGTGGTATAGTTCATACTCAGCCCTAAATAGGTAAAATTACCAAGGTGGGATTATGACTGCCCTGATGATATGAAAGGTAATGATGATGGTAATGAAGCACCAGGAGAGGCCTTAATCTAATCTTAAATCATATTGAGGCAAATATGACATTGATGATAATTATGGTCAGACGGTGTTTGAGGACTGTTTGGACCTTAAAGTTTCCTGACATTTATGGTGAAATTAAATGCTTCTTACCTCTCCTCATATAAATCTTCTAAGTACATCGCGATTTCGAGACCACAACGGTCTCTTCATCAGTACTTTCTTGGCGACTGATATTATGTCGATCAAAAGAAACTCTTCTTCTTCCCTCTCTTGGTGGACCGATTTTGACCTGATCCAGAGGTTCATTGGTCCACCAACAGAGGGACGAAGAAGAGTTTCTTCCGATCAACATAACATCAGTCGCCAAGAAAGTACTGAAGATGAGACCATTATGGTCTCGAAATCGCGATCTACTTAGAAGATTTATATGAGGAGAGGTAAGAAACATTTAATTTCACCATAAATTAAACCTCATAGTGATTAATTCCTATAAAAGTTAAATTCCTGACATTTGTCCTAACAGGTGAGAAGAAACCCTGAAAAAAAAAACCTTACCCAGGAAAATTGTCCTGACCAAGGATCGAACTTGCATGACAAGGCAGCATGCTACCTCGAGATCATTGTTTTCGATAGGATTTTAAATGAGAATGCACCCAGTTAACACAATCCTATTTCAAGGCCATCACAAATCAGACATTAGCAAAACAACATTCTGCTTAGGATAGGACTGGGGTCCCAAAAGGTCTACAATGTTTTAAATGTTTTGCTACTTGAGGAGACTACATTACAAGGCAGTTGCTGCCCATGCACAGTCGGAAAAAATCTTATCAAAAGGAAGGCTAAATTATTAAAACAAATAGAAAAACTCAAAGAATTCACCGTTTAGGAAAAAAAAAAAATTATATTAAAAAAAAAAGTAGAAATTTATGAACTTTGAAATTCCTGGAGAAAATTACTTGATTTTGAAGTTTTTCAGTCTACCAACAGAGGGAAGAACAATGGTCATGAAATTACTGAAGATGGAACTGAAGTGTAAAGTTTCAAAACTAATATATAAAAGAAGAAAAATATGAGGTGAGCGATAAAATTTTACCTGTATTAACCATGCTGCTGAACAAGGGACAGTCTACCGAGAGAAAGATACATGTTTTCTTTACTGTCAATACTAAACAATAGATGATTTACCACCGTCCTTCCACCCTGTATATTGTCGCTATATCCTACTTACGATAGGTAGAGGGGGAAAGAAAACCCTTCAAACTGTATCAACTCATTTGGAATCTAGTATAGTGCCTACTACAGTATTTCATTACAGTTCCTAATTAAAATTTTTGTCTTAGAAAAACAATTGTTTAAATCTAATACATTTATATATCAGTTTAATCAATATTGGACGATGTTATGCATCAATCGGCTAAATGCCTTTTTTTTTTTAGAAATTGAGATTCTGATGTCATCTGTTGCACTGGCTTATGAAGTGAGAGTATGTGAACTTTTAACATCAAATCTTTAAATATAGCCTTATTATTAAAGAAAAACATAAAACCATCAGTCCTCTCAGATTCTATGTTTTGCAACAAACAGTTATGAAACCAGATCTTTATAAATGCTAATCTAAATTTTGCATCATGTAGCTAAGCGCCAAATGTTCCCACTCTTAGATTATTGATGCATAACTGTCTAACAAGGCAAAAATCTTGCAATATCCAGTATTGTTTGGCGCTACAATAAATAGTGAAGACTGACTTTTTAAACATATTTTTTCTCAAAAATTGCATAATGGTGCATAGCTGGTTGATGCATAACACCATCCAATTACAATAGGTAGTAACACTATTGTAAATTGTAAGTTATGTGTGTGTATATATATACATTTATTTATTTATTTGTAGTTATATTATTATTTTCATATGTATTCTATCACAAGAGGTTAAAATATTACTTATTATCTATATCTGATTTGTAAGTAATTCTGAGTTGTAAGTATTCTTTTCTCTTTACCTTGACATTTGTATAACTCAGGTTCAACTGAGAATAGATTTGTTATCACTTTCAGTTTATTGCTTTAGAATGTAAGTTTTTTATAATCCAAATATTCTGTATTTATGATCCCTCTTTTAACTTGAGTCCAGGCATATTACTCTTTTACAGTTACTTATGTTACAAGAATTAAAAGTGAGGTTTTATGGATGAGCTGAAAAATAAAACAGTTTCAATTCTTGCAACATATACAATTTTTCATAAATTAATGAGTCATTTTTACATCTTACCTCATATTTTATGTTTCTTTAAACATGGGAACTAGTTTTCAAGAGAAACTTTTATCTCATTTTCAACTGACATTATGACTACTGGCTTTTCGTTGGAATCTCCATCAATAATATTGCCATCTGGTGTTGATTTGATGAACATCGAGATGAGGTCACGTTCATCAGGAATCTTGAAATTCGTGGATCTAAATTTGTTCTTCTGAATATATATCTTCTCCCAAATTGTCAATTCTAAAGGTTTTTCCAAATTAATAAATGAGTTGGAGAAAATGTTTTAACATCTCACCTCACAAAGTTGCATGTCTTCACGATACCCGTTTCAAAAGTATAGTATTACTTCCATCTTCAGTCAAATTCCCACTGTAAATTTAATTTAAAGTTTTTCCAAATGTTTTAAAAGTTGGGCCTCTTTTTCAATTTTATGATTCTCCAACAAACTATGTGCTGCAATAGCTGATTTTTCAATTTCACCATTTTTAATATTTCTAAAATGTTTTTTTGTGCGAGTGTCCAAATTCCTTTTTGTTTTTACTATGTATACTTTATTACAGTCCTTACAATTAATTTGATAAATTCCAGATTTTTTACTATCTGGGGTGTTCAATTTCATATTAGTTATTAATAGATTACCAAGGCTAAATTTATTTATCGGTGCCAATGTAATATTGAATTTTTTGAAATTTGTTATGTTTTTCAGGATGATAAGTAATTTTCTTAAATTGTTTTCCTTTCTTTGAATCAGATTGCAGGGTAGTGTATTCTTTTAATCTTTTTTTTTTTGTTATCTGAATTTCTTTAATTTATTTATGATTATTTATTTTCCAAAACCATTTAAATTGTATTCTTTCTTAAAATCTTCATTTAATGGAATATAAAATTTTATTTCAATATATGTCAAACTTAATAAATAAATACTAACACTCTCTAACGTATACAATAATAACAAAAAATAACCCTTAAAATCTACTCATTATAAACTGGGTTATATATAATGTTGAATCTATTAGCACTCTCTCAAGATAAAATAGATCCAAAGTGCGTGTAAACAAAATATTAATTTTTGCTAAAATCACAT
Source organism: Diploptera punctata (assembly GCA_030220185.1). NCBI lineage: Eukaryota > Metazoa > Arthropoda > Insecta > Blattodea > Blaberidae > Diploptera > Diploptera punctata. Next base: position 229,898 of record JASPKZ010008885.1, read on the forward strand.
TTATGAATCATAAATTAATGAGTCATTTTTTACATCTTACCTCATATTTTATGTTCCCTTAAACACAGGAACTAGTTTTCAAGAGAACCATCTCTCTCATTTACAACCGACATTATGGTTCCCTTGAAAACTAGTTCCCGTGTTTAAGGAAACATAAAAATATGAGGTAAGATGTAAAAAATAACTCATTAATTTATGAATTAAGAACCAAATACAATACCAAACAGCCCCCAATCAATTGCAGTTGTATCATTTCATCTTGAAACTGGTGATGATTGCTTGGCAGCACATCTACATAAAATTAAGCTACTAGACTCTCCACACTGCATAGTATGCAACAACACAAAAACGATAATGAACAAGGATCATTTGATGTTCTGCACTGATCTTCATAGTTGGAACACCATTCCAAATTGCTGAATATTATTGGGAAGCCCGCAAGCAAATGATGACAAATCAAGAGCTTCAGAACATTTGAATACTACTACTATTTTCGAATTAAGAACTTCATTATGTTATTCCCCATATTTAACAATGAACATTTATGAATGTTTAGTCAGCTATTTGCAATATTACTTATATACTAGTTAAAAAATACATTTTTGTAACATTTACTAATTAACTTTTATAAGATTCATGATGTGTTCCTTTGAGGTATTATTCAAAATTAAAGTATAAAATTATGGAATATTCACCTGAAAGGTCTGTCTCCTCAACTTAATTAGTTATTTAACTGTAGCGCTTTCGGGACTTGTCCCATCATCGGCAGGATTCAAAACTGATGTTTCACTGAAGATCTGGTAGAGGGGGTTACATGTATTGGGTTTGTTTTTGTTTATCAATGATAAACATTAAAGATAAACAAACTCTTAAGAACATCTCTAAAATAAAAACAAAATTTAGGAGCAATAATATAATACACACAAAAGCCGACAAGGGCAATACAATAGTTATTATGGAAATGGAAGAATACATCAATAAAACCAAACAATTTATAAAAGAAAATAATTTCAAAAAAATTGAAAAGGACCCCACAGGAAAGTATAACAGACCAATAAAAGAAGCACTAAAATCATGCCCTCTAATCATCAACACAATCAATAACGAACATAATAAATACAAAAACAGCAAATGGATAAATAATACTCCCTCACCACCAGTAATGAAAGATCTTTCAAAAATTCATAAAGACAACATTCCCATAAGACCAGTTGTTAATTGCATGAAAGCTCCTAACTATAAAATTTCTAAATTAGTAGCTCAGAAAATGAAAAATGTTGTCAAACTTGAAAATCGTTATAAAATTACGAACTCATTTGAACTAGCAGACAAACTACATAATTTAGAAATCAATAGAAACACTAAAATGACGTCATTCGACATAAAAAACCTCTACACAAATATCCCGACAAACGAAACAGCAAACATAATAAGACAAAAACTAACAGACAGTAAACTTGAAGAAAACTATATCAATCAGTTAAATAAATTAATAACAACAACAATAAAACAAAATTACTTGCAATTTAACAATGAACTTTTTATTCAAGAAGACGGGATCCCACGGGGAGTCCTACATCTGGAATAATGGCCGAAATCTTCCTACAAGAACTGGAAAATAAACATTTTGAGGAACTAATACGCAAATTTAACATAAAACTGATAGTACGATAAGTTGATGACATACTAGTAATATACGACAATGAAAATAGAAAAGAAAAAGAAATATTACAAGACTTAAATAACATGCATGAAAAAATCACTTTCACCAAGGAATTAGAAGTTAATAATAGTATAAACTACTTAGATTTGTCTATAACCAAAAATCTACACAACAATAAATTAGAAATCGGCATCTACCGGAAACCTACAAACAATGCTCTGGTCATAAACAAAAAATCTATACACCCTTTTCAACAAACAATAAGTACATTTAACAGCTTAATCAATAGAATGTTAAAACTTCCATTAAGCAAAGACAATTATATTCAAGAACTTAACTACATTAAATATATGGCAAAAACCAATGGCTATCATGAAGAAATCATAAATAAACTCGTAAATAAACAAAAAAGAAAGAACAATATATCCAACATAACTAAACTAGAAAAAGAATCTGATAACAACAAGAAAACATGGATAACACTTACATATACAGGAAAAGAAACGACAAAATTAGCCAATACACTACAGAAAGCCGATAAAAACGTAAAAATAGCATACAGAACTAATAACAAATTAAACAACATAATAAACAATAACATCGAAGAAAATAACATTTTCAACAACAAAGGAGTATATAAATTGACATGTAAGGACTGCAACAAATTTTATATAGGAAGAACAAACAGAAGTTTTAACATCAGATTTAAAGAACATTTTTGAGACTTTACTCACGCAGAAGGAAAATCAAGCTATGCAAAACATGTTATCCATGAAGGACATCGCATGTTAAATATTGAAAACACCCTAACAGTAATGCACAGAGAAAATAATCCAGCGAAGATAAACATACTCGAAGAGATGGAAATCATGAAAGCAGCTCACAACAACAACAATCTGATAAACGAAAACGAACCCAATACATGTAACCCCCTCTACCAGATCTTCAGTGAAACACCAGTTTTGAATCCTGCCGATGATGGGACAAGTCCCGAAAGCACTACAGTTAAATAGCTAATTAAGTTAAGGAGACGGACCTTTCAGGTGAATATTCAATAATTTTATATTTTAATTTACTAATTAGGTACATGGTACTGCAATGTTCCATTTTCAGGCCACTTTGTAAGGGCACAGTATGAATTAAATTTATTATTCACTATTTTACTTTAAAAACGTGGAAGTAAATAAATGCAGAAAAAGAACTTACTGGAATACTGGAGATTTTGGTGATGGGTTCCATTCGTTCCACACACCCAATGCTGACTTCAGGAATCCAGAGAGCACAAGAGACATGTGCCCATTTCTGTCCTGAACGTGTACACTTCATGGCACCACCCTTGTTGGGACAGAGTACACACTCAGGACGAAGACTGAGTGCACAAGTGCGACAGAGCCATGAACCTGATGGAATGGTTGTGATGCCATAACATGCCTGATGTACACAGATGTTACATGAGTCACAGAACACCATCTCGTTACCTTCCTCAGAGTCAGGCTGAAAATAAACATTATATGTTATTGATTCCTTCAATACTAAAAATAAAAGCAAGTACAGCACTAGAACCTAGTAGGAAAACAAAAAGAGAGAATACTAAAAACACAAAACATTTTTCAAGTTTATGGACTGAGATCACCTTTGGTTTGAAAACCCAGATGATTTATTTCCATCTGCAAGAGTCAGTTCAGTAACAATTACTGAAGAGAAAGCTTCAACAGACACAATCATGCTACTGAGAACATCTCCCACAAGTAGAGATTAACTTTTGGTATTTCACACCAAAACCAACCACATCCTTATTAATTTTCTTGTATCTTTCCATCCTTCAGGGGAAATATTACATTGCAAATAATGAAAACAACTTACTAATTTACTGAATTTACTAAATCAAAAATGATCTATAAAAAATCAATATATATAAATTTCTATGATGCTACAATCCACATAAAACAACATTTCAATTATAAACATTTTTGTACCTTATATAATAAAGTCGTCCTCAACTATAATAATTTTTGTTATAATCTTCGTTATATTATTAAAATTCAAAACTTTTTGAAGTCATGCTTCATCTTCAAGAACTTTCTTGATACTGAAATTATTTATATATTGTAATAATATATAAATAATTTCAGTATCAGGTACCTGAAGATGAAGCATGACTTCAAAAAGCTTTGAATTTTATAATAATAATAATAATAATAATAATAATAATAATAATAATAATAATAATAATAATAATAATAATAATAATAATAATAACAACACAACAAAAATAATAATGTTTTATTTATTCTGGCAGAGTTAAGGCCATAAGGCCTTCTCTTCCACTCAACCAGCACAAATACAAATAAATATTTGACAAATATAGATATACACTATACTAATTATAAACAGTTAAAGATACATTAAATGTAGTAATGTAAATTTCATGTACAAACAACATTTTATATGATAATAACAATAATACTTATGATGATAATAATAATGATAATAATAATAATAATAATTTTAATAATATAACGAAGATTATATTATTTGCAGTCTGTTTATCTTACCTCAATATTAATGTTGATTTGTTCTTGAACATGTTTCGATAGGATATCAATCATCTTCAGTATATTGCCCAGACTGGTTGGATTTATGTTGTAAACCCTGGATGTCGATGTCAGCTCCCTCCTGTGATTGGCCAAAGAACCTCCAACATAAATCCAACCAGTCTGGGCAAGATGCTGAAGATATCCAATCGAAACATGTTCAAGAACAAATCAACATTAATATTGAGATAAGACAGACTCAAAATAATATAATTAAAAGAACCACAAAATATTACTTCCTAAAATAAAACATCAATATAACGAGATTATAACAGAAATTATTATAGTTGAGGACGACTGGGTTATATCCATCTATCCATAGTAATTCTGCCCAAAGGCAGGTCTTTCACTGCAATCATGGCATTTTCATGCTACACTTTGCAACTTTACTAGGGAATTAAAGGTGTGGTAGCTTGCCGTTGCTTTTCACACCGATGAAGGATGATGATGATAATGATGGCCGGATGATTTTCAGAGACTGTTGGGCTCTAAGCTTCCTGACATTTGTCTTACAGGTGAGGAAAAACCCCGAAAAAACCTCAACCAGGAGCCTGTCCTGACCGGGAATCAAACCAGGGCCCGCTGCGTGACAAGGCAGCATGCTATCTCAAGACCACAGCGGTGGACCTGTGTTATATAAGGTACAAAAAATTTTATAATTGAAATAATTTTAACCTCAACAGCATTCAAACATGAATATCAAAAATATAGATAAAACATGCCATTGACTTAATATACTAATTACTATACATTGGATATGTCAAATTACATAAAGATAGTATTTTATTTAACAATGTTCTCTTTAATAACTTACTTTAGTAGCTTAATAAGCTTTGGTGCAAAGCTACGGGACTTGCGCTGGTACGAGTCTCCATGGGGGAAGAAATTTTCTCATGGTATTTCGGCCAGTATGGGACCGGTGCCCACCCAGCATCATGAGGCATTTGGGTAGCTACAATAAGTAGCGGTTTCAAGATGATAAAACCAGCTGTAAAGGCTTGGGGACTCGACATGCTGACCACATGTTGCCCCTACACTGGCTAGATGATCATCTACCTCTGTGATTGACACATGTCGGTGTGAGGCCAGCAGCCGGTTGGAAGGCTAATGGTCTTCTGGGCCTGTTGTGACATCAAATTATTATTTTAGTACCAAAATAATTCAAAGATGGGAAAGAAACAGCCACAAATTTTGTCCCTTTATTTTAGGCTTGAGATTCTTTTATTTTTATATATAAAAAGAACCCTGGGCATTGTCAGATTTTCGGCAGTGAACAAGCAGACACATTAGCAAAGAAAGCCGTCATGCTACCTATCTGCTTCAAATCAGAGACATCATATCATTCCTCTAAACTCTACATAAAGCAGATGAAGAAACAATATCGCTGAGGTTAGAAACAAACAATGCAGCAAAGCACTGGAAGACCTGCATACATAACTGGCCAAGACAAGAAGCTGTTGCAAAGTTCCAGCTCCAAACTGGACACGATATTCTTGCCAACTATATGTCTTGCTTTGGAATACTTCAAGCGCCCACCTGCAAGCTCTGTAATCTGGATGAAAATATGGACAGGGAACGCTTAATGCACTGCCCGGCTCTTCACAGTACAACTGAGACCGGAAAATATTGGGAAGCCAGAACCATGATTATGAATCAGATAAACAAATGATGCTCTGTTAATGTTTAAATACCAATAGATAAAATAAAAAAAATATATAAAAAGAGTGCAAGTTTGTCTGCCTGTCCTTTATGGATTTAAATTCTACTTGACCGATTCAAATGTTTTTTTTTTTTTTCCATCATTTGGAGAATTTTTCTGGGATAAGTAACATGTATAACAAATTACCCTAAGTACTATAGAGCCAGGGCTTAAAAAAAGGACATTGGTGCATTAAAAAAATCACTTTTTGGACACTTAAATGGCTTACACTGTCTAAACCATAACAAATACACCAAATTAATGTACACAGAATTAAATATCTAAAAAAATCTACAAAAAAGTATGCGACAGCATATGTCTATCTTTTACGGATAACTCACAATAACAATTTTTTATCTTTCAGTTCATTTATGCCAAGAATTTGGGATAAGTAGATTCCTGGACAATGTGGGCAATCAGCAAGGAATATCTAAAAATAATTATAATATAAATTTATAATTATTTTTATTTATTCAACTAAATATAAAAACACATTAAATTTATTTAGGCGTAAGAGCGCATGCTGGATATTAACTAGCATTCTATAAATCTAAGACACAAGACTCACATCTTTATTTACATTCTTTACAAATCAATGGGAATCATTAATAGAGTTTTAAAGCCTTCATTAGTGCAAAAATCAACTCGTACTCGTCTTTATCAAATAATGGTTCGACCAGTCCTATGTTATGGGAGTGAAGCGTGGACTATAATGACGAGAAATGAAAACAGACTAACAGCTTGTGAGATGAAATTTATGCGCCGAACAGCTGGCTACACCAAATGGGATCGAAAGAAAAATGTAGAAATCCTTCAAGAACTTAATGTATCACCAATACTGGACTACATCTCCAGATATCAGCTAAACTGGAAGGAACATGTCTCAAGAATGGCTAGATCCAGGATCCCCAAGGCAATAATGAACTACTGTCCAAATGGGAAACGGTCACTTGGTAGACCTATGAAAAGATGGCACAAAAACTGCTTTCTCAGGCCGTAACAGTTCTTCTAGGACTAATACCTGGCAGGATGATGATGATGATGACAAAGCTATACTCCAAATTTTAAACCCAAAGACTTACATAATTGACCACTGGATGTGAAGTCTACATTCTACATTCTACTACTTCTACAAGGTTTTTCATTGTAAAAAATGAGTTGAAATTTGCAGTATCAAAAACACGAAGGCCCCTAAATTTTAGTGGGAATTAATATAATACATTTGGGAATTTATCAAATTAATTGTAAATATTGCAATAAAGTATATATAGAAAAAACAAAAAGGAACTTAGAAACTCACAAAAAAAAAACACTTTAGAAAGATAAAAAATGGTGAAATTGAAAAATCAGCTATAGCAGCACATAGTTTATTAGAGAATCATAGAATTGAAAAAGAAGCAAAACTTTTGATACATCTATCTAAACCTTTGGAATTAACAGTTTGGGAAAATATATACGAATGTATATACCATACTAGAACCATTAACTTCGGGGTTCCGAACAAACCAAGTTTGATTACAAAGTTTTTCAAAAGTACACCAGATGGCAGTTTGGAAAATTACCAGCAAAAGAAAAAAATTGACAGCCGTGAAAACAGCTGAGGATGGAAAAGATTTTTTTCCGATACTGCAGTTATGTGTTAAAAAAACACTGATGTATGAGGTAAGAAGAATTCACGATTCATTTGATTCTTATTAAGTATGAATATTCACGACTCACCTCATGTTTGTAGACTTTTTGAAGACCAGGTTTTGATATGTAGCGTATCAAAATCTGGTTTTCAAGGAATCTACAAATATGAGGTGAGTTGTGAATATTCTAACTCTATATTAATTAAATATGAATATTAAGTTCATCGTAAGTTCATTTAAATAGAATAGATATAAAAGCTGATACGAACCTTAACATGTTTTTTTGTTTAATTTCTTCCTTTTAAAATACTTGTGCAACATGCTAATTACATTTGTATGTCTTAGCTAAAAATCATGTCCAGCTCTTGGCTATTATTAAATTTATTACTTTGATAAGAAAGAGAAAGTAACAAACAATGCAAAGTGCTGTTAGTTAATGGTCCAATGTTAATAACAAAAACAAAACAAATGAGGCAAATACACTGGCAAGCACAAAAAAAAGTAATCCTAAATCAGGTTGTCTAATATATGCAAATACTAGAAAAGTGCTTCAGTATATTTGAAGAGAATTAGTATTAAAATTACATTTATCTTGATTAGCGAATAAAAAAAAAACATTATGACTGCCATAAAATTCAAGTTTACAATGTCACCTTCATAACAGAAGTTAATGTGATTTTTATCTTACATAACCACAGAAAAAGATTGTTAAATTTAATTAGTGACCAGTAATAATACCACTATCAAGTTATTCAAAAGGTTTTTGTGAAATGCTAGGTTGTAAAATATATTGCTATTTGGAAAAGAAATTACAATAAATAAGTAGAACATTCTTTAGGAATACAATATTTTGATGTATAATCTGATATACAAATACATATTCTATTAACATTGGGTTTTGATTACTTAATTATGATTATTATAAAAGGATTAAATCATATTGTGACACAAAGAAGTGCTTATATTTGTGCGAGTTTTTGGATGTTTCAGAGGCAGGTGGCCGTTGGACGTGTGCAGGGCCAAGTATCTTGAGATGGGGGGCTGCTGGCAGGCTGCAGTGAGTCATCTGGTTGGGTCTGAGGCAGAGCGTCTCGAGAAGTGGAAAAGCCAGTGGCGCATAGCATGCCTTCCAAAATGTCTGGGTAGGGCTCCTCAAGAGTTCAGATGCATGCTTTTTAAGCTCTCTGGAATATTCTGGCCTGCTTTCATTGGCTATATAAAATGAGATTAGAGATTGCAGTGTCCCATGCCGTAGCCGAGCGGTTAAGGTAGGAAGCCTTGGCGCAGAGCTACGGGACTTGCGCTGGTTCGAGTCTTCATGGGGGAAGAAATTTTCTCATGGTATTTCGGCCAGTATGGGACCGGTGCCCACCCAGCATCGTGAGGCAATTGGGTAGCTACAATAAGTAGCGGCTCCAGGTTGAGGAACCAGCTATAACGGCTGGGGGACTCGACATGCTAACCACATGTCACCCCTATACTGGCTGTTGATCATATACCTCTGTGATTGACACATGTGGATGTAAAGGGCCAGCAGCCGGCTGGTAAAAGGACAACCGCTGAAAAGTGGAAAGACCCTCAATCGGAGATTGCAGTGGTAGTTGTGATTTAGAAATGAGTGAGCAAAGAGTTACAATTACAATCTAGAAGGCAGTGAGCGAAGAGCTGTAGTTAAGTTAGAAGGAGTTGCATTTGCAATTAACCTTTACATGCCAGGATAATTAAAATCTTATATGCTTTACGGGCTGGGATTTAAATCGCTGCATTCTGAAATTAAACCCAAGCTGGTGTGCATATGTGAACAAAAAATTTTTTTACGAAAATTATTAGAGATGGGAATCTAAAACAAGTTTTATTTTATCCAGAAGGGAATATAGTTAATAGTGAGTGGAGAACATATTTTTATCGACTCACCTCATATGATTTCAAATTTCTTTGATACCGACGGTTTCAGTCAATATCATGTCCTTCTTCAGTCATGGCTTCCATGTATTGTATCGGGTTGTATTGAGGAACGTTAAATATATAAACAAAAATTACAAACCTTATAGAATAGGAAGAAAAGCTCACTGAACTTGACCACGCAACGCTAACAACACAACTGGGATTTGGATCGGATCAGTTATTAACTATCGGCAACATCCGATGTTTATATTGTCTACATAAATTTTAGAATTCTACCCTCCTTTGCAGATAACTGAAGAACAGCCATGACTGAAGAAGGACATGATATTGTATGAAACCGTCGGTATCAAAGAAATTTGAAATCATATGAGGTGAGTTGATAAAAATATGTTCTCCACTTACTATTAATGATATAACCTCATAATGTTTACTTCCCAATATTAATTTAAATAGGGAATATAGTATTCAATGCCTTGATTCATTTTTACATATAATAGCGAATTTTATTAAAAATTCATTTTTTTTTCCCCACAAGGTATATATATTTTTTTTTTGGCTTAACAATACATGGTCTCAGTTTGCCATTTGAAGATGACTACAGTTTCTCTGTCTTATAAGACCAAATATAGAACACATTTGTAAATTATGATGATTTGAAAGCAAAATCGCAGACTTGTGTGTGCTATGTTTTACATGTCGACACATAGAGAACCAAAGGTTGACACGTCACTTTTTTTATAAGCAGGTCTCTTATACACACAAACATATACAATCTAGTGATAATAATAACAGAGCTAATTATTTTTCTCTACATGAAGTTCAGTTTTATTGTAAAAATGTGATCGCATAATTTACTTATATAAGAAAACATTGTTAGAGATTTATATTACTTGACATCTCTTACATTTTTTTTTAATGTTTCAGAGAAATTATTATTGAATTATGAGACAAACTGATACTACAAATTATACAGAGTTATAAATTAAATATGGACAATTTCTTTTCTTCTCCAGATTTATTCATTGATCTATCTACAGATAATAAATAGTTACGGGACTGTTAGATTTTGCAGACGTCTGCAGATCTGCCCCCAATGACGTGTGCCATAACTTCTCGAGTTTCTCGTTTAGAAGAAAGGGATAAATGACACTGGCCTACAATTTATACAATCAGAATGAATTACACAATGTGTTTTGATCGAGATAAAAAGAGCTTACAGTTTACAAACAAAGTGTTAAAAATGGAATATATGGTTGTGTATCAGGGTTTTAAAGGGCTACCATATTAAAGGGTATGAAATGATTGAAGAAGACATCCTGCATTATGAATACACCAAAAAAAAGTAAATAGCTTTATTAAATATTTTTTAATAATATGTACTAAGGGATTATACTTTGAAATGAAATAAGGGGTGAAAAAGGTGCAATCTGCTGTTTTTTTTTTTTTTTTTTTTTGTGGATATCTGAACACAGTAGGTTAGAGCATCGCTTCCCAACCTGTGGTTCGTGAACCCCAGGGGGTTAGCCAAAACTTTTCCGTAATGGCGGGTTTCGAGGTTAGGCCTATTAATTTTTCCATAATTTCTGCTACATTATATAATAATAATATTATTATGCTTATTTTAAAATTAAATTAAAAAATCAATGAGCAAAGAGTTGCAGTGTGTGAAGTAGTTGTGAAACAAAAGTCAGTGCATGAAGTCTGTGGCGATTTGGGTTGCAAAAAATTGCCGAATGATAGGAAGAGATGAGCGAAATTAAAAGCCAAAAGACTGATAGAAGAAGAGTTGTAAAAAAAATTATTGTAAATTAAATAAGGTAGATTAAAATTTACAGTGGTCGTTTAAACAGCTTCTACCTGTTATAAGGTCACCACAAACAAGTTACAATATTTATTTATTATTCTGAGAAGGTGTGTGCATTCTCAAGATTAGTAATCTAACATCTTCTAGATTATCATCATCATCCTGCCAGGTATTAGTCCTAGAAGAACTGTTATGGCCTGAGAAAGCGGTTTTCGTGCCATCTTTTCATAGGTCGACCAAGTGACCGTTTCCTATTTGGACAGTAGTTCATTATTGCCTTGGGGATCCTGGATCTAGCCATTCTTGAGACATGTTCCTTCCAGTTTAGCTGATATCTGGAGATGTAGTCCAGTATTGGTGACACATTAAGTTCTTGAAGGATTTCTATATTTTTCTTTCATCCCATTTGGTGTAGCCAGCTGTTCGGCACATAAATTTCATCTCACGAGCTGTTAGTCTGCTTTCATCTCTCGTCCTTATAGTCCACGCTTCACTCCCATAACATAGGACTGGTCGAGCCATTATTTGATAAAGACGAGTACGAGTTGATTTTTGCACTAATGAAGGTTTCAAAATGACATAGCCACATTAGGACCAGCAGCATCAAACACCATACTGGATGCTGTAGAAAAGAATGTACTGCTGAAGACGGGACGGATGTCCTGAAAGGCCTACAGGCATAACGATTATGCGTTTTATAAGTTGAGGACAACGGATTTTACCTATGAAGGTATATTGTAACTTATTTTATTTTATGACTCTCCACCTCAATGGTTTTAACAATGAATTTTAAAACTCTATTAATGATTCCCATTGATTTGTTGAATTTCACAATTTTCTCTGGTAAATCCAAATTTTCAACAAAAGAGAGTTTATATCCTAAACAAGTAAACTCATTAACTCTCTCTAAAATTTTGTTATTTAAAGAAATTTTGCTTGGTATTAGGGATTTTCCACAAAAGGTCATTATTTTAGTTTTATTGGTAGATATTTCCATTGAATATTTCTGGGCTATCAAATTTAAATTATGTACTGACCATTGTAAATCATCTTCAGATGTTGCTAGTAAAACAAGATCATCTGCAAACATTATTATATCTAATTTTAAATTTCCATTGATAGTGATTCTTCCATGTTTTGTTTCTCTAAAGTATTTTACAATGGCATTCATCTATATGTTAAAAAGTAGAGGGATCTTCTAGATTAAACTATCAAAAAAGAGGAGTTTGCTAACAAAATATAATACGAATAGACTAAGGCTTCCATGGCCATTGCTATATATTCCAAAGTATCTTTTCAGGGTTCTTGGCCATGCCTTGCAGTGTTTGTCTTGATCCGAGCCAGCAATTGTTCTCCATCTTCTGACCTTAGCTCTTTGATCTGCTTCTTGATGTTTCATCACCTACTGTGGGTGACATCTTCAGGAGACCTTCGTTCCATAAGCTCCTGAAGTAAATTGGCAGCTTGTGTGTCATAGCTATGTCTTAATACCCGAATGAGAGTGGAACATGCATGCTACTACTGTTTCCTGATTGGCCAGTACTTAGATAGCCAGCCCATTGGTTGTGTGTGCTAGGTCCATTAAATATAATTTCTCCAGATTATCCTATGTACGGTAAAAAAAAAAAAGGATCCTTCAGCTATAATTCATATTTTTTCAAACTATATATGTAATTATTCCTAATAAGTAATAACAAATCTGTTGTAGAAATAAACAAGTTATTGTTCAAAGCTAAGCTAGTACAATTTTTTATAGGAAAAATCACTATGAGGTTTAATTTAATTTTTTTTATTAGGAATATTCCACAATACAGTGTTTCTCCTTCAACAAGTGATTTGTTGCCAGAGGTTCCTGTCTAAAGCGTCTTCTTCCCTCAAATCTCTAGCTTCCATACTTCTCCTCACTCCGGAACTATACAACATTCTTTAGGTCTGCCTCTTCTACTTCTTCCATTAGCTTTCCAATTAAGGATATTCTTTGACATTCTCTCTTCCATTCTTATGAGGTGTCCATACCATTTCAAACGTTTTTCCTCTATTATAATTTCTCTTATTGTGCTGTTTCTAACCTTATCCCTTCTTGAAATTCTTGTCAATCACCTCCAAAAATCCATTTCTAGTGCTAACAGCTTGTTGGTTTGTTTTCTACTTACTGTCCAGGTTTCAGACCCATATAATAAAATGATTTGTAAAAGAACTTGAAAGGAAGTTTTCTTCGTTCTGTATATTATATTTCTATTCCAAAGCACTGAATTCAACATACCAATGATTCTTCTTCTGTCAGTTATTCTTCTTTCAATTTCTGTAGTTGAATTCTCATTTTTATCTAAAATAGATCCTAAATATTTAATTTTTTTAAAATTATGTATTCTTCCTGAATTACATTTTAGCTCATCTGTTGTATTCAATGAAAGATATTCTGTTTTATTATAATTTATCTGTAATTCCCATTTTTTGTATTCTACCCCAATTTCCTTAAAGGTTTAATTTAATATTTAAATTAAAATTCTTTATACTTCATCTCATATCCAGTCTTCTAATTAAACTGGTTTCAAAACTTATGTATTTTCATCTTCAGTAATATCACAACTGATGTTATGTCAAAGTTAAAAATGGGAAACACATTATGAGGTTCGTTATAGAGGGAGATTCCAACGAATATCCGGTAGTCATAATGGCGGTTGAAAATGAATGACAAGATCATTTGAAAACTATAGTTACCGTGTTTAATAAAACATGAAATATGAGGTAAGATGTTAAAAATGATGTTATGTCGTTCAGGAAAACTGCTTCTTGAAGAACGACATAACATCGGTCACAATATTACTGAGATGAAACCACCTAGCTTTTGAAACCGGTTTAATTAGAAGACTGGTATAAAGAATATTAACATTTAAAAAAAAGTAACAAAACATAGAAATAAACCAGGTAGTAAGACAAGGGTGTCCACTGTCACCAGTATTATTTAATTTATTCTTGGACCATGTCAAAAATGAATGGCAAGAACAAATTAATATAAATAGTGTATTGACAACTCTGCTTTTTGCAGATGATCAAGTAATAATGACAGCATCAGAAAATGCTTTACAACAATTCCTTTATACTTTAAATAATATCTCTCTAAAATACAATTCAAGAATATCTACATCTAAAACAAAAATATTAGCTCTGAAAGGAAAATGTGCAATAAGAACAAAAATAATGATAAACAATGTAATTATAGACCAAGTTCAGAATTTTAGTTATTTGGGATGTCATTTAGGTAATGAAAGAAATTTTGATAAACACACTAAAATACAAAATAAATTAAATTTGAAGAGAAAAATTTTCGTCTAGACCGGGACTCGAACCCGGGACCCTTGGCTTTCCGGGCCAAGTGCTCTACCAACTGAGCTACCGAGGCGAGTTACGATCTAGACGCAAATTTTTCTCTTATATACGTTGTAATTCCCTATCGCCAAATGCTTTTGAAACCATTGTTTCTATCTTTGCAAATGGCGGCTTCTTAGTTAAGAAGACATTTATTGGAAATTTAACATTACTTTAAAAGCCAGTAAGGCCTCTAATGATGTTTTTATTATTAATTTAACATTTCTCAATGAAAGATAAATTAAATTTGAAGAGAAAAATTTTCGCCTAGACCGGGACTCGAACCCGGGACACTTGGCTTTCCGGGCCAAGTGCTCTACCAACTGAGCTACCGAGGCGAGTTACGATCTAGACGCAAATTTTTCTCTTATATACGTTGTAATTCCCTATCGCCAAATGCTTTTGAAACCATTGTTTCTATCTTTGCAAATGGCGGCTTCTTAGTTAAGAAGACATTTATTGGAAATTTAACATTACTTTAAAAGCCAGTAAGGCCTCTAATGATGTTTTTATTATTAATTTAACATTTCTCAATGAAAGATAAATTAAATTTGAAGAGAAAAATTTTCGCCTAGACCGGGACTCGAACCCGGGACCCTTGGCTTTCCGGGCCAAGTGCTCTACCAACTGAGCTACCGAGGCGAGTTACGATCTAGACGCAAATTTTTCTCTTATATACGTTGTAATTCCCTATCGCCAAATGCTTTTGAAACCATGTTTTCTATCTTTGCAAATGGCGGCTTCTTAGTTAAGAAGACATTTATTGGAAATTTAACATTACTTTAAAAGCCAGTAAGGCCTCTAATGTTTTTATTATTAATTTAACATTTCTCAATGAAAGATAAATTAATTTGAAGAGAAAAATTTTCGCCTAGACCGGGACTCGAACCCGGGACCCTTGGCTTTCCGGGCCAAGTGCTCTACCAACTGAGCTACCGAGGCGAGTTACAATCTAGACGCAAATTTTTCTCTTATATACGTTGTAATTCCCTATCGCCAAATGCTTTTGAAACCATTGTTTCTATCTTTGCAAATGGCGGCTTCTTAGTTAAGAAGACATTTATTGGAAATTTAACATTACTTTAAAAGCCAGTAAGGCCTCTAATGATGTTTTTATTATTAATTTAACATTTCTCAATGAAAGATAAATTAAATTTGAAGAGAAAAATTTTCGCCTAGACCGGGACTCGAATCCGGGACCCTTGGCTTTCCGGGCCAAGTGCTCTACCAACTGAGCTACCGAGGCTTTCTGTGCTGATGCTCTGACCACTGAGTCATTTGTGCCCAATCACACTGAAAATTTCCTCTTGTAACTTCTCTCACTTTAATCCATAATCCCAGAGCAGTTGTTCTAGATATTTATTTTTATTTATGTTATCAAAATTAATTAAAATATTACTATTTAAAACACATGACAAATAAAACAGTTTATTGGATATAATTAAATGTTCTATGTCCTTAGATATTAAAATGCCTTTAAATAAATTTATGAACTATCTCGCTGGCACTAACGAATTCGCAGGTTGATGGAGCACAGATAGCTCTCCATACATTCCTATCCTGAGTTAATGCTTTCCAATCAATATAATTATTAATATATAATGTTTAATGTAATTCTCCCATCTCTTTCTTGACCTACCTACTGGGGGCTTTCCCTTTGGTTTTTCTAACAAATTTCCAAAAAGCCTCTTTTATTTCCATTGCAGTTTGAGTCTTAACTGCTCTTATCACTTTCGGTTTCCCATAAAGATCATATATCTCAATGTTAAGCAATTTTATCCCATTCCCTGAGTGTTCCGTCTCGCTCTGGTTCAAATTTTTTTTTTTCTAAGAACTTTATTCTCAAGTACTCTCAAACTTTTCTACTCTCTTAAAATATCCCTCCTCATCACACTTTATATTATTACTCACTATCTTTTACAGTTTCACTTGCCAGAACTCGGAATTCCCTACCACCCTATGCCAGAGACTATCGAACTAGAATATTGTTCAAAAGAAATTTAAAAAAAAATATTATTTTAGCAATTAATAATAAATTAATATATTTTATAAAAAAGAGTATTAAGATTGACAAATATTTTAAGTTGGTATTTTAAATATTGTATAACTGACAAATTAGTATATTATATCATCATCATCATAGTACATTCACGAATTTAGGCCATTTGTTGACCTGTTTTGGCCTCAAGAGAAACACCATCCAAAAGTCTTTTGAGTGGACGTCCTGGTCTTCTTCTTCCTGCAGGTTGATATCTTAACATTTGTTTGGGTATTCTGTGATCTTCCATTCCATGGACATGTTGCATCCATCTTGACTTATAATCAGAAATTTTGTTTTCTAAAGATTCCATGTGTAATTCTTCTAAGATGTCTTCATTTTTTTTGTGATCTAGTAGTGTGTATCCTGCAGTCCTCCGAAGATACCTCATTTCAGCAGTCTAAGTCTCTGTATATCCTTCTGTTTCAACGTCCATACTTCGCTACCATACAAAAGAGTTGGAAGAGCCAGTGTTTTATACACTTTCAGTCTTGAATGCTTTTGGACTAACTGTGGCTTGAAGATAGAATTTATTAACCCTAAAATTCTAAAATTTTGATATTTTTGCATTTACATCCTTTTCTTCTTCATATGAGATATTGCATCCTAGATATGTAAAATTATTCACCTGCTCCAAAATTTTATTGTCCAGTACAATTTTACTTCTGACAGGATCTACACCTTGAAATGCCATAATTTTTGTTTTTTCTGTGGATATCTTTAATCCATATTCTTCTGTAATTTTGTTAAGTTCATACAGACCTTTCTGTAGATTATCTTCGGAATTTGCTATTATAATATGGTCATCTGCAAACAATATGGTGTTTAATTTTCTATTTTCTGATATTCTTATTCCAAATTTATATTTTTTTGTTCCAGCAACATATTACTTCATTGATATAAATTGCAAAGAGTGTTGGGGATAGGGGGCAGCCTTGTCTCACACCATGATTTATAATTCCTTCTTCAGAAAATCTGTTATTTAATTTAATCTTTATGGTGTTGTCTTTGTAAATATTTTGTATGTTCTGCCGAAGTAAATTTGGTATATTTCTGTCTTCCAATATATTTAAGAGTTTTGATCTCTAGACTGTGTCGAATGCTTTTTCAAAATCTATGAAAGCAAAATGTGTTTCTAAGTTGAATTATCTAGTATATTATATCTCTGTTAATATTATTCATTTTTAAACATCTTAATGATGGACAAATTATATTTCATTAATTTTCTTTGTAATTCTTACGTACATTAGATAGGGACTGTTTAAATTTTGCCTAATAATACTAAATTTTCAGCATATACCAACACCATACTAATATCATTGAGTTATATGCTTTCCTTATCCTCTAAAGAATCGATGGCATGCTCTAATACAAAAGTGAATAGGAGGAGATAGTGCATCTTCTTGGTTTAATCCATTGTTAATTTCAAAAATAGCTTTTCATTATTTATATATATATATATATATATATAGAACAAATTAATAAACGAATGGAGGAAAATACAATGAGGATATATACCCATCAATAGGAACCTCAAACTCGATGCTATTCTTTTTGCAGACGATTTAGCTCTTCTGGCACTTTCCGAAAATGATTTGCAACGATCAATTTATAATTTACAAAAAATAGGTGCCAAATTTAATATGAGAATATCAATTAACAAAACTAAAATTATGGCATTTCATGGGAAGGACACCATACGAAGTAAAATCTGTCTCCAGAATAAAATTTTAGAGATATCTACTCAATTTAAATATCTTGGAAATTATCTCTCTATCTGGGAAGAAAATGATATCCCTGAAAAAATTACTAGTTATAATAAAAGTTAGGGAATTATTAATCAAGTTATGAAACCATCCCTTGTACAAAAAACACCAGATTACGTTTATATAACACATTGGCTAGACCAGTGTTGACCTATGGTAGTGAATCATGGACACTAAAAAGACAACATGAAAGCAGAATAACGGCTTGTGAAATGAGATTAATGCTCAGAACAGCGGGTTACACCAGATGGGATTGGAAAAGGAACACCGATATCTTAAAAGAATTGAAGACTACGCCAATTTTGGAATATATTAAACAGTACCAACTAAATTGGAAACACCATCTAGAAAGAATGAGTTCAAATCGGATCCCCAAAGCTGTTTATAATTATATACCAAGAGGACGAAGATCACTGGGCCGTCCTATGAAACGCTTGAGGGAAAATTTTCTATAGGATCGTAACAGGCCTTGGTCTAATACTTGGAAGGAAGAAGAAGAAAATAGCTATAAACTGTCTACCTTTGTGCCATTTAGACACATTCAAATAGTCTAACTTCTCAAGGAATTCCTAATTCCAGCAGAATACTATACAACTTTTTTTTTCAAAGATACACCAGATGGCAGTTTAGAAAATTACTCCTTCAAAAGTACACCAGATGGCAGTTTGGATAATTACCGGCAAAAGAAAAAATTAAGTCGTGAAAACAGCTGATGATAGGAAAGATTGTTCTCCGATACTGCGGTGCTGTGTTTAAAAAACATAGAAGTATGTGGTAAGAAGAATTCACGATTAATTTGATTCTTATTATACAACTTCTACCGCTTAGTTAATTCATGTTAATAAGAATCAAATGAATTGTGAATTCTTCTTACCTCATACTTCTATGTTTTTTTAAACACAGCACTGCAGTATCGGCAAACAATCTTCATCATCGTCAGCTGTTTCCACGACTGTCAATTTTTTCTTTTGCCAGTAATTATCCAAACTGCCATCTGGTGTTCTTTTGAAGGAGTAATTTTCTAAACTGCCATCTGGTGTATTTTTGAAGAACTTTGTAATCAAGCTTGGTTCGTCCGGAATCTCGAAGTTCATGGTTCTAGTATGTTTTTTTAAATATATATCTTTTCCCAAACTGTTAAATCCAAAGGTTTAGATAGATGTTTCAAAAGTGTTCTTATTAATAAAACCTCATAATGTAAAAATTCCCAAATTTATTATATTAAATTCATATGTATATTTTTTAAGTCTACATGCAGTTGATGTATAGTGTAATTATAATCCCATTTTTTTTCTAACATCTGTCTTAAAAAAACTGTCGCTATCGTATAATTTTTCTCTTCAAATATAATTTATCCATCATTGAGATATATGAAATTACTAATAAAAACATTGAAAGAAGCCTTACTGGCTTTATAACGTAATGTAAAATTCCCAATTAAATATCTTCTTAACCTTTAAAAGACTTGTGGGCCAAATTTGCCCCATACAATGTAAAGCCCAAAATGACTTATGGGATATATCTGTCCCATGATATAATTTATTTTTTAAATATTAAAAAATCCAAAAACAAAAATTCAAGGATGTTATCAGTCACTCTAACTTATTGTGTTACGGTTCAGGTATCCACAGAAAAAAAGACAGACAGGTGGCACCTTTTTTCGCCCCTAATTTTATTTTTAAAGTGTAATGCAGTAACATGGTAAATTCCTTACTACACATTATTTAAAGAAATATTTAATGAAGATACTTACGTTATTTTGGTGGATTCTTAATGCAGGATGTCTTCATCAATCATTTAGAACTGCCCTTTCGTATGGTAAGCCCTTGAAAATCCTGATATACACAACCCCACACTGCATTCTTAACACTTTGTAAATGGCACCGCTTTTTATCTCAGTTGTAACACACTGTATAATTAATTCTAATTGTATAAATTGTAGGCCAATGTTGTTTATCCCTTTCTTCTAAACAAGAAACCCTAGAAGATATGTCACAAGGTCATTCTACACGTCATTAGGGATGGATCTGTGGGCAAGTCTGAGTCTGAAGTCTCGATGTGTCACTCTTGCATACACCGCATGTCAATAAAATTTAACTGTTCAGATTAGTCAAGACAGTAAAGTGAAAAAATGTATTAGTCCAATTTCATAGTTCACCTACTGATGGAATAACTATTAGCCATTTTGTTAGACCTGTCAAAGACAGCCCAGAAAAAAATTTCTATTATTTTTGGCTTCAGAATATTTTCACGAGCATCTCAAAAATATCCCTCTGCATTATGTATGTATGTTAGCATATGTACGTATCTCATTTTTCAATAAAAACGGAAGCCCGCATAGAGAAAAAATCAACTCTGTTGATTTGAATACTACACTTACATAACTGTTTGTATGCATAACAGACTGGTATAGAGCACGATACATTTATCCACACGTGTTTTCATTTGCGTCTCAGGATATAGGAAGTAGTACAGTCACCGTCAAATGGCAAACTGAGACCATGTATCGTCAAGCAAAAAAATAATAAAAAAAAAAAAAAAAAAGGATCTCGTGTGGGGAAAAAATTAATTTGTAACAAAATTCTCTATTATATGTAAAAATAAATCATGCCATTGAATAATATACTCTCTTGTGAATAAAATAAAAGTTGTTTTATATTTCTACCTCTAACAGTTTTCTGTAAAAAAAAAATGTTTGTTCGTATATGCACTCTAGTGTGGATTTAATCACACTTGGGGCATTTAAATTCCAGCCAGCAGCACAGCGGGGAATTTAAATACCCAGGCACTTAAAGGTTAATAAAGGAGCCACCATTTGCAAGATAGAAGTAAAGGTTTTACAGAATTTGGTGTGTGGGAATTAACAGCGTATATAAGAGAAAGAATTGTGTTTAGATTGGAGCTTGCTCAGATAGCTCACTCAGTACAGTATTCGCTTAGAGTGCAAAAGGTCCTGTGTTCAAGCCCCAGCTTGAGCATATAATTTTTCTCTTCAAATATATTGTGTATCTATTTACTCTAAATCCACATTGAGATGATCACCTATTAAGTCATCAATATAGTGAGTAAATCTGGATACTAATACATTCGTTAGAATTTTGTAAGAAGTTGAAAGTAATGAAATGCCGCTATAGTTGTTGCAAAAGGTTTTATCTCCTTCCTTATAGACAGATATGATATAATTTTTTCTCTTCAAATATAATTTTTCCTTCAGTGAGAGTATTAAATTAATAAT
Organism: Diploptera punctata; assembly: GCA_030220185.1. Classification (NCBI taxonomy): domain Eukaryota; kingdom Metazoa; phylum Arthropoda; class Insecta; order Blattodea; family Blaberidae; genus Diploptera; species Diploptera punctata. Next base: position 251,602 of record JASPKZ010008885.1, read on the forward strand.
AAAAACATCAAAAGAAGCCCAGCTGGCTTTATAAAGTAATGTTTAAATTCCCAATAAAAGTCTTCTTAAATAGAAGCCCCCATTTGCATAATTGTAGCATTTGGCGATTGGGAATTAACAATGTATGGAGGGTTGCCCCAGATAAGATGAGACGACTTTGAAATGTGCATGAAATTTGGATGGTATTATCAGTGTTGGCTCAGGTATCTGTCAGTGTGGTCGGATTCTTATTTAAGCGAGTTATGGTTTCGAAAGTGACAGATTTATGGCAAGGGTACATCATGGGGCTTTCCGACACCAATTACAGTCTATCCATGATTGTAAAACAGTGCAAAGAGAAGGGATTGAAGGTCAGTAAGGCGAGTGTGGGCCTTATTATAAATTTGCATAAAAATGGATTCCCACCGAAAGCCCAGTGTTAAAAAAAAATTACAAGAGTACGGGCGCAACCGACTCGGGACAATAGCAGTAGTGACCAAAGTCGAAGCTGAAGTGATCAAAGAAAATCCATCAACCCAGAGAAGCATTGTAAGTCACACAAACACATCTAAGGGTACAGTCTGGCGCATAATCAACCAAAATTTGGACCTAGAATGGCGACAAAGTCTGAGGACAAGCCCTTAAAGAAAGGTTAACAAATGCAAAAAAGTTGTATGAAAACCATTTGGTAGGTGATAAATGACAGCGGATATTTTCTCTGGATGAAGCATGGATCTACCTTGATGACACAAACAGGCCCCGTGCAATTTATTACCGCCTAAAAGGCCAAAAGGGACATTTTGACTTTATCCGGGAAAATAAAGAAAAGTTTTTCAAGTGCTTTACGGTGGTTGCAGGTTTTTGTGCCAGGGGGAAGCTAAGAATTCACAGAGTTGAAAGCAAAGTCAATGCAGCCCACTTCCAGGAGAATGTCATGGACCCAATTTTTTTATGAAGACATCCCTCGGTCGTATGGTGCCGACACCTCAAAAGTTTGGATCCACATGGACAAGGCATCGAGTCATACTGCAAGATCATCTCAGAGATACTACAGCCGAAAATTAGATAAACAGGCATCCATATCATACCCTTCAATAGAGTCCCTGTGAAGTCACCAGATGCCTCGCCGATGGATTTTTGTGCATTTGGTCTCCTGAAATGAGGCCTTGCTTCAAGGCATCCCACCACGGTAAAGGGCCTTTGGAAAGTTTGTCAAGAGGTTTGGGCTGACATTCCTGTTCCTGTGCTGCAACGCAGCCTCCTGCAGTGGAAACTGAGATGCAGGGCAATAGTCCATGCCCACGGCCAGCACATTGAGCAGAATCGTTGGTGGTGAAAAGGATTTTTGCCGCGATGAAAGGTATGAATTCTGTCTCATCTTATCTCCGTATAAGAGAAAAATTTGTGTTTAGATTGGAGTGCCCAGATAGCTCAGTGTAGAGCATTGGCCTAGAAAGCCAAAGGTCCTGGGTTCAAACCCCAGTCATATTCATTTGGAAGAACTATTTTCTCAAATCATACTAGGCTACCAGTACACACTGATGATATTTTTTTCTCCCCCTGATAAAATCAATTCTACTGAGATCCCATCTGCACCTGGTGCTTTGTATATCTTTAACTTTTTAATCGTCATTTCAACCTCTAATATGATTGGCTCTATGACAAATTATTTCTGGTGTCTGCAAATAATTCTCTTCAATATCTTGTTCGGTATATGCATTTAATAGCTTTTAAAGTAATTTTTCCACCTCTTTAATATATTCCTGGAATTTGTAATAATATCCCCATTTTCATTCCTAATTGGACAATGTTATGCATCAACCAGCTAAATGCCTCTTTTTTTTTTTTTTTTAATTTGAGATTTTGATGCCATCTGTTGTACTGGTTCGTGAAGTAAGTGTACACACACTTTTAGCACCACATATTTAAACATAGCCTTCTTATTTAAAAAATGTAAACATCATCAGTCCTATCAGAGATTCATGTTTTGAAACAAATAGCTATGAAACAGATCTTCATAAATGCTAATCTAAATTTTGCATCATCCAGCTAAGCACCAAAGGTTCTGCTCTTAGATTGCTGATGCATAACTGTGAAACAAGGAAAATAATTTGCAATATCCAGTATTACTTATTTTAGGAATTCTCACTATCAGGTATATTCATTAAGGTAGAATATTTTTATCACTCACCTCATATTGTTCTTATTATTTGATTATAAACTAGTCTTCAAGACGACAGAACAATGGTCGTGATGATACTGAGGATGGAACAGAAACTATGTTCCGAAACTAGTTTATAATCAAATAAGAAGAATAATATGAGGTGAGTGATAAAAATATTCTACCTTAATATCCAGTATTGTTAGTTTGGCACTACAATGAATAGCGAAGATTGACTTAAACTTTAAACATACTTTTTTCAAAACTTACATAATGGTGCAGAGCCAGATGATGCAAAGGCATTCCAATTTTTATGCAGTAATAGTTTCTCATTTAATGCTACCTAGTTGTCCCAAATGTATTTCATTTGGCTCGTGTAACCAATTCATTTTTTCTAGCTTTCTTTTTTTTACAACATCGGTATATTCCTCATAAAACCATTTCTTGTTTTGCTTCTTTTATAAATAACCTATGCTTTCTGATGCTGACCACTTGATAGTATCTCTTATAGCCTCCCATTTTTTATTTATATCAGTTTCTTCTTTGGTTGTCACATGCTCATTTGAAGATTCCAGTGTTTCAAATCTATTAGCAATTTTGATCTGATATTCTTGCTGCAATTCATCATTTCTCAGGTTTTTTAATTCAAATTTTTCAGTTTTTCATCTTTAGTTTTGTTCCTCTCGTAAGCGATAACCCTGGCCAGATGATGATCCGAATTTCAGTCTGCCCCTCTAACTGAATGATGATACTGTGCCAATGTTTGTCCACTAATACATTATCTATTTGGTTCAGAGTTTCACCATCTGGAGATGCCCAGGTGTATTTATGAATATCCTTATGCTGAAATGTAGCACTCTTAACAATAAGATTCTTTGATCTGGCAAAGGTGACTAATCTAACCCCACTGTCGTTACTATCTCCATACAGACAGAATTTGCCTATTGTTGGTCTGAATATATCTGTTGTGACATATATTGCCCTGTTTTGCAAGTTCGGTGAACTCAGTTGTCTGGTGGCGTGGCCTGCATCGACTATGTCGATGTAGTTCACCTTGTCTCCACTTGGAGGTGCCTGACTACAGCACCTAACATAATAATAATAATAGTACTTTATTTATTCTGGCAGAATTAAAGCCATAAGGCCCTCTCTTCCACTCAACCAGTTTATGTTGGACATATTGCTTGCTGCAGCATTTGTCATGCTGCCAACATTATCGGTGCTGTGTTCAGGTCTGTCATGTCTACACTTAACTCGTTCTCAGTTTGTGCCAGGCCGATGGTCCTGTTTTGTTTAGAGGTTGTGAATACCTCGCTCTTTGTTAGCTAGGCTGTAGGCGGCGACGGTATTGTTTGTAGGCCGAGACTTGGAATGCCTCGAGGCCCTCTTTGTTTAAGGAACATGTGGAAGTTCCCATTGATAGATTTAACTTTATTTCTAGTGTAAACATATTATTCATAATTAGCACAATAAACTTGTATTATTATTTTATTGCATAGACAATTATAAATTCCCTTTTGGTATAAATCCAGCGACTCCAGAGGACTTTTCGATCCATACATCAAAATTAGGTCGTTGTGGCATCTAAGTATTTTAGACAGACCAATATCTTCCCGCCCCACTTTTGCATTAAAATCCCCTAAGACAATTTTCATATGATATCATGAAAGACTATCAAATACACATTCTATTTCTTCATAGAACGTATCCTTGATCTTGTCATCATAATCTGTTGGGACCATGTACATTTATGATTACAAAATCATGTCATTTACTCTTTAGAATTACTATCACTGACAAACTTAATATCATGGAAAGCAGAAAGGATCCTCCTTTAGACTAAAAAACCAGTTCCAAATCCAGGTCTTACTGCACCACCATAATATAATGCAAAGCTTCCTGATTCCTGACCACCTATTTATCTTCCTATAAAGCGACCATATCCAAGAGTGATTTATCTAATCCCTGTGTTAATATATCTAGTGCCCACTACTAAATAATGCCCTAACATTCCATGTTCCTAGGAACAGTCACTGTGTTTGAGCCATTGGCATGGATTCCCTGAAGTAGTCCCCTCCTGAAGAACTGAATGGGGGACTGTTTTATAGTTCGTCTGGCTTAACTTTGCAAGATATTTGTAGATAGAGACAGCTGTGCTCACCTCTCTCACTAGCACCAATGTTGTCGGTGTTTCTTCGCCAGATGTTAATAGGGGTAAGGGAGAAGACGAAACTCTCGACAGGGTGGGTTCTTTCTTTTGTAACTGGGGTGAAAGCTGTCAAGGATCTACCCTTATATCTCCATCTCTCTCTTTGCCAAGTTAAGTCAGATATACAATACCTCTGGAAAATTTTACCCCAATAGAACCCATGTCTGCATTTATTGACAGATGTATTTTTTATGGAGAAAGATCAATAGAACCTATGTCTGCATTTATTGATGGTTGTATTTTTATGGAGAAAGATCAATAGAACCCATGTTTGCATTTATTGACAGTTGTATTTTTATGGAGAAAGATCAATAGAACCCATGTTTGCATTTATTGACAGTTGTATTTTTATGGAGAAAGATCAATAGAACCCATGTCTGTGTTTATTGACTTTTTTTATGAAGCAAGATCAATAGAACTCATGTCTGCATTTATTGACGGTTGTATTCTTATGGAGAAAGATCAATAGAACCCATGTCTGCATTTATTGATGGTTGTATCTTTATGGGCCGTGTTTATTGACTTTTTTTTTTATGGAGAAAGATCAATAGAATTCATGTCTGCATTTACTGACGGTTGTATTCTTATGGAGAAAGATCAATAGAACCCATGTCTGCATTTATTGACAGTTGTATCTTTATGGAGAAAGATCAATAGAACCCATGTCTGCATTTATTGTCGGTTGTATTTTTATGGAGAAAGGTCATCACTCTTTTAATCATGGTACTTTTTTCGTCTGGCTTATCACCTTCGACCTATCTGGCATGGGTAACCCTTTCGGCAGCAATGCTACCGCCGGCATAGCTCTCGAGGTCATTTAAGCATGCAAGCCACTCCACCATGAAAAGGTAAAGATACCACGGAAAGAACCTTACTTCCTAAAAATATTAATTACGAAAATTGTGGTGAAATTTTGGAACAAAAGTAGGTAAAAGTTATTTATAATAATGCATTGAGACTTTAATAGATTACCAAGAACACAACTTAGCAAGATATTTTATTGTCCTGAAAACTTACCGATCTACAAACATCGCAGATGACATTTTCATCATACTCTATGCCGAGACCCTCCTCTGTCTTGACTATTGTTTGCACTTTCTCCCAGCACCTAATCTCAAGCTCTTCGATAACTCTCTCCAGCTGATCTTCACTGATGGGATGAAGACCTGCATTGAAAGTTATTTAATTAATTTCAAAATGTCACATTCACAAAACAATTCTAAAAGCAATCACACATGGTACATTCTCTCACATTTTCTATCTTTCTCTGGCTTTTACTCTAGGCCTGAATACACAATTTCCTAAAACTGCTTTTCAGATTGCAAGAGACAGTAAAGTGCAAATCTTTCCTTTTCAAATCCAATACTCACTTTTTTGTGGTGTAATCTAATTTTAAAAAAATGTTCTGAGAACAGAGTAATGATGGTATAGCCATTTTATTTTATATTAGGGAAACTTCAGCTGTCTAGAAGCTACGGAGGGTTGTTCACGATTCCTAGGGACAAGTTCGAAATGTGATAATGTCATTACTATTTGCACAGAGATGCTTCCCACAACAGCACATGTTCATTCAGTCGAGTGCTACCTGCCACAGTGTTCGGATCTGGTTTGCTCGTTAGTATGCCAAGGAAAATCGATCCTTTCTGGGATGGATACGTAACAGCCCTTTCCGACGCTAATTACAGCTATATTGTTATCATCGAAATGTGCAAGAAGCGTGGCTTCAATATATCCAGGAATGGGATTTACTAAGTTCTTAACAAAAAAGGTAAAACTCGTATGGGATTGATTCCTAAGGGGAAAAAACAAGCACACCCTAAGCCTGCTACAAGCTGCACCCCTGAGGTGGTCAGGAAGGTTAAAGCCCTTGTGACAGGAAACAATCCAGCAACCCAACGAGCAATAGCAGTGAAGTTGGGCATCTCTCTAGCAACCGTAAACAACATAATAAACAAAAATTTAAACTTAGAAAAGCGACATAAAAGCTGGGTTCACAAGCTCCTACCAAGACACATTGCAGAAAGGTGCACCAACAGTAGAAAGCTCTATGAACGCCATCTTGCGGGTGATAAATGGAAGTTTATAGTGACTTTAGATGAGGCATGTGTATACCTTAATGATACAAATAAGCCACGAGTAATATTTTACCGTCCAAGAGGTGAAAAAAATTTTAATAAGTGGTATACCGACTGCAGGGAAAGTTTTTCACGCAGCTTCATGATAATTGCAGGATTTTGCTACAATGGCAAGTTAATCATCCACAGAGTAGTTAACTTTGCCTACTACCAAAGGAATGTCCTGTCACCAATTTATACCTCTGAGATACCTTCCCTCTACGGTAGAGAAGTGAACAACGCCTGGATCCATCAGGATAAAGCTTCAAGCCACACCTCTGCTGCTACACGCCGGTTCATGGAGACAATGGAGCAGACAACTGGAATACATGCAGTGCCCTTCAGTGAAATACCTGTTAAGTCCCCCAATGCTGCACCCATGGATTTTTGTGCGTTTGGTCTCCTAAAAAGAGAGCTTGGAAGTAGGAGACAATACTCTATTGAAGGTCTATGGAAAGCCTGCAAGGAGGAGTGGTCCAAAATCAACATTGCTGTTCTTCGTAAAGCACTTCTGCAGTGGAAACTCCATTGCAGAGCGATAGCTAGGGTCCAAGGCCATCCAACTGAACACAACTGCTGGTGGAGACATGGGTTTTCATAAGCAGGTTGGTAAAGCAAACTTGTCCCCAGGAATCGTGAACAACCCTCCGTATGAGGACTCCAGTCCAAGATATTCTTAATGTCAGATAACTTCTAACATTATCAAGTCTATAAAAGGGTATAGTTTGATGCAATCACAATTTATTAATGGTAACAATGTCAGAAGTATATTCAAAACAAGAATCCAGAACTGGATGCCAGTGAAAAAATGGAATTATAACTTGAGTAGATTGTAACCTGAAGAAGATGATTCTTTCAGGCACAGCCTTTAGATATTTAAGGCAGCAAAATGTCTGATTATGGACGTCCTGGTTTGATCCCAGGGAGCAAGGAGTTCTACATTTTTCTTATTTGTTCATATCCATATTAGTCCTTGGACTCACTCAGTTTCCCTTAAAATGAGTATCAAGGTCTACAGTGTGTGAACTGTGTCTTGTAGGAGGGATGATGATGGAAGGAAAAGACAGTAAAACTACTGCAAGCAAATATCTTATTCAAAGTTAAAAATGGGAAACAATTATGAGGTTAAATTTAATTAATGTTGGGAAGTAAACATTATGAGGTATAATCAATAAAAATCACCCGATGATTTTTAATTATGAGGTTCTTAATTAATAAATTAATGAGTCATTTTTACATCTTACCTCGGTAAGATGTAAAAATGACTCATTAATTTATTAAATATCTTATTGTTATCAACAAGTATCAAAAGGGGTCAGTAGATTTTATGTCAGATAGACGAACTAATATCAACGATACCACATGCCATCTCAACATATGAACTGTAGAAGATTAAAAATTTAATTCAGATGCTTGGTGTACAATCTAGCGACTAGAAATTGTCCACCACAACTCCTTTATTTCTAAAATTTAATTCCAAGATTTCCCAACTAGCTTTCTTCTTAATTATTGTTTATTTAACATTTCTGAAAGAAAACAAAATCTTAATAAGCAAAGAACCTAATATATTACAATACAAACTACCCATGAATATGATACCTACATTTTTCTTTCACCTAACAATCAATGATTTACCAGCCCACTTAAAAATTGCCCTTTGTAGTGGAAAATGTGAAAAAAGTAGCTCTTTGGGTGCTTAAATTTGCTTATGCTGCCTAAACCATAACAAATACACAAAATTAATGTACACAGAATTGATATCTCAAAAAGCTCTACAAAAAAGTCCATGACAGCATATATTTATCTCTTACGGATAACTCAAAATAACCATTTTTGTCTTTCATTGATGTCAAGAAGATCCTGTGCAAGCATAGCAGCACATTGTGGGTATTCTTTTTTGGATAACTCACAATAACAAATTTTGTCTTTTAGCTCATTTATGCCAAGAAGATGAGAAGATCGAGATAAGTAGATTCCCAGGCAACACCAGGTAATCAGCACGGGAATCTTAAAATAATTACGATATACATTTATAATTATTTTTCATTTTACTTATTCAACTAATCATAAGATGTACATTAATTTTTGTCTTTCAGCTCATTTATGCCAAGAAGATCAGGATGAGTAGATTCCTGGACAATGTCGGGTAAACAGCACAGGGTATCTAAAAATAATTACTATATCATTTTATCCTTCCACTTATTTAACTAAACATAAAACACATTAATTTTCATATTTCAGCTCATTTATGTCAAGAAGATCGGGATAAGTAGATTCCCGGGCAATGCCGGGTAATCAGCACAGGGTATCTAAAATATAAATTTATAATTATTTTTCCTTTCACTTATTCAACTAAACATAAAAGCTCATTAATTTTCATTTATTTAGGCATAGCAGCACATGCTGGGTATTAGCTAGTCATGTTATAAAAATATGGAGGATGATACGCATAAGAACAATACATCTGATATGGTGTAAATTAAAGGAAATATTGGACAATGTAAATGGAAAACTGAGGAATTGAGTATAGAAAATTTGAAAGAACTAAAAAAAAAAAACAATGTAAAATGCAGAAAAATATTAAATTAATGTTGGGAAGTAAACATTATGAGGCATAATCACTGAATTTCATCGGAGAACATTTTTTGACAACTCACGTCATAAATTTAATGTTTTTCACGATACTGCGGTTTCAAACATAATCACGTTCATGCTCAGCCACGACTCCGACCAATCGGTGTTTATGTTTGAAACTGCTGTATTGTTCGTGTAAAACATGAAATATATATTATTTAACATTTTACAATACTGTTATTTTAACACAGTTCCAATAATGGATCATATTATAATATTATAATGATATTGTGAAAAGAAAAATTAATGTCTGAACCAGGAATCGAACCGTGGAGCTCTAGTTCTCCAGACTAGTGTGCAAAAGAATTGTTAATGGTTGTGCCAGGTCTGGAATGGTGTAGTGGGCTGCACACTAGTCTGGAGATCTAGAGGTCCACGGTTCGATTCCTGGTTTGGACATTAATTTTTCTTTTCACAATAACATTATAATATTATAATATGATCCATTATTGGAACTGTGTTAAAATAACAGTATTGTAAAATGTTAAATAACATTGTTTACTGCTTATAAAAGTGGTGGCGTAAAATTCTCAAATATAGATACTTCTAAACGAAGCCGGCTGTTGGCGATGGTTGTGACATCTACCTAACAGCGGACGAAACAAGAATTATAGAATTGTATATGTGGAAAGAATTGTTAATGGTTGTGCCAGGTCTGGAATGGTGTAGTGGGCTGCACACTAGTCTGGAGAACTAGAGGTCCACGGTTCGATTCCTGGTTCAGACAATTTTTCTTTTCACGATATCATTATAATATGAAATCTATAGTCTGAGTTATGGCTAAGGATGGACGTGATTACGCTTGAAACTGTGCTATCATGAAAAACATGAATCTATGAGGTGAGTTGTCAAAAAATGTTCTCCGATGATATTCAATCTGGGAATGTAAAAGCAGTTATACCTGACACAAAATGAGGATAGTGAATGTTAACATAAATAACTTACCCATGCAAGCTCTCTCTCCATTGAGAATTTGTAGCCATGCAATATCACAGTCGTCCAGGTCATAAGAGCAGGCCTTCTCTGCTTTTGATGGTGTGTTTGAAAGATAATGTTCATCATTTGTGAAGAACTCATCCTTAGTAATACGAATATATTTAGATTTTGGTCTGCAATGCAAAAAGTAAATTCATTAAAAATAATCACAATACTCAAATATTAGTTCCATCTTTCAAATGTTGAATCGTCATTAATATAGGTGATCGCTAAATTAAGGTTATGAATTTTATAGAATTGGGGAAGAGGTCTGGTTCATAACATGATTAACTAAAGTATAATAAAAGACACAAACATATTTTAACTTTTATAGGAATTAATCACTATGAGGTTTAATTTATGGTGAAATTAAATGTTTCTTACCTCTCCTCATATAAATTTTCTAAGTAGATATTCGAGACCACAAAGGTCTCATCTTCAGCACTCTCCTGGCGACCGATGTTATGTCGATCAGAAGAAACTCTTCTTCTTCTTCCCTCTGTTGGTGGACCGATGAACCTCTGGATCAGGTCAAAATTTGCGGGAATTTAGAAGTTCATAAGTTTTCCTTTGTTTTTCTGAATGTGGATCTTTTCCCAAACCGTGAGTTCCTTTTGTTTGTCTATTTGTTTAATTAGACTGGCTTTTGATTCAGTTAAACGTTTTTCGGACCAAGCATGAGCAGCTACTGCTGACTTTTCCACTTCTCCATTTTTGATGTTTCTAAGATGTTCTTTCACCCTTATTTTCAAATTTATTTTCGTTTTTCCAATATAAATAAAAAAACGAAAAGAAATTTGAAAACAAGGGTGAAAGAACATCTTAGAAACATAAAAAATGAAGTGGAAAAGTCAGCAGTAGCTGCTCATGCTTGGTCCGAAAAACATTTAATTGAATCAGAAGCCACTCTAATTAAACAAATAGACAAACAAAAGGAACTCACGGTTTGGGAAAAGATCAACATTCAGAAAAACAAAGGAAAACTTATGAACTTCGAAATTCCCGCAAATTTCGACCTGATCCAGAGGTTTATCAGTCCACCAACAGAGTGAAGAAGAGTTTCTTCCAATTGACATATCAGTCGCCAGGAGGGTGCTGAAGATGAGACCTTTGTGGTCTCGAAATTGTGATCTACTTAGAAAATTTTATGTGAGGGGAGGTAAGAAACATTTAATTTCACCATACACAAACATATACCTCATCAACACTGTAAATGTCCTGGCTAAATTGAGGGCAAATCTACCCTTCCATTCATCAACATATTTCATTAAAATGTCACTGCCATCACCACAAACTGTGCAGTACACAATGATGTGCTGTTTCTTTAAACATTCAAACCACCCAATTGCTAGCAACAAAATGTTGCACATTTAATTATTTTTGCTGTCTGTCATGCTTTCTTTGTCTTCAAATTCTGAACACGAAATTTATATACCCAGTTGATGATGTCCAGCACCATAGCAAAGTGCTTAAGGCAGGATGGTCGTGGCACAGAGCTACAGGACTTGTGCTGGTTCAAATCCCCATAAGGGAAGAAATTTTCTCATAGAATTTAGGCCAGTATGGGACCGGTGCCCACCTAGCATCATAAGGCATTTTAGTAGCTATTGAGAAACCAGCTGTAATGGCTGAGGGATCCGACATACTGACAACATATTGGATGATCGTCTACCTCTCTGATTAACACAGGTGGATGTGATAACAGCAGCAGCTGGTAGGCCAAGGGCCTTATAGGCATGTCATGCTTTGAGTTTTTTTCTAAAGATTGAACCACTGATTGACACTATTTAACACGTGTGCACTTAAACCATTTGTAAACAAAATCATTCAATTTTCTGCACTTTGACTACCTTTCTCTTTTTATTTCTATTTGTTTTTCTTCTTGATATTTTAAAATACCTACTTTAATTTTTTTAACAGTATTCATTACCATCCAGCTACATTAAAAAAAATTCAAGTTTCCTTGCAGTAATTCCTTTTCTCATATTCGAGGATCATTCTTCATCTTTCTTCCTACAATAAAATAACCTTTACACAGCCTTCCTAACACATCCAATGTCTGAATACAACTGAACTTAATCTGCCAAGAAGCTTAACAGTAGTAACAAAAACCATAAGTCTTCTTCTTCTTCCTTCCAAGTATTAGACCAAGGCCTGTTACGATCCTATAGAAAATTTTCCCTCCAGCGTTTCATAGGACGGCCCAGTGATCTTCGTCCTCTTGGTATATAATTATAAACAACTTTGGGGATCCGATTTGAACTCATTCTTCCAAGAGAATTTCCCGGAAGGATCAAACTAAAAACCATAAGTGACAGCATAATTGTTTTCCGATAGTCATGCTAGTGTCTCTTGGCATCTATATCACAGCGTCTGCAATAGTAAATCATGCTTTATTTTTCGTCGCCAGACAGACACACTGTGTGATGGTCTCAGGAGTAAAACAAAGTATTCATGGTGGTTTCAATTGGCCATTTAATTCAAAATCACTTTGTGTGGTTGCTGACCGCAGTATGAGGTGGCTGTTAAAGAAAAGAGGATATTAACACAGACTTTATGGGGAAACAAGATGGCCGCAGTGGACTAGTGGTTATGCTCCTTGCCTCTGGTCCCAAAGAGTCATAGGTTCAAATCCAGCCAGAGTCAATGGATTATTTTAGGATGAAAAAATCCATGGAGAATGTCCTCTGGAAGGTACTTCAAGTGCCTCAAGATTTTCAAGCTCGTAAAGGATCTTTAAGCCTGAATAAAAGGTCATATACCATTCAACTCCTAACAAAGTAGAGTCTATGGCTCAACATTGGGGATATTAAATGGTTCCAAAGAAAAAAGGTCATTTAATAAGGTGACTGCTATGTGAAGATGGTTATTCAGTCAGGTTTGAATGTATCTTTATAACTTCTCTTTATAAGCTCATCTGTATAAACATCAGTTGTCACATATTGTAACATAAGTCAACAATTAATGTGTTATCTTCTATTTGTTAAAATATAAAACAGTTTATTTCATCCCAAAAAAAATGCAGTTTATTTAGATTGTTTACCGGCTACATTTACAAAAAAAGTCTAGTCTACTTCGCAATGCCAACAGGTCGTACAACCCAACTTATTTCCAATAAGTAGTAGTAGTAGTAGTAGTCTAATGCCCATTAGCTTGGATGTGTTCCATTTGCTTTCTTGCTTCCCAATAGAGTCCTGCCAGAGTTCTTGTAGGTGACATCTTCAGAGCCTCACAGCTAGCTAGATGATCTTTGTTCATGGTAGTGTTGTTGTCTTGGCACAGCATACAATTTGGAGAGTTGAAGATTCCAATTTTATGGAGGTGTGCTGCCAGTTAGTCATGGCCTGTTAACAGTCTGAATGTTGCTACTGCTTCGTGTCTTGGTTGTTCAGGTATTAAGTTTTTATTCTGCGAGATAGCTGCCCATGGTTTCTCATTACTTTGTGATTTGAAGTGTTCCATCAGTTCTTTCTGGAAGTTTCTTTTAATTATAATTTTTGTAGAATGGTAGGGCAGGGATTGATTTGTTTTCTGTAAAATTTTGGTGCCCTTTTTTGCCAAAAGATCTGCCATTTCATTTCCATGTACCCCGCAATGAGAGGGGATCCATTGGAGCTGGATAATTTTATTTTGTTTGGTCAATAATCTTATGATCTTTTTTATTTCCAACACTTTTCTGGAGATTATTTCCAATAATTGTTAGTTGAAAATAAAATGGAAGATTGAGCATTCATAACTGGAAGAATTATTTACAAGTAAGCTCATTTTATAATAAATAATAGTTTTAAAAAACTAAAAGAACACGCTTTATTAGAAAACTAAAAAATGAAAAATAATTTTAATTTCCAATACGCTTGGGATAAAATAAAGTGGTGAACAAAAAAATCATCTCCAACACATATAGAATAAAATTATAGTTATCAACAAAAAGAAAATAATTTTACCATCAAAAGCGTGGGGTGCTGTATATCAATTAATATATTTGATAATAAACAGATACTGGTAAAAGTAAGTTCTCTAAGAAGAAAATGTAAAAATCATAAAAATCACCCCACGCTTTTGATGGTAAAATTATTTTCTTTTTGTTGATAACTATAATTTTATTCTATATGTGTTGGAGAGGATTTTTTTGTTGACCACTTTATTTTATCCCAAGCGTATTGGAAATTAAAATTATTTTTCATTTTTTAGTTTTCTAATAAAGCGTGTTCTTTTAGTTTTTTAAAACTATTATTTATTTTTTATTTTTTAGTTTTAATATTTACAGAATAAGATAAAAATGTAAATATCTTTAAATTCGATACTATTGTAGTATGAGCTAAAAGTAATACTCTTCTATAAAAAAACCCTCCCAGCCGGATTTGAACCAGCGACGTATGGATTACTGAAATTAAATACCACTAAGAGTTCACTGCTCTACCAACTGAGCTCTTACAACGATTGACTAAAAACTCAACAAGTTCGCAACCTATTATACCAGTTTTCATTTTTTTTTATTTTCGGATGATTCTGGCCAGGATTTTAGAAACAAAATATGAAATTATTGTATTGTCACGGGTCCTCTACACGTATACAAAGTTTCAAGTCGATCCAATGTTTCTAAGTGGGTGAAAATCGCGTTGAAAGATTCCATTACATTGATACAAAACACTTTTTTTTAATTTTCTGATGATTATGGCCAGGATTTTAGAAAATAAATATGAAATTATTGTATTGTCACGGGTCCTCTACAAGTATTCAAAGTTTCAAGTCAATCCAATGTTTCTAAGTGGGTGAAAATCGCATTGAAAGATTCCGTTACATTGATACAAAAACACTTTTTTTTTATTTTCTGATGATTATGGCCAGGATTTTAGAAAATAAATATGAAATTAATGTATTGTTTCGGGTCCTCTACAAGTATACAAAGTTTCAAGTCGATCCGATGATTTTAAGTGGGTAAAAATCGTGTTGAAAGATTCCGTTACATAGATAGATAGATACAGGTCAAGCTAATATAAAGCGTGTAAAAATATTATTTGTATTTTGTCATTTTGCTAACTAAATTTTGATATGACTCTTGTAAATGATTGAATATTAATTGCTACATCTGAAGATTATTTATTTCTCTTAAAAAATGAATTATTTACAATGTTTATACAACATAACAATAGTAACAGCATGCAAGTATTTTATGAATGATCATGGATTTTTATTTTAAAGAGCTATTATCTAACAAAATCTGCTTACATAATAACATTCTAGAAGAATAAATATTTTTAAATATGTTGGCACATATTTTCAAGAATTAAGATGGAGAAAATAATAATATAACAGATGTTTAGATATAAATATTTGATTGATGTTTTAAGAAAGTAACACTATGTGGTTTATGTAGAACTGTAGACTTCCACAGCCAGTGTCTTGACTCTTGTCTTCCGAGCTGAATGACCGTAGTACAGATTTGTTAAACTTTATATTTTGCCTACTATTGCAGACATCTTCAGGAGATTCTGCATGCTCTCTGTGAACTCCTGACTGGCTGAGTGTTGGAAACTGTCTCCCTATTTATAGGTGGCCACTAACCAGGAGCCACCTATAAATAGGGTAGGGAAACCATTTCTAATGCCCAACCAATCTGCAGCCAACAGTTGAGGAATTCACAGAGAGCAAGCAGAATCTCCTGAAGATGTTTACTGCAGTAAAAGATGAAACATTGAGTTTAACAAAACCGAACTACGGCCCAGCCCGAAAGTTCAACTTAACAAGTCAGTATGAGTAAATCATATTTGAAGAGAAAAATTATACGTTCCGACCAGGACTTGAACCCGGGACCCTTGGTGCTCTAGAGAACCAAGGGTCCCGAGTTCAAGTCCCGGTCTGAGCGTATAATTTTTCTCTTCAAATATGATTTATCCATCATTGAAATGTATGAAATAAATAATAAAAACATTAGTAGAGGTTTATTTAATATCAATGTATCATTAAAAGGAATTAGAATTCACATCTCACCTCATATTTTGTTGATTCTTGAGGACTGGTTTCAGAAGTTAAACTACTAGTCTGACTCAATCAGATGATAGCTGACAATGGAAGTAGTTTAACTTCCGAAACTGGTCCTCAAGAATCAATAAAATATGAGGTGAGGTGTGAATTCTGCCTTAATTAAAGATAATAATTTATTGAGTTTTCAAATCATCATTAATACAAAAACAAACACAAATGAAATTATACAACATGTTGACGAGACCTGTCTTTAATTACGGTAATGAAGCATGGACTATGTAGAAATATAATAGAAAGATAACTGCTAGTGAAGGTTTACTGTATCAAACTGCAGGTTTCACCAAATGCAATTAGAAAATTAAGTAATAAATATATATATATATATACATATATGTATATATACTGGATTATCTAAATGTGAAACTAGTCTTCAATTACATTCATGATTACCAGAGAAACTGGCAGTAATGTCTTAACAGAATGCAAAAATAAAGAACTCACAATATTACTTATTTTAGGAATTCTCACTATGAGGATATTCATTTAGGTAGAATTTTTTATCACTCATCTCATATTGTTCTTCTTATTTGACTATAAACTAGTTTCAGAACATAGTTTCTGTTCCATCCTCAGTATCGTCACGACCGTTGTTCTGTCGTCTTGAAGAGCCATCCTTCGCTCCTTCCATTGGCTGACTGAAAAACCTCAAAACCAGGCCATTCTCACCAGGAATTTCGAAGTTCATAAATTTCTTCTTTTTGCTCTTTTGAATGTAGATCTTTTCCCAAACAGTAAGTTCTTTTCGTTTTTCTATTTGTTTTAATAATTTAGCTTCTTTCTCGATAAGATGTTTTTCAGACCATGCATGGGCAGCCACTACAGATTTTTCTACTTCCCCTTTCTTGACATTCCTGACATGTTCTTACACTCTTAGTTTTCAAATTCCTCTTAGTTTTTCCTATGTAGAATTTATCAGATTAAATGTGAAGAATGTGAGAAATTCTACATAGGAAAAACTAAGAGAAATTTGAAAACTAGAGTGAAAGAACATCTCAGGAATGTCAAGAAAGAGGAAGTAGAAAAATCTGCAGTGGTTGCCCATGCATGGTCTTATCGAGAAAGAAGCTAAATTATTAAAACAAATAAAAAACCAAAAGAATGTACTGTTTGAGAAAAGATCTACACTCAAAAGAGCAAAAAGAAGAAATTGATGGACTTTGAAATTCCCAGTGAGAATGCCCTGGTTTCGAGGTTTTTTTCAGTCAGCCAATGGAAAGAGTGAAGGATGGCTCTTCAAGATGACAGAACAACGGTCGTGACGATACTGAGGATGGAACAGAAACTATGATCCGAAACTAGTTTATAGTCAAATAAGAAGAACAATATGAGGTGAGTGATAAAAAATTCTACCTAAACTCACTATATTACTATTGATAAAAATACAATTGTGAAATATATACAGGAAAAAATTCTTTCTCAGACACAAATAAGTTTTTTTATATTGTATCGTAATCAATAACTGATTTTTGTCTCTAACCTATAAAATGTTTGGAAAATGTATATGTTAATTGTGTACTCACAATTTAAATTCATGATGAGGTCGAGAGATGGTATTGTGACTAACGGTGACGGTGGGCTCTGGCAGAGAGTCAGGGTTGACTGGAACTTGAACTCCTCGCTCCCATTCCTGCTTCCACTGATCTGTTATCACCCAGTATTCGTCTGGAGACAGTGGTTCCGAGTCTGGCAGCTTCATTGCACTTATCAGGTCTTTCCGGAATAACTATGACACCAATAACACATGTTAAGTAAAAATAACCTCTCAACATTGGGATACAAAGAAACGTGTTTACTATAGCCGGGGCATCTCTTGTCTCTATTTTTCAGAATACAGATAACACTTTATTTTATGCAGTGAAGTGTAATCATATGGAAAGTGATTCTGTGTAATGGGAGCCATATCAGTGATTGCTGCATACTTGAAACTTTTAAGTCATGCTTGATCAATTAATTTTTTCTCTGCCAAACAATGAATTTATTATATGTCATTATTAGTGTTATAGTCCACCGCTGTGGTGTCGAGGTAGCGTGATGCCTTGTCAAGCAGCAGGCCCGGATTCAATCCCTGGTCAGGGCAGTTTTTCTGGGTGAGGTTTTTATCAGGGTTTTTCCTCATCTGTAAGACAAATGTCAGGAAAACTTTAGGGCCCAAACGGTCTCCGAAATCATATGGCCTCATTATCTTCATCACCCTTCACTGATGTGGAGAGCAACGGGAAGCTACCACACCTACAATTCCCTAGTAAAGCTGCAAGCATAGCATGAAAATGCTATGATTGCAGTAAAGGACCTGCCTTCGGGCAGAATTACTCTGCATGGATTAGTTATGAACTGTTGAAGGCAGACAACATATCTAGCTAATGGTCACAACAGCTAAAGTATATTTCTATCCAAATAATTTTTGTATAAATCCAACTATGAGCAGTTAACAATTTTTTTTGCCTTTTTTTTTATTTCGTGCCAAGTGAAAGGTATAATTAATTAGTTAATCAGTATTTTGTTGTATTAATTATCATACTTTTGTTTGCGATTTGTTTTAAAATTACATACTTGATATTTAAATTGACTTTTAATTGATACTGTTCTCTCCAATCGAATAGTTGCTGTCAACTGTACAATTGACAATATTATTTTAGCAGGTTTCTAAGGATTATTCTTAATAGTTCTTTCTTTTATTTAATTATTTGATTCAACAATTAATTCTGTTAATCTAATAAAATTCCACTTATTTTATTAGAATGTGTTCAAAATCTTAAATTCTATAAATCACTAGACATGTATTTCTACTTTTATATTAAATTTGGGAATTTTTAACATTATGAGGTTCAATTAATAATAATTAAATGAATCGTGATTTTTTTTTTGAGTCGTGAAAACAGCTGACGACGACAAAGGGTCGCCGATACTGCAGTGCTGTGTTTAAAGAAACATAGATGTATGAGGTAAAAAAAAATCACGATTCATTTAATTATTATGTATTTCTACAATGGCTAAGTAAATTTAAAAAAAGTTTATATTGACTGGGAATTGAACCTACTACCTCATGAAACAACAGAACAATAGAAGTAGGTATAAAACAATTGCCAGCAAATGACAGGCACAATATATCACAGAACATTCATCTTTACAGAACTGTCTGGTAAAAGCGTTAAACTTACATAAGCATAAAAAATGTGTGCAAGACTTACACCTTGTATATCACAATTTTTCCGTAGTTGTTATACAGTTAATTTAATTTCAAGGCAGGTTCTGATAACAAAGTACTTTTTATTTTAATACTACACCAATTTACAATATATGTATATGAGGTAATAGTACTAGCATTTCTAAAACTCTTTCTAATCAACACAAATATTTAAGAATGATAGTGGTTCCAGATACAAATGTCACTCATAAGACATTATATGAGGCGTTATGGATATTAAGGGTGAATTTGACTTATTTAAACTAGTGGTTCTCCGAGATAATTCGCCCCTAATATCCGTAACATCTCATATGTAAAATATTAAATTTTATTTGCTTGTTTCATAGGTTTAATATTCTCTACTTATGCTACAAGACTAGGGATTAAGTTTGTGAATTCTGCCTGATACATTTTTTCCATATCTGACAATTCATTAACATGCCTGTAGATTCACAGCTTTTAACTCTCCTGAAGAAAGTTCAACTCCTTAAACATTCTTACCCAGAATATTAAAAACTGTAAACTTTATACTCAATTTTACAAGAATTTTTTAAAACTGCTATAAATATACATATTTTCAAATGTCTTATGATTAAAATAAATATAAAATAATACACCAATTATCTGATATTTACATACATAGTACAAGGAACAATTATTATTTGCTTATGCCCACTCTTTAAGATAAAAAACTAAGCATTATTTTGATTTTATATGATGTATTTTTTTTATTATTTGCAATCACTGTAACTACAATGATTATAAAATCCTGATTTTATTGTAGGTTATGAGAACTAATTCTCTGATATGTGAAGTTGGGTATACTCTCTTGTTCCAAATACATTTAGCAAATTGAAAAGAGTACTTTCTCCATGTTATGATTTCTGGTGTGATGAAGAAACACTTCAACTTCAATGATTAAATACTTTCTATCCACACTCTACCATATAACAGAGGATTCTTTAACCTGTCAGAAAGACCAAACTTGGACTTGACAAATGCAGATACTACTTGCATCTTTAGAGGAATTTTTATAATCTAATTTGATTGTTGAAACTATACTCCTGTCAACTGAAGTATAAAGTGGATGTAAACAGATCCTATGTGACATCGGAGTTTTCAATAGGTTGTCAAATTCTTTACAAGCTGTAATGAGTTCAAGAGCCAATGAAAAGCTCAAATGGGTTTTATTTACATTCACTCTATTCTTTATTTGAAAGCTTTATAAATGCCCTGTTTTATCCAATTTAAAAACAAGTTTGATGATAATTATAAGATAGTGATTTTTCTTGATATTTATTGTATAGCTGAGGAAAAGTCTAGAAAACACTGCTATACTGCTATATTAATGGACTTTTGTTGGTCATGGTGATCTATAGTCCATGAGGGCTAAAGTGTCTAGAATATTTTAGAAAGAGAAAGAGAGTAGTCACCATCTTCTTTCTCACTCATACACATATCTCTTCATGGCGACAGCGGTAGGGCAGACACTCCTGCAGTGAACATAGATCAGTGGTGGCATTCCCTTCTTCTAAACATTCTTCCTGCCAAGTTTCTATGTCTTCATTTTCATCATCGTCGGTATCTAAATTTATTTCAAACCGATCACTAATTTCGTCCATTAAATTGTCTGCCTGCCAATATGACTCTTCAATCTTTTCAGTGGGTTCACACGCTATGCAGTCACTTTTAACAGAGCACTCTGAACCAGTCGCCACTGACAAAAATTACCTGACACAAAAGTGACTGGATGGAAGTGGGGGGGGGGGTGGAGTTTTTCTAGCATTCCTAAGTAATTTTACAAGGGTAGCTCATTGTGTTTTGCGAAGGGTGGAAGAACAGTTCTCTAGACAAGGATAGCAGAAATCATGCCAACTTAGTCCTTTTACACTATAGTGGTTCTTTGCCTCTAGTCACGAGGGACTTTAAGCCATGGGTCCCAACAATGAAGATTTTTAGGTTTGTAAAAGAACCTCAAGCCAGAATAAAAAAAGCTTCTGTGGAAAATTGAATCGACCATTATCTATCCAATTAATACATTAGTTTCCTACAATATGTCTCCTCGAGGCTATGTATTAACCACATGCCCTTCACTCACATCTACAAGGAAATAAGTATAAGTACATTATGTGGTTAAGAAATTTCCCAAGTCCCAAGCTGGACAAACGGGGATCAATCATCAGACTTTTTATTTTTGCCTTCGCTATCGACTATAAAGGTTTTCAAAATAAAGTATTATAATCTGACTCAATGATCACTATGGATTTCTGTTACCAGATTAGACACAATATAGAGGTCTCTTACATCAGATTAGAGGTTTTATCAGGGACGCTGTGTTAACCCAATAGGTTACTCAAGCAGCCGGATAATCAAATGTCTTCCTTCTTACTCTTAATGGGTATTTTTAATAATTCAAATATTTACAATATTACAAAGCACAGTACCAATAATTTAACAAAATCTAAACTATGTCCTGAATGTAAAATACTATAAATGACTGCTAAAATAGTACTACTATATTACCCATCCAAGTGTTTTGTGCAGGCGGAAAATATGTTAACTAACAAACCGTCTTTCTCTTTCTATTGCTTACTATGTTGCCACTTCCTGTCCTCTGTATTATGTTCTTTGATTGGCAGGTAGAGAGCTGACAAATATTATGTGTTTTAATGATCCGTCGTTCTGCGCGGTCAGTGGCAGAATGACTAACTTGACAACCCTGTTACTTTTGGGGTTACGTCTAGGAATGAGCTGTCCCTTCCTTACCGTTCTCATTACATGTTGCCACTTGTGATTTATTGCGAGGCTGGTAACAGAGAGACAACAAATACTGTGATTTTAAATGATCCGACCGCTTGAGCGTTCCGTGCTGAAATGATTAATTTGACAACCATGTTAAGATCTTTCACACGTGTTTAGAGATTCTCCCCCCACACTTGAAGTTGAAAAATTTCAATACGTGATCGGATGTACAGTTTTCTCCTACATCCCTTCCACAGATTCTGTAGATCGGCGACACTAGCGCTAAAACTCTTCCCCTCCGCCCGTGAACAGTTAACTTGGATGTGTAATAACAACTGTTTTCAAAACTAGAATCCATTTAATGTACTTTTCTACTTATAAGTGAAATATCAAGTAATATTCTTTTGTTGCTGCAATAAATTTGGTAATGCAGGTACTGGTTTTCCTACTCTTCTTCTTCTTTCCTGGCCAACATCTCTTATGGTTTAGCCGACAACCATTCTTCTGTCTCCCTTGGTTTCTTCCCCCATCACCTAACTCCAAAACTATTTAGTTCACAATCCAGCCATCTCAGTCTATGTCGTCTTCTATTTCTCTCTCCTGATTTTCCTCCAGATTTTCTTTTTTAAAATTATACTAACAATTATCCCGATTACATATCTATTCCTTTTAGCCTTTATTACAGTTACAAGATTCAATATCATCATAGGTGCTACAGGCTGTTACAGGCCTTGACCGTCCCAACAATATGCCTCCATTTTTCCTGTTGTTCTTCCT
The DNA here is from genome assembly GCA_030220185.1 of Diploptera punctata. Lineage (NCBI taxonomy): Eukaryota > Metazoa > Arthropoda > Insecta > Blattodea > Blaberidae > Diploptera > Diploptera punctata. The sequence continues at coordinate 274,422 of JASPKZ010008885.1, forward strand.
CCATCCATTCATTCCCGTTACCCCTATATCTTGTTCCACATTATCCACCCAACTGATGGGAGGTCTTCCAACTTCCCGTTGACTATCAATTTTATTTAAAGTTACATTATGTCAATGAATCTGATTTTTTTATCTGAAAAGGTTGGGTCATTTATGCAACTGTTAAATTTTTGTGTTAGTATGTTTTCTCCGTCTGTGCTTTCTTTGAAAGGTCCATAAATCTTTCTTTCCCATCTTTTCAACTGCAATTGTATCTCTTTTATGATAATCTAAGTTTTGTGTCCATATCCAACAGTTGGTTTAATTACCGTGTTTATATATCTGTAATTTAGAAAAAAAAAATTAAAACATTCTTCCAGAAAACAGTATTTGTAACAAATTGACTATAATATCGTCATATATGTTTACAATCATTACAAACATTTCCCTTCCATGGAGTTAGGTCAGGATTTTTGGTAGTCTGTCATTTGCCATTCTATCGAAATGTTCTAACCACTCAGTCTTGTAATTTCTTATTTTTTCTAACTCAGTCTTGTAATTTCTTATTTTTTCTAACACCGGAGTGTTTTTAGTTACTTTGTTATTTCTATATTGGTTTTGTAGTCCGACCATTTGTATCCTGCCAGTCTTGTAATTTCTTATTTTTTCTAACACCGGAGTGTTTTTAGTTACTTTGTTATTTCTATATTGGTTTTGTAGTCCGACCATTTGTATCCTGCTATTTTTGCATATTCCTCATCCCTGTTGCTCTTATTCTCAAGCATCAGTCCATAACTCACTGCCATGAAGAAGATCAGGAATTATCAAGGTATTATAAAATGTAATTCTTGTTTTCTTTAACATTGTTTTTGGTTTAAATACATTGTTTATTACTCTCATTAATTTGTAAAGTTATTTAACTTGTTGATATCCTTTTCTCATTCACATGATATTAAGTTTCCTAATCACTTGTTCAATATTTTATTGTTAATAACAATTTTGATTCTTATTGTATATGTACCATTAAATGCCATTGTTTTGGTTTCATGGAGATTGTTAGCCCATATTCTGTTGCTATTTTGTTAAGATTAAATTTACATTTCAATATAGTTAACTATCTAGATTTGTATCTACACAGAATATAGAAAATAATGAAACAATAGAATATAACAGTTTAAATGTTAAAAATTATTCACTACCCTCATATTTTGCAGTGTTACCACATAATGTTACTTTTTATCAAGTTTAAAAAATAATTATTGATATTTATAGGAAATAACACTATGAGGTTTTATTTAACAATCAGTAAACAAATCAAATTTTATATATTTTCTATCCTTTCCAGGAGTAGTTTTTCAAGGAACACTTCCTCATTGTTAACTGGCATCTGACTGTTGATATGGCAGTTGGCTTCACCACCCTCTGTAGGAAGACTAGGAAACCTCCCAATCAAATCTCTTTCCACAGGAATTTTAATATGTATTATTTTGTCTTTGTATTTTTGGATGTAGATTTTTTTTTACCAAACTGAGAGATCCTTAGATTTTACTAATTGTTTCATTAATTTTGTCTTTACTTCAATTCTTTTTTATGACCAGCTAGAACGGATTTTTCTATTTTCTCATTTTTTAAAGTGGTGCCTTCTTTCAGATGTGGTTTCTGCTTGTTTTCATTTGTAGATTTTTTTCACAATCCCAAAATTTATCTGATACATTCCTGATTTTTGCCTTTATTAATATCCTCATTTTTATTCATTATCAATAGTTTATTAAGACTAAAATAATTTTTAGTGCCAATTTGATGTTGAACTTATTGAAAATTTATAAAAATCTAATTGTATTTATGTATCATGCATAAATTTCGTACATATGCTCTATTTCTTCTTTTTTCAATTTAAAGGATACCATACTTTCTTTGATTAATTTTTGTTTTCTGAACGTATTTATTTTCCTCTGTATTGTGTTTTCTTCAATGCTTTCTCTATTACTACGTTTCTTATGTATGTTTATTCTCAATTGTAATTTTCTCTGTTCTTGGGAATGTTTACCAGTCCGTGTATTGATATGCAATGTGGTAAAATATTGAGAATTTAATATAATTTTATCGGTGTCTTTTTTCCTGTAAATCACAAACTCTGTTTTTCTTTTCTTTTTGTTTCTGATTAAATTTAGATATAAAAATAGTATTTGTTTATTATTTTCACGTTCCATAGTAAATTTATTAATTTGTTTTGAATACTGAAAAGTTTTAAAGAATCTTCTGTATTAAATTTCAAGTGAAAAATGTAATATTAAATAACAGAATTAACATTTTAAATTAATGTCATTCATATATATATTAAAAATCAAATGGTGCTCATGTTATCTGGCATTCGATTTGGAGGTTTATCAGTCTGCCAACAAAGGGCGATTGAAGCCATGGAATATCAACTGTCAAATCAAGTCAGATGCCAGTTGACAATGAGGAAAAGTTCCTTGAAACTAGTCCAAGAAAGGATACAAAATACAAGGTGAGGTGTAAAATCTAATTTTATTTATTATTAGAAAACAATGTATCACATAATCACACATGGCAGGCAATTAAATATTTTGGTGTACATGCCTTAGATTATTGAGCCTTTAGGCTCTTTAATTAGCTACAAACTATGACGACTTGGGTCCTCATGGCAACTTATCTACAGTAATGTAAGCAGCTTCCAGTAGTGAGACAACTTGAATATATACTTAGGGCCGCATGCAAATACATTAGTCTCTACTCAAATTACTTCCAATCACTGGTGAGCTGACTCACCGTGAGCAAGTGCAAAGATTGAATTAGCTACCCACTAACTGGTCATGCATGAAAGTCGTCGTTTTCGTAATATTGGCAAGAAATTACCCCGAATTCTTAGCGATATAATCACTTCCGTTATTTTCGTCTGCTAGAGGAACACATTTATGCTTGTGTCCCGCAAATAATACCATATACAACGACGTCTGTGTCGTGCAATATTATGCCGATTCTCCTGTTCTTCCAGTTGAATTCTTTAGTAGACTCTATCAAATTCCTCTTCTCCGCATATACCGAAAACATGATCGAAGTCTTCAAGGTCCGACATCTTGGATAAACCAGCAAAGTTTGCAGCAAGGTTTCAAACTACATCAGTTACCATCCCTTCGGGATTCTCACGATTCGTTTCTCTCTTAAGTTACTTCGTCAGGTAGCTTACAAATTTCAACAATTATTATCGCATGAACAGATTTCTGAGTAAGCAAAATCGTATTAGGATACAACTTTCTCAGCAGAGAACGCCTTTTATGGTCTAATGCGTTCATAGATTCAACCCTTAGTTCAGTTAGATGGCCAAATATGTCTGTTCTCTGCTCAACAATTATAAGTTACTATGGCCGAATGAAATTCTTAAAAATGAGATTCTTGTATGCATACAAATCAGAAATAATAATTATTTCATTTTTTTTCTTCTATACCAAGCAATGCCCAACCTTCTAGGTCTGCACACTTCTGCTTAAATCTTTAATATTCAAAACTTTATGTCTTGAAAATCCAATAATCCTGATTATTTAAACCTGTGAACTTCAGATGTAGAGATACTAAACCATCCAGACATAAAGAGAAGAAAAATATTAGAATTATATCTAACATATTACTTATTTGGTACAAAACATGAAATTTGGCAATAATGCTGCTTGAATCCATCTTGATCTCTGTCTCACTCTTCTGACAAATAGTGCTAAGTTGTTGAGGCTAGAATTTTACATTCTGAGTTTAAAGTTTTTGACTATTAGATAAAGAGATACCAATCAATTTATGTTTCAATTTTATGGTCTTTCAGATATTTCTCTTCCTCTCTCTCTCTACAACCTTCAGAACATATTATTTTCAAAATTTAACTCAAAACATTTTAATGAGAATCCCAGTCAGATATCACCTGGCCCACACATGCAAGCATTAGATTCTGACTGATTAAACCACAGTTCTCAATATAGAGCATTGTGGTTGGATTTATCCCTGTTAGTATGTATGTGCAGTGTCTCAGAAACACATAATATATGAAAATCTATTATTAATAATCAGATAGTGAGTCGTGAAATCTCACTTCATAAATACTGTGTACTTCAAGCATAGTACTGCAGTTTCAAGAGGCATCCCTCTCATCTTCAAAGATGAAATTGCAGTACTGTGCTTTATGTATACGAAATTTATGAGGTGAGATTTCACGACTCACTATCTAGTTATTAACTTGAAAACCTCATAATGTTAATACTAATAAAATGCATTGTTAAAACCATTGAGGTGCAGAGTCATAAAATAAGTTAAAATATACCTATATCGTCTATATCGTAACTCGCCTCGGTAGCTCAGTTGGTAGAGCATTTGGTCCGGCAAGCCAAAGGTCCCGGGTTCGAGTCTCGGTCTAGGCGAAAATTTTTCTCTTCAAATATAATTTATCTTTCATTGAGAAATGTTAAATCAATAATAAAAACATCATAAAATATACCTTCTTAGGTAAAATCCGTCGTCCTCAACTTATAAAATATGTAATCTTTATGCCTGTAGGCCTTTCAGAACAACCGTTCCATCTTCAGCAGGTCCCTCTTTGCTACAACATCCAGTATGATGGTTGATGCTGCTGGTCCTAATGTGGTGTTGTCGTGATGTGACTAAAGCTTCTTCCTGACGATATCGTATAGTGGGTTGTTTAGGCTGGGAGTGCTTTCATTTATTAAAAGCTTGTTGTCTATTTCCTTGATAATTTCCAGGTCTTCCAATACACAAAGAGGGAAATCCAACTAAAATCAACATATTGGAAGACCTGGAAATTATCAAGGAATAGACAACAAGATTTTAATAAATGAAAGCACTCCCAGACTAAACAACCCACTATTCAATATCGTCAGGAAGAAGCTTTAGTCACGACAACACCACATTAGGACCAGCAGCATCAACCATCATACTGGATTATAGCGAAGAGGGACCTGCTGAAGATGGAACGGATGTTCTGAAAAGCCTACAGGGATAAAGATTACATATTTTATAAGTTTAGGACGACGGATTTTACCTAAGAAGGTATATTTTAACTTATTTTATTTTATGACTCATAATGTTATTTCCCATAATTAATTTTTTTTAAATCTATAATTGTTACATCAATATATTTGAAGTTTCAGCTTTTCATAAGTCCATGACATACCAGAGCAAGACACCATACTACAATTTGAAAACCACTCCCATACAAGGTCATTACAGCTGATGGTAAATATCCTACAAATTAACCAATAGTGAAGCTTTGTGGTGTGGTGGTGTGACATCTACTTTGCATCAAATTGAGCATGTATGAAAGCTTCTTTCTTACAAATATGAAAGCAAAGAATATAATAAAATAAGGAGACTATTATTATATCACTAAATTGGGCACTAACAATGAACTATTTATGAATTCCAAATATGGCTAAAATTTACAAGAAAATTGTTTTTGTGTGTCTACAAAAAAATATATTGTAAAGCATTTATTTAACCTATCTTTCTCATTCAAATACAAGAGAATGTGTTTAGCTAAAAATGTTTGTTTTTTTCTTTCTTTTGTGAGAACTCATTTCATTATCTTTATACTAACATGTTATATAAACATATTATTAAGTCATTAATAGTAAGTGGAGAACATGAAAAATGTGTTCTCCACTCACTATTAATGATATAACCTCATAATGTTTACTTCCCAACACTAATTTAAATATATTAGGTATTTATGTAACACATCAATTGTAAACCTTCATGGCAGAAAATTTATCATTTTAATTATACAAAACTATATGGTTCCCATTTGCTAAAGCAAAGAAGACTGTCATGGCAACATGTAAGAGATTTTCCATTAATTATATCTTATTTTATTGGCATAGTAAAAGTATATGACCTAGTTTTCTTGTACTAAAATTTTAGATGGTGCGAAGTGAAAGGAGGTACTTTATGTTATGATTATTGCAATATTGCTTCCATTGGTAAGTTAAACCTCAGCATCAAGCTTCCAATTAATGCTCCTAGATGGCTTTACTTCACATAATTTACTTTAGAAAATTTGCTTTAATATGTTATGTATGTGTTGCTTGCAAATTTATGAATGCTCATAATAATGCCTACAATAAGACCTATACAATAGAACCCTAGTAATTTGAACCCCAGTATTTTGAGTCGGTCTTAAGAATATTAAAATTTTACATAAAATTAGAGTAAAATCCTGTTTTTATCCCGTTTGTCTTTATGTATGTTTTTTGTACTTCTGAACATATTACACTTTGAACTTTCTTTCAATTTTCTACGTACAATACAGGTAAAACTGTTCCACTTACTTTTTTGTTCATAATGCACAGGAATAACCCTGGTCTCAAACTGCTAATGCATTTCTATTACAGTGTGAACAGATTAGACAGATTGTTAGGTTTTGAGGAGTACACTTACTGTTTCTTTGTTGTCCCTTCACTAATTGGGATCGCGAGTCAGTCAGTTGCACAGTGCATCCATTCTTTCAGAAAACTATTGTTACAGTAATCCCTATAGTGGCCACAAAAAATATTTCATCTTCTTCTTCTTCTTCCTTCCAAGTATTAGGCCAAGGCCTGTTACGATCCTATAGAAAATTTTCCCTTCAGCGTTTCATAGGACGGCTCAGAGATCTTCGTCCTTTCCGGGAAATTCTCATATAAGACTTGAAAGCATAATAATAGTCCCTTCGATTGGTTGCTGACCAGTGATGGGGCTGTCAACTTATAGCCTCTGGTCAGGCTTTCTGGAGAAGAAAAGAAAATAAAGGAAAGAAGAAATGGAAGAAAGGAAAGACTTTCTAGCCCTCAGATGCCCTAATAGTGTCAGGGTCGAAAAAAACAAGAGTTAACCAAGAGAGGTAGATAGTAAAGTTAAAAGAGTCTGGTATAAGTAAGTGGAAGAAATGAAGAAATACCAGATCGGTTAAAGTAAAACTTAAGTAAAAATGAACATTTTAAAGCAGTAACAGACTGACAGTTGTTTTGTAGGCGGTACTGTAGTGAGTGCACCTGTACGTTACTAAATTGTTTTACTACGGGTGTGTTTCTTAATGTTTTAATTGTGTACATTACAATAAGTGGCAGGAATAAGAGAAAATTTGTGCCATTGAACGTGAAACTCGAGGCTTTTGAAAAGGCTAGACAAATAAGAAACATTAATAAACTTGACGCTGAGTATGAAGTCAGTGAAACTGACAGATGGAAGGAAATAAACATAGAAACAGAGACAAAATTGAGAAGTTTTCATCTAAACAAGCTTGGGTACAAGTATATCATAGTTTGAACAGAAGTCAAAGAAATATGAATATGAAAAAAAAAGAGCAAAGCCATTACATCGAGCAGCAAGCAGAAGTTACTCCAACTGACACCATGCTTGAAAAATGAGGATCTATGTTAATATTATTCATTTTTAAACATCTTAATGATGGACAAATTATATTTGAAAAGAAAAATATACGCCTAGACTGGGGTTTGAACCCAGGACCTTTGACTTTCTATGTCAATGCTCTTCCATCTGAGCCACCTAGGCCTCCTATTTAAATGCGTATTTTTCTCTTACACATAGTTAATCCCCTAACCCCAAATGCTACGAGCCGTTGCTACGATTTTTTTTGCAAATGGCGGCTTCTTTATTAAGAAGACTTTTTATTGGGAATTTAAACATTATTTATAAAGCCAGTAGTGCTTCTTTCAATGTTCATATTCGTTTTTAAACATCTTAATGATGGACAAATTATATCTGAAAAGAAAAATATACGCCTAGACTGGGGTTTGAACCCAGGACCTTTGACTTTCTATGTCAATGCTCTTCCATCTGAGCCACCTAGGCCTGGCTTTATAAGTAATGTTTAAATTCCCAATAAAAAGTCTTCTTAATAAAGAAGCCGCCATTTGCAAAAAAATTGTAGCAATGGCTCGTAGCATTTGGGGTTAGGGAATTAACTATGTGTAAGAGAAAAATACGCGGTTAGATTGGAGGCCTAGGTGGCTCAGATGGAAGAGCATTGAAAGTCAAAGGTCCTGGGTTCAAACCCCAGTCTAGGCGTATATTTTTCTTTTCAAATATAATGAGGATCTATTTTAAAACAAAAGACTCTGGACAATTTCTTTAAAATGTAACTATGTTTTTGAAACTTGGAAATGTTAACCCATATCTAACACAGATATATGCAATATTGTATTTAAAGATACAAATATGCCTTCCTTTGGCCAGCAACCAATCGAAGGGACTATTATTATGCTTTCTTGTCTTATACGAGAATTTCCCTCAAACGCTGGAGGGAAAATTTTCTATAGGATCGTAACAGGCCTTGGCCTAATACTTGGAAGGAAGAAGAAGATACAAATATACACCTGAATCGGGATTTGAACCCAATGTCTCTTGTTCTGTACATCAGTACTCTGACCACTGAACTATTAGGCTCTGATTCAAACAAATATTAATACTCTCCTTTAACATTTATTTGAATCGGGAGCATGGTAGTTCATTGGTCAGAGCACTAGTGTACAGAACCAGAGATATCAAGTTCAAATCCTGATTCAAACAATAAATTCCAAAATATATTTGAGAAGTTTAATATTAAATTAGCACCGAAAAATAACTACAGTTTAAATAAACTAATAAAAACTAACAAAAATGAAAAAAACTGATAGAAATAAAAAGTCAGGAATATATCAAATTGAATGCATGGGTTGTGAAAAGATATATATAGGAAAAACAAAAAGAAACCTAAAAATTAGAACCAAAGAACACATAAGAAATATTAAAAATGGGGAAATAGAAAAATCTGCAGTTGCTGCTCATGTTTGGTCTGAAAAATATAATATAAATTCAGACACTAAATTATTAAAACAGTTAGAAAATACAAAAGAGCTGACTATTTGGGGAAAAAATTATATTCAGAAGAACAGAAACAGAGTTATGAATTTTGAAATACCGATGGAGCGTGACCTTGTTTGGAGGTTCTTTCGCCAACCACGGGATGGAGCTGACATCGACATCCAGGTTGCAACATAAATCAAACCAGTCTGGACAAGCTGATGATAAAACAGAATTGTTTTGGAACATGTTCAAGATCAAATCAACATTAATACTGAGGTAAGATGATCAGACTAAAAATAATATAATTATATTTTTCTCTTCAAATAAAATTTGTCTTCTGGTAAGAAGTGATAAATTTAAATCTAAAATGTTTAACCTTTATTATCCTCATTGCACATTTATTCATGATTTACCCTTTGATTTAATAATACTTCTGTATTATTTGAGTTTTTTTTGTAATTCGAGGTAGCCACAGCCCCAATTAGGTCGAATTACCAGGGCTCTATTACAGTAAAACCTGTCTTAGCCGGAACCTTTATAAGAAGGAAACCTGTAGAGATGGGAAAAAATCTCCAGAACGGTACAATTTTACAGCAAACTCCCAATTATCCGTGCGCATATTAACTGGTTTGCAGATTATCCGAGCATGACTCTTTTTCCTGTATTTTTTTAAAATACTGTATTTTGTATTGTTATGAAAAAATTCTTTATTTTTAAATGTGTTACTGTGAACTGCACTTAGAAACTAGCACAATAGAGTAACCTTCACTCACAACCCCCTCCCCTGATGCGTTTAATGGTACCAATCAACATTCTGAGAATACAATACAATTTCGGAAATTTCCGTTGTGTGAGTCACTGAAAGTTTGTTGTTGGAGATTGAAACCACAGATATGCTGTGGCAGTGGATTTATCGCTGGTTAGTAGTGTGGTCATCAGTGGTTACTAGTCAGCAATAACCCTACTAGTGTGGGAATCGCTGATTATTTGCCATCGCTGGTTATAAGTGTGGATAATCGGTGGTTACTTGCGTAGTTTTTGCTGGTTACGACTGCCATTTTGAATAACTCGTAACCAGAGTGGTCATGACAGGAAATAGTCCCACATTTTTTTCATGTTTATGAGTAAAATAAAATAATGATAATTACGACTCATGCCTAAATACATTTTATATAACATTTTATGAATATTTGCTGCATTTAAGTAGTGTTAAAGTGGGCAAATAAATTTCTGATCAACTTACACATGGCGCCGAATAACTTAATTGGATTATCTGTGTTTTTTTATTTTCCGTGCATATCTCGGTCCCAATTTATACAGATAATCGGGAGTTTGCTGTATATGTAAAATCGTCCTGTATAAGCTGAAAACCTTCATAATGTGGTGGAAACGGAATGGTTTTTACAATACCAACAGTTAATTTTTACCTCCATAAGATGGAAAATTATTCTTAAGCACGTTCTAATTACAGTATTAATGACCACATGTGTAAATTCTGCATATGACGCTTATGCATTATACCATTTTACCTTCCTGGGTATGCATTATACTGTTTTACCTTCCTGTGTTGCCATTGTATTGCGGGGATACCCTTTCTTATGTGTAATATCGGGGAATCCCTTGCTTTTCCTTGCCGACCTAATTAAAAACGTGGAATCTGCAATTGAGATTGAGGATGTTATCAATTTCGACAATGATTTGGCAACAACACAAAATATAGAATGAGCCATCGATTCTTTTAAATGAAACGAGAGGGGAGTCCTCAAAATATGAAGGAACTCAAATTTCCGAAGAAGAAAAAGAAGAGGAAGAAGATGCCCCATGAGAGCTGAATATATTTAGCCACAAAAAAAAAACATTGTTAAATGTGAATGATCTTCAAGAATTTGCTGCTACACACGATGATCCTGCTTTGATGGACCTTCTGCAAGATGTAGAGAACCACATACTTGCCCATACTGTGACTAAAACTAGGCAGCCTACCTTACTACAGCTATGGAGGAAGTGAAATTAACTACGAGTAATCCCCTTTTTTACTTTTTATTCACTATATTTGTGGTGCAGATACTATATTACTCTAAATAATATGCTTGTAATTTGGGAACCCTTTATAAGAAGGAAAAATATTTAAGGAACTGTCATGTTCCTTCATACACAGGTTTTACTGTATAATTATGAACTAGCTTTCTATTCATTGCAAAAATATATGAGGGAGTTGAGAAATCACAAAAACTAAGCCACATAGCACTCCCCGTCCCCTTCTTATATAACAAATAGGTGCTTTTATGCAGACTTTTGGCATATTAAAGCAAGCATCATTATAAAAGATGAAATAATGGATTGATCACAATATAACATTTAATAGTTACAAATGGAGATGATCTCACTTTGTATAATTTACTATCAATTCATAGTTACAGGTGCGTGTGTAGTATATCAGTACATAGAGATGGAATACTGCTCTGTTAATATATGAGGTATATGAAAAAAGAAGAACCACCTATGAAAAAATATAGGAAATTCACATATCACCCCTGGGTACATAATAAATTTCAAAATATATTTGAGAAGTTTAATATTAAATTAGCACCAAAAAATAACTACAGTTTAAATAAACTATAAAAACCAACAAAAATGAAAAAACTGATAAAAATAAAAAGTCAGAATATATCAAATTGAATGCATGGGTTGTGAAAAGATATATATAGGGAAAACAAAAAGAAACCTAAAAATTAGAACCAAAGAACACATAAGAAATATTAAAAATGGAGAAATTGAAAAATCTGCAGTTGCTGCTCATGTTTGGTCTGAAAAACATAATATAAATTCAGACACTAAATATTAAAACAGTTAGAAATACAAACGAGCTGACTATTTGGGAAAAAATTTATATTCAGAAGAACAGAAACAGAGTTATGAATTTTGATATTCCGATGGAGGGTGACCTTGTTTGGAGGTTCTTTGGCCAACCACAGGATGGAGCTGACATCGACATCCAGGTGGTGCAACATAATGCAACATAAATAAAACCAGTCTGGGAAAGCTGAAGATAAAACAGAGAATTGTTTTGAAACATGTCCAAGAACAAATCAACATTAATATTGAGGTAAGATGTCCAGACCAAAAATAATATAAGGTATATGGTATCTATCTTCTAGCAAAATTATCATCCATCCAATAGAATTCTTTAATTATATTAAATTAATGTTGGGAAGCAAACATTATGAGGTATAATAATTGAAACTCATCGGAAAATTTTTTTTTGACAACTCACTTCATAAATTATCGGTTTTGTGACTTGAAATTTATGAGGTGAGTTGTCAAAAAAAGGTTCTCCGATGAATTTCAAGATTTCTTTAACTTTACACATAAGATGATGATAGTTGTGGACCATCAACATACCTCAATTCATAACCTCTATTCTCCTAAGTATCTGGTCATCAGGACCACAATTTAATGCAAGTAAATGAGCCAAACCCTCAGAGGTCCACATCTAGGGGATATGTGGATGGCGACCACACGGTGCCCAAGCTGAGCAAAACATTTCTTCCACTTACTTGTGTTTTGCACTCTTTTAACTTTACTATCTAACCTCTCTCGGTTAACTCATGTTTTTTTCGACCCCGACGCTATTAGGGCATCCGAGAGCTAGGGAGTCTATCCTTTCTTCCATTTCTTCTTTCTTTTATTTTTCCTTTCTTCTCCAGAAAAGCCTGACCAGAGGCTATAAGATGGCAGCCCCATCACTGGTCTTGCCTTCCTTTGGCCAGCAACCAATCGAAGGGACTATTATTACGCTTTCAAGTCTTATATGAGAATTTCCCGAAAGGATCAAACTAATGATGACCAAAGCATGAAAAGACTACACCAATTTTGGAATATATTAAACAGTACCAACTAAATTGGAAACACATCTAGAAAGAATGAGTTCAAATCGGATCCCCAAAGCTGTTTATAGTTATATACCAAGAGGACGAAGATCACTGGACCGTCCTATGAAACGCTGGAGGGAAAATTGTCTATAGGATTTTTAACAGGCCTTGGCCTAACACTTGGAAGGAAGAAAAAGAAGAAATGAGCCAACATTTTTTTGTTCAACAGCATGATTCTTTTACATATTGTAAATATAAGACATGGGTATCATGGCTTTACTCTGATTTTGATTCAGGACCCTAAAAAATGCATCTATCTATTTTGAATCTATGATCCTCAGATCCAAAAACAAGCATGGAGCTTCTATACCATTAGGAATGTATATTGACAGAATAACAAAAAGTGTTGTTGATGTCAAATTTCTTCTTCTTCTTCATCATCCATACAAGTCTTAGGCCTAGAGGCCTGTTATGATCTCACTGACGAATTTTGTATTAGCGCTTCCTTGGGCAGCACATAGTTCTCTTCCCTGATGGACAATAATGAAGCATAGCTTTGGGAACTATATCTGAACATCGCAAATGATTCATTCAGTTGTTCTGGTATTCTTGTATGTACTAAGTGTAGTTCCTTCAAGTCATCATTATTGTATTTATAATCCCATGAATGAATGAATTTTTAAATTCCCTGGGAGAAAGATTTGATTGCGAGATTTGTCAACTCACCACTAGAGGAAAAGAATTTTTAGGATAACATAACAGATGGAATCTAGGTAAAAATGGAGACAAAAGTCTCTGAAAAATGACCAGGTGAGAAAAATTAATATGAAGTGAGGTGTATATTTTCAGTTTCTTCTCCTGTATTAATGTTTTACCTATTCTTAGAAAGTGTATTCATCGTAGAAGTCAGTTTACCTAAGTTCAACTTATGTTAGGATTATTAAATACGAGGTTATTCCATTTATCAAAATTCAAGGAAGTGAAATTATGAGGTAAATATCAATAGAATACAAGCTGACGATAAAACAGAATTCTTTTGAAACATGTTCAAGAACAAATCAACATTAATATTGAGGTAAGATGATCAGACTAAAAATAGTATAATTAAAATAACCTCAAAATATCACTTCCTAAAATTAAATATTAAATACAAATATGAGTTGGAAACTTTACCCTCCACCTAATAAAATATGCTTCTCTCACCGACCATGTTTCGAAGACTACTTGCCTTCATCCTCCATTAAACCCTAACTGTTTGAAATGAACCATCAACACTAGAGTGCCTCTATATATGAAAAAAAGACATGAAAATGAAACACTGTCATTTTTTATCTAAAGTTAGATTTTGATTAACTTTTTTAGGAATTAACACTGTGAGGTATTATTTATTTAAGTACTTTTTTATTTATCTTATTTAAATTAAAAAAAAATAGATTTTGATGTTCTGTTCATAGTAAAGGAGTAACTTTGTTTGTTTTTAGTAACTTAAGTAACTAATTCACTGGCAATGGCACTAATGGTCTCACACACATTAGCTTTCCAAACATCCCTATCATGAGCTAATATTGTTTTCAATCATTTCCTGTATAATAATAAGGTGAACCTGAGTCATCTTACCTCATAACTTGTGTGTTCTATTTGAACATGTTTCGACATACCATGTATCATCATTAGTTTTTCCAGACTGTTGAATTTTACGTTGTCAGCTCCCACTCCAATTCAACAGTCTGGAAAAGCTGACGATGGTATACATCAGAGCCGTCCAAACCACGGCCCACCATGGCTTTTCGTATGGCCCGCATAAGTGCTGAAATGAACAAATTAATTTTATATTTGAAATTTAGATTTTAAAATGTAACATCTAGTTTAGACATCCCTGTGTGAAATTCATCTCTCTGGAATGTGGAGTTTAGGTGTCACCACTTCTCTCAACAAAGTAGTAGAAATGATTCATCCCTTATTTACCATTTTTCCCCCACTCCAAACTTTGAACATTAATTGTTTCGCTTGTTGTATTGTCAAACAAACAGTAGCCTGTGCACGGAATAGTTGTAAAAATAGTGTTAAAGTGAAAAAATGCTTAAGAAAAACACAAAGTTGATTCCGAGTGTAGGAAGTTTAACGAATCTTGGACCAGCAAGTACTTTGTGAAGGAGCATGGAAACAAAGTGTTATGTGTTATTTGTAACAATGTCATTGCAGTTGTGAAAGAATATAACATTGAAAAACATTACCAAACAAAGCATAGCCATTTTGATAAATTTAATGGAGATGAGTGTACTGAGAAAGCGAACGAGCTCCATTCAAAAGTTACGGCACAACAACAGTTGTTAATTCAGGGTGGTGGTGTAAGACAAAGAAATGTTACCAAAGCGAGTTATAAAGTTTCGAAACTAATTGCTGAGAATGGAAAACCGTTTTCTGATGGTGAATTTGTGAAAAAATGTCTGATTGCCGTTGCCAAGAAGTTGTGTCCCGATAAAATTGATTTATTCAACTCAGTGTCTCAAGAAACACTGTTAAGTAGGCATGTAGAAGAACTAGCATCCAGTGTTCAGGATGATGATGACGATAATAATAATAATAATAATAATAATAATAGAAGTAGCAGTAGCAACAATAATAGTAACGATATTTATGTTCTGGCCCGCGATCAATTGCACAATCAGTTATTGGCCCGGCACATTAAAAAGTTTGGGCAGCCCTGGTATACATGGTATATCGAAATATGTTCAAATAGAACACAACAGAATCACCTTATACATTAAGAACCTCATAATGTAGTCCTACTGTAATTTATTAATTTCCTGTATAACTCACATCCTTTAAATCATTAGTTAATGTTATTCTTCTACCTCTTTCTTGGTCAATCTACTGACCACTTTCCCTTTGGTATTCTCACAAGCAAAGCTCCTCTTTCATTCCCCATTCAAATCATATGTCCTGTTCATATCAGTCTATGAGATCCACTCTGTTTTCCACAAAGGCCAATGCTCACTATTATCTAGTTTCATCTATCCATCTGTCGTCTCTATTTAGTCGAAAAATTTCCTAAGCACTTTATTTTCAAATACTCATAATCTTTTCTCCTCTTTTAAAGACTATATTTGCATCCATAAAACTGGCAAATTTAGCATTTTATATCGAGTATTATTAGTTTAACATTTTTTGAGAGAAATTGGCACGACAATCTGCTGTAATGTATAATAACATGGGTTTTCAGACTCCTAGACTAGCCAATAGTATTATTATTGAGACAAATCAACTTCTGTTTGCACAGAAAAACTCAAACTTTTCCCAATCTAAAGATGAGTAAAGAACATAAAAATTGTAAATGAATAACTGGGTTTATTTAATATTTCAAGGAAGTAACACTATAGGGTCTATTTTAGATATGAGTTAGATATGTACTACTCACCTCATAATATCTAACTAGGTTTATATTAATAACAAAGTTAATGGATATAAACTAATGGTAGAAAATTAAATTAACTTCCTATCTCACAACCTGTCTACATGTACTTTCCTAATAAGAATTCCTATGACCTCGACTTTCAATGATATATTAACCATGGCGCAAGCGGTTAGATGCTTGCCTCTCACCGCTGGGATCCCGAGATCGAGTCTCTGTCACTGCATGTGGGTTTCATGGTAGACAAAATGGAGCTTGGGCAGGGTTTTCTCCCATTTCCCCCTGCCACAATTTCATTCCACCATTTCTCCATACTCATCTCACCCATGTCGTTTCATTTCATTCATCTGCCCCCGTGAAGGTGCATCAGGCATAGTCGGCTGGCACCCTTGTAATTCACAGACCTCTATATAGGGGGGCTTCATCTCATCTCATTCCTCGGCCCAATCCTCAGTTGGACATGAGTTCAGGATATTTATTTTTTATTGAGCATAATATTGATATTACAACCAGCCTCATGGGCTAATGGTCAGCATTTCTGACTACTGTTCATGAGGTCCTGGGTTCAATTCTCGGTCAAACCCTAGGAATTTTTCCTTAAAGGGAATCATTCCTGTGGTTGCCCATGGTCTGGAATTTAGGTTAAGAACTCTCCTGGCACTTCATTATCATTTATCACCCATCATATCATCGGGGTAATGTAACTCCGCCTTCTAGGCGTCCCAATTTCAGAAGTGGGTTACAATTAAGCCGATGCCAGGAGAGAACACCAGAAATGTCAAAATAACAACCTGGGGCATTGAATAAAAAAAGAAATTGAAATTAATTTATTAACGGTTCACATTGTCCGGTATTTAAAATTTTAATGTGTAAGCTAATGTTCGTTCTTCTCTCTCTCATTAATTTCTTTGTGATATTTTATGTACTTGTGTTGATATCTTAAATCCTAGGGCTATTGATCAGAACATTAATTAAATAAAGAAATTATTTTCGATGCCTATTATTCTTTAACACTACTTTTTAGCTAGTAAAACATTGAAAATATAAGCTTTACTACCTAAAAAGTAATAATAAAAGTAAAATAAGAAGCTGCTAGAAGGTGTGTAGAATGAAGGTTCTCCCTTCAAGCACATGGGATTGTATAAGAGAGAGAAAAATATTTCCTACCTACATAACTTAAAAATATCCGTTTAAATTGAAATGCCTAAATACGGAGGGTTGTTTCTGATCATTGATAACAAATTATTTTTAAGTTTTACCTTAAGAAAAGCCATGTCTCTACCATCAATCATGCTCTATTGATGGCCTTTCACCCAAACTATGGCTCGGCATTGGAGTTTCCACTGCAGAAGACTCTTACGCAGAACAGCCATGTCTAGAAGTTCCCACTCCTCTTTACACGATTTCCAGAGACCGTCTAATGTTCGAGGATGCCTGTTTCCGAGTGCCCTTTTGAAGAGTCCAAAGGCACAAAAATCCATCAGTGATGCAACAGAGATTTCACTGGGATGTTGCTAAATGGAATAGCATGTATTCCAGTTTCCCGCTCCATTCTCTCCAGGAACACCACGGTTGACCCGAAGTGTGACTGGAGGCCTTGTCTTGGTGCACCCAGACTTGGTTTTTGTCTGTACCATAGAGAGCTGGGATTTCGGTCCGGTAAATTGAGGTGAGAACTTCTTCCTGGTAGTATTGGGAGTTGATTTTGGCCTTATTAGCTACTCTATGAATGGTCAGTTTTCCATTGTAGCAATATCCCATGATGACCATAAATCCCTTGGAGAAACTCTCTCTGCATTCGGCATACCACTTTTGAAAATTTGTTTCACCCCTTTCTCTATAGTAAATTGCCCGGGGCTTGTTGCAGTCTCCTAGATAAACATATGCTTCATCAAGTGTGACCAAAATTTTATATTTTTCTCCTGCCAGGTGCTTTTCATAGGGTTTCCTGCTGTTGGTGTGGCGTTTGGCAATGTGACGTGGCAACAATTTATGAACCCTGCTTTTGTGGCGCTTCTCCATGTTTAAATATTTGTTTATTATAGTGTTTACAGTTTAAAGGGATACTCCCAATCTGTTCACAATCACCCTTTGTGTGGCAGGGTTACCACCAGAGATAAGGGCCTTGACCTTTCTAATTACATCTGGGGTGTGGGTAGTAGCTGGTCATGGATTTGCCTGTTTTTTTTTCCTTTTGGAATTATTCCCAAGCGACCCTTTCCCTTTTTATTAAGCACTGAGCTAATTCCACACTTTGACACCACAAAATTACATTTTTTGCAAGCCTCAATAATTGCAAAATAACTATAATTAGTGTCGGAAAGGGCAGTAATATACTCTTCCCAAAACGGGTCTATCTGTTTAGGCATTATGAGAGCAACACACGTGCAAGTGTAACAGAAGCAGCACACTGACCGGTTTGATCACCTCGCATGCTCCTGTCCTGATGTCACAATCTACTTGGCAAATCGTTCTCAGAGATTGGAAACAACCCTCCATATAGCTCAGTGGTTTATTTTGTCCTTCAATGTAAGTGACAAATTTAAAATAAAACATCAAAAATAAATTATTATTACCATGATTTTATGTTAAAATTACGATTCTTTACTACAAATCTTTAGCAATAATATTTATAACTTGAATATGATTAATTATATAACTAGTTAACAAATCGAACGAAATAACATTTTACTTTTAAAAATCAAATATTTATCTTCAATAAAATAATACTACTGTAAGCTATAATTTTCTACTTAAAATACTAATTATTAGCAATACTAATTTGCATATCACAATATTATATAACCTCATCCAGAAGTTAAGAGCATTTCAAATTTAAATGGCAATTTTGTAACTTACAACAATATAATATTTTTCTTAAATTGAATAATGAAAGGAACAATTACGAACTTGGCATGGTCGTAATAATTTACAAAATCTAGTTATTCATATAAGCTACATACCTCACAATCCTGAAGTTGATTCCCCATTTGTTCTTTTTTGATTGAATAATCCTTTCTGCGTGAAGTTTGGGTTCTCTGGGAAATGATTTCAAAATATACATTTGTTCTGGTAACCAACAGCTGCGCAAACAGTCATATTATAATATATTAATGTTGCTTTTCAACAATATTTATTTCTTTGAAACATCATGAACATGGTGAGTGGGGTTAATGTGACAGTTGCACAAAGAACGACCAAGTGCACATGAACACGGATCAAAACTTTGTACGGCTACTCTCTTATAATATAAAGGCACTCTAGTTAACATCAACTATTCTTGTCCCTTTTATAAGATTCACGATATGTTCCGTTGAGGTATTATTCAAAATTAAAGTATAAAATTATGAAACATTTTCCTAAAAGGTACATCCAGTACGTGTAACCCCTCTACCAGATTTTCAGTGAAACAGCAGTTTTGAATCCTGCTGAAGATGGGACTAGTCCCAAAAGCGCTACAGATAAATAACTAATAAAGTTGAGGAGACGGACCTTCTTTTAGATAAATATTTCATAATTTTATTCTTGTCCCATCGGCAAAAGTATGTTTCCAGCAACTATTACTCTTGGGAGATATGAAAAACCTTCCTAGAATTTACAATTTCACCCATGACATTTCTATTCAGGTTATTTTTTTTTTCTGAATGTTTTTATTATTCAATTTTACTTCAAATAAGCAATGAGATTATATATTGGTATCTCTCTATCTTCCTGTGTTACAATCTAATAATTTAGCACAATTAAGATGAGAAATTTTTATACACTGAAACGTTTTCCCGGATTCATCATTGAATTTATACAGTCTCTGTAGTACTCAGAGTTAAACCATAGGAAAAAAATCCACATTTATTGATCTCAATAGAACCATTTTCCTGCATTTATTGGTTAGAATTTTCAGACCAGAATGATGTAATTCCTGGATGAAAATTTTTAAGTGCACAGTTAAAAAAAATTATAAATTTCTCATAGATGTACTATAAATGATGTTTTCAAAACATGCAGAATGGATTAATACAATAGGAAGTCTGTGCAAGCTGACAATGGTAAGGCAACATATAGAAACAAGTCAAATGAAGTAAGATGACCAGTTATTATTAAAATTAATGTTGGGAAGTAAACATTATGAGGTACAATCATTAAAATTCATCGGAGAACATTTTGTTTAAACAACTCACCTCATGGGATTCATGCTTCTATGATACCGGAGTTCCAAACAGTCATGTTCATTAAATTAATATTGGGAAGCTAAAGCTATTACTATGATAGAAATAAGTAAATTAATAAACACAATTAAATTATTGTAAATCAATGGAACATGGATGCCTGTTTCCGTATCCATTGTTTATTTTCAGGTCTCCTGATGCAAACTATTAATTGAGGTTTCACTATGTAGTGTCTTAAATAACCTCTCTATGCCAAACCCTACCAACTGCCTTCTTGTGGCAGAGCTGTTTTAACTGAAGGGGCATGCTGTAGCATAATTAGATATGGCAATACTCTAGGGTTGGCTCAGTTCCCAAAGAAAATTACCAGACAATGTTCTGGGGGTAAAGTCTCTCACACAGGCTTGATATCGACCATTCTATGCCACTGTGCAACCAGTGAATATTCAATCGGAAACCATGTGACTTTCAGTATTATGTTGGCCAAAGTGATAAGCTGATAACACATGTTCCTGCAAGAACCAATTGCTAAGATGTTTGCTCACATATAAAGTGATTCTATGCCAAGAATCCATCTACATTAGTTGGGCAAGTTGATGTTAGTTTGGGCAAGTTAGGGTGAGAAAAGGAGTGGGTTAGTTTAGCATTCACTTCTTTAAGAATTAAATAAATCGTGATTTCTTCTTACCTCATACTTCTATGTTTTTTAAACACAGCACTGCAGTATCGGCGACCCATTGTCACCATCGTCAGCTGTTTTCACGACTGTCAATTTTTTCTTTTGCCGGTAATTATACAAACTGCCATCTGGTGTTCTTTTGAAGGACAACAAAAAATCTAGAATTTATCAAATTGATTGCAAAAATTGCAACAGGATATATATATATAGGAAAAACAAAAAGGAACTTGGAAACTCGTAAAAAAGAACACTTCAGAAATATAAAGAATGGAGAAATTGAAAAATCAGCTATAGCAGCACATAGTTTATTAGAGCATCATAGGATTGAAAAAGAAGCAAAACTTTTGAAACATCTATCTAAACCTTTGGATTTAACAGTTTGGGAAAAAATATATATTAAAAAAAAACCATACTAGAACCATGAACTTCGATATTCCGGACAAACCGAGCTTGATTACAAAGTTCTTCAAAAATACAACAGATGGCAGTTTAGAAAATGATTCATTCAAAAGAACACCAGATGGCAGTTTAGAAAATAATTCCTTCAAAAGAACACCAGATGGCAGTTTGGATAATTACCGGCAAAAGAAAAAATTGACAGTCGTGAAAACAGCTGACGATGGTGACAATGGGTGGCCGATACTGCAGTGCTGTGTTTAAAAAAACATAGAAGTATGAGGTAAGAAGAAATCACGATTCGTTTAATTCTTATTAATTGAACCTCATAATGTTAAAAATTCCCAAATTCACTTCTTTGTTTGTATTATTTTGTGACAAGCTGGCTACACTGTCTGAGCAATGACTAATACACATTTTACATTGCTAGTATGCTGATTTTAGTATAGTTCGAGCTCAACTTCTCACTTTATTTTAAGGAATTTTTCACACTTTTTTGGGGGGAAAATCAACATAAATTTTTCTTTGGTAATTTTTCATATTGTGTTTTTATGTTTTCTTATCTGGACTTATGTTTGTGGCATAGAATCCCCCTGATATCTCTTGCCGATTGTCTAAATAGGTGGAAGCCTTATTCTCCTACTGTCACAAGAGTCTCTGAAGGCCTGTAATGAGATCACTTTATCTTTTTAGCAAATACATGTAGATTTGTTGTTAGTTTTTAGTTTTCAATGAATAGAAATCAGATTGGTTTATGATTTTTAATATTTTACTGTCAGGTAAGAAACTGTCACTCTCCAATTTAGTTTCAATTAGGCTTAAGTTTAACTTTTACGGGAATTAATCACTATGAGGTTTAATTTATGGTAAAATCAAATGTTTCCTACCTCTCCTCATATAAATCTTCTAAGTAGATCGTGATTTCGAGACCATAATGGTCTCACCTTCAGTACTATTTTGGCGACTGATGTTATGTCGATTGGAAGAAACTCTTTTACTTCTTCCCTCTGTTGGTGGACTGGTGAACCTCTGGATCAGGTCAGAATTTATGGGGATTTCAAAGTTCATAAGTTTTCTTTGTTTTTCTGAATGTGGATTTTTTCCCAAACCGTGAGTTCCTTTTGTTTATCTATTTGTTTAATTAGACTGGCTTTTGATTCAATTAAATGTTTTTTGGACCAAGAATGAGCAGCTACTGCTGACTTTTCCACTTTTACAAATAATATAAACATTTAATTGAATCAAAACCCAGTCCAATTAAATAAATAGATAAACAAAACGGACTCACGGTTTGGGAAAAATCCACATTCAGAAAAACAAAGGAAAACTTATGAACTTTGAAATTCCCACAAGTTCTGACCTGATCCAGAGGTTCATCGGTCCACCAACAGAGGGAAGAAGGTTTCTTTCGATCGACATAACATCAGTCGCCAAACTAGTACTGAAGATGAGACCGTTATGGTCTCGAAATCACGATCTACTTAGAAGATTTGTATGAGAAGAGGTTGGAAACATTTGTTTTTACCATAGGCTTAAGTTTCCAATAAGAATACACTATGTTATGTTTTATATTACATTTTTATGATGTAAATGAATATGTAAGTTACATCCAAAATCCTCTCTTTCCTCATCTCCCTTTACAGTAGTTTCTAAAGGTGGAATGGGGAATGCAGACTGCTGCAATGTAATTTACCACATTACTTTATAAAAATATTGCATGCTCTAACTGAGTGGTTAAGGCAAGATGCCTTGGCACAGAGTTATGGGACTTGCATTGGTTCAAGTCCCCATGGGGGAAGAAATTTTCTCATGGAATTTTGGCCAGTATGGGACTGGTGCCCACACAGAATCATGAGGAATTTGGGTAGCTACAATAAGTAGCAGCTCCAGGTTGAGAAAAACCAGCCATAACGGCTGGGGACCCGACATACTGATAACATGTCACTCTTACACTGGCAGGATGATCATCTACCTCTGTGATTAACACATGTGGATATCAGGACAGCAGCCAGCTGAAAGGCCACGGACTTTCTAATAGTTCTTTAGTACTTTATAAAACCAGAACATGGAATTAGTTTATTATGAATAAGTTTTTCAACAACCTATTTTAATTAATTACATAATGAATCATCAGGTTTTCTCCCTAAAATGTTTATCACTTATTAGGCTATTGTAATATAAATGACTACATATGCATGTTATAAAAGGGGACAGGTTACAAAACTATATTGATTATCTTCTATTACATCTCATGCTGCCGATGGTTTTTTTTACCTTCTGTTGTGACATCTAAGATACTACATCCTACATTGTTAAATCACTGAATTTTAGAACACATTTCAACAACTGAAGGAATTTGTGCTAACACCTAAATGACTTCAAATTGTTATTTCACAGATCACATTTTCCTATCTAAGATGACGTTTCCATTAAGTGCAGTGAGAATTTTTTCTATGTCCCAGGCAGACACTATGCGCATGCACCAACAAACACGAAGCAAATTTCTCTATGGAATATCACGATGCAGCCAACATTGTACATGCTATTTAACAAACCTAAAAGCTAACCTATTGCGATTTAAGTACTCTAACCTGTGAAAGACCAAACTAAAAGCTAACCTATTGCGATTTAAGTACTCTAACCTGTGAAAGACCAAACTAAAAGCTAACCTAATGCAATTTAAGCACTCTAACCTGTGAAAGAATGCAATGCCCACAAATAAATTGTAAGTTCTAAAATTCTAAAGTGCATACTCTATATTGCTGCATTGTTGTACAGAATATTCGTTAAAATCAATATGGCTGCCACGTCTTCATGTTATGTATACAGTTAAATATCACAGAAAATTATGTTGAAATAATCGTTAGAAAAAATGTAAAATTTATTGTAAATAGTGGCAAATAATTTTAAAATATAACCTGTTGGCAAATGCACGTGGTGTCTACCTGGGACTTAGAAAATTCTCACTGCGCTTAATGGAAACATCAGCCCCATATCTATCTAACACTTGGGAATAGCTCAACATGGCCCTCAGTTTGGTGGGTACAGCGTTCAGCAATCTGGTGACCGCATTCAATGTTAGATATATAGGAAAATGTGATCTGTGAAATAACGACTTGGTTGATTCATGTATTTTACGTCTTTCAAGCTAAATGGCCATGGTCTGGTTATATTAACACTCAACGTTTCATCTACTACTGCGGTAGACATCCTCAGGAGATTCTGCGTGCTCTTTGACCTTCTAACTCTTCAAATGTCGGCTGCAGACTGGCTGTGTGTTGGAAATCGTGTCCTTATTTATAGCTGAGTATTGTGTGGTGATGTTTCCTACACGTAACAAAGTAACGGACCGTATAGAAAACATCACCACACAATACTCAACTATAAATAAGGACACGATTTCCAACGCACAGCCAGTCTGCAGCCGACATTTGAAGAGTTAGGTGGTCAATAGCAGAATCTCCTGAGGATGTCTACCGCAGTAGTAGACGAAATGTTGATTGTTAATACAACCAGACCACAGCCATTTAGCCCGAAAGACATAAAATACATGAATCAAGACACCTGCCGTGAAAGTCTACAATTTTACATAACGACTTGATTGTTAGTCTACGTAACTCAATTAATATTCAGACAACCAATTAAGTTATGTTAAGAAAGTTAATGTAAAGGTAAAGTGATCTCACTACAGGCCTTTAGGAGGCCCTTGGGGCCTCCAAACTTTATAGACATTGACACTTGATGTCAGCCACTTTTACTTCCAGAACAAGCATCTAGTACTCATCTCCGTTATCCGTTAGAGGCTGAGCAGCCAGAAGTTTAGCCTGTTTAAAAACCCCGACCCCATCAGTACTTGAAAACCCCGATCTTCTGGCTTAACCAACATGCATGCCTCTGTTAACAAAGTTAAATTAGGTCATTAAATTGTTACAGTTATATTATATTAAGAAAATATGCTTGATTCAACAATACAATCCTCTTATAATATTATAATGATATAATATGATCGGATAAGGTTGAGAAATGGGTGAACACGAATTCTTCTAAGTTCTACAGAATCGCAGAGCGCATGCACAAGCTGCGGGAGTTGCTTTAATGGTTAATGTAGCTTCTGATAGATGGCTCTGAAGTCGATGTTACCAACTTTGGGAATATATTCCCAAATTACTTATTTTAGGAATTCTCACTATGAGGTATATTCATTAAGGTAGAATTTTTTATCACTCACCTCATATTGTTCTTCTTATTCGACTATAAACTAGTTTCGGAACATAATTTCTGTTCCATCCTCAGTATCATCACGACCGTTGTTCTGTCGTCTTGAAGAGTTGTCCTTCGCTCCTTCCATTGGCTGACTGAAAAATCTCGAAACCAGGTCATTCTCACCGGGAATTTCAAAGTTCATCAATTTCTTCTTTTTGCTCTTTTGAATGTAGATCTTTTCCCAAACAGTAAGTTCTTTTGGTTTTTCTATTTGTTTTAATAATTTAGCTTCTTTCTCGATAAAATGTTTTTCAGACCATGCATGGGCAGCCACTGCAGATTTTTCTACTTCCCCTTTCTTGACATTCCTGAGATGTTCTTTCACTCTAGTTTTCAAATTTCTCTTCGTTTTTCCTATGTAGAATTTCTCACATTCTTCAGTTAATTTGATAAATCCCTGATTTGTTTTCTTCTTTAATTTTCTCATTCTTATTAGGTTTAATCAGTCTACTGATGCTGGTTTCGAGGTTTTTCAGTCAGCCAATGGAAGGAGCGAAGGACAGCTCTTCAAGACGACAGAACAACGGTCGTGACGATACTGAGGATGGAACAGAAACTATGTTCCGAAACTAGTTTATAGTCAAATAAGAAGAACAATATGAGGTGAGTGATAAAAAATTCTACCTTAATATTCCTAAATGTTAAAAAAAAATGGACGTAAACTAACTTCCCATTTCCTAACCTAACAAAACAATTTACATGCATGTTATTTATTCCCAAATGCTAAAAAAAAATGGACGTAAACCAACTTCCCATTTCCTAACCTAACAAAACAATTTACATTTATAAAATGGGCCAAAATGTTTAAAATAGTATGAAACATTATAAATGGTTGAAAAGTGTTTAGTGCATCAATGGCATAAGAATGTTAGATGGAAAATTGTGTGTATCTTAAAGTCAACCTCAGCCATATGATACATTATTGGAACTGTGTTAAAATAACAATATTGGAAAGTGTTAAATACAATCCTCTACCAGAATTCAAGATGACACCAATAATGACAGCCAGTATAGCTGGTAGATATCAACCAACATTCCTCCAAGTTGGCAATGCTGTTTTAACCATAATTCAAAGCTATCTTTGCCTGATGTTTATAATATATATTTTTGGTTATTTCTATCCCTGCTTGATTTCTTTTTGTTAATTTTTGACACTCTCTTCTGATCAAGATATATACTGTAAAAACTGGCATATTTCATGCACTTTATTTACATATTTTCATGATATAAAATATGGAAGTGCGATTTATGCAAGGGAAGTTTCATGGACCGCTTATGTACTGGATTTACGTTTTATAGGAAAAAGGTTTTCGGGGTAAAACTGAATGTGTCACTCTTTATTTAACCAGAGAAATAACAATTATAATTTTATATTCTGTGTCATCTCCCTTGAGTATACATAACCAAGGCTTCAGTCATAGAATTTTTCTAAAATTCCTTATCTATTGTGTGCAGCTTTTGAAAACTACACTATTTGTGGAAAAAAAGGATTGTACTGTGAGAATACGGGCTATTAGTAGCACAACGTTTGCATGGATGACAGATTAAGAACCCCCTACCACTCTAACAGAAAATACTGCTTACTGTAAGATATTAAAACTTATAAAAAGGATTGGATATGGTCGAGAAATGGGTGCACATTAATTCTTCTAAGTTCCACAGAATCGCAGTGCACATGCACGAGTTGCGGGAGTTGCTGTAATGGTTAATATAGCTTCTGGTAGATGGGACTGAAGTCGACATAACCAACTTTGGGAATAAATTCCCAAATGCTAAAAAAAAATGGACGTAAACTAACTTCCCATTTCCTTACCTAACAAAACAATTTACATGCATATTATTTATTCCCAAATGCTAAAAAAATGGGCATAAACCAACTTCCCATTTCCTAACCTAACAAAACAATTTACATGCATATTAATTTAATAAACTATAAACTAATTTTACATACACTAATACTAAATATGGTTTTGAATTATTTTCAAACGTTGGTAACTCCGATTTGAGAGCCATCTAGCAGATGTTACATGAAGCATTCCCATGTCTCTAGAACCCGACGCACAATATTTGCATAATTTATAAATATTTAAAAATCATAAGAAATGTTTATAAAACGGTTCCAAAATGTTTAAAATAGAACAAAACATTATTATAAATGGTTGAAAAGTGTTCAGTGCATCAGTGGCATAACCTAACAAAACAATTTACATGCATATTATTTATTCCCAAATGCTAAAAAAATGGACGTAAACCATCTTCCCATTTCCTAACCTAGCAAAACAATTTACATGCATATTATTTCATAAACTATAAACTAATTTTACGTGCACTAACACTAAATATGACTTTGAATTATTTTCAAATGTTGGTAACTCTGATTTAAGAGCCACCTAGCAGATGTTACATGAAGCATTTCTGCGTCTCTAGAACCCGATGCACAACATTCGCGTACTTAATAAATATTTTAAAATCGTATGAAATGTTTATAAAATAGTTCCAAAATGTTTAAAATAGTATGAAACATTATAAATGGTTGAAAAGTGTTCAGTGCATCAGTGGCATAAGAATGTTAGATGGAAAATTGTGTGCATCTTACGGTGAACCTCAGCCAAGGAATTAAATACTGTCTCCTCTCAATCTAATAGTAAAGTATGTTCAGTTGAAAACTAAAAATTTAATTTAAGGCAAAAAATCCTGGCATGTAAATTATGCGAGTAAATACTGTATACAGTATATATACATACACATATATGCATATTCCTCAGGTTGCTAATAACATTAAATTAGTAATTTATCCATTTTTTTTAAATTATGGTAAGTAGTCATTTACACTACAATCCCCACTTATTCTATTAAATAAATATTGTTAAAATCACCTCTGCCGGAGCTTCAGTTGCACTACGGTTATAAATGCTCGAGATCTTGAGATCATTAAGAGGACGAGGTGTCCACACAGCACCGGCTGCTGCAGCAGCATCCATTGTAGTTGTTTCTTCTTCCTCTGCTGCTGGCGGAGGTCGACATTTCCGCCGCTTAGCAGGAACTGAAAATATTTGCTTATTACCACTAAGCCACTAAACAGAACTTGTAGTAACGTAAAACATTTCAAATAAACTCACTTGGGCCATCATCTGTTCTGTTTGGTTGGCGTTTCCCTCGCTGTGACATACTGATCTTGATAACCTATATGTGTATGGATATCTGCTGCAGCATTACAACCTGCACAAAACAAATAAACAAATAGTTAGCAATTGCTCTCATAAACATAATTCATAGCACATTTATGTTATTCTAATGTTTATAATCGATTAATGTTCATAACACATGTTCTGATATTGAATACTTACTACATATTTGTAGTTGAACTTAAGGAAGGTGCAGGGTTAAGTTGTACCTACAAAATTCGGTTAAAATTACATTCAGAAACGTCTATTGTGTAAAATTAAAGCTCAAAACATAACTCATAACTAATAATTTTCAATTTAAATACATTTGTTGTTAAATGGTCACTTGCAATGAACCCTCTGCATCTGACACATCACATTCATTCATTAGTTCAAGTATTAAATTGATAATGTCACATTTCAAAATAATTTAGTTTGTGTATTTAACGTAACCACTACATGAAGAATCACTAATTTACACAAAATAAGTAATACATTTGTTAGATTGATTTGAGAGCAGATTGTCTTCAATGGATGTTGCCTCCCTAGACATGGATGTAAACATTGCTTGTAATTTCTGAATTCACGACCACAAGTTGGTAAAACCGCGAAATATAATAACCACAGTTTATTATAAATGTTCCAAACAAACATTATCCTCAATAAGATACGTATAAAAGTTATTTTCAATTACTTTTCAATATCGCGAATCGTGCCCACGGCTCAACTTTAGGCCTAACAACATTGACAACACAGATGGCAGCACTAGCAACGACGTTTCATTAATCTTTGGTTGCCTGGATGAACGATTGAAAACATCACATTAGATCAATATCGCCCATTTTGACATCTTATTTAAGTAGTAAATGATATTTTTCAATGATCAAAGGGTAAACATCACAACCGTACTGAAATTTCGTTTGATTATAGGAAGAATTTGGAGGCAGGATCCATGTCTCTGTCATCAGCCTAACCAACATGTCCTCATTAGAAATTCTCTCTCTTGTAACAAGTTACAGACTCACCGTAACAAGCACATCCGAGATTTATTGGAATCTAGAAATATTGTAGATGAGTATCACCTACACCAATTTGTCTCCAAAACCACAAACACGATAAAATATTAACATAAAACTGGATATCATCATTTGGCGCCATCATGCCTGAAAAAATAACTGTAGAAGTTGAGGTCACGTGACCATCAACCGCGAGATCTCACGAGTTCCGAGATATTTTGGGATGCTGTGCGCAAAACGACTTGTGTGTTGAAGAGTGTAATTATAATTACTTTGAAGACATTTTCATTTACATTTGGTACAACCGTATTTAAATAAGACATCATTCTTGATTAGAAGAGGATAACATTGGATTATGGAGCAGGTAGTAACGTGAATGAGATCTGAAGAACAAGTAGGGTTATACTTTTCTAACCTGAAAATTTAATCTATGCAGTGTAATAAGCAATTAAGTGCCAAAATTTTAATCCAGCAGTACATATAGTTCAACTTTTGTTATAATAGTCTATGGTATAATTGAATTAATCATAATTTATCAGTACTCTAGAAGCGAATGTCTCGAAAATTGCAATCTGTTTATGTAGACGTTTAACCTAAAATGTGTACTCTAAATGTACAATCATTACATATGTAAATCTTGTAATCATTGGTTATATTAATAAGACCTACAAGTCTAACTGAATTTGTCAGAGCATTGGTAATTAGGGAGATTTCTTCATTGAACTCATCCTAGGTTTTCTAGTTCTTTTGGTGAACGAAACTGCATTGCAATATTGTTTAAGTCCTTGTTTATTGATTGTTTTGGGTTGTCAACAAGGATTCCGTTCCACATTCAACATTGGCCTGTAAGCATTAAAATTGAGAGTTTTGCTTCATGTTTATACATATCCGTCTTAAATTAAACAGCTAACCATAACTAACTCAATGACACTATCGAATCCGGAGATTCATGGCCATGTGGACATAAGCTCTTCATATATCTCTAACCTGAGTTCTAATATTTTCTGATCATCCCCTGTATAATTCACCTCTCTCCAATCACAGTTAAATATTATGGGTGTTGTATACTAAACGTCGAAAAAAAAATTCAATTTAATGTCTTATGCCACTGATGCACTAAACATTTTTAAACACGTTTAAAACATTTTGTAACACTTTTAAACATCTTCCAATGATGCAACAATCTTTTTTTATATTTATATATTTACGTAAAACATGATCGACCTACATTGCTTAGTTGCTACTTTCTGCTATTTTCCCTCCTGTTCCTATGTTGTTCCAACGTTGCCACCATCGACAACCCAAAATACTCCAGATGTTGCCAACATCACTTCCACGTTCCCTGGATTTCACCTACGTTAGAGTAATTGATTTAGGTTTGGTTAGCTTTTAGGTTCCTTGCTTTTTAAATGTGATTCCATGTTCCCTGGATTTCACCTATGTTAGAGTAATTTATTTGTGTTACAGTAATTGATTTAGGTTTGGTTAGCTTTTAGGTTCCTTGCTTTTTAAATGTGATTTGATACGTAAAATAAATTACCTCTTCATATGTTATTCTATGAAAAATTCAAAATGTCGGACGGTTACCACGTAAAATCATATTTCCACTAGTTCGTTTCGTATTAAGTATACATATTTAGACAAGTTCTGGGAATTTTGTGTCAATGTTGGTCATACTGATTTCACATACATATACCGCCAACTGATGGAGGTTGCATTTATCTTTCTGGGTTTACATTGAGCACTAGCGCATGCGCACTGCGATTCTATAGAACTTAGAAAAAATTATTTGCGACGGTAAGTATACTTTATCCAATGTTATTCTCCCACATCATTCTTGGTCTACGTACTGGGCACTTTCCCTCTGGTTTTCCTACAAGGAGTTTCCATCCTTCTCTTTCACTCTCCATTCATGCCACATGTCCTGCACATTGCAGTCTATGAAGCTTAATTATAATATCTGATTTCCCATAAAGATTATGTAGCTTGTTATGCATGTCCTGTTTGTTTCACTTGTCCTGCACCGTAGCCGAATGGTTAAGGCAGGAAGCCTTAGTGCAGAGCTATGGGACTCACGCTGGTTCGAGTCTCCATGGGGGAAGAAATTTTCTCATGGTATTTCGGCCAGTATGGGACCGGTGCCCACCCAGCATCGTGAGGCATTTGGGTAGCTACAATAAGTAGCGGCTCCAGGTTGAAAAAACCAGCTATAACAGCTGGGGGGATTCGACATGCTGACCACATGTCACCCCTACACTGACTGATGATCATCTACCTCTGTGATTGACACATGTGGATGTGAGACGAGCAGCCGGCTGGTAGGCTAAGGGCTTTCTAGGCCTGTCGCGCCAGGAGAGAGTTTGTTTCACTTTGATCCAAAAGTTTTTCTAAGAACTTTATTCTCAAATACTCGTAATATTTTTCCTCCTTTAAAGTAAGAGTCCATATTTCACACCCATATAATATAACTGGGAGAATAAGTTTTAGGGCAGAATTCATGAAACCATCTTTAATGCAAAGAGCAACTCTTTCCCACTCTCTATGACTTAGAGAACTCTTTCCGCGTCTCTATGATGTAGAGTATTCATAAAACCGGTTTTATGAATACTTTCTACGCCATAGAGAGGGGGAAAGAGTCGCTCTTTGCGTAAAGATGGTTTCATGAATATTCCACCCTTAGATAGTTTCCAGTGGCGTAATTAGTATATTAATAATTTTGAATTAAAATAAAATATTTGCCAAATTTCATTCAAATTAATTACACAAGAACATAAAAAATCAAAATTCCCACCATATTCTGTATATTTGCATTATCTCCATAGAGGAACACACAGAGTGTTTCCTCTTTGTTATCTCCACCAACACCAGTTATTTCACTGCAGATGAATTAGCAATAACCCACTAAATGAATCTACCTGCTAAGTCCAGCAATAACCTGCTAGACGAAGTTTGTGTCTTATTCCATCAATTTCTTTTATTGTACACCAGCTATCTGAATCCAGAAATGTCACAACTCGAAGTAACACAAGATCAAATGACCTTTCGACTTATCAATTCATGAAACTTTCATGATTGGCTGATTTGGAAAGCATCAATTCCTCAATAATAGAATTTTTAGAAATAACATTTTTTAATATACAATATTTCATTTTAGTTATATTTTTACAAAATACAAAAAATAAATTAATAAATAAAATTATGTGGTATGTTTTGTCATTATAGCAAACTGTTAATTTAAGAAGCATTATTTATATTATATAGGGTGTCCTGAAATTAGTCCGACAAACTTTGGGAGCTGATAGATAGCATTATTTTAAGCACTTTTTGTTAAGGAAGGTTTTTTTGCTGTGGTGCTTCGTTTAAGCGCTGGACAAGTTAATGTCATTACTGCCTCCCACCCAGTTGGTTTAGATACGTAAATTACATTTGTGTACAGTATGTATCTTTTAAAGGAAACACACAAAAGAAACAAAACAAAGACACTTCAATTCAGTTAGAATGTTTACTTTCTGAGCTCATTGTTGTGTTTCCTTGACATTGTGCATTAGTTTGCTGGAATGGCTGCTGCATACTAGTTTATTTACAACATGGAAAGGTACATGTGGAATGAGATGACGGACATGCTGTTGGTGTATGGAAAAGTTGGTTCGGGTCGTGCGGCTGTAAGGCTTTACCAAGAACAGTTCCGAAACAGAAGAGTTCATCACACTACATTTGCCAGCATTGAACGTAAACTATGTGAAAGAGGCTCCTTGGATAGACGAGCAGAAGGTCAAAGGACGGCTACGTTCTGTATGGATTCCTGAGAACGAGGAAGAGTGTCGCGGTGCACTGAAAACAATCTTGCAGCTAGTACTCACGCCATCGCTTGACAATTGCACGTAGGTCGTAGCATTGTGGGAGGAATTCTGCAGGAAATTTTGTTGCACCATTTTCATGAAAAGGTCCACGCAATGAGACCTCAAGACTATCCTCTGCGACAGCAATTTTGTCAGTGGTATCTGGACAAAACTGAAAACGATGTACTGTTTGCATCCCATGTCAAGTTCACAGATGTAGCATGTTTCACACGTGAGCAGTTATTTAACAGTCGGAATTCATATGTTCGGTCCTTTGAAAATCTCCATGCTTCATTTCAGAGGTCACATCAACTGAGATTTGGTGTTAATGTGTGGGCCGGTATTGTGGATAACTTCTTAGTAGGACCATACATTTTGCCTGCCCGACTCAATACTTACAATTACTTAGTATTTCTGCAACAAGTTTTGCCTGATCTAATGAAAACAGTTCCCCTTCATATCAGACAGGACATGTGATTTCAACATGATGGGGCACCAGCTCACTTTGGTGCTGAAGTACATCATCTTACGGCTACATACGGCAATCACTGGATATCCAGAGATGGATCCATTGCCTGGCCGGCACACTCCCCTGACCTTACTCAACTTGACTTCTTTTTGTGGGGGCACATGAAGACTATCGTGTATGAAACACCTGTTGAACCTGAAGAGGAACTTACGGCACGAATAACCTGCACAGCTGGCAAAATCAGAGACATGGCCGATGTCTTTGTGGGTGGGAGGCAGTAATGACATTAACTCGTCCAGCACTTCAACGAAGCACCGCAACAAAAAACCTTCCTTAACAAAAAGTGTTTAAAATAATGTTATCAGCTCCCAAAGTTTGTTGGTCTAATTTTGGGACACTCTGTATATTTGAATAACAACAATTGAATTATTATGAACATATATATATCATTTGTGGAAAGCAACAGTTTAATATCGGCACTGATTTCATTCAAATGCATTATGGTTGGTTGGTTGGTATCTAATGTCGAGCACTTGATAATGAAATCATTCGCTCTCTTGCACTCCAATATCTAGATGCATTATTAATATGTTTAAAAGTGTTACTGTTCATTATATTCCCATTTATTTTCTTAAATCTGTCTTGTACCAAAAATCTGATCTATTGTAGACATTTTTTTCTAAATCCACATTGAATGATCACAGTAGTATGGTCAGAGCAATTACCCCAGCTGTATGATGAAAATATGACTTAGGCCTGTACTATAAAAACTTATTGCCTTGTATTTTTTTTAGATCCGGTGAATCTAGAGTTTGCTACCTTGTTGTATAAGGTAATTTTTCTCGTTGAAAGGTCTGCACGAAAATGATCAACTAAGCCTATGTAAATTATAGATTATAGTCACATGCACTCATTTTTTACTAAATTGACAAATCACATTTTCACGATTTCTGAATTGAGCCTATTTTTAATTTCTTTCTGTTTGTAATTATTGTTCCTAGGTATTTGAATTCAGCCACATCTTCAAAATTTCCCTCATTTGTCATTTACATTTTATGTGTGCCATATATTTAGTTTTATTGATGTTTACTTTCAGCCCCAATTTCTTACTGTTACTCAGTAGAGCCTTTAGCATCTCCTCGTTATTTGCCTATTAATACTATATTATAATATACTAGCATACCCGGCAGACGTCCTGTCCGAACGTTCAATTCTCATGTCATGGGCAGACGATAAAAATATGTTACTTTTTTACCATAAAATTCAGCAATTAGGACATAATTAGATATTATTAAATAAGTTCACAAGAAAACCTCTTACAGCCTTCTGTTGTGGCTCAAGAAGTGTGAATGATGACATCACATAGTTATGTCGGAACATGGTGACTACGCATCTGACATAAAAAAAATCCTATAACCCGATCGCTGCGCCACCTACCAAGTCCATTTGTGAATCTAAACCATCCAGGGACCCACTCAAACACACAGAAAAAAAAAATCATCCAAATCGGTCCAGTCGGTATACAGGAGTTTTTAACTTCGGGTTTCAAGTAAACCTCCACTTCTAAATTGTACCCTCCTTTGCAGATAAGTTAAAAACTGTCATATAACAATTATATTAGAGTGAAAAAAAAAAAGATAAATTGATGAGAGTGAGTCAAAAGTTTTTTTTTTTTTTTTTCCCCCAGCTAGATTTCATTTCTGACCCACTGTGCACCAGTCCCATACTGGCCGAAATTCCATGAGAAAAATTTCTTCCCCCATAGAGACTCAAACCATCGTATGTCCCGTAGTTCTCTTGGTATCAATGAAAGACAAAAATGGTTTTTGTGAGTTATCCTTAAGAGATAAACATATGCTGTCGCGGACTTTTTTGCAGAGCTTTTTGAGATATTCAATTCTGTGTACATTAATTTTGTGTATTTTTTATGGTTTAGGCAGCGTAAGCCATTTAAGCGTCCAAAGAGCTACTTTTTTCACGTTTTCCACTACAAAGGGCGATTTTTAAGGGTGTAGGAGTTGAGTATCACAACTCTCTTATAGCCTATGTTCATCCCGGGAATCTCCTGAACATTTTGCAAAAAAAACACATCAGAATCGGATCAACGGTATGGCCGCACATAAAGTACAAACAAACAAACAATTTTTATATATAAGATATATATATTACTATACTATATCAGCATAAACTAACAGCATATTAATACCATTGAGTTGTAGCCCTTCTTTGTCCTCTATAAAGATTTTATGGCATGCTCTAGTACAAAATTGAATAGTAGAGGAGATGAATATAATTTTAACCGAATATAGTTGATGAATCATATCATTATAAACATTGTGAATTTCAAAAGTATCTGAAAACTGTTTGCCTACATGAACCATATCTTCTGTGCCATTTAGACACATTCGAGTAGGTCTTAACTTTTTAGGAATTCTGAAGTTTTTTTTTAATTCAAAATTATTAATATACTAATTACCCCAGCAGTGCTGGGGTAGCTGGGGTTGAATGCACGCAACTGGATGATCACCAATTATGTTGTCAAAATAGGGAATAAGTCTAGATACTAATATATTTAATCAATTGAGTTGGTGTTTACTTGATGAAAATCCACATTTATTAATTAAATAAAAATAAAATGTAGTTTTATTTGATTTTCATATTTATTATATAATTCAGTGACAGCTGTTTCGATACACTGTACCTTCTTCAGACATGTTAACAATTCATAATTTGTTAACATGTCTGAAGAAGGGTACAGTGTACCGAAACAACTGTCACTGAATTATATAATAAATATGAAAATCAAATAAAACTATGTTTTATTTTTATTTAATTAACTGATATACGAGGCCGGATCGGAAAGTAATGCACAATAATTTTTTTCTGCCTTGGTATTGCAGCTAGAATGTTGAAATTTCACAGAGATATAGTTTGAAGTTTTCACTACAGATGGTATTTTTTTCTCAGGTGCACCTCTTGCGAGAGAAGCTTGAACTATGCAACAAAGATGGCGCGCATGCTACAGTCGTCCACCTGTGAGGGACGGATCGGAAAGTAACGCACAATAATTTTTTTAAAAAAGTTTAATAGTAAAAAAAAGGAAAAAAATCACAAATGAACTTACATCTTTTACCTACTTTTCGACATAGTCACCAACTTTCTCAACACATTTTTCCCATCGTGTTACCAGTTTCAATATGCCCTGTTCGTAGAAGTCCGTTTGGTTGGAGTGTAGCCATCTGCGCACTGCTGATGCCTGCTTTGTTTCGGGCGTGTAGTGGTACGCCCACGACTCATCATCTGTGACGATTCCTTCCAGAAAGTCATGTCCTTGTGCGGTGTGTACCGCGTTAAGTGGTCCAAGCTTGCCATCATTCGCTGGCCCTTGTGGTCGTCTGTCAGGTTCTTAGGCACCCAGCGAGCACTAACTTTACGGAAGACATTGCTACGGTCCATACAATCATCCCCATACACGCCACGCATGTCCCTGTGAATTTCACTGGGTTTATGCCCTTTGGCCCACAAAAATCGAACAACACTTCTCTGTTCCTCACAGGTGGACGACTGTAGCATGCGCGCCATCTTTGTTGCATAGTTCAAGCTTCTCTCGCAAGAGGTGCACCTGAGAAAAAAATACCATCTGTAGTGAAAACTTCAAACTATATCTCTGTGAAATTTCAACATTCTAGCTGCAATACCAAGGCAGAAAAAAGTGCGTTACTTTCCGATCCGCCCTCGTATTTGTTAGAATTTCGTACAAAGATGAAAGTAATGATGTGCCCCTGTAGTTGTTGCAGTTATTTTTATCCTTTTTTTATGTTAATTGAATAATTCACACTTACCTTGAATTTGGTAATTTTGTCCAGTGTAGTTTATTAGTAGGATTACATTTAGGAAAGGTTGTGTGTCAGATGTATAGCACAAATAGTTCCACTTCCCCCATATAAACAATATTTGAATTTCACTTCAGTCATACACACACACCGAAAGAGCTAACAAAAATTACTACTGTCCTCCTCCGACGAGTTTAGTGCTGGGAGGTAGGGTATTCTTGCCATTCGGTTTACTACTCTTGCAGGTAGTTTCTTTTGTTCCTACAGCCAAGTCGAAGGGAAGCATTATTCATTCATAAATATGCAGTTTTCAGTTTGTGGTTTTGAATAGGTCTAAAGCATACTGGTTTTGTAAATAGGGCAAATGTTTTCAATATGATTGTACTTCCTTTCTGACTGGTGTTGTCATCCAGTATCCATCCCCACACCACATTCCTTTGAGCGCTAAACTCGGCGGAGGAGGACAGTACTGAAGATTTATTTGTATTTATCCTTTTATACAATTGTTTGAAATTAAACTTGATGACTGTTTGATTGCATTAATTGAATATAGCACGCAATGATAATAATCGTGGTATTCTATTCAATATTTTCTTTTAATTTATTTATCATCATCATCATCATCCATGCAAGTATTAGGCCATGTGGCCTGTTATGGTCTCAAAGAGGAATTTTCCATCCAGTGCTTTTTTTGATGTCCCCGATATTTTGCCTTGGGGGCAGTAGTGAAGTATGGCTTTTGGAATTCTATGAGATGGCATTCATTGAAGATGGGCTTTCCAGTTGTTCTGGTAGTTTTGTATATGGTGAAGAAGGTTGCAAGGGATAGTGACGTGCATTTCATCACCTTTCCTATCCAAATCTCATCCTCAACCTGCTCATGGTGCAACCTGCTATTACAAATGAGGCTCTGAGGACCGAGTACTGGCGGTATAACCACATCATCTTAATGTAGAGGAAATGCTACATTAGTGGGAACCCCACATAATACCCCTCTGGGCCAGTAACCCATTGGGCGAAAAAATTTACATTTGCTTTCAAGTCTCAAACCAAGCCTAATTTATTTATAAATGTATTAATTGCTAAATTTTGGATCTTTTCACATCATTTTATTACAATGCAAAGTTAATAATGTATGTGTGTATTATAATGCTACCCACTCCACTGTTCATGCTTCGGGTTATGCGCTTGGCAGATAAATGGGATTAATGTGGTCTATTTTCAGTTTTATGCACCAATTTGGCAGACCACTTTACATCGATTATGTATTCTTGTATTTTTATCTTTAAATTATTTATTATTTTTATGGGATTTAAGCTCTTTTTTTTTTATTTCTCTTATTTAGTGAACATATTTAAGTAGTCAGTGTATACAGAGAGGAGTGTATGATAAGTGTATATTATGTGCTTCTGTAAGGTGATTTCTGAGTTCGGGAAATTTGAAATTAGCATACAGTTACTATATGAGGAACATCTGACATTTCATTCTTCAACTTGCCCAAATAGCTATGCAATCTAAAATGTGGTAGAAAGTGAACCTGGATCAGATCTTCACACTTCTTGAAGATAAATTATAAATACGTAAAATCAAGTGGAATATGGTATTATCACCTCACTATGATGGTTGTCCATTTATATAAAAGCGGGTGCTGCGACAATGATTAACATTCACATAGCAGTAGTCGGCATCTTTGTATTTAATTTATATATAACAGCTGCGATGAAACAAAGCGAGCCACTGGACAACCATCATAATGAGGCGATAATACCACACTGTAGCCAAACTGTTTAAGGCATGATGCCTTAGTGCAGAGCTATGGGACTCTACTGGTTCGAGTCCCCATGGGGGAAGGTTTCTCATGGAATTTCGGCCAGTATGGGACCAGTACCCATTCAGCATCATGAGGAACTTGGTTAGTTACAATGAGTAGCGGCTTTAGGTTGAGAAAGATAGCTATAATGGCTGGGCAACCTGACATGCTGACCACATGCCACCCCAAAATTACTAGAAGATTGTCCACCTCTGTGTGTGACACATTTGAATGTGAGTCCTGCAACTGGCTGGTAGGCTAAGGGTCTTCTAGGCCATGGAGTTTTTAAGTAGAGTAAGAATACAGTAAAAATTATGGGGTTGATGGTGGAAAAAGTAATAAAGAGGAATCTGGGATTAAAACACTCAGAAGGTAGAGACATCAAGTAACAAAAAAGTTCAAGTTCACTGAAGCAAACTTCAAAATTGAGGAACAGTTCATTGAAGGAATCTCCTTATTTACCAGAGTATTGTTGAATAAAATATTAATCAACCTTATGCTCTAATAATAATTTGATATAACTGTTTGCCTAATTTAGTAAGCTAAGGTAATCTCTAACTATAAATTGGGTAGAGAGTTACATAAATATCCTATCTCTCCATAATAATAATAATAATAATGGAAACATGTTATTATGTTATACCAGGATTTGAAGAGTAAGATTGACCAGTCTTGCCACACTGCCGAAGAATTCACCAAACTGTATTATGAGAGCATGGACAAGAGACGGCATGTAAGTATAAACATAGTATACTGTAAGATAAAATCAAATATTTCATACCTCTCCTCATACTAATCTTCTAAGTAGATCATGATTTCAAGATCATAGCGGTCCCATCTTCAGTACCATCTTGAGTCGTCAAGTTGGTACTGAAGATGGGACTGCTATGGTCTTAAAATCACAATCTACTTAGAAGATTAGTATGAGGAGAGGTATGAAACATTTGAT
The DNA here is from genome assembly GCA_030220185.1 of Diploptera punctata. Taxonomy (NCBI): domain Eukaryota; kingdom Metazoa; phylum Arthropoda; class Insecta; order Blattodea; family Blaberidae; genus Diploptera; species Diploptera punctata. Next base: position 315,125 of record JASPKZ010008885.1, read on the forward strand.
TTTATCTTAAATTAATCCTCATAGTGATTTATTCCTATAAAAGTTCAATAATATACTGTATTTGTAAATTAATGAGTCATATTTTCACATATTACCTCATATCTTATGTTTCTTTAAACACAGGAACTAGTTTTCAAGAGAAGGACCTCTCTCATTTTCAACCGACATTATGACTACTGGATTTCATAATGTCGGTTGAAAATGAAAGAGATCCTTCTCTTGAAAACTAGTTCCTGTGTTTAAAGAAACAAAAGATATGAGGTAAGATGTAAAAATATGACTCATTAATTTACGAATTAAGAACTTAATAATGTTATTTCCCATATAACTATGAATATACTGTATGTTGTATTAATCAAATGAAGCATATGTATAAATTTCTGTTTGTGTTTCAGCTTATGTCAAGATATTACCTTGACTCTAGTGCTAGTGTTCTTGTATGGAATGGTAATGGAGTTGTCGGAAAAGATGAAATACAGAAGTTCCTCATGAACCTGCCAGCATCAGAACATACATTGACATCCCTAGATGCCCAACCTGTTCTTGGTTAGCATAAACATATTCTATGTGAATGTGGTAATAACATATTTTACACTCCACGTGCAATTCTGTAGTAAAAAACAAAGTATCCTTCCAATACATTGAAAACTTGGTGTGCTTAATTGTATATTTGCTAGATTTGGCAGTTCAGTATATTGACTACATGCACAAGTTACTAAAAAAATTTACCCTGTCACCATTTTGTTATTAGACACACACAAGAATAATATGTTATACTTTTGGCTAAAGAATTGCATGGTGGAATTGCTACACATTAAATGTGTGCATACATACTTATGTAAGATTTTCATATATGCTGCACTAGAGATTTTGTCAGATAATTTGATAAAGAGACCAGACAGCAATAAATTCTCAAATGACCCAGAGAACTGATCATACTTGTAATATGCCTTTGCTTGTCAATCAATAGCAAACCATTGTACAGAATATCTCTTACAAAATTGAAGCTGCACTCACATATTTTTGGGCAAGTCCCAGTTGAAAGGAATTCACTAACAATCCTGTATATTAATGTTTGCCTTTATGGCTAGGTTTTCAGATTTACGGTACAATTTAGATATCATTAAGCACAAGTTAAATTTAAATCCTAACCAAAAATCTACGTGGACACTGTTTCTATCAAGTTATCTTTTGCCACTGGAAAATGTTAATGTAAATCTGGGAATGAGTTACTTTCGTATTTGTCTTCAAATGACAATCCCTACAAATTTTGAATTGAGGAGAATAAATATTTAATTTTAGTTATATTATTTTTAGTCTGGACATCTTACCTCAATATTAATATTGATTTGTTCTTGGACATGTTTCAAAACAATTCTATTTTATCGTCAGCTTTCCCAGACTGGTTTTATTTGTGTTGCATTATGTTGCACAACCTGGATGTCGATGTCAGCTCCATCCTGTGGTTGGCCAAAGAGGAGAATAACTTTGTTGTTAACTCGAGCATTAGCTACATACAAATTTTGAATCAAACCAGAGTTCACTAGAAATAATATATGGAAACTGTTCGAGTGGCGATGTGTCTTCTCTGTAATTTAGTATCCATATATGGAAAAATGCATCATCTTCTTCTTCCTTCCAAGTATTAGGCCAAGGCCTGTTACGATCCTATAGAAAATTTTCCCTCCAGCATTTCATAGGATAGCCCACTGATCTTCGTCCTCTTGGTATAAACAGCTTTGGGGATCCGATATCAACTCATTCTTTCTAGATGGTGTTTCCAATTTAGTTGGTACTGTTTAATATATTTCAAAATTGGCGTAGTCTTCAATTCTTTTAAGATATCAGTGTTCCTTTTCCGATCCCATCTGGTGTAACCCGCTGTGAAGTGCATGTGAATGATAATTTGGCGATTTGAAGCCTCACCCACTGCTAAGGGTAATTGTTTAAATCTGTGGCTACACTTGTATATTGATAGTATTTGAGGAAAGTCATAAATTATTTTATAAGAGTTTCATTATAAGTAATTTCTATTTATAAAATTATCACACTAATAATTTCAATTTTTATTAAGTAATAAGATTTTAAATTTTAATATATTTGAAGAGAAAAATATATGCCTAGACTGGGGTTTGAACACACATAAAGCTAAAGGTGTTGCAAGTTCAAACCCAGATGGGATTGATGCATTTTTTAGAACAGAAAAAATCCAAGGAGCAAGTCCTCCGGGTGGGACTTTATGCCATGGGTTAAGAGTCTGAAGATTTTCAAGCTCATAAAAGATCCTTAAGCCTGAATAAAAAGGCCTCTAAGCAAAATTTACCGACTTCAACATCCTAGTAATACGTTAGTTGGCTTTAAGATGTGTCATTTAGTTGGTGTGTTGACCACATTCCATTCTTGACATCTATGGGCATTAAAGTAACTAAAAATTAATTTGGTCTAGTGACTCCTAACAAAGGAGAGGCTATGGCTCAACAATGGGCTATGCCATTAATAAATAAAGTAATAGCTAAAGTCCTGGGTTCAAACTCCAGTCTAGATATATATTTTTCTTTCAAATATAAAAATAAAAAATTTAGTATCAAGATATCCATCCATCCATAGTAATTCTGCCAGAGGGCAGGTCTTTCACTTCAATCATAGCAATTTCATGCTCTGCTTTGCAGCTTTACTAGGGAATTACAAGTGTGGTAGCTTCCCGTTGCTTTCCACACCGATGATAATGATAAGAATGATGATGATGACCAGATGATTTTTGGGGACCGTTGGGCCCTAAGCTTCCTGACATTTGTCTTACAGGTGAGGAAAAACCCTCACCTAGGAACCTGTCCCGACTGGGAATCGAACCCGGGCCTATTGCGTGACGAGGCAGCACACTACCTCGAAATCACAGCAGTGGACTATCAATATATATGTTACACAAAAACCTGAAAGTCCAGTGAAGTTTGACCTTTTCTGGTGGTTGTCCCATAAACCAGGTGTGTCCAACCCATGGGCCACTTGTGGCCCTCGATCCATCGCATGCGGCCCGCAGTGGTAATTGCAAGTTACAGTCTAATATTATTTATCAAATAAGCAATTCTATTTGGAATAAGATAAACTTGAAAGAGCAAGACTTTTTCTGTTTTCAACACATGTGTTTGCAAAAGTTCATCCTACTCATCCTCTTACTCAAATCATGGAGAAACCACATCCGTTTTAAGAAACACCCGCCCACATTTTTATTTATGATCCTACCTACCGTGCATCACTTTGAAATCTTCTTCTTCTTCTTCACTTCCTGGTTTAGGCAAGAGTTGCCTGTTCCGTCTTCACTAATAAATCTAAGACCATCTCTTCCGAGGACGTCTGACATCTCTTCTTCCTCTTGGAAAATAATGGAAGATTTTATTTGGTAATCTACTTTCTTCCATTCTTTCTACACGTTCTTTCCACTGTATCTTGTTGTTAAATATATTTTCTTTTATGGAGTAGATCTGCAGTTCTTCACGGATATCCTCGTTTCTTATCTGGTCCATTCTAGTGCAGCCTTTTACTCTTCTTAAAAATTTCATCTCGGCTGCTTGGATTTTACTTTCTTGTTTGGTAGTGGTAATCCAAGATTCACTGCCATACAAAAGGACAGGGACAGCCATTGTTTTATAAAAATGAAATCTCCATACATTATTCACTGCACAGTTACTACTTTTAAAGGAGAGTGTGTGCCAGATGTTTTATTTTCATTACATTTTGTACGTTTCAAGTTGGTTTCCAGTTTGCAGTTGTTCGCTCACATTGTAGTGTCAATATGTTAATATTTTAATAAAAATAACATAATATATTAGCTATTTTATATTTACATTAATTGGTTCATCTTAGATCCTATTTAATGCAGTAAAAAATCTAATCATGTGGCCCGCAAACCAATTCACCTTAACAACAGCGGCCCTTTTCCATAAACTGTTACCCTCGGTGTAAGTTGAATATACCAAAATCACACAACAAAAAATTCACTAATAAAAAATGTTTCCTACCTAGGTTTAGGGAATATCAAATATGACTAAAACTTTTAAGGGAATATGTATGTTTTTATTTTAACAATTTAACACCTGTTATTCAAATATATAAAAGTACAGAAAAAAAAATTGTAAATGAGCATTATCAAAATCAAGTTTCAAATAACTTTAGATTATTTGTTCTAATGAAATGTCAAATTTTACTTTTACCACCCATTGTTCATCTTTCCTTGTGATTCCTTTTGGCGTGTCAAAGCCTTTGTCAAAAGTCTTCACCTGTCTTGATCATGGCATATCTCTCTCTCTTCTTCTTTCAACATCATTCATAACTTGTTCCTCCCAACCTCTTGGTCTACATTCTAGTACCTGTCTTACAAGGGAACTGTCAACCATTGCATGCTGAAACCTGCCTTGAAATTTCTTCCAGAGAAGCGTTGTGACGTACCAAGACTATGTCCAAAAAATTAGCTGTCATTTATAACTGCAAGACATTCAAATCCAGCTATGGGACAGTAATACAACTTGTGAATTGATAGTTTGTATAATCCTCACTACCTGCCATACATGCCGCCTCACACCTCACTTCACTCAACTCTTACTCATGCAGGGAGTCCATCTGCTCCATACAGCTTCGATTTGTGCCTTCCAGTTAAAAGCGGCAGATGATTTTTTTTTTTTGACACGGCCTTGGTACATCACAAGACTTCTCTGGGAGAAATTTCAAGATAGGTTTCGGCATGCAATGTTTGACAGTTAGTAACCTCCCAGTATTAATGGACATACCACCTTATTCTTCTTATATCTGTTTGGATTTTTGCTTCCTAAGTATTTAAACTCTAGTACTAAGAAATTGGGACTGGAAGTAAAATATCTATAAAAGTAAATATATGGTCACACAGAAATACATTATACAATGGAAATGGACAGCTAATGACAAATGAGGGAAATTTTGAGAAAGTGGCTGAATTCAAATCCTAGGAACAATAATCACAAATAGGAATGAGATGCCCAAAGAAATTAAACATAGGCTCAATTCTGGAAATGTGTGCTATTATGCATTACAGAGACTCTTGACGTCCCAACTCCTTTCAAGAAACGTAAAAATGAAAATATATAAAACTATTATTCTACCAGTTATATTATATGGATGTGAAACATGGACTCTTACTTAAAGGGAGGAAAGGAGATTGAGTGTTTGAGAATAAAGTTCTTCGGAACATTTTTGGACCAAAGAGAGATGAACAGACGGGTCAGTGGAGAAGACTACATAACAGTGAATTACATTGTCTTTATTTATAGGAAGCCAGATATAATAAGAACAGTTAAGTCTCATAGACTGTGATGTGCAGGACATGTAGCACAAATGGGGAATGAAAGATGTGCATGGAAGCTTCTTGTAGGAAAACCAGAGAGAAAATGCCCAGTTGGTAGACCAAGAATGAGGTGGGAGAATAGCATTAACCATGATTTGAGGGAAGTGGATTATACAGGGAATGATTGGAAAACATTAGCTCAGGATAGGGATGTGTGGAGAGCTTATGTCTGCACAGCCATGAACCTGCAGGTTCGATAGTGCCAGTGAGTTAGTTAAGTATTTGAACTCTTCAATTTCTTCAAGATTGTATCCTCTTTTTCAATATTGTGGAATGGGACTTCATGAGCTAAATGTGGATTTTTTATTCCAGTATCTATTGTTCAGAGAATTTACTTTATCACTTAAAGTAAACCATGCCTTGTCAGAGAAGCTGTGGTATAAGATTCCCATCATGGATTGACTGCAAAAACCACTCACTAATCTGCATCATTCAACTGAGTCAGTTGGATTGATAATGCTTTACATGACCTAAGGTGCAAAAATTTCATCTCTTTTCGAACAGCCAATGCACTAACTCATGTTTTGATTACCCATCTCATTTTTTTGGTATTGAAAACTTGAACCAATTTTTCCTCTGTTGAAATATGCGGTCTTCTCCCCCATGTTTTCTAGAAAACTACTAGTCATGCAAACTTTCTTTGCTAATTTAAGAATAGTGGATTTATTGGGTATTTCATTATTTGGAAACTTTGTGTATATTTTCCCAAAATAACATGTAATGTTATTTTATATACCGTATATCTCGGCAGATAAGGCAACCTTCAGATAAGACTAGGTATAGATTTTTGTCAAAGTTTTATAGTTTTAGCATATATCTGTCCTATAAGACGACCACCAAACTATCAACGGCCTATGATTTTAGTTTAGATCAGCGATCATTACTAGCTTACTGTATAGCGTATACAAAATTACCGTATTCATAATTTTTCAAATTAAATTTTATGTTATATATTGTTAATATTTTAACCTCTCATTATGTTAAATAAACACATTTTATCATCATTCAACCGGCACTTTCGATATGTTGTACTAGCACGAGAGATGAGACCTGTCGCATGGAAGGCGGTATAGGGGAAAGGAGATTGTTATGATAAGGAAGGAAGACTTGCCGCGTGAGAAATTTCGTGTTATGCTACTATCAAACCCAAAGATATAAGTTATCCACATATTTAAATGTTATACAGTGCCCTTTGCATCATGCATAGTAATAATAACACTATATTAATAATTAAAAGAAACAATGGAATATAAGCAATAATGTCCATGTTTATTTACTACACAAAACAGACTGCTAAAGAATTGAATAACCGGATGTTTTCAGGACTGGTTTAATAGTAGCTGTACTCACGGGAATTCACTAAATCTCTAACAGTCCCCCCCCACATGTCAACTGATCGGTTTGTCACTGCACATCATTACGTCAGTCGCAATCAGTGGTTGCATTGTTATTTGCATGTCGTGTGTTCAAGTAATTTTTATTAATTTATATGAATTTTAATCTAATTTTTTTGTATCTATCCTATAAGATGACCCTGGATTTTGGGGCTATTTTTTATGGTTCAACTATTGTCTTCTCTGCCGAGATATGCGGTAACTATCATATGTAAAAATATATTATTGTGAGTTGTATCTCATTGTGTAATATTCTCTACAAGTACTAACTAAATCACTGGCACTATCATGGCCACACTGACATAAGCTCTTCATACGTCTATCTTGAGCTAACATTTTCCAATCATCTCCTATATAATCCACTTTCCTCAAATCATGGCTAATGCTATTCTCCCACCTCTTTCTTGGCCTACCATCCGGATGCTTTACCTGTGGTTTTCCTAAAAGAAATGTTCATGCTTCTCTTTCGTGCCATATCTGCCCATTGAAGTCTACAAGATTTAACTGTTCTTATTATAAATAATATGAGTTAGAAAATGCATACTTTTTATTTATGATTTTTCCCAAATCATATTTGTAGATTTCTTGAAGACCCAGGGTTTCGACACTTTATGTGTTATTGTCAATTCTTTCTAACTGTTGAAACCCTCGGTCTTCAAGAAATCTACAAATATAAGGTGAGTCATGCATTTTCCAACTCATTATTTAAAATAAACTTCATAGTGTCACTTCCTTTATATATTAAACATTCTTTTTATATCTGGTTTCCTATATGGATCATGTAGCCCACTGTTATGTATCCATTTGCCTATCCGTTCATCTCTCCTTGGTTCAAAAATTTTCCTAAAAACTTTATTCTCAAATACACAATGGAATCTTTTCTCTTCTTTAAAGTAAGAGTCCATGTTTCACATCCATATAATGTAACTAGAAGAATATGTTTTATATATTTTCAGTTTAACATTTTTTAAAGAAGTTGGGATGACAGGAATCCCTATAATATACAATAGCATCCATTTCCAGAATTGAGCTATGTTTAATTTCTCCATGCATCTCATTGAGCCCCAATTTGTGTGTGTTACTCAATAGTGTGTGCGTGTTGGCTTTTAGATAAACAGTTTATTAATACCATTGAGTTGTAGGCATTCTTCATCCTATTAAGATTTTATGGCATGCTCTAGTACAAAATTGAATAGTAGAGGAGATAATGCATCTCCTTGCTTTAACCCATTGTGAATTTCAAAAGTATCTGAAAACTGTGTTCCTACTCACACCCTACTCTTTGTGCCATTTAGACATGTTTGAATAAGTCTAATGTTTTAGGAATTTCGAACTCCAGCAAGATACTATTAAATTTCTCCCTCTTAATTGAATTGTATGCCATTTTGAAGTCTACATATAGTTGATGCACAATGCCATTATATTCCTATTTCTTTCCTAAAATCTGTTTTATACTAACAATCTGATCTATTGTAGACCCATATCTTCTAAATCAACATTGAAGATCACCAATTACATTGTCAGTATAGGGGAGCAAGTCTTTTATACCAATATGTTTGTTAGAATTTTGTACGAAGATGAAAGAAATGAGATGCCCTGTAGTTGTTGCAATCAGTTTTATCTCCTTTCTTATAGAGTGGTATGATACATTGATTTGACTCATTTGGAACAGCCTTCCCCCCCCCCAAATCATACTAAGCAACATAAGTATCTTGTCCATTAATTTTTCTCCCCCTGATTTTATCAGTTCTGCTGGGATCCCATCTGAACCTGAGGCTATATACATCTTTCACTTTCCTATTGCCATATCAAACTCTAATGCGCTTTGTTCTGTAACTAACATTTCTGCTGTCATCGTCTTCCATATCATATTCTACATGCACACTTGATAGTTGATTAAAGTAACTTTTACATCTATTTAATGATGTTGCTAGTGGCTTCCGGGATTGTTGACGCAAGTCATTTTTTCCCATAGCTTCCAAATAAAGAGTTTCAAAGTTTTCAGCTTTCTGTTTACTTTTATCTAGTTTTCTGCAGCTGAGGAGGTGTTCCTTGTTTAGAATCACATTATAGTTATCACAGAGTGGACAGCATCTCTCCATTGTCAATTTCATCTCCAAGAGGTATTCTTCAAGGCAATCATGTCTTAAAATTAAGTAACTGAGCTACTCCAATTTTTCTAGGTTTTGACACCAAAGTTTTATATTTATGCAAATCTTCATAAACCTTTTTCTTCATGTACTCTTATTCCTTCTTGTTCTTGATGCATCAACTGCTTTTCAATTAGTTTAAGTTTGGATGGTAGTTTTAAATTAGAATCTGAGTTAACTGTTAGTGCTTTTTTGCTAGGCTATCTGCAGTTTAATTTCCTTCTAAGCTGACGTGTCCAGGTGTCCATTGAAGTCCTATTTCTATCTATTTAATAATAATAAGTAAAAAGATTCGCCCAAGTGGACATTGATTATATTTAATCTTTGCTATATTCGTTCAGTGTTTTTGTGTTCTTTGGGCACTTCGGTATGTGGTACCGTTCGCATCTGTGGCCACACAAAGCACATATACATTTTTCATTTGGGTCATGGTACTTCTTGTTTTCACACACTTTGTGATGAAAACCGTGCACAGCATAATGTGTCACAACATATCACCGGTCCTGGTTAGCTTTTGTCCAGTTCCTCTCTATCATGGCTCCGTAGCATACAAATCAAGGTCTATCTCCGTCTTCTTAAATTTGCTTCGGTGTACGAATTCTGTGTATGAGCCGGTAGTTGGTAGAAGGTGTTTCATCCTCAGACCTTCTGCATAGAACGACTCTCTTGCAAGTTAATATACAAGTCTCGACGGGGTTGTTTTCCCCACCCTTAGAGCCACTTTAAGGAAACGTGCCTTAACCTTCTCTATCCTTTCGAGATCATTAAGTGACAGTTTCTCCCATATAATGTTCTATCTATTTAATATACTCCTGAAATCTGCAATCATATCTTCATTTTCATTCCTAATTATGTTTGTTCTAGCCTGCAATCATTTCCTCTCTATCCTAATTCCCTGATATAATTCTCTGATGTTCTTGATCATTAATCTTGAAATGAATGCAAAAAATATTCAAGTACTATAATAATTATAGTTTACACATTGAGTCGGTTAATTTTCATCTCACCTCATAAAGTTCCGTATTTTCACAATACTGGCCTTCGCCTCCATCGTCAGTCAAACCCCAACTGACGATGGACCTTTGAAACTAGTATTGTGAAAAAAACAGATCTTTATGAGGTGAGATAAAAAACATTTAACAAACTCAATTCATAAATTGTAAATCACCTTATAGTGTTACTTCCCACTTTAATTTTGATTAAATTATAGTAATTTGGTAAAATTAGCCACAAAGAAATGCAACTTCACAACTAAGCAGCCACTGTAACACTAGCCAAGTACTGGCTGGATAATTATACTGCAGTAGTGGGAGCCTGTCTGCTTCCTAGTGGTCTACTGTCAAAACTTGGACTTTTTAAAAGTTCACCTTGTATGTATAATTACATGAATAGCTGAGTGAAAATTCGACTCATAAGGTGGTTCAAAGTATGTTAATTCTAACTTCATACCAATCATATAATTTTAAATAAAAAAGGTAATTTTAAAAACTAGACACATCCACTCCATATAGTCTTTAAGATTGAACATTTTTCTTAATCTAAAAAAAACTTTTCAATTCCAACAGACGTAAAACTTGAATCTTTTCATCAGGATGAAAATATCAATAGAATTTCAAAGGAGGGTTCAATAAGAACTCATTGACAATTTCCTTGTGAGATTTTTTTGTTGCAACAGACTTCTAAAAATTATTCCATAATAAAGTTTTACTTGACATTAAATAATCGGGTGATGAGTTGTGTGTCATGTTTAACAAGTTATGTGAAACACAATATTGATACTAAATATTTAATGATTTTTATGGGAGATGAGGAATAAATGAAGATGCCAGTTTTGAATTTGAATCATAAGGATGTGCTTCAATCTTTAGACTATATAGGAATGGACCTAACATCTAAAATTAATGTTACTTAGAATTTAATAAAATTTTCAGATTCTGCAGTGGGCAACCAGCTTACATTTGTGATACTTGGGTGTGGATTTGTAAAGTACCAAGACAAGGTGCCCAGGCCGTTCCAGCAGAACTTCATGATCACAGCACAAGGAGACAAGTGGAAGATTGTTAGTGACTGTTTCCGATTACAAGAACCTGTCACATAGTGAGAAGATGCCCACATTTATTGACAAAAGCTGTGACAAACTCAATTTTCAATATAAATGCTACAATGTACAAAAATATAAGCTACACAAGAGGCATACAAGTATTAAAAAATCAATACATGGAGATATATTATTTGTGCACAATTACAACCCTTCAATTTATAGGAAACACCAATTAACATAAACAAAATGGAAGACAAAACACATTAAAAACAATAAAAATGCTGGAGGGATATATTATGGAATTTCCTCTGGTGGTAAAGGAAGTTCAGGGTATGGCTCGTTTGCTGATGGTTGAGGAGGGAGAATCCCTCCAACTGCTCCTTCCTCAGGTTCTGGTCCTTGAACTGGAGGTACGGGAACTATGTTTCCTCCAGCATCAAGTTCCAACACTGGATCTGCTGTAGCTTCAGCCAGATTTGTCACAGATTTAGATTTTACACACTGTAAAAAAAAAGTAACAGTTACTGTATCACTGAGTTGTTATAATCACTGTATAATCCCAAATACCACCACACTTTTCTTTTTGTTAAAATGTAGCAACAATGGATTTAGACCAGCGCATTCACACCTGAACTCGTAGGAAAATAGCATTATCAGAACAATTCATTATAAAAAGCAATTGATATTATTTACTGTTGGTGAGAAACTTAAAATTCTAACAGAGATTGAAATTAGGGATAATCTTGCCACTGGCAAAAAAATACAATGTTGAAAAATTGTGTATCTGTGATTGAAGGAAGAAAAAGAAAATGCTACTATAAAGTAACTGTTTTACTGCAAGTCAAAAATGTATAAGGAATGGTAATGAATGTTATTTTGTCTGAATTTTTATCATAGAAGTTGGAGACGGATGGTATTCTGGATTATACAGTATTATCAAATATAATATTTGCTTAATGTTTTAGGGGTTGGACTTTATGTAGTTGACTCACCCTAAATTAGTTTCTTGATTTTAAATATGGAAGCAAACTTTAATTATGTTTTTTGTAATGCTGTCATTTATGTTTTCTAACTTTAGTCACTATTATACAAGATAAAGTAACTGATGTAACAAATAATGAATCTATATGATGTAAGAGTTTAATTTAAATAAACAATGATTCTGTGTTGCTTATGAGTTTGTTCATATTGTACAACTTTTTGGGATGTAGGCACTTGAAAACCTTTTTTAATAATTAATCAATTAATGAATTAGGAATTTAACACCTCACCTCATAATTGTAGATTTCTTAAGGACATGTTTCAATTCATCTTAGTATTAACTTCAGCTCTATATAACTGTTAAATTGGTGGTAAGAAGTAACTTACAGGATCGCCAACCTCCAATTCAACAGCTATATAGAGCTGAAGGTAATACTTAAGACAGGGGTGTGGACTTTCACCGGTGCTTTTCATTATATATATGAATAAATTAATAAACAAATGGAGGAAAACACGAGGATATATACCCATCAATAGGAACCTCAAACTCGATGTTATTCTTTTTGCAGACGATTTAGCTCTTCTGGCACTTTCTGAAAATGATTTGCAACGATCAATTTATAATTTACAAAAAATAGGTGCCAAATTTAATATGGAAATATCAATTAAAACTAAAATTATGGCATTTCATGGGAAGGACCCCATCCAAAGTAAAAACTGTCTCCAGAATAAGATTTTAGAGAGATCTAATCACTTTAAATATCTTGGATATTATCTCTCTATCTGGGATGAAAAGGATATCCCTGAAAAAATTACTAGTTATAATAAAAGTTTGGGAATTATTAATCAAGTTATGAAACCATCCCTTGTACAAAAAAAACACCAGATTACGTTTATATAACACTTTGGCTAGACCAATGTTGATCTATGGTAGAAGCATGGACACTAAAACGAAAACATGAAAGCAGAATAACGGCTTGTGAAATGAGATTCATGCGCAGAACAGCGGGTTACGCCAGATGGGATTGGAAAAGGAACACCGATATCTTAAAAGAATTGAACCCTACGCCAATTTTGGAATATATTAAACAGTACCAACTAAATTGGAAACACCACCTAGAAAGAATGAGTTCAAATCGGATCCCCAAAGCTGTTTATAATTATATACCAAGAGGACGAAGATCACTGGGCCGTCCTATGAAATGCTGGAGGGAAAATTTTCTATAGGATCGTAACAGGCCTTGGCCTAATACTTGGAAGGAAGAAGAAGAGGTAATACTAAGAAGTATTAAAACATGTCCTCGAGACATCTACAATGAGGTGAGGTGTTAAATTTTTAACTCATTTATTAATTAAAATAAACCTCACAGTGTCACTTACTTTAAATATAAATGAAAATATTTTTAATAGTCTATATACCACTTTGGGAAGCAGGGAAGAAACTTTTAATTTTCATGTGCTATGTCAATTTTATGTGGAATTCGCCTATTAATAAGGAATAAGTAGGCATTATGAGTAGCCATATTTATTCAGGGAATTATTAAATTATTTGAGAGAGGAATGAATTTAAATATCAAGTATACTATTTATATAAACTATATCAAAATTATATGATTTCTTATAATGAATAATACTTGTTCTTAAAACTTCTAGCATGGACAATGTGTATATAGACAATTGAAAATATAAAAATATTTTGTATGTCATCTCAATAAATAAATAGTCCCACTAAGAGGCCCTTGGGGTAATATTAAATTAGGCTCCTACTTTTGGTGACAATTGGCACAAGATGTCAGTCCTGCATGACTGCTACCTTTACCCCAAGAACATGTGTGTGGTATTCATTTTCATTTGAGGCGCAGTAAACCTTAGGGTCATATGCTGCCAGATGGTTTAAGCCAGTTTAATAATATTTGAAGAGAAAAATTATACGCTCAGACCGGGGTTTGAACCCAGGACCTTCTAGGCCAATGCTGTACTGCTGCACTATCTGAGCACTACAATCTAAATGCAAATTTTAAGGTCACAGCACATGTACATTTGGGTTCATTATATCTTATTTTTTCTAGAATAGTATGCATATTTGTATATCTTTAAATATTCTGCAAACACTTGCTGCCCTACTCCAACATAGGGTGACAAGTCTTTCACTGTGATGCATTTGTCAGCCAAAATCATGTCATTAACTCTCTGCACATTGTTAGGACTTTGTGCAGTGTGGTGTGTGCCACTTCGAGGATTATCCCGAATATTGGTGTGCCCTCTTTAATCATATAATCTGCTTGCCCACCAACTAACTGTACTGCGATTGACAGCAGCATCTCCATACATCATCTTTTTCAACCTCGTGTGGATGTTTCCCACTGTCTTGTTCTCACAACCGAAATTCTATAACAGCACATTGTTTCTGACGAATGTCAAGTGCTGCAATAATTTTGAAAACATTCTATGACAGCGCCACACACGGGAGCGGGTTGAAATACATTTGAACACAAGCGGGAAGGATGTATCTATGAACTCCATAAATTGCAAAGATGTAGAATGAAAAATAACAAACTTATGTTTGTAGTGACCCTTGTATTTGGGGCATACATCTGAAGAATATACAGTGTATTGAAACAGCTGTCATGAATATAGTAGTAGTAGTATTCAAATGTTCTGAAGCTCTAGATTTGTCATCATTCGCTTGCGGGCTTCCTAATAATATTCAGCAATTTGGAATGATGTTCCAACTATTTTCTGAAGATCAGCGCAGAACATCAAGTGATCCTTGTTCATTATCGTATTTGTGTCCTTGCATACTATGCAGTGTGGAGAGTCTAGTAGCTTAATTCTATGTAGATGTGCTGCCAAGCAATCATGACCAGTTTCAAGACGAAATAATGCAACTGCAATTGATCGGGGGCTGTTTGGTATTGTATCTGGTTCTAGTAATGTCTTCCATATCTTGGTTTCACATTGGATTTTGTTTTGTTCAGCTATATGGGATTTTATTTTCATTTTGGTGTAGAGTTGTACTGATTTGTAAGATAGGTAATTGATCTTACTCTGTTGGATGAGTGTACTTTTTTTTTTTTTTGCAAGCATATCAGCCTTCTCATTACCTTCCATGCCACAATGTGCTGGAATCCATTGTAGAACAACATTTCTGTTTAGATTTTCAACATCCTGATGCAATTTTTGGCTTCTATTATTCTATGGTCTTGAATGGTCTGGTTGTGTGTTAGTGCCATTATGGCTGAGCTAGAGTCAGAAAGTATTACAGCATTTTGGAAGGAATTGATATGAAGAAACAATTGTTGTAGGGCTGTAAGTATTGCTTGTAGTTCACCGTCATAATGTGTTGTATATTTCCCAAGAGAGATGTAAAATGAGAAGAGTTTACACATTATTCCTGCTCCTGCTTCTCTATTCATTAGCGACCCATCTGTATAGACATGAAGCCACATTTGTTCTAGATATCTAATGTTGATTGTTTCTAGTGCTAATTGTTTCATTACTATTGAGCTTGTAGTTTTTTTGTTGATCTCTTCTGTCAGGTTTAATGAATAATTGATGCTGCCAAATTCGAGAGGGGATATTGGAGTTATAAGTTTTTGTGCCATCTGTGGTATTTCATATTTCTCTTTAGTCTGTAATATTTTTTGGATGAATCCTACTTGAGTTTTTAGATGTCTATTTTGATTTATTTAGCTGTTCCAGCTGTCATGAATATTGATTAAAATAAATATTTATGAAAATCAATAAACTTTGATAGTTTTATTTAATAAATAAAGAATACCATATGACTAGTTGGTGTTATAAGCATTTTGAAAACATCAAATCACATGCTGTTTAAGAAGAAATATGTATGAGATGATCAAAGTTTGAACGTATGTATCTAAAATTGCTCTGACTATTGGATAAAATATATTTATCCAAATGCCAGATGAGTCTATGATCGTCAATCCTTTTAAAGGCATTACATACAACATTCATGCATTTTGTAAGATGACTTAAGTAAGGTGTATCATTTGTAGAGATCCGTGAAAGTGGTTTTATTTTTAGCGAAAATGTGTTTTAAGATTTCAAGATTTTGGTGTTATTCTAAAAAAAAGTGTATATTTGAGTCTTTTTAATCCTAGTTTAGTATATTAAACCCAATAAGAATGATATATCCAGTAGTTTAAGGTCAAATTTTAACTTGTACAATTGATATCGACTTTAATACACTAAAATGCATAAAATTTTAATCCTAGCAACTAATTTGTAAGCAAAATTTATCTTTCAAAAAAAAAGGCAACCATGGTGAGTATCTCTGCATTCTCAGGTTTCAATCTCCACCTTTGATCACTCGCCATAACACCATACTGAGAAATAGATCTTTCTGAGTCCACATTTGAAGTTGGATACCAGATGCCTTCAAGATATGTCTTGACAAACTCGGTATATTCTTCTCTCAAAGAGCAAATCATTTTCCAAATGTCTCTATGGGTACACTCTGATCGTTTCAACTCTTCTTTTATGAGGCCTGGAGAACAACATAGCCTTCATAGAATTTAGAAGATTCAATGGCACCTTGCATATGACAATTTCTTCAATTCCACCGTGGCATTGTCAGCACTGAGAATTTGATTACTAAGTGTCCTGGGGTCAAATAATTTACTAACTGCTGCAAACATCAATTTTGAAGGGTCTTCCACAATCAAGTTTTTCAGCTTCGTAAGACTTTTGTGCAGTAGTTTTCAACTCGTTCACCACTTCAGCTTTCCTGAGAGCTGTCATCTCTTGCAACAAAGTTGTGAGTTGCGTCGAGAATACCTCTTTTGTTAATAAATCAAGCATGTTCTCCATAACCTTTAGTTTGGAATAAAGAACATGAGCTGTGGGATAACTGTTACCTTCCAAGAAGGTAATCAAATTAACAAATTGAGGCTGAACTTTTGTGATGGCTGAGAATTGGGGACTTACATATTTAAGAAACTTCACACCACCATTTTCTTCATTCAGCTGCTCCATAAATTCCAATATCTCATCAAGGTATTCATGTGTATTCTTTGCAGCTTCAAACCATGTGTTCCATCTAGTTTGTACTGACTGGCATGGGAAAATGCCTAACTTTTCCAGGGTCATTCTCATATTTCTCATGAATAAGGTCAAGATACAAATGCTTCCTTTTTCTTGTATTGAGAAATGCAGCTTTTGTTTTAGCAACAGTTATGTTCAATCACCTAGGCTGCATTGCCAAATCTGACCTATCAAGTTGATTTTGTGGGCCCAGCATTGAATATGGGGAAGTTTCTCCCCCACTAAGCCTTTTAGAGTATTGGCACATAAAGTCATATGATGATAGCATTAAAAAGTACATGAAATTAACCAGATTATGCTTAGATCAAATGTTCTTCACTTTCAGAGGAAAATACTATAGACAAAGATCTGGACTTGCAATGGGAAATCCATTATCACCATTTTAACGAATATCTTTATGAGTAACTTTGAATGTCAGGTAACCAAAGCATACCCTTTGATTTTTAAATTTTGGAGTAGATATGTGGACGATATCATAGCAGTAGTGAAACGAAAACAATTAGAAGATGCCACAAAACTTTTAAATATTCATAATAAAGCATTTAAATTTACTATGGAAATGGAAAATAAGCAAGAAATACCATTTTTAGACCTTAAATTCATCAGGAATGAAGAAAAAAGAAAAATAGAATTTGGAATCTACAGAAAAGAAACATCGATAATTATATTAAAGCAACAGGATTTAACCATAAGTTCGATCCTTCCGGGAAATTCTCGTATAAGACTTGAAAGCATAATAATAGTCCCTTTGATTGGTTGCTGGCCAAAGGAAGGCAAGACCAGTGATGGGGCTGCCATCTTATAGCCTCTGGTCAGGCTTTTCTGGAAAAGGAAAGAAGAAATGGAAGAAAGGAAAGATTCCCTAGCCCTCGGATGCCCTAATAGTGTCGGGGTCGAAAAAACAAGAGTTAACTAAGAAAGGTTAGATAGTAATCTCTGGGCCGTCCTGTGAAACGCTGGAGGGAAAATTTTCTATAGGATCGTAACAGGCCTTGGCCTAATACTTGGAAGGAAGAAGAAGAAGATTTAACCATATTGTGCATAAACAGGCATTATTTAATAGTTTAACATACAGACTTGTGAACGTTCCCATGAGCAAAGAAAATTTCAAGAAAGATGATTCAAAAGAAAATAAATAAATTCAAGAAACAAAAAGTGATAAATGAAAGTACTCTTCAGACAGATAATGAAATTGGTAAAAAAATTCAAGAAATTTACATAATACCCTTTAGTATTTAACAAGTGTCAAAAAATTTTCAACAAATTTATCATTAAATTACCACCGAAAAATGATTACAGTTTGAATAAATTAATCAAAACCAACAAAAATTAAAAGATTGAAGATGGCAACAAATCAGAAATTTATCAAATTGATTGTAAAGATTGTGAAAAGATATACATAGGGAAAACAAAACGGAATTTTAAAATACAAGATTCAAAGAACACCTTAGGAATGTTAAAAATGGAGAAATAGAAAAATCTGCAATAGTCGCACATGCTTGGTCAGAAAGACAGAATTGAAATAAGGCAAAATTACTTAAAACAGTTAGAGAAATCACAGGAACTCACAATTTGGGAGACAATTTATATATGCAAGAATAAAAAGAAAATTATGAATTTTTTTAAATACCCGGTGAAAATGAGAGGGGATTGATTGGGTCCCGGGTTCGAGTCCCGGTCTAGGCGAAAATTTTTCTCTTCAAATATAAAACATCAATATATTTTTATCATTTACAAAAAAGCTTTCACTGCTGAATTCGTGTGCCCTACTTGTGGCTGACACACTTGGTTTTGACATGACAATAGGTAGAAAATTAAAAAAACAAAACAAATGATAATGAAAGTTACTTGAGACTTAAGTAAAACACATACTGACGAAGGTATGCATTTCACATTCACTGAATGTATCTGTTAATTGAAACAAAGTTTGAAGGGGGAATTTAAATTGCACGTGACTGACCATTGTTGTTCAAACTGTCAGTATTTGTTTTGTTACATTTTGTTAAAAATCCATGTTATAGGTATGTAATCCAAAAGAAAAAATGTGTTTATGCAATTAAATTCTGTTTTAATTAAATTCAGAATAATAAATTTATCAACATGGTCCACTGTTCGCTTATTCAAATTTGGCAGTGTTTGCATTATTGTCACGTTACTGCTTATGCTTAAATGTTTTCTTCAGATTTGTACATGCCATTACTTAGTGATTGATATAAAATTGATTATTGTGTCTGCAAAAATTTAGGGGGCAAAAAAACTTATATATGTTAATATAATTTGTATTTCTTGGGATTCATATTGGCCATACAAATTAAAATCCATGTAGAAACCATATTTGAGCATGAGAAGGATAGAAAATATTACCTGTATGTTGTGAACTGTATTACAACCATTTCTCTTTGCAAAAGTGCATGCAGGAAGCAGATATGGCAGTTAAAAAGAAGATGGAATCCGAAAACAGTGTTTAAAAGTGCATTATAAATATTTTTTGAATAGAACAAAAAAAAATCTCCGGAATTTGTTGAAATTTTTTAATTTCAGTGTTATTTCACATTATTGTACGATTTTGCATAATTTTGTGATTCATAAATGCTTTTTTGAGGTTATGGGAATTGGAGTTAAGAAATGGTACAAGAAAATTACAAAATTAGAGCATTTTGCATTATCATGACTCGCAAATTTCACGGATCTCTAGTCATTTGGCAGTTTTCCAAGAATCTCAGATATTAAAAATTTTAATATTCAAGTATATCATATTGAGTCTCATAACTGATTATGAATATAAATAATTAATTCATAAGATGTTTATAACAAAACAAATTCTTAAAAATGAAATTAATATTACCTGGAAATCAACATGTCTACTTTTGGCTTCTTCTTTCTCCCATGACATATGTATAAATGGACGCTGCACATAGTTATATATCACCTCGGCTCTCCCACCTGCTCGTTTCTTGATTTTTTCCTTGTATGTGGGATATCCCTCAATTCCAAGCCGTATCTTCTTCAAACCACGTTCCTTCATAACCTGTTTTGCCACATCACGATTCTCTATGTACTTAAAGAATCGATACATTGCAGTGCTGTTAACAGCTGAAAAGTTTTAAAAAACTTAATGTCTATTTTATTCTTGATCTGAGTATTATATCATACAACCTATTTTGTGTGTCATGCATCAAGACTTTTATCACAAAGCAAACAAGATTGATTTTTTTTTATTTCAGGCCTAGAGATTCTTTGAGACAACTATAAAATATACAAAAAAAATCAAAATTGTGACACATACTTCAGTTTATAAAATGGATTAACCAAGTGAAGAAAAGTTTACTAGAAAGAGGATACGACTGGGAAGAACTAAAAAGTAGGAAAGCATGGGAAGATAGAGATGGTTGGAGGCATATTTGGAATTGACCTTCTGAAAGGAGGACACAATAAGAGGAGGATGATGACTTCAGTTCATAGTGCAGCCATATTCTAAAAAAATAATGAATGCCTTCTTGTGAACAATAATAGAATTCATTAAAGATTAAACCAAGAGTAATAATAATTAAGTTATGTAGATAGGAAATAACACTATGAGGTTCTTTAATATTGTTTATTTTTTATCATTTCACTCACCTCATACTTCATAATTTATAGCAGACCCAGGGTTTCTTCACGTAATTCGTGACATTGTCAATGCTGCGTCATGTTCACAACTGACGTCCAACGGCCTTCTATCCTGCAGACTGACCTCCGCGCCATCTGGTGGCCGACCGAAGAATTTCCAAATCAGGCCTCTTTCTTTATAACTACAACTATGAATTTTGAAATACCCGGTTATAAAGAAAGAGGCCTGATTTGGAAATTCTTCGGTCGGCCACCAGATGGCACGGAGGTCAGTCTGCAGGATAGAAGGCCGTTGGACGTCAGTTGTGAACATGACGCAGCATTGACAATGTCACGAATTACGTGAAGAAACCCTGGGTCTGCTATAAATTATGAAGTATGAGGTGAGTGAAATGATAAAAAATAAACAATAGTAATAATAATATTATTGATAAATTATTATAATATCACAGGAAGTCCAATGCCATGGTATGTTCAGTAAAAGTCTAATCTCCACTCTGCCAGCCCAATTTTGATTCCTGATGGATGGAGTAGGAAATTTTAAATCTCGTATAAGACTTAACAAATTAAAATTATGGCATTTCATGGGAAGGACCCCATACAAAGTAAAATCTGTCTCCAGAATAAAATTTTAGAGAGATCTAATCAATTTAAATATCTTGGATATTATCTCTCCATCTGGGATGAAAAGGATATCCCTCAAAAAATTACTAGTTATGATAAAAGTTTGGGAATTATTAATCAAGTTATGAAACCATCCCTTGTACAAAAAAAAACACCAGATTACGTTTATATAACACTTTGGCTAGACCTATGGTAGTGAAGCATGGACACTAAAAAGATGACATGAAAGCAGAATAATGGCTTGTGAAATTTGATTCATGCACAGCGGGTTATACTAAATGGGATCGGAGAAGGAACACCAATATCTTAAAAGAATTGAATACTACGCCAATTTTGGAATATATTAAACAGTACCAACTAAATTGAAAATACCATCTTGAAAGAATGAGTTCAAATCGGATCCCCAAAGCCGTTTATAATTATATACCAAGAGGACAAAGATCTCTGGGCTGTCCTATGAAATGCTGGAGGGAAAATTTTCTATAGAATCGTATAACAGGCCTTGGCCTAATAGTTGGAAGGAAGAAGAATTTTAAATCTCCGTCAGGATGTGTGTCCCTTGTCATCCTGCTAACTGCAGATCTAGGAAAATCCATTGTGTTCTTCTAGAATAGTCAACATCTGCCTCCTCTTTGCTTTCTTATACCATTGACATTATCTGTAAATTAGCATATAAGCTTACTGAATGTCAATATTTAATTTTAGGAAGTTATATTTTGAGGTTATTTTAATTATATATTATTTTTGGTCTGGACATCTTACCTCAATATTAATGTTAATTAATGTTAAACATTAATATTGAGGTAAGATGTCCAGACCAAAAATAATATAATTACTGAATGTCACTGTTTATGACTAATATTAGAATTTTTAACTTTGTTCCATAGCAATGCAAACAAGAAGCTTTCAATCTCATATTCTGTATCTCTCTGAAGATTTATGGTGTATGTTGAAAAAAAAAAGGGAATATATCATGAAATCATAATCAGAAAAGTAAAACATAACACAGTCCTGCAAATTTAATTTTTTCTGCAGCACAGTGTTTAACAGGTCTCTAAACCTAATTTAATTCAAATATGTTATAGTCTAATATTGTTTAGTTGTTTCTTGACTCACCTCATACTTCCTACCTACATGACTTAATAACCCCATTAATTGGTTTTACAGGGGAGGAGAGAAGAAAGAAAATGTTTTGGTTGCTTTTTTAACATTTCAATAATATTTCCCATGCCATAGCCGAGCGGTTAAGGTAGGAAGCCTTGGTGCAGAGCTACGGGACTTGCGCTGGTTCGAGTTTCCATGGGGGAAGAAATTTTCTCATGGTATTTCGGCCAGTATGGGACTGGTGCCCACCCAGCATCGTGAGGCAATTGGGTAGCTACAATAAGTAGCAGCTCCAGGTTGAGGAACCAGCTATAACGGCTGGGGGACTCGACAATGCTAACCACATGTCACCCCTACACTGGCTGTTGATCATCTACCTCTGTGATTGACACATGTGGATGTGAAGGGCCAGCAGCCGGCTGGTAAAAGGGCAACCGCTGAAAAGTGGAAAGACCCTCAATCGGAATAATATATTAAACATTTTATTTAAACCATACTTTTTTTTTACTATGCTCAAGATGCTCTATTTAAAAAGTATGACAAATGAATTGATTTTGATTGATTCTTTTGTTATTAAAAGTTAGTAAATAATTGTTGCCTTTATTTTCACTTTTTAGTTGGAGCACCTTGATACTGTTGAAGTGACTTTTAAACATACTGGAAACACTTTCGATTCCCTAATATATAATCAATAAAATATGAAGTGTGTTCATCTAGCGTTCTCACATGACCAATTGGATCTGTGTAACCACGTGTAAGATATGCCAAACTAAACACTACTTCCTTTTCTAGCCTAGACCGCTAAATAATTCGCTATCCCAACAGTCCTATCTCTCTCTCCCTTCTTTCACCCCTCCCACTACTCACAATTTTGAGCCTTCATGGGGGACAGATTACTTGCACTTGCAGTCCAGTGTTGTCAACACAACATGAATACTATAGCTCGGAGTGGTGAAAGAAATATTACTAAGCAAATAAAAGTCAATCAGCAATCATTAGACTTGCTCTAATCCTTTAATTGGCCAAACAAAAAACACTAATTTCCCATGCTAGTTATTTTAAATTGTCTGCGCAGACCATCACTGAAAACATAATCATGCACATGGGGGGACTGTTTATTTTATTTAAGGTTTATTGTGTAATTTGGCATACATTTAAGTTATTTCTACTTGTTCGTTTTCTTCTGTTTCATTAATAGTACAGTAAAACTTGCTCAAAGCAGAATCAAATAGGACCATTTTTTTTTTCCATATTGGACAAAATTCTGCATTATAAAAAAACTAAAACTTATTAATATTCTTAGATTATAGAGTACTGTATATGTCTTTTTATGTACCTTGGATTAATTGTAGTTCCACTGCCATTGAAAAGTGAAGTATAGAATGTATGAGCGACTTCGACAGTAATGCGCAAAAAAAAAAGTCCCATTTCAATCAGCGTTAAAAATGTCTCTTAGGCGTGTATCCTGAAATTCAAATATGCAGTTTCGGTTTTCGCTCACTAACCACACTTTTGTCCACATTCTTTGATTCCCTGCAAATTTCATTCCACACTACATTGTGTCGTCTTTTAAAACTCTCCTGCCAACCTGATGATTCCTTGAAATCATTATTCCCTTAGGGATTTTTCTACTGAACAACATGTATTTATTTATGAACAATATTTGTTAACTCAGTCTGCCAGTCAAGTACGAAGACTTTTGAAACACAATTCCCGGGAGTAAAAATTCCATCACATTCAACAGTCCATAATATGTACAACAAATTTTATAAAGAGGTGTCAAAAATGTATGTACAACGAAGGTGAACAGTTCCAACACCGGCTTCAACAAAGTTTGAAAGTACGACAATTTGTAAAACAGTTACGAAAATGTGTGTGTTGTATCACCGCGATCCTACACTGTCCGTTCCCACTGCAAGTGCGTCAGCAGTGATAGTGGAATCCCTGCGTCTCCTGTCCAGTGCTATACTGATCGCACTGTATATTGCTGCTTGAGTGATGACATCTGTTTCTACATGTTGAACCAGATACATCCACTTAAATGCAATACACTTCTTTCATTGCACCTCATTAAAATGACTACAGTACAAAATAAAATACAGTGATAAAATTTTACATTTATGGATTAGAGAAGCAGTTATAGTAATGTTCATGAATTTCTTAAAACCAAACTTTTCTTCTGAACAGCTACAGGTATCTCAGAGAGTGTGGAGAATTATTAGGGAAAAGGAAAAAAATAGACACAGGTACTTCCATATAATTTTTAAGTCCACAAAAATAAGATTTTGACGATTTTAATGGAGCCATAGTGAATCAAACTGTTAATTTTTACATTACATAAAAGGAGAGGCCTGTCTTAAAATAAAACCTCCATAAAAAATTGCAAGAGTCCAGGAAGTATTAACTTTATATTTAAATTAATATTGGGAAGTAAACATTATGAGGTTATATCATTAATAGTGAGTGGAGAACATATTTTAATCGACTCACCTCATACATTTTCAAACTTCTTTGATACCGACAGTTTCAGACAAAATCATGTCCTTCTTCAGTCATGACTTCCACTGATGAAATTTCATCAAAGAAGTTTGAAAATATATGAGGTGAGTCGATTAAAATATGTTCTCCACTCACTATTAATGATATAACCTCATAATGTTTACTTCCCAATATTAATTTAAATATAAAGTTAATACTTCCTGGACTCTTGCAATTTTTTATGGAGGTTTTATTTTAAGACAGGCCTCTCCATTTATCATCAGTGGAAGCCATGACTGAAGAAGGACATGATTTTGTCTGAAACCGTCAGTATCAAAGAAGTTTGAAAATGTATGAAGTGAGTCGATTAAAATATGTTCTCCACTCACTATTAAAGTATTAACTTTATTTAACATTTGATTTTATCATAAATTAAACCTCATAGTGATTAATTCCTATAAAAGCTAAGTATTAACTTGTTGCAAAAAATTATTCTTAATTAGGTTTCAATGAGGAAAAAGATAAAACAAACCTAGGATCATGATGAAGCACAGTGACATAAGAGCTTTGCATATTTCTTACTTAAGATTTCAAAGTTTAGAAGAGAAGATCAAGCGATAATTTACATGGGTAAGGCGTACATCCATTCCTCACACACTACATCATTTGCCTTATAGGGTCTGTTTTCCCCAGTTACTAAAGGGCATCAACTGACCATTATTCATGCCACTAGGACATAGGGTTTCATTCCAAACACTCAAGCTTGCTTTAAAAAACTGAGGACTACCATCATGATAAATTTTACCTAAATGAATATACCTCATAGTGTGAATTCCTAAAGTAAGTAATGATAAATTATAATAATTATGAGAAATAAAGTGAGAGAGATATTAAAACCCAATCTCTCTGGAAATGCAGTGCTCCCTATCAAAGTGTTCAATTAAACAGACCCCCCATCATCCAATCTGAAAAGCGACTATAAATTTTTGATGTTATATTTAGTTTAACATATTCTAATCATGGATAGATTTTTTAAAAGAAAAGCGTTAATTTTTCTTTTCAAAAAATTAATCTATCCAGGATTGGAATATGTTAAACTAAATATAACATCAAAATATTAATATTTAATTTTAGGAAGTTATATTTTGAGGTTATTTTAATTATATTGTTTTTGGTCTGGACATCTTACCTCAATATTAATGTTGATTTGTTCTTGGACATGAAACATGTAAGATGTCCAGACCAAAAATAATATAATCAAAATATTAACCTTTACGGCCTAAAAGAATGTAAAATTCTCATTAGAAATACTTTGAATAGAAGTCATCTGAAGGCATTGTTGATAGCGAGAGCTATCCATCGTCAGACGTAAGAGAATTGTAAAAGTGGAGAGAAAATTTATTGATTGCATCTGGTGTTGAATGGTGTAATGCATTGCATACTGACGTACAGAGTCAGAGGTCCAGGGTTCAATTTCCGGTTCAACCGTTAATTTTTCTTTAAAAAAAAGACTGATTACTTGGCTCTAGTGCCATCTAAAAAAACTGATTTTCCTCCATAATCCACAAATCTATAGTATTAAAGCCTAAACACCATTTATATAAAATTGACAGTTGCTTGAAAAGCATAATCACACCATTGTAATAATTCCTCCACATCATCCCAATCTGAATCCAAATCTTGGCTAAGGTAAAAAAAAAAAACTGGGTAGCAAAATGGAATGTTACAAATTGGATGATATTATCAAATTGCCCAATAAAATGTTCCCATCAATATATCTATCTATCTATAATAGTGTAGACCACAGTTGAGACACAGCCTCTCCTTTGTAAGGAGTTACTAGACAAAGTTGATTTTTAGTTACCTTATTTGCTCTATATGTCATGGATGGCATGCAGTCAACACACCAACCCAATGAGACATCTAACAGGCAACTAAGGTATTACTAGGATGTTCAGGTTGGTAAATTTTACATAGAGGCCTTTTATACAGGCTTAAGGATCTTTCACAAGCCTGAAAATCTTCAGATTCATGACCCACGGCTTAAAGTCCCTTCCGGAGGACTTGCTCTTTGGACTTTTCCATTAAAAAATCCATCGACCCTGGCCGAGTTTAAACCCATGACCCTTGGAACCAGAGGCAAGGAGCCTAACCACTAGTCCACCACGGCCAACTTTCCCATCAATCACTCCAAAAGAATGGCTTAATGTCAGCATGTGAGAGATATTGAAGGAAAATGTGTAAACTAAGAGAATCCTGGATGAAGGAAAAGAGTTTATTATCCATATGGGGGGGGCAAGAGAGATGGTGATAATATAAGTTCCACTAGTAACTCAGATGAGGAAGAGCAAATGGCAGGAACGTTGCATCTATATCCATAGATGAGTGACAAAGAGGAGTTTATTCTAGTGTCAATATAACACTTCATAATATTATTAGTAGAGACCAGATTATATGCATTTGCATATTTAGACCTTTTTCACCTGTTATTGCATATTTTAATCAAAAACTAGTGATAATGCATATTTTTGCACTATATTTACAACATTTTAAAAATCTATGTTGTTTTACAATGAACATTTCGATGCCATCAAAAGAGTAAATGATTTCAATAGTGCAGAGGCTTTGGCAGCTTGTCAGTGCAAGGAAGCATTTAACGATTCCAGTATTTAAAAAAAACATAGCTTTGATTAGCACTCATTTTTCCCATACATATGCAACTATTAAAAAGCTTGAAACTCAAGTTGATTGGAGGAACACCGATATCTTAAAAGAATTGAAGACTACGCCAATTTTGGAATATATTAAACAGTACCAACTAAATTGGAAACACCATCTTGAAAGAATGAGTTCAAATCGGATCCCCAAAAGCTGTTTATAATTATATACCAAGAGGACGAAGATCACTGGGCCGTCCTATGAAACGCTGGAGGGAAAATTTTCTACAGGATCGTAATAGGCCTTGGCCTAATGCTTGGAAGGAAGAAGAAGAAGAAACTCAAGTTTTGGCAGGAGGTATTCCCAAGCAAACTTAGGGAAAATTTTGAAAACATTTTGAACTGTAACCCAGGCTTTGAACCTTTGTGTCAAATTAATAGTTTTATAAATGGGACACAATGGGACGGGCGAGCTTTTGCCAAATTCAAATACTGCCCAATTACTTCAGTCAACATAGAATGGTCATTTTCTGTTTATAAACATATTTTGAGTTATCGAAGACACAACCTTACTACCGAACATTTGGAACAGTACCTGATCGTTTCTGTTTACAATAGTAGCAAAATGTAGAATATTTTAATTTGTGAACAATACTTTTGCCTGATACTGATTGATAAATGCTAACATTAATAAATAGTTAATAAAAATGCTAATTATTATGTTAATTTAAAAATAAAATATCTAATAGAGTAATAATTATTATGTTTTTTTATTATTTGGTATTGCATATATTGACATTTTTCATGCATATTTACATGCATAATTTGAGCTTGTTATGTTGCATATAATCCGGGCTCTAATTATTACTATTACTATACACTTCCTACTCAGACATCTCTCACTACAATATTCTCCTCACTCTTGCCTCTGTCCCACCACTAGCAGCTCGGTATTGTTCTGCATCTCCGAGTGTACAAACTGCATGGAGAGTGCCACACCATAGTTAAATAAAATTTAAAATATTTTCTACAAATGGATAAAAAATCTCAAAATTAACTTAAATTACTCCAAGAACTCCATGATACAAAAGGCCTAAAAGGCTCTTGACCTATCAACTGGCTGCTGGCCTCATGTACACATGTGTTAATCACAGAAGTAGGTGTGACATGTGGTAAGCATGTCAAGTCCCCCAGCCATTATAGCTAGTTTTCTCAACCTGGAACTGCTACTTATTGTAACTACCCAAATTCTCATGATGCTAGATGGGCATTAGTCCCATACTGGCCAAAATTCCATGAGAAAATTTCTTCCCTAATGAAGACTCGAACCAGCGCAAGTCTCATAGCTCTGTGCCAAGACATCTTGCCTTAACCACTCGGCTATGGCACAGGAAAATTAACTTAAATATTTTCTGTTTATATTTTGCATGCTTATAACCAAGTTATACTAACTCCACTTTTTTTAATTTTTCAGGAGAGCTCAATATTAAGTTTTGAATTCACAATAATAGCATTGTTTTGAGGAAAGGGGCTTAACATTTTTTGAGCACAAAATGTACAATTTTATATGTGAAATTGATACAGAAAAGAAGTTAGAATATTATAGATACAAAAAAAAAATATTTAAAAAGTGGAGTTAGAACAATCTGATTCTAACCAGGAGATTAGTTAATTAATCCTACTCTCAAGTTGTTAAAAAAAAAAAATTCGGTTGTGAAATATTGTTTTTACCTAAAATGCTTACATATTAAAATAATAATTCTCTGGTGGGTGTTTGAATGAGAGATAAATCCATCCCTGGTGTTTACATTGTGTAAAGAGAGAGATATCTTCATCCCAATTTTATCTTTTTACACACATCAAGAATCCAAAATTACGAGTTACCATGACATACACTATGAATTATACTAATCACCAGT
This sequence comes from Diploptera punctata, assembly GCA_030220185.1. Lineage (NCBI taxonomy): Eukaryota > Metazoa > Arthropoda > Insecta > Blattodea > Blaberidae > Diploptera > Diploptera punctata. The sequence goes on from JASPKZ010008885.1 coordinate 344,520, forward strand.
CACTATAAGTTATTGCTCTGTCCTACAGCATTAATATTTCATGACACACAAAAAAAAAGTTACTCTTTCTAGCTACATAACTCATTTTTCACAATTTTGGAGATATCTCCCTTTACCCACCCACCCAAGGTGGAGATCTCTCTCTTTATACACCCACTCAAGAATTAGTTACATAAAGATAGTTGCCCTAGTCACAGATAGGAATTTGCAAGGGATTCTTATAAAGAAAGCTACATATGAAGAAGGAATCATATAAATTCTTACAACCAAACTAACATACCAACTAAAAGGAGACTTTTTTTTCTTAAATCCAAAAATCATTACTCATCTTAAATTCACCTAGGAAATATGCCCAGTCGAGATCAATTAATTTTTACATTGCATATTAAGCTACACAGCTCCCATCTAGTGAGATCAGTGTTTTATGCTGTATAGTACACAGTTGCTGGCTCAGAAATTATCACAGATGCAACAATGAATAAATAATATGCAGCTGAAATTGAATACAACATGATAGCCAATAGGAAAGCCTGAAAAAATGCTTTGGTAAAAAAATCCTGACAATGACATTCAAAAATTGCAATGGCAGCAGAAAAGTTGACTGTATAATTTTCTTACAGGCCTTAAAATGGGTGCTAAAAATTTAGATTCTGTCAGAAGTGTTGTTTCCAAGGCATTGGATGGATCAGAAGATGACATCTTGTGGCAACAGAGACCAGATGAAAAAAGCGGTACAAGTGAAGATAGCAGCGATGGTAGTGGTGAAGATAGTGACAACATGGAATAGTATTGGTTGGTGAATCAAGAAAAAATCTTAAAATTAGAGGTTATCTTATATTCAGATAAATATGGTATTTTTTAATGATATATCTGCCTTCAGACATAAGAGAATTGTGTAACTGGAAAGAAAATTTTAGTATCAGGTCTTGAATGGTGTAATGGATTGCACACTGACATAAAGAGTCAGAATCCAGGTTTCAATTCCCAGTTCAAGAGTTAATTTTTCTTTTTAAAAAATGGTATCCAACTATTTAATGTTACTAACTTATATAAAAATTAAGCACTAATGTATAGAACTAGATATCTTGGGTTCAAATCCCAGTCTAGGCATAATTTTCTTTCAAATATAATTAAGCAAAGTGTTTGCTTTTTAATTTGTATATTTTAATTTTTTTATTGTATCTTCTTTACATATAATCTTTGATTTTTTATAATTATTTATTTATTTTTTTTTCCCAAATGCCCCAGGTTTGTCTTTCGACATTCCTGGTTTCTCTCCTGGCATGGCATACTTGTAACCCACTTCTGAGGTTGGGGCGCCTGGAAGGCGGGGTTACATTGCCCCGATGATATGATGGGTGATGATGATGATGTTGCGCCAGGAGAGTCCCTAATCCTAAGCTTAACCTAAGATGAATATGAATGATGATAATTGCGATGGCCATATGATTTCGGGGACCGTTTGGGCCTTAAAGATTTCCTGACATTTGTCTTACAGGTGAAGAAAAACCTCACCCAGAAAAACTGTCCCAACCGGGGATTGAACCCGGGCCCGCTGCGTGACAAGGCAGCACGCTACCCCGAGACCACAGCAGTAGACTTTTTTATAATTATTAACATGGAGGAAAAATCACTTTCTGAAGACAGCTTTTCAGTTTTGTCCAAAAAAAAAGAGATGTTGGTCATCCAAGATTTTGATTAAGCCAACATTCTAATGGGGACACAACAGACTGATAGATCCAGACCATGCTGTAGATTTTCGTTCAGACTGCTACTCAGGCAGTATTTGCTGCTATTAGCATCTAGTGTTATCATAATTGATATGAAACTTACACAGAATTATTTTCTCCATGAAAAATAGTAAAATACTACATTCCTTTCTTTAAGAAATGTAAAGAAATGACATCCAAATATTCTCCATTTACTAAAGTCCTTGTGATATAAACATGCAGCAGTAAATTATACATACTCTGTGAATATTCTTCCCCCATTTGTGGAGGATATTCTTCATCCCAGTCCACAACATCATCATCTAACAGAACCACAACATGACATTCACGGTCACCTCGCTGTGCAGAGTTCACCATCAATGGCAATATCAGATCCTCCAGAAACACTTCAAATTGGCATCGCGCTCCCTCATTGGAAAGTTCATGTAGCAGCCCTCCTACAACATAATTTAATAAACAACTTGTCAAATTTAGTTGAGTTTCTTGACTCACCTCATATTTCTTAAGAAGTATGAGGTGAGTCAAGAAACAACTCAACTAAATTAAAATAAACCTCATAGTGTTATTTCCTATCTACATAACTTAACTTGTCAAATGTTCATATTATTCGTTTTTAAACATCTTAATGACCCTCAGGGGTCCTCATCTAGGGGATATGTGGATGGCGACCACAAGGTGCCCAAGCTGAGCAAAACATTTCTTCCACTTACTTGTGTTTTGCACTCTTTTAACTTTACTATCTAACCTCTCTCGGTTAACACTTGTTTTTTCGACCCCGATGCTATTAGGGCATCCGAGTGCTAGGGAGTCTTTCCTTTCTTGTATTTCTTCTTTCCTTTATTTTCTTTTCTTCTCCAGAAAAGCCTGACCAGAGGCTATAAGATGGCAGCCCCATCACTGGTCTTGCCTTCCTTTGGCCAGCAACCAATCGAAGGGACTATTATTATGCTTTCAAGTCTTATACGAGAATTTTCCAGAAGGATCAATTTTCTATAGGATCGTATCAGGCCTTGGCCTAATACTTGGAAGGAAGAAGAAGAAGAAACATCTTAATGATGGGCAAATTATATTTGAAAAGAAAAATATACGCCTAGACTGGGGTTTGAACCCAGGACCTTTAACTCTCTGTGTCAATGCTCTATCCACGTGAGGCCTAGGTAGCTAACGTGGATAGAGCATTGCCATAGAGTCAAAGGTCCTGGGTTCAAACCCCAGTCTAGGCATATATTTTTCTTCAAAGTTAAAATTGGGAAATGCATTATGAGGTTCTTAATTAATAAATTAATGAGTCATTTTTACATCTTACCTCATATTTCATGTTTTATTAAACACGGTAACTATAGTTTTCAAATGATCTTGTCATTCATTATCCAATAAGAAAATGAACACCCCAGATAGTAAAAAATCTGGAATTTATCAAATTGATTGTGGAGATTGCAATAAAGTATACATAGGAAAAACAAAAAGAAATTTGGACACTCGCACAAAGGAACACTTTAGAAATATTAAAAATGGTGAAATTGAAAAATCAGCTATTGCAGCACATAGTTTGTTGGAAGGTCATTAAATTGAAAAAGAAGCTAAACTTCTAAAACATTTGGAAAAACCTTTGGATTTGACAGTTTGGGAGAAAATATTTATTCAGAAGAACAAATTTAAATCTATGAATTTCGACATTCCGGATGAATGTGACCTCATCTCGAAGTTCATCAAATCAATACCAGTTGGCAACGATATCTCGAAGTTCATCAAATCAACACCAGATGGCAACGTTATAGAGGGAGATTCCAACGAATATCCGGTAGTCATAATGGCGGTTGAAAATGAATGACAAGATCATTTGAAAAATATAGTTACCGTGTTTAATAAAACATGAAATATGAGGTAAGATGTAAAAATGACTCATTAATTTATATATTTTTCTTTTCAAATATAACTTGTCAAATACCTATTTTCTCAAAATTTCAGAACAAAAATTTAAAAGTAAATAAATAAATCAATCAATATACAAAATATTTAATCTACATACAATTATATAATAATATTGCAAATGGAACAAACTTACAGATCAATTTATATTTGAAAAGAAAAATATACGCCTAGACTGGGGTTTGAACCCAGGACCTTTGACTTTCTATGTCAATGCTCTTCCATCTGAACGAATAATATTAACGATTTTATTATTAATTTAACACTTCTCATAGAAGGATAAATTATATTTGAAGAGAAAAATTTTTAGCTCAGTTGGTAGAGCACTTGGCCCGGAAAGCCAAGGGTCCCGGGTTCGAGTCCTGGTCTAGGCGAAAATTTTTCTCTTCAAATATAATTTATCCTTCTATGAGAAGTGTTAAATTAATAATAAAATCGTCAATAGAAGCCCTACTGGCTATAAAGTAGTGTTAAATTCCCAATAAATGTCTTCTTAACTAAGAAGCCGCCATTTGCAAAGATAGAAGCTATGGTTTCAAGCATTTGGCGCGAGGGAATTACAACGTATATAAGAGAAAAATTTGCGTCTAGATCGTAACTCGCCTCGGTAGCTCAGTTGGTAGAGCACTTGGCCCGGAAAGCCAAGGGTCCCGGGTTTGAGTCCCGGTCTAGGCGAAAATTTTTCTCTTCAAATATAATAGAATAATATTAACATTGAAAGAAGCACTACTGGCTTTATAAGTAATGTTTAAATTCCCAATAAAAAGTCTTCTTAACAAAGAAGCCGCCATTTGCAAAAATCGTAGCAACGGCTCGTAGCATTTGGGGTTAGGGAATTAACTATGTGTAAGAGAATGCTCAGATGGAAGAGCATTGACATAGAAAGTCAAAGGTCCTGGGTTCAAACCCCAGTCTAGGCGTATATTTTTCTTTTCAAATATAAATTGTCCATCATTAAGGTGTTTAAAAACGAATAATATTAATATTACAGATCAATTTTTAACCTTCATTCACTGCAAACTTTTCATAGACATAACCAGCACATAAGATAGAAAGTATACACTTACAAAAGGAAAGAATGAATTATGGTATGTTGGTTAAAAGTGTAAAAATTGGCAAAGGCTTGAATAACAAAAGATCAAGCATAAAGAGTATACAGTAAAAGCTCCTTATTCGTAGGGGATATGTTCCATAAATATGGTAATTTGTATGGGTATATAGGGGATATGTTCCAAGATTCTAAAATAGAATAAAAATTATCAAATTAATGAGACATTTTGATCAATGTCTATTACCGTATTTACGTGTGTGTAGGCTGCACTTTTTTTTACCTAAAATATAAGTTTCAAAATTAGGATGTGGCTTATACATGAAGTAACTTAGATAACTGGTACATATCGGAATGTTTCTGCACTATTGATGTATGCTGCCGAATTACAATGTCATAAATCGCCTTACCCAGCCATAACTTTCCATAAATTCATTGCACGGGATTTCCATATTCTTGGCTATCTTAAGGCCTTCGAACTGAAAATCTATCTACCCTTGTTTTCCGTACATAATCCAGGAGAACTCTTCTAACTGTGGATATTTCGCTTTCTTTCTGCAGAAAGATTGTCGATGTTATGATGTTTTTTCAAGTGCATGTTTTGTTTGGATCCGTCACCAACTTTATTCTTGCTGTCCTATTTACGTGTTCTGTTGCATAGCACACCACTTGTAGCTTGAATTAAGAGGTGTAACTTGCTCTGCACCGACTCATGTTTACATGCAGTGAACAGGAATGACAATGAATACTGTACCTACCAACCGACCATCTCTTTTACTATTGTGTTAATGACTGAGCCGCAGCCCGAATGTACTGTTACATAGCCGGCAACAGAAGCTTTGGAATTTACAACATTGCCAAATTTAAAAGACCTACTTCTGTCTTTTGCACTATTTCTTAGCAAAAATATAAGACAAATATTTTTTTCCCCAATTTATTATCGCAAAAAAATTTAGATGCGGCCTATACACGCATAAATATGGTAATTATTATTGTCAGACTTAGGCAAGGGCTTAAAGATTCAATGAATGAATGAGTCACTTCTTATCTTACCTCATAGTTTTTGTTTTCTTAAATATGTTTAAATATGGTGAAATTAAATGTTTCTTATCTCTCCTCATATAAATTTTCTAAGTAGATCGCGATTTCGAGACCACAACGGTCTCATCGTCAGCACTTTCTTGGCGACGGATGTTATGTCAATCGGAAGAAAGAAGAGTTTCTTCCGATTGACATAACATCCGTCGCCAAGAAAGTGCTGACGATGAGACCATTGTGGTCTCGAAATCGCGATCTACTTAGAAAATTTATATGAGGAGAGGTAAGAAACATTTAATTTCACCATAAATTAAACCTCATAGTGATTAATTCCTATAAAAGTTAAATTAGTGTGAGTTGTTTTAGATTTTTTTTAATTTTAAATCTTAAGTTCGATGTGTGTTCATATGAAGAAAAACTGAAATATTATTTGAAGGATAGGTGCAATATTAAAACCTAACCAAAATTATCTTACTAATAACTAACACTAGACAAAAAGGACTAAGATTAGTGTGAATTTATTTTGTTAACTATTATTAAATTCAAGATTGATGTGTTTAAAAATTATGTATAACTCAAATATTATTCTTTGAATACTGGAAATGGGATGATGTGTTTTAACTAATATCCAATACATGGTAAAAAATTAGAATATTTTCACATTCTGAAAACCTGCATGAAGGGGAGCTTCATTCCCCTCAAACCCCCCCCCCCCCCAAACTGCTTAACAAACCATAAAAATGCATATAAATATTAGGTAAAAATTAAATATACTAAACTAGTTTGCTGCCATATTGAAAATGAATCTGACCAACAATAGTTTGTTTTATTATTATTAAACATCATTCACTAGTTCAAATGAACAGATTCGTATATTGTTGAAACAAGGTTTCTTCTTAATTCTGATTCAACTGTTGCATAGAAAAGTTAATTCATTTATGTTTACTAGATGGTTCACTCTATTTTTTCCTCTCTTCTTCATTTATTCCCGTTTGTATGCCATTTCTATCTCATTTATACCATCTAATTATACAAATCTCATATTACATTACTACATGTTATAAGTGTAACTCTTACTTATCTTAGGTTTTGTCGAGTTTTGAACCTTCAATATTCTGATCTATATCACCAGGATTTTAACATCCTTGACTATTCAGTGATGTTAGAAAATTAAGATTTTGATTAGCCTTTTTGTTGAGTTTAGAAAATTAAAAGTGAATATCAAGATGTTTCATGGCATGTTATTAATCTCCACGTTAAAAAAAAACTAAATTAATTACTTTTAGCATAAGAAATCTATAAATACATGTTTGTGACATAACAGTAATGCCATTCCCTCGAAATTCATATGTTAAACTTGTAAAATTGACACATTAATTTTACTCATTATTCTTTTCCGATGTAACTAACTCACTGGCACTATTGAACCCAAAGGTTCATGGCCATGTGGACATAAGCTCTCCATGTATTCCTATTCTTAGTTAATGCTTTATAATCATTCCCTGTATAATTTACTTCCCTCAAATCTGTAACAGGTATATTTGACCACATATAGGCCTATATGAATAAGATTAATAAATAAAATACAAGAATAATTAAAATTAATGTAAATTAGATAAAATATCAAAATGAATAGGAGTACAGAATAAATAAAATAATGATCTTAATTTAGGAAATTTCAAGCGTTAGGTCCCACAGTTATGCGAAGGGGCCATAAGTATGTAGCTTCGATCAGATGAAGAATTCTTAAGCTGGATATTGTTTGAAAACTTCATGTTTGAGAAACTTCAAGCTTCCAAATTGAGGGGTCTAGTGAGAGAGGGAGCTATGCCACTTTGAGAAGAAATGGAAATAAATTGGGTTTTATAAAGCATTATATTACGAAATTATTTGTACAATAAAGGAGTAACTTTTTTCTTCTTTAACTTACTGTTATGTGAACTATGCAAAAGGAAAAATATACATTTTAATATAAATAGCACTGATTATTTCCATTTGTTCTCGAAGTGGCATAGCTTCCTCTCTCATTAGACCCCTCAATTTACAACTGTGGAAAGTTCAAACCTGTGGTAAACATGTTCCACTACGATGTTTTTATTATTAATTTCATACATCTCAATGATGGATAAATCATATTTAAAGAGAAAAATTATACGCTCAGACCGGGACTTGGACTAGAAAACCAAGGGTCCCGGGTTCAAGTCCCGGTCTGAGCGTATAATTTTTCTCTTTAAATATGATGTTCCACTACCTCTGTTCAGAAGGAAGAAGAAGAGTTTCTTCCGATCGACATAACAGCAGTCGCCAACAAAGTTCTAATGATGAGACAGTTATAGTCTCGAAATCGCGATCAACTTAGAAAATATATATGAGGAGAGGTAAGAAACATTTAATTTCACCATAACTCACACTAACATTACAATATCCATTCTGTACAGCTTTGGTGTTAACACATTTTGGTTAAATGTTTATATTGCTTTAATTAGAGATAAAGCTTAAATAAAATTGCTGTGGTATCTTTACTAATAAGCAATAGGAATGACATCATGGTTACATCACAATTGCAATTATTCTATTTTGTTAAGTTATGTAGATAGGAAATAACACTATGAGGTTTTTTAATATTGTTTATTTTTAATATTTATGAAGTATGAGGTGAGTGAAATATTAAAAATAAACAATTCTATTTTGTGCTCATATTTCTACGTTTTCTTATCTAAAACAAAGTAATTTAGTTGTTTTCTATGTGAGAAGTAATTTATATGTCGTGGAAAATATTACAATTCAAATTTTAATTTCCCAAAATTTGTAAAATAACATATAAGGCTTATTAAAATCTTACTTCTTCAATGCGGCTAGTTAGCCAAGATCATTATAGATATGAAAGTCCAAGGTACGAATCTCACCAAAATTCATGGTAATAGTGTCATTTATAATTAGTAGTAATGTAGTTTGAATTGCGCTCCTGGAGAGGATGGAATCAGTATTGAACTATTTAAAAATGCAAATCCTCTGTTTTTAGACAGATTTCTTATATTCTTAAATAAACTATGGGAAGGGAGAGACATTCCAGTAAATTGGACAAAATCTATTGTAATACCAATATTTAAAAAAGGAGACAAGAAAAACTGTGAAAATTACAGAGGCATCAGCTTACTAAATACTGGATACAAAATTTATGCCAATATAATTAAGAACAAATTATACAAACATCTTAACAGCCTCCTCAGCAAAGAAACGAATGGCTTTCGTAAAGGTCGATTCTGCTGTGATGGTTATTTCTCCATGAAATTATTAATAGAAAAACACAGTTAGTTCAATGTAGAAACACATTTAGTTTTTGTGGACTTCAAAAAAGCCTTCAACAAAATCAATAGGAATAAATTGTTGGAAATTTAGCTGACAACTATCTACCACAACAGCATATTTTAAATTTATACAATATCTATAAAACAAATTTGATTTCAATTTGAATCGACAACACACAAACAGAATGGACCGAAATTAATAGGGGCATAAGACAAGGATGTGGCCTCTTGCTCTTTATCATATACATAGATAGAATACTCCAAGATTGGAGACAGATGTGAGACAGTTCTATCCAAATTAATAGAAACCTAAAAATAGACTTCTTGCTTTTGCAGATGATTTGGTATTAATAGCTCAAACAGAAACAGATTTACAGTATTCTATACACAATTTTAATATAATTGCAAAAAGCTACAATACAGAAATCAATACAAAGAAAACTAAAGTGATGGCATTTTGTGGGAAATAACCTATACCTAGCAAAATTGTTTTGGATGATGAAATTTTAGAATGAGTAAATGAATTTAATTATTTGGGTTATAATTTAACATTTCAAGATGAAGCTGATATATCAAAGAAAATCACAAATTTCACAAAAACAACGGGGATAATTAACAGTACAATGAAACCATCTTTAGTGCAGAAGAATACAAGATTACGGCTTTATAAGGTTAATGCAAGACCAGTATTAAGATATGGTAGTGAAGCATGGACAATACAAAGAAGAGATGAAAGCTGAATAACAGCAAATGTGATGTGATTTATGCACCTTACAGCAGGCTATACAAAGTGGGACCATAAAAGAAATGAGGAAATTATGGAAGAGTTGGATGTAGAACCCATTCTTCACCATATACAAAACTACCAGAACAACTGGAAAGCCCATCTTCAACAAATGCCGTCTCATAGAATTCCAAAAGCTATGCTTCGTTACTGCCCCCAAGGCAAAAGATCACTGGGACGTCCAAAAAAAGCGCTGGATGAAAAACTCCTCTTTGAGACCGTAACAGGCCACACGGCCTAATACTTGCATGGATGATGATGAATTGCATGGAAGTGTATGTATGATAGAAGTAGAATTGATGTAGATGTGGAATAGAAAATAGGATAAAGAGTTGATGAAGGAAGAATAGAGGAAAGAGAGACATCTAGTATCTAAAAGTGTAAATCATATTTGAAGACAAAAATTTTATGCTCAGACTGGGGCTTGCCAGTCTGAACGTATAATTTCTCTCTTCAAATACGATTTATCCATCACTGAGATGTATGAAATGAATAATAAAACATCTAAAAGTGTACTTAATTTTTTCCTTCAATGACCTAGTTCAAATGAATGAGAATGATTACATAGTTCAGTTATCGTTCATTTATTATTTAATGTATTGTAATCAATGTCAATGTTAACATGTCTGAAGAAGGTACAGTGTACCGAAACAGCTGTCACTGAATTATATAATAAATATGAAAATCAAATAAAACTACGTTTTACTTTTATTTAATTAATAAAGAGAAAAATGTTTGCCTGAACCAAGAATCAAACTCCAAACCTTCAGCTTTCCGTGCTGACACTCTGACCATTGAGCTAATTCAGGCTACATTCCCATCCAAGCATAAATATAGCTTCAATTAGCTCAGTGGTCAGAGCATCAGCATGGAAAGCTGAAGGTTCAGGGTTCAATTCCTGGTTCAGGCAAAAAATTTTTCTCTTTTACCATTGATTATAATAATTTAGTTGTGTTCATTAATTTACTTATTTTTCTATCATAGTAATAGCTTTAGCTTCTCAATGTTAATTTAATACAGTGTATTATTTAATCGTTGATGCAATGTTTCTTCATAATTACTAGGGCAAGGCAATTAATGATTTTGAATCTTTTTCTTATGAAGGTTGAAACATTGCTTGCATATATGAAAATGTACTGCATTAAAAAACGGATTAAATAAAAAGCAATTCATTAGGGCATTTTTTTGCATTTTCTTAACTTTTTTAGGGATAGGTCATTTTTTGGCAATTTTTAGGTCATTTTGAGCATTTTTTACACTTTTCCTGAAGGCTATGACATTATTTGTATTTGATTTAAGATTTTTATTATAATTCAGTATTTTTCCTTGTCAATACAATTTCTTGGAATTAAGTAGTTATTTTGCTAACTACTACCCCTATTTTTCAAGGTATGTGCATAATGAACTTGCCCACTTCTAGGAATTTTATTCAATTTCTTAGAGCTTATGCTAGCTTCTACCCTTATTCTGATTGTTAACTACAATTCAAAATTGCTGTAAAAGTGCACTGTATAATTGAAATGGATTTTCTGCAATAAAATGGACTGTATTATGTATTTTTTAAATACTTTTCTTTTAATATTCTGATGTTGAGTTAAATTTTATGTAATTCATAATCAAGTGAGTACTTAATCTAATAAATAGTATTTTTATTGGTAATTCTTAACTTTTTATTCGTCATTTTTTTATTTTATTGGTCATTTTTTTGCATTTTTTAGGTCATAAATGCATTTTTTATTTTGCATTTTTTTACCAATTTATATAGGTCATTAAATGCCTTACCCTAATAATTACCAATGAATCTACAAATTATCAAAACAAAAACAAAGTTCAAATGAATGAGAAAGGTGTAGTAGTTCATCTATCATTCCTTTATAATCATAATTACCCTTTTTTTCTTAAAACAATTTATTTGCTTTTCATCCCACGTTGGATATTTCCACTACTTACTTGTTTGGTGTAAATCCATGTTGAAATGGTAAAAATTCAGAATTGGTTGTGTAATTCAAATTTATAGTTGAGTAAAATTTTTTTTGTCATTTGAAACATTAGAATTTCCTTTTTATCTTCAGTAACTTAACCTATAAATATTTGGCATCTTTTGCACTTTTCCCTTAGCAATTAACATTATAATAGAAATCAAACTGATATTTTTATTTTTTTTACAAACAATCATCCAACAACAAAATAAAAAATAAATAAGCATAACTAGATGTATTCATTTTTCTCATAACAACTGAGATCTCCCAACAATTATTAAAAAAAGTGAATACTTGATGATTTGTTTTTAAAATATATAATATTTACTTTTGGTATTTTTTTTACAATCCTGTAAATCTCTATACTTTTTTGTCTTTTTTAAATTCATATTTCTTTAATGAAAGTGAAACTATAACTTTATCTACAACCACAGATACAGAATGTGTCACATTCAGTACCAGGCACTGAGCAGGGCATTTAAACCCGCACGCCAGCCATTTAAATACCCCTGCTACCCTTTTTGTGGCACTTCAGAAAATGGACCATTATTCACAAACTATTAGTCCTAGAAAATTCAAATTTTGTACATACCTAAAGGAGATATCCTAGTAGGATTTGATGGTGAAATAACTTGGGTGATTGACATTACATGGTATCGGCGTATCAATTTCAGGAAGTGGAAGTTCATCTTCACTTTCACTTTGTGAATATTCTAATTCAGGAATCAGTTCATCACCTGAATCATAATTATACAAAATATTCACTAATTCTTCTTCAGTGAGATATTTTTCTTTCGCCATGGTTTCACTCACGCACAAACAACAGCGCGATAACGAGAAACATATACGACTGCATTGGAGCAAGTTTGGGTAAACGAATACCATGTGTTGTTTGTTTTAAAAATAAAAGGGGATTCACTAAGGTTAAACGTGTCAAACAGGAATAGCGGTTTGCACCCGCTCTAAAACAAGGTAACTGACCGACGGCCATATACACAATAGTCTCTTTAAACGCCTTAACTGGTTTACAGTACTGAATGTGTTAATGAGGATGTTCCTTCAAAATTTACCAAAATATTATGTACATTTTTACAATAAATAATATCCCTAATCCATATGATTTTATCAGTGTTCAACAAGAAATTAAAATTTCACATTTCCCATATATTAATAGCTGGCTAATGAAAATTCCATTCATGCAACTAACAATTTCCTATATCTATTATGACAGTACTAGCGGACCTGGCAGACGTCTTGCCCGTACGTTCAATTCTCATGTCATGGCCAGACGATAAAAATGTTACTTTTTTACCATAAAATTCATTAATTAATAAGTTTGCAAGAAAACTCCTCCATGCCATCTGTTGTGGCTCACATTGTCGCACAGAATGTCGGTAATGCAGATGACTACACATCTGACATAAAATAATCCTATTACACGATCGCAGTGCCACCTACCAGATCCAATTGTGAATCTAAACCATTCAGGGACCCACTCAAACACACACATACACAATTTCATTAAAATCGGTCCAATCTTTTAGACAGTTTTAAATTTCGGATTTCAAGTTAACTTCCACTTCTAATTGTTCGATTTTGCTCATTTTTTGGATAATACCTACCTCGGTTTATTTTAACAGGTTATACTGAGTTTCATTGTGAAGCATTAAAAATTATGACTGCTAGAGCAATTTTTAAATTTTCACTTCATGTGAACTCCTACATCTAATGGTTTTAGAGGGTCCAATTGTGAATCTAAACCATCCAGGGACTGACTCAAACAAACACAAAAATTTTCATCAAAATCGGTCCAGTCATATAGGCATTTTTTTTATTTTGGATTTCAAGTAAACCCCCACTTCTAACGGTTGGATTTCGCTGATTTTTGGCTAATACATATCTTGGTTTATTCTAATAGGATATTCTGAGTTTTGTTGTGAAACATCGAAAATTGCAATTGCTAGAGCGATTTTTTAAATTTTTGTATCAGGTGAACTACACCTAATGATTTTAGAACATAATAAATAACGGCTAAACACTCGCCGCATCTGAAACTCTGTATATACTAATTATCACGAAGGTTGGTTGAACGGTATAGAAGTCTATAAAGGACAAATATATTAATTTATATATATACAGGGTGTATCAAAAAGGATGGTGCAAACTTACATGGTTGAAAGTACACGATAATAGAAGCAACAATGTCCCAGTAAACATGGGACCGCAAAGTAGCTGTTTGCGAGATAATTATGAATGTATGGTTACAAGCCACCACTGATATTGTTTGTAACATACAGTTTACTCCTTGCGTACTTGAAGCTGTCCTATGTTGTTTGTTTACAAAACTGAACATTGCTGAGAGGTGGAATTGTAATCAAACCATACATGCAGAACATACAGGACGGATACAGTGCACAGTATCAAAAGGTATCAGTCTCGTCTGAGGAGTGCCACTTGTGCTGTGTTGTAGTTACAATGGAACCTTACAGTAACAAAGAGTGTGCAGATATGCATTTCATGTATGGTAGGGCTAATGGCAATGCACGGGAGGCTGCACACTTGTACCAAGAAATATATCTTGATCGAAGACACCCCAAAAGTCATATATTTACAAGGGTCCATCAGCGCCTGAGAGAAAATGGGGGTTTTGCCCATGGCAGAGCAGTAGGTAGGCCTGCTCGCATTATGCCTGAGGTTGAGGATATGGTGTTGGAAGCAGTACAGCTCTCCAGGAACCTCGATGAGAAGAATTAAGTGCCTGTACTAAGCCACAGTAGTGTATGGAGATCTTTACAGCGCAATTTACTGTACCCTTACCACCTCCAACAAGTTCAATGTCTCAATGATGCGGACTTTGTTCCTAGAGTGATGTTTTGTCAGTGGATGCAACAACAGACTGTAGTCAACCCTCGTTTTGCATGTAACATTTTATTTACAGACGAAGCAGGATTCATATGCGATGGTCTGCTTTGTTGTCAATTTATAATGTCGAGTAAAAGGAAAGAAAATTAGTTCTGAAGCAGAAAAAAGTAGTGTTGTTGCATAAAGTAAAAACAGAAATGCTTGACCGTTTATGCGTTGACAAGTCATTTTGCATCCATATCATGCTGCTTCAATATTAATGAAAGAACTGTACGATTCACAGCTGAATATCAATCTGAATTGAAAAACCTTTTAAAAGCAGGAAAACAGGAAAAAATTACTGTTCTTTAAGTCCTTGCCTAATCCTGATAGTAATAATTAATATAAATTGTTCAAAATCTTTCATTAATTGATTTTATTTTAATAATTTTTATTTTATTTTATTTTGGAACCTTGGAATGTATCCCCCTATAAACCCATACAAATTACCATTCCATATTTGTGGTTTCTGTATTCGTGGCATATTTGCAGAGTAACCATATTTTGGTCGACTTTATATGATGACCTTCCATATATTGTAAACAGTTCTGAGTATGTATTGACTTAGGCTTTCACGGCCGGAGTTGCTATGATGATCTTGAAGAAGATTTCCGGGCTGTAGGCCGTGGTCTTGAGGCTTGAAGTTCCCCAACGTTTCGCCTTGAGGATGCCAGATGCAGTCTCTGGCAAAACGTCGGGGAACTTCAAGCCTCCAGACCACGGCCACGGAAATAGAGACTTGTTAAATTAATTTTTATCACTATACTATGTTGCAATCTTAACTTTTAGAAAATAAAAATCCGCTCCCTAGAGAATGATTATACATTGTATTGAACAAGATAAACTACTTAAAATATGTACTGGAATAATTAAAAATTATGTAGACAATAGATTATAGAAATTCCAAATGATATGTGGCACCATTCATAGAACACTAAAACATAAAACAAGGAAGGATACAAGATTGAAGTTCTACAAAACAATAGCAGTACCAGTACTTTTATACGGTAGTGAGTCCTGGATAACAAATAGGAGTTCGAATAGAATACAAAGTGCAGAAATGACTTTTCTAAGAAGGACCAAAGGATGCACAAAATTGGGCCACATAAGAAATGAAGAAATAAGAAGTGAATTAGAAATATATTCAATAAACGATAGATTTCAACAACACTGTGTCGGCTGGGAAGAGCATGTTCAGCGAATGGAAGAAACAAGATTGCCCAAGATAGCATATCCTTATAAACCAAAGGGATTAAGGGATGTAGGAAAACCTAGGAAGAGATGGAAAAAATCATTGTGAATTCAGAACAAGCAAATCGCCTAAATCTTGAAGTGAATATGATGATGATGATGATTACTAAGAGGACATAGAATATTAGAAGAAGGCTAACTATCATTTTCATGAAAGGAATGAATACAGCAATGAAAGAAAAATATTTAAATGAGAAGTTTAGAAATATTAAATAATTATATTTGGCAATTGGAGATGTCACAGGCAATAGATGAGTATTAGATAAATAGAGAAAACTGTAATAAATAAAATCTAACTACAATCCTTCAGTTCACTTCCCAAGAATCTCTTGGGATGTTGGAACCCATCAATTAAAAATATAGTAAAACTTCTATTACAAGACCATTAACAGTTCCAAGAAAAATGGTCTTTAAAAGGGGTGGTCATTTAGTAAGGGAATAATAATACTATACTGTATAAACTTTAAAAATTGTTAAATTAATATAATAAATTTGGGAATTTTTACATTATGAGGTTTTCTTAATAAGAATCGAATGAATCGTGAATCCTTCTTACCACTTATATCTATGTTTTTTTAACACACAACTGCAGTATCGGGAAACATATTCCCATCTTCAGCTGTTTTCACGACTGTCAATTTTTCATTATGCTGGTAATTTTTTAAACTGCCATCTGGTGTACTTTTGAAGAACATTGTAATCAAATTAGGTTCATCTGGAAACTCAAAGTTCATGGTTCTAGTATGGTTTTTTGAATGTATATCTTTTCCCAAACTGTTAATTCCAAAAGTTTAGATAGATGTTTCAAAAGTTTTGCTTCTTTTTCAATTCTATGATTCTCTAGTAAACTGTGTGCTGCTATTGCTGATGAGGTAAGAAGAATTCATGATTCATTTGATTCTTATTTTAAAATTGTATTCACTTTAAATTACCATTTAAAACACTGCATTTATACATTAAACATGTATATGTTGCAATGCCACAATACTTTTCATTCATAGTTAAATATGGGAAATAACATTATGAGGTTCTTAATTCGTAAATTAATGAGTCATTTTTTAACATCTTACCTCATATTTTATGTTTCTTCAAACACGGGAACTACTTTTCGAGAGAAGGATCTCTCTCATTTTCAACTGTCATTATGACTACCGGATTTTCGTTGGAATCTCCATCAGTATTGTTGCCATCTGGTGTTGATTTGATGAACTTTGAGATGAGGTCACGTTCAGCAGGAATCTCGAAATTCATGGATCTAAATTTGTTCTTCTGAATATATATCTTCTCCCAAATTGTCAATTCTAAAGGTTTTTCCAAGCCCTACTTTTAAAACATTCAGAAGAACAAATTTAGATCCATGAATTTCGAGATTCCTGATGAACGTGACCTCATCTCAAAGTTCATCAAATCAACACCAGATGGCAATATTACTGATGGAGATTCCAACGAAAATCCGGTAGTCATAATGTCGGTTGAAAATAAGAGAGATCCTTCTCTCGAAAACTAGTTCCCGTGGTTTGAAGAAACATAAAATATGAGGTAAGATGTTAAAAAATGACTCATTAATTTATGAATACTTTTCATGCTTCAAGTTCTGTTAAGCAGATAGTTGCCATTAATATGGTCTATTTTCAATTTATGTATCACTTCTGCAAACATCTTTATATAAATGATGTGTAGTTGTTTACAGAGAAGAATGTAGGATGAGTACATGTATAAATGTTTGTGTGTAGTGAAAGTGTATTGTTGGAAGGGTGATGATGAAGAGAAGGGAGAAGGTGAAATCTGTTGCTGGCAAGTAACCTGCTCCTGCCAAATCACCTAGGGGACCACCAGACTTAACGTCCCCCATCAGATAGATGAATCGCTATTATAGTATTATGTGCCTTCTCAACAAATGTACTGTTGAGGGGTTTGAAATTCAATACAGGCATCTGGTACACAATCTAGCAATTAAAAATTGTACATCATCAATACCATCACTCCACCTCTCTTACATTAAAATTTCCAGGCCTGCTAGTCAAGCAGCAGACATGCTATCTCCTGAGCTAGTACAGACTACATTGAATATTAATCATTATAAATAATTTTTATATGACTATAATTACAATTACAATAAATCATATAACGAAAAACAGGAAAAACGTCTTTAAATTATTATATTGTCACCATTGATTTATTTTCCCTAAGAATATTAAACAATCAGCATTCTCACAAATTGGTTTAACTGGCTGCCTTGTTGCTTTCATACATATTTATTGTCTGTTTATCTATACTATACAGCCAGTTTGAATGTAGCAGAAACTTATGTCAGCTAAGTTAATATGACACAAAATATTTTCTTTCTCCTGTTCCTTACCATATTGGTCTCTGTGAGCTAGGAGTTAAGTATATTAATTATATTATTTTTGGTCTGGACATCTTACCTCAATATTAATGTTGATTTGTTCTTAATTAGGAGTTAAGTTCCTTGCTTCCAGTCCCAAGGTTTGAGAGTTCAAATCCAGTTGAATTTAATGGATTTTTAATGAAAAAAGTCCAAGAAATAAGTCCTCCAGGAGGAACTGTGGGTCCCAATTGTCTAGATTTTCAGGCTCATAAAAGAATTTTATTTTATATTTTAGGTGTATATTTTTCTCTTCAAATTTAATTTTATCATTCAGTGAGAAGTGATAAAATTAATATTAAAACAACAAATTTAAGATTTAATTTTAGGAAGTGATATTTTGAGGTTATTTTAATTATATTATTTTTAGTCTGATCATCTTACCTCAATATTAATGTTGATTTGTTCTTGGACATGTTTCAAAACTTCTGTTTTATCGTCAGCTTGTCTTGGGCATGTTTTGAAACATGTCCAAGAACAAATCAACATTAATATTGAGGTAAGATGATCAGACTAAAAATAATATAATGAATTTAAGCTTTACTAGCTATAAATGAAATGTCAATTTCCACTTAAAGTCTTCTTGTTTAAGAAGCTGCTAGATGGCATTAGTGGAACAAATGTTCAATGCTTTCTCGTGCTAAGGAATCATATTAGTATAGTGAATAAATCAGAAGCCTAATAGCTCTAATGAGAGAACACTGGTGTACAGAACCAGAGACAAAAGGTTTCAAGTACCGATTTAGGCATATATTTTTCTCTTCAAATGTAATAAGTCATAAAAGAAACTCCAATTTTAATTTGAGTCTCTGAGCAAAATTTAATCAACCTTTCCCATCCAAGTATACTTAGTTGCCTAAGTATGTCTCAAAAGGCAATGAGCTAACCACTCATCATTCACTAACATCTATAGGGAAATAAGCATAAAATTATGCTTGGTTAAGAAATTTCTGCAAGGGAGCACCCTTGCCCCACATGAGGATATATAGGTTAGAAAGACATGTTCCTTAACGTAAATGTCAGGGCAGGAATATGGCTGTTAGTTCTTATACGTAAAATATTATTATTTATCAGGTTATTGGAAGATTTTTTATAAAAATACCAATAAACAAATCCTACACTTTTTTTTGCTAGAACTTGCTTTTATAATAAGAATTGTACAACTGACATGATACAAGTCCCCCATCATAGCCTACACTACAGCCAGCTCTGAAGTTTAGGTTATATACGAGGGGTAAAGGGAGAAAACTCACCCTCTACTGCCAATAAGGAAATGGGTGACATAGGAATGCACGTCAGCCACAACCAATCACTGCTCTTGATGCTGCTATAGCGCGCTAGTAAGGTTTGAAATTGCAGAGATGATGTCAGCTATATGTATGCTAACCGCATACATAAAGCGGCCCCTCCCACTGAATACTATATCGGCAACACTGTCGTGAAAATTTCAGTGCCGGAGAATCAGTGGCTGGGGTATAGTGATTTAAGGCATGGTACCTTGATGCAGATCTACAGGTCTTGCACTGGTTCGATTTCCCATGGGAGAAGAAATTTTCTCATGAAATTTCTGTGATAAATTTGGGTAACTACAATAAATAAATAAATAAATAGTGGTTCCAGGTTGAAAAAAAACAGCTGTAACAGATACGGGACCCGACACATGTCAACCCTATATTGGCTGCATGATCGTCCACCTCTGTGATTAACACATATGAATGTGAATCCAGTAGACAGCTAGTAGGACAAGAGCCTTCTAGGACTGTCGTACCAAAAAATAGTAATATGTTACAAACCTGTAATTTTAGTGTGAGAATATACAGGGAGGCAGGAGATATAGAGTTATCTATTGTTAGGGGTGTAGTTTTGTTAAGAATCAAATGAATTGTGAATTCTTCTTACTTCATACTTCTATGTTTTTTTTAACCACAGCCACTGTAACTCCAGCTCTGAAGTTTAGGTTATATATGAGGGGTAAAGGGAGAAACTCACCCTCTACTGCCAATAAGGAAATGCGTATCAGCGACCATCGTCACCATCATCAGCTGTTTTCACGACTGTCAATTTTTTCTACTGCCAGTAATTATCCAAACTGTCATCTGGTGTTCTTTTGAAGGAGTCATTTTCTAAACTGCCATCTGTTGTATTTTTGAAGAACTTTGTAATCAAGCTTGGATTTTCCGGAATCTCGAAGTTCATGGTTCTAGTATGGTTTTTTTTTAATATATATCTTTTCCCAAACTGTTGAATCCAAAGGTTTAGACAGACGTTTCAAAAATTTTGCTTCTATTTCAATTCTACGATTCTCTAATAAATTATGTGCTGCTACAGCTGATTTTTCAATTTCTCCATTTTTTATGTTTCTAAAGTGTTCTTTTTTACGATTTCCAAGTTCCTTTTTGTTTTTCCTATATATATATATCCTATTGCAATCTTTGCAATCAATTTGATAAATTCCAGATTTTTTGTTGTCTGGGGTGTTAACTTTATTATTAGTTAACAGAAGATTACCCAGGCTGAATTTGTTAATTGTAGTCAATGTTATATTAAATTTTCTGAAATTTTTTGAATTTTCCATCTTTCTTGGAATCTTGTTGTAGGGTGGTGTATTCCTATAACCTTTTCTGTTGTTTAAATTTCTTTAGTTTTGTAGTTCTGTATTAACAGTAAAGAAAAATTTATCTTCTCAGTAAATCATGCCTTGTTTGTCATGGGTGCTTTTATATTTTCATTTTGAAATATTTAAATTATATTATTTTTAGTCTGATCATCTTACCTCAATATTAATGTTGATTTGTTCCTGAACATGTTTCAAAACAATTCTGTTTTATCGTCAGCTTGTCCAGACTGGTTTTATTTACGTTGCATTATGTTGCACAACCTGGATGTCGATGTCAGCTCCATCCTGTGGTTGGCCAAAGAACCTCCGAACAAGATCATGCTCCATCGGTATATCAAAATTCATAACTCTGTTTTTGTTCTTCTGAATATAAATTTTTTCCCAAATAGTCAGCTCTTTTGTATTTTCTAACCATTTTAATAATTTAGTGTCTGAATTTACATTATGTTTTTCAGACCAACATCATGTTTGCTGCTCATGTTTGGTATCTGAAATTGCAGAGGTGGGAAAAGCTAGTGTTTATAGAATCAGAAGAGAGGCAAAACTGAAAGGCAATAAATTATATAATCCGAAGAAAAATTGTAAAACAACTACACTATTAGGCAAATATGATGATTTTACAAAATCAGTCATAGATAAAATACTGTCTTCAGTAAATAGTAATAATATAAGAAATAGATGTTAATATTATTCGTTTTTAAACATCTTAATGATGGACAAATTATATTTTTCTTTTCAAATATAATTTGTCCATCATTAAGATGTTTAAAAACGAATAATATTAACATTGAAAAAAGCACTACTGGCTTTATAAGTAATGTTTAAATTCCCAATAAAAAGTCTTCTTAATAAAGAAGCCGCCATTTGCAAAAAAAAATCGTAGTAACGGCTCGTAGCATTTGGGGTTAGGGAATTAACTATGTATAAGAGAAAAATGTGTGTTTAGATTGGAGGCCTAGGTAGCTCAGATGGAAGAGCATTGACATAAAGAGTCAAAGGTCCTGGGTTCGTACCCCGGTCTAGGCGTATATTTTTCTTTTCAAATATAATTTGTCCATCATTAAGATGTTTAAAAACAAATAATATTACATTGAAAGAAGCACTACTGGCTTTATAAGTAATGTTTAAAATTCCCAATAAAAAGTCTTCTTAATAAAGAAGCGGCCATTTGCAAAAATCATAGCAACGGCTCATAGCATTTGCGGTTAGGGAATTAACTATGTATATAAGAAATATATACCTAAAAATTGTCATAAAGTAACTATTTAAAGCACATTAACAATATTAATTTATATTTGAAGAGAAAAAAATAATACCTAAACTGGGATTTGAACCCAAGGTCTATGGTTTTCCTTACCTGCACTTTAATCCACAGAGCTACTTAGGCATCTCAATCTAAATATAAATTTTTCTCTCTCTTATACAATCCACGTGCTTCTGAGGCAATGAACCTTCGTTCCACGCACCATGTGGCTGCTTCTTCACAAGAAGTTTTTAAATGGGATTTAACACTACTTTTATAGCTAGTAAAGCTTTATTTTCAATGCTTTTATTTTAAATTCACTACTTCGCACTGAAGGACAAATTATATTTGAAGAGAAAAATTTATTCATAAGTTAATTATGGGAAATAACATTACGAGGTTTTTCAATTAATGGACATCTCTTGAAAACTGCAGTTCCTGTGTTAAAAAAATATGAAGTATGAGGTAAGATAAGAATTGACTCATTCATTAAGAAAAATGTATGCCTAAACAGTGATTAATCCAAGGCCTCTGGTTTTCGAACCAGCACTCTAATCCACTGAGCTGCTGAGGCATCTCAATTTAACCTTTACACTGCTACGAACGGTTATATGCATTGGCAAAAAAATTGCTTGACGTGCTATGGGCGTGTATATCCGTTCTCAACTTCAAACGCCTGCTAGTTATATAATACGTATTGAATTGCTTTCAAACTAAGCAGGCATATACTGCCATCTCTTAGGAACCTAAATAAACTTATTCCATATTTCTCCCTGCATTGAGTCACCCTCTATTTAAAAAAATCCAGACCCATGCACAAAGAAGTAATTTTCAACGCGCTAGCTGTTGCTTGCGGTCACGTGATTACGAATTCCAGGGATGACAAAAATGGCCTCTTCAAGTCGTGTTTTTCTTTCCGATGTGGAGTTGGTTCAAGTTTTGGAAACATTAGATTCTGATTTATCGGATATTAGTGATTGTGATGATGCAGTATATATTCCTGAAGATAGTGGTGATAGTGAAGTTGAAGAAAATGATTCCATGCCGGTACTGCAGCCACCAAAAAGAAATTGTGGTTCAAGTGATTTATTCCAATGGCTTAGCGAAAATTTTATCCCTACTGTTCACAATTTCAACAGTGAAAATTCAGGAATTTCAGTGAATGCAGGCTTAAATGATGACTCTAAGTGTTTAGTTATTTTGAATTATTTTTTCTTCTAAGTATTATGCAGGTTATTTCAGAAGAAACTAATAAATATTATTTATTTTTAAATTCGTGAATGTACTATGATGATGATGATGAAAATACAATTTATAAAATTACTTTCATTATATATTTGTACATCCCTAATTAAAAATTAACACTCATTAATAATTGTATTATAAAATAATTTTAAATGTGCTAAGAAAAACAGCAAGCCAAAGGTCCCGGGGTTCGAGTCTCGGTCTAGGCGAAAATTTTTCTCTTCAAATATAATTTAAGAAAAACGTGTTGAAGTATGATTAGTTTAAGAAGAAAACAGTTGAAAAATTTATAAAACTTGAATGGGTAGATTTTTTTGTGTACATTTGTGGCCAGTTGTGGACAACCCTTTATGATGAATTGCATGTGGTATTTTCCCCTGCAATTTAAAATTGATATTTCTGTGTTTCTGGAAAATATATAACCATCTACATCATGTAAGGTGAGTCTTCTAAATATTACTTTCAGCATGGTAGGATAATATTTAAAAATATTTTAATAATTGTAAAAATAACTCAGCAAGGAGGGTTTGAAAGGCTGGAAATATCTCAGCAGTGAAAAGGTTAAATAGAACTTTTTCTCTCTCTTATACAATCTCCACTCACCCCAAGGTAATAAACCTTCATTCCTTATACCATCTGGCAGCTTCTTCTCAAGAAGACTTGAAATGTCTTTCAGTGGAAGTGATAAATTTAAAATATAACCATACAAAATTTACTTTCAATAAAATATATTTAAATCTTGTACAACACAGATATAAGCCAACGAGGTGCAGACATGTAATGTGGCTACAAAGGAAGATGAAAAACTAAGAGGAAGAAAGAAAGAAGAGAAATATATATAGGTATAAGTCATAAAAAAGTAATTATAAATTTGGCTAAATCTCTTTAAACCATCCACCAAATTTTCTATAAAAGTGGTCTTCTAGAGAGGTGGTCTTCTTAAAAGGGACTGCTTAACTGTCAACCACTGCATGCTGAAAACCTATCTTGAAATTTCTTTCAGAGAAGAGTTGTGTCCAAAAAAAATATGTGCCATTTTTATTTGCAAGACACTAAAATCCAAAGCCAAAGCTCTCTTTTAAACTATAGAGAAATAATACAACTTGTGATTTGGTGAAATGGATAACCCTGATAATCTGCCACATGCCGCGTCCCACAACATACGAATCCTGAAAACCTGCCTGCACACCATGATTCAATAACTAATAAAAACCATCAAAAATGAAAAGACTGATGATTGTAAAAAATCAGGAATATATCATATAAAATGTGCATAATGTAATAAGATATACATAGGGTAAACAAAGAGAAATTTAACCATTAGAACTAAAGAACACGTAAGAAAAGTAAAAAAAGGGGAAGTAGAAAAATCTACAGTAGCTGCTCATGTTTGGTAATATGAAAAACTAAGAAAGACTTCCATATCAGAACTACTGAAATAGACATCTAAAAACTCAAGTAGGATTCATCCAAAAAATATTACAGATTAAAGAGAAATATGAAATACCACAGATGGCACAAAAACTTATAACTTCAATATCCCCTCTCGAATTTGGCAGCATCAACTATTCATTAAACCTGACAGAAGAGATCAACAATAAAACTACAAGCTCAATAGTAATGAAACAATCAGCACTAGAAACAAACAACATTAGATATCCAGAACAAATGTGGCTTCATTTCTATAGAGATGGGTCGCTAATGAAGAGAGAAGCAGGAACAGGAATAATGTGTAAACTCTTCTCATTTTAAATCTCTCTTGGGAAATAGACAACACATTATGACGGTGAACTGCAAGCAGTACTTAGAGCCCTACAACAATTGTTTCTTCATATCAATTCCTTCCAAAATGCTATAATACTTTCTGACTCTAGCTCGGCCATAATGGTACTAACACACAACCAGACCATCCAAGACCATAGAATTATAGAAGCCAAAAATTGCATTACTATGTTAAAAAATCTAAACAGAAATGTTGTTCTACAATGAATTCCAGCACATTGTGGTGTGGAAGGTAATGAGAAGGCTGATAGCTTGCAAAAAAGGGTACACTCATCCAATAGAGTAAGATCAATTACCTATCTTACAAATCAATAGAGCTCTACACCAAAATGAAAATAAAATACCATATAGCCGAACAAAACAAAATCCAATGTGAAACCAAGATATGGAAGACATTACTAGAACCAGATACAATACCAAACAGCCCCCGATCAATTGCAGTTGCATTATTTTGTCTTAAAACTGGTCATGATTGCTTGGCAGCACATCTACATAGAATTAAGGTGCTATACTCTCCACATTGCATAGTATGCAAGGACACAAACACGATAATGAACAAGGATCACTTGATGTTCTGTGCTGAACTTCAGAAAATAGTTGGAACACCATTCCAAATTGCTGAATATTATTGGGAAGCCCGCAAACAAATGATGACAAATCAAGAACTTCAGAACATTTGAATACTACTACTACTACTATTTGGTCACAAAAAACACAAAAGAGATTTAAACACAAAATTATTAAAATAGAAAATACAAATGAACTCCCATATGGGAAAAAATCTACATACAGAAGAACAAGGAGAGAATTATGAATTTTGAAATTCCCAGGGAAAGAAATCTAATTAGCAAGTTCTTTGGACAACAAAAGGAGGGAGCAGAAGTCAAGATCCAGGGCCGACAACTTGGGAAAAGCCAGTCTGTAACTACTGCAAATGAGGCTAACAAGCCTTGAAACAGACACAACAATATGATGTAAGAATTATACAGACAACACTTTTTATTAAAGATTATATATTTTGAAAAGAAAAATTAATGCTTGAACTGAAATTCAAACCCCGAACCTCTGGTACTATGCACCAGTATGCAATCCATTACACCATTCAAGACACAAACTTCAGCCTTTATTTCCTTATATACAATTCTCTAATGGTCTAATGGCAGATACCAATAGCAATGGACAGCTTCTATTCAGAAAGTATTTTTAATGAGATTTTTAAATTACTTTTTGAAGCAGTAAAGCTTAAAATTTTGAAGTAAAATTCAAATATTAATATTTTCCAATACTGGACAATATTATTTTGAAAATAAAAAATGAATGCTTGAACCGGGATTCAAATCCTGGACCTATGGTTCTACGCACCAGAAATGCAGTCCATTACACTATTCAAGACACAAGCTGTCTATCTGCCTTTGGACAATTCGAGAATTATAAATGAGGAAAGAAAGGTTGACATTTGTATCATGTCTTGAATGGTATAATGGACTGCATACTGGTGCATAGGACCAGAGGTCCAGGGTTCAAGTCTTGCTTGAAGCATTAATTTTTCTTTTAAAAATAATATTATCCAATATTGGAAAGTATTAACATTTAAATTTAACATCATATTGTTATGTATTTAAATAATAAAACATTTACATTTTTTTTGTGATTTAATATTATATTACAATGAGCCAAAGGTCTAATAAACTTTATGGGTTATAGGATTTAAATAACTGTTGTTCTTTTAATTTAACTTTCACAGGGAAAAAATCACTATGAGGTTTAATTTAAGAATTAAATTAATATTTTTAATACTACACCTCATATCCTTTATTCTTTTAGACTGCAGTTTCAGAACTGTATCTCCATCATCAGTAGCCACTCATTGACCAGTGTTATGTCGTTTCTTGGTGGTTTTCTTGATGGAGATACAGCTCCAAAACTGCAGTCTAATAGAATAAAGGATATAAGGTGAGGTATTAAAAATATTAATTTAATTCATAACGCTTCTCTCAGCACACAATGAAAAAAATTAAGCCTATACTGAATTAAAGCAGTTGAGAATAGGAGAAGTCATCTGGGAAGGTTTTACTCTATATGCTTGAGTTGTTCAAAAAACAGTCTAACAATCCATTCATAGTAATTCTGCCCAAAGGCAGGTCCTTCACTGCAATCATAGCATTTTCATGCTATGCTTGCAGCTTTACTAGGGAATTGTAGGTGTGGTAGCTTCCCATTGCTTTCCACACCGGTGAAGGATGATGATGGTGATGATAATGATAAGGATGATGATGATGGCCACAGATTTCGGGGACCGTTTGAGCCTTAAAGTTTTCCTGACATTTGTCTTACAGGTGGTTTTCCTGACATTTGTCTTACAGGTGAGGAAAAACCCTGATAAAAACCACACCCAGAAAAACTGCCCCGACCGGGGATCGAACCCAGGCCCGCTGCGTGACAAGGCAGCACGCTACCTCAGACCACAGCAGTGGACAGTCTAACAATAATCTTCCATAACTTATGAAGACTAACAATTGTATCATTTTGGTCACTATATAGTAGTTAAATGTAATAAAATAAGACATTTATATTCAGTAGGTCCACTGCTGTGGTCTTGAGGTAGCATGCTGGCTTGTCATGCAGTGGGCCCGGGTTCGATTCCCGGTCAGGACAGGCTTCCTGGGTGAGGTATTTCAGGGTTTTTCCTCACCTTTAAGACAAACGTCAGGAAGCTTAGAGCCCAACAGTCCCCAAAAATCATCCAGCCATCATCAGCATCATCATTCACTGGTATAGAAGGCAATGGGAAGCTACCACACCTATAATTCCCTAGTAAAGCTGCAAATCACAGCATGAAAATGCTATGATTGCAGTGAAAGACCTGCCCTAGGGCAGAACACTATATATACATATCCAGTGGGGAGTGGTATGGTTCTTTAATAAAAGTATGATTTACATAGATTTTATGGAGTAATTTTATTCCTAGAAAAATTTGTTGTTAAAAGAAGTGGTCACTTAGTATCAATAGTCTTTTGGAGAAAGATTTCACTGTATTACTTTTTTATATATATTTTGTAGAGAAATACCGTGAATAGGTAATGTAATCAAGTTACAGACTGAAGTACTCCACTTCACTTCTGATGATACAGAGATATTTTAAATTAACAAGAGAATACTTACTTAAGTTCTGGCACTTGACAGTATGTGCATCAAATGGAACCAGAAGATAATCACAAGCCTCTCGTAGCTCTTGTACAGATACAGTAGGAGGACAGCGAATCAAACCACCTTTGTAGTATTCCAAGATGGAGCGAAATACTGTAGCAGAAATTCCATCAGCCACCTCATACTCCCCTCTCTCATTGGGATGCATAAAGTCTATCCCAGAGCTAAACATTCTGCAACATCATACAAATATGTGCAACAAGACAAACTCAGTAAAATTCACTACTAAATAAATAATAGTTTTAAAAAATTAAAACGACATGCTTTATTAGAAAACTGAACTAAAAAAATGAAAAATAATTTTAATTTCCAACACGCTAGGGATAAAATTAAAGTGGTCAACAAAAAAATCATCTCCAACACATAGAGAATAAAACTAGAGTTATCAACAAAAAGAAAATAATTTTACCAAGAAAATGTAAAAATCATAAAAAGCACCCCACGCTTTTGATGGTAAAATTATTTTCTTTTTGTTGATAACTCTAGTTTTATTCTATATGTGTTGGAGATGATTTTTTTGTTGACCACTTTAATTTTATCCCAAGCGTGTTGGAAATTAAAATTATTTTTCATTTTTTTAGTTCGGTTTTCTAATAAAGCATGTTGTTTTAGTTTTTTAAAACTATTATTTATTTTTTATTTTTTAGTTTTAATATTTTACCGAATAAGATAAAAATGTAAATATCTTTAAATTCGATACTATTCTAGTATAAGCAAAAAGTAAAACTCTTCTAAAAAAAATAATCCCAGCCGGATTTGAACCAGCGACCTATGGATTACTGAAATTATATACCACTAGAGTTCACCACTCTAGCAACTGAGCTCTTACAACGATTGACTAAAAAGTCGACAAGTCCACAACCTATTATACCAGTTTTCATTTTTTTGATTTTCTGATTATTCTGGCCAGGATTTTAGAAAAAAATGAAATTATTGTATTGTCATGGGTCCTTTACAAGCATACAATGTTTCAAGTCGATCCAATGATTTTAAGTGGGTGAAAATCGCATTGAAAGGTTCCGTTACATAGTTAGGTACAGGTCAAGCTAATATAAAGCGTGTAAAAACAGTCAGATATTGGTCATTTTCAATGTAGTTAATATGTTAATATTATGTATTCAGCTTGTCTAAATTAAGGACATATTTGAAGAGCAAAATATATGCTCAGACTGGAGTTTGAAGCCAGGACTTTTGGCTTTCTATGCCAATGCTCTATCAACTGAGCTACCTGAGTACTCCAATCTAAATGCAAATGTTTTTCTTATAAATTGGTAATTCCCGAATGCCAAATGCTATGAACCATAGAATTACCAATGTATAAAAGAAAAATTTGTATTTAGATTGGTGTGCTCAGGTAGTTCAGTTGGTAGAGCATTGGCACAGAAAGCCAAAAGTCCTGGGTTCAAACCCCAGTCTGAGTATATATTATTCTCTTCAAATATAATTTGTCCTTCAGTAAAAAGTATTAAATTAATAATAAAAAATAAGGACATATGTCTGAAATAAAATCTCAAATTACACCTTAAAATTTAATCTGGATTTTTTATATTTTTTTTCCTGCAATGGAATATAAAATATCATAAGTTAATCCTACTGGTTTGCATTTTACAGCATTCAAAATGTTATTACGCAAAAAATAAAAATACTATATAATTAAATTTAATAGATACACTTTTCAGAAAACCAATAATTACAATAATATATACATACATTCTTTTTTTTTTCCTTTATGTTTGTGTTTGGCTTTTTAACAAATGGTTTTCTCCATAATGGATCCTGTTGCAGGGGAGTTGGCCCTACATGCATAAACCCCAACTGGAGGGCCAAGGTTTGATTTTGGGTTTTCCTTCACCTAGATCACTTGCTTTTTCTACAGCTAACGAGTCTGATCTAACTGCCTGTTTGGTCCATGGGAGGTATTTGATTCCCCTCCTACCTCTCATATCTGAGGGACATTCCCCTATCTGCTACCTGGGGACACACTCTCTAGGGTTTCAGGCTCCCCTGAGAGAGGAAATACATGGATAGACCGAGCGGATTGGTCACAGTGATTTGTGTCATATATAATTAGATTTTATTTGTTATTTTATGTAATTGATTGTACTGTATTGATATTTGGCTGTCAGAAGATGTGAAAACTATTTTGTAACCTGACTAAATAATATTTTTCCTTTATTATATTTTTATGGTTTGACATATTAGAGCAATGATTTTATCATTTTAAACCATTTTGAGTATAAAAGAGGCTATAAGATGGCAGCCCCATCACTGGTCTTGCCTTCCTTTGGCCAGCAACCAATCGAAGGGACTATTATTATGCTTTCAAGTCTTATACGAGAATTTCCCGGGGAGGGAAAATTTTCTATAGGATCGTAACAGGCCTTGGCCTAATACTTGGAAGGAAGAAGAAGAAGAAGACTATATACATTTTAAAATTTCTGGTATCAAATTTACAAAACTGTTCAAGATTTATATAACTTTTTTTACTCAAAAAATGGTTAAAGATGACCCAAGAGTTGTCCTTATATATAAAAAAATGAATGTACAACCAAAGAAATTTTGTATCACTTTGTAATGATTGCTTTTTTAGAAAAGTGTACTTACATGTGTACAATTGCTTTTTTTTTTTTTGCACAATGGCATTTCAAATGCTGTAAAATGCAAATTAGTAGCAATAACTCTATAAAATTTCATACTCCACATCAGAAAACATTTTCTTTTAAAAACCTAGTACAAATTTCATTGTTGTTTCATGTGTAAAAGTGAAGATGGTCAGATTGATATATTGTGAATTTCAAGTTATAATTTGACTTTATCATAGACGTGTCCATAACACTGCATGTGGAAAATATGCTTGGAATTCCTGGGCTAGATATGAGGAATAAATTAGCCATCCCTCTGTTCTATGCTGTCACATTATCTCCTCAACTAAGTATTGTGCTGAGCAACAGAGAAAGGGGAGCTATCAAACACTGTCTTTTTAAATATCCAGTCCCTTCAATGGTCAACTAAGTATTGTGCTGAGCAACAGAGAAAGGGAAGCTATCAAACACTGTCTTTTTAAATATCCAGTCCCTTCAATGGTCAAGGACCAAATAGGTAATCTGTTAACCATGTTAAAATTACCCAAAAAACTGTTACATCCTGTGGTGATACTAATTCCAACACACTTCTCATATCATGAAGATTTACCTTAATCATGCTGTACCATCATATTAATTTTATTACATTATATTAGTATTTTTTTATAAATATACTGTGAGAGATTAGTACTACCTTAATCATGCCATACCATTATATTAATTTTATTACATTAGTTTTTTTTTTTGTTCAATGCCACCTGTTTGTAATTCGATATTTCAGGTATTCTCTCCTGGCATATTAGTTTATTTAATATATAATAAATAATAGTTTTAAAAAACTAAAACAGCATGCTTTATTAGAAAACTGAACTCAAAAATGAAAAATAATTTTAATTTCCAACACGCTTGGGATAAATTTAAAGTGGTCAACAAAAAATCATCTCCAACACATATAGAATAAAACTAGAATTATCAACAAAAAGAAAATAATGTTACCATCAAAAGCGTGGGGTGCTCTATATCAATTAATATATTTGATAATAAACAGATATTGGTAAAAGTAAAGTCTCTAAGAAGAAAACGTAAAATTCATAAAAAGCACCCCACGCTTTTGATGGTAAAATTATTTTCTTTTTGTTGATAATTCTAGTTTTATTCTATATGTGTTGGAGATGATTTTTTTGTTAACCACTTTAAATTTATCCCAAGCGTGTTGGAAATTAAAATTATTTTTCATTTTTGAGTTCGGTTTTCTAATAAAGCGTGCTGTTTTAGTTTTTTAAAACTATTATTTATTTTTTAGTTTTAATATTTTACAGAATAAGATAAAAATGTATATCTCTTTAAATTCCATACTAATGTAGTATGAGCTAAAAGTATTACTCTTCTAAAAATAATCCTCCCCAGCCGGATTCGAAACAGCGACCTATGGATTACTGAAATTATATACCACTAGTTCACTGCTCTACCAACTGAGCTCTTATAACGATTGACTAAAAAGTCGACAAGTCCGTAACCTATTATACCAGTTTTCATTTTTTTGATTTTCTGATGATTCTGGCCAGGAATTTAGAAATAAAATATTGTATTGTCACGGGTTCTTTACAAGTATACAAAGTTTCAAGTCGATCCAATGTCTCTAAGTGGGTGAAAATCGTGTTCAAAGATTCCGTTACATAAATACTAAGACACTTTTTTTGATTTTCTGATGATTCTGGCCAGGATTTAAGAAAATAAATATGCAATTATTGTATTGTCACGGGTCCTTTACAAGTATACAAAATTTCAAGTCGATCCAATTATTGTAAGTGGGTGAAAAACGCATTGAAAGATTCAGTTACATAGATAGATAGATAGATAGATACACGTCAAGCTAATATAAAGTGTGTAAAAATGAATGTTTGTTTGTTTGTTCATACTTTATGTGCAGCCATACCGTTGATCCAATTGTGATGGGGCTTTTTGCATAATGTTCAGGAGGTTTCCGGGATGAACATAGGCTATAAGAGAGTTGTGATACTCAACTCTTACACCTTAAAAATCACCCTTTGTAGTGGAAAACATGAAAAAAGTAGCTCTTTGGACACTTAAATAGCTTATGCTGCCTACACCATAACAAATACACAAAATTAATGTATACAGAATTGAATATCTCAAACAGTTCTACAAAAAAGTCCGTGACAGCATATGTTAATCTCTAACGGATAACTCACAATAATCATTTTTTGTCTTTCGTTGATGCCAAGAAGATTGAGACAAGTAAATAGATTCCTGTGCAAGGATAGCAGCACATGGCAGGTATTCTTTTACAGATAACTCACAATGACGAATTTTGTCTTTTAGCTCACATATGCCAAGAAGATCGACATAAGTAGATTCCCGGACAACACTGGGTAATCAGCACGGAAAATCTTAAAATAATTACAATATACATTTATAATTATTTTTCATTTTACTTATTCAACTAAACATAAGAAGTACATTAATTTTTGTCTTTCAGCTCATTTATGTCAAGAAGATCGGGATGAGTAGATTCCCAGACAACGCCGGGTAAACAACACGGGGTATCTAAAAATAATTACAATATAAATTTATCCTTACACTTATTTAACTAAACATAAAACACATTAGTTTTTGTATTTCAGCTCATTTATGTCAAGAAGATTGGGATAAGTAGATTTCGGGACCAAAAAATCAAAATAAATGTTGGTATAAAAGAGGGTCTCCTCCCTCTGCATGGTCAAAGAAAGATGTATTTAAGTTTCGATCTATCAATAATATTGTAATTGCCCCTCCTAAGGCAACGCCGGGTAATCAGCACAAGGTATCTAAGAAATATAAATTTATAATTATTTTTCTTTTTACTTATTCAACTAAACATAAAAGCACACTAATTTTCATTTATTTAGGCTTAGCAGCACATGCTGGGTATTATCTAGTTTCTTATAAATATACTGTGAGAGATTAGTACTATGGCTTCAATGACATTACTTTCTAAGGACTGAAGACAGACAAAAAAAATTAAATATCAAATATACACCAAATGGACTATAGTCCCGTGTTTCTAATAACAATGAATTTAAATATGGTCAGAATAAAATTTACCTTCCCAACATGGTGTTAGGATGAGCAGTGAAGAGCGCCGGGTCAAGAATAAAACGTGTATTATCCACAACCAGAGTGATACGTTCATCACTTGCAGGTGTCACAGACATATTGGACGAAGTCGCTGGAGACAATATGGAGTCTGATTCTCTATCCCTATTGAGCTGATTCATCTGATTCTTTGCAGGACCTAGCGAGTGATGTTGGGTGCGTGATCTATTGCGAGGTGCCATGTTAAGAGACTGTTTTGGTGTTGCCACCAGATTGGGACCTCCTCCACCCTGCCGCTGAACCAAACAGGGTTTTGGCTTTGATGATGACCCATAGCTGCAAATATAATAGTTTTATCAAAGTATATCATGTTTAGTGATTTATGTATTAAGTCAGTGTACATTCGCTAATGCAGGCTCTGTTAAGTTTATTCAAAGCCTATTCCCAATAGAACTCTAAATAAAGTAATGTTAAAATTAACATTAATAGTCTTTTTAAATAAGAAGCCTGATTTGAGAGTCAAGCAACAGTTCAAAGCCTTTGGCGCTCTCAGGAATTGAAATGTATAACTGAAAAATTTGCTTTAAAATACAATAGAAAGTAACATTAAGAAGTTTGTTTAATAATTAAAACATTTTGTCTGTTCATTCTTACCTCTTAGAGTTGTTTTTGTCGAACATATGTTTCAGAGCTTCTTAACCCCATCGTCAGAGTCTGTAATCGCTGATGATGGGGCTAAGAAGCTCTGAAACATATGTTCGATAAAAACAACTCTAAGAGGTAAGAATGAACAGACAAAATGTTTTAATTAGAAACATTTGAATTCAGATTGGAGGCCTAGAATAGCTCAATGGCAGAGCATTAGTGTATAAAGCTAAAGGTCCTGGGTTCAAACCACAGTCTAGGCACATATTTTTCTCTCTAAATATAACCATATTAATGTTCAGATCAGAAATCAATGCTTCCAGGCTAATCATCTTTTGATTATAGTTAATGTAACAACATAATTTGAGAGAAAACTTGCATCCGAATGAGGATATGAACCAAAAATCCCCAGCTTTATTTGCCATTGAGTAGATTAATTCATTAATAGATAAAATTAATTGTGATTACTTCATCTCATACACTCCGTGTTCTTCAAAGCACAGGACCAGTTTCAGGAAACATGTGATAAAGATGGCTGAAGATAGGAATAACGTTTCCTGAAACTGGTCCTGTGCTTTGAAGAACACAGAGCGTATAAGGTGAGATAATCAAAATTCATTTTATTTAATATTTGTAGAAAATAACACTGAGGTTTTGTCTAATTGTTATGAGTTAGTCATTTTGACTTAATTAATAATAATAAATAATAGAGTCAAAATAACTAACTCATAATAATTCATTTTTATTTATTAACTTGAAAGCATCATAATGTTATTTCTCGTAATAAATATTATGATAAGATTAACTCTTACTTAAACTCTTCCGTTTTTTAACATGTGGGTCTCTCATAAATAGTAAAACCGAGATCACAAGAAAATTAAAAGATTTAACTTTTATAGGAATTAATCACTATGAGGTTTAATTTATGGTGAAATTAAATGTTTCTTACCTCTCCTCATATAAATTTTCTAGGAGATCGCGATTTCGAGACCACAACGGTCTCATCGTCAGCATTTTCTTGGTGACGGATGTCATGCCGATCAGAAGAAACTCTTCTTCTTCCCTCTGTTGGCGGACCGATGAACCTCTGGATCAGGTCAAAATTTGCAGGAATTTCGAAGTTCATAAGTTTTCCTTTGTTTTTCTGAATGTGGATCTTTTCCCAAACCGTGAGTTCTTTTTGTTTGTCTATTTGAACTCACGGTTTGGGAAAAGATCCACATTCAGAAAAACAAAGGAAAACTTATGAACTTCGAAATTCCTGCAAATTTTGACCTGATCCAGAGGTTCATCGGTCCACCAACAGAGGGAAGAAGAAGAGTTTCTTCCATTCGACATGACATCCATCGCCATGAAAGTGCTGATGATGAGATCATTGTGGTCTCGAAATCGCGATCTACTTAGAAAATTTATATGAGGAGAGGTAAGAAACATTAAATTTCACCATAAATTAAAAGATAATGGAATTTAGGCTTAAGCTGCAAGATGAGGCTAAGTAGTTCATGGAGATCTTGGGTTTGGATATTGGCTCATGTGTAAATTTACCTCTCTAGTTAAGTTAATTTAATGACTCTAGAAGTAAGATAAACTAATATTCTTGGTTTATTTACACACAAATAATAATAATATCCTCAACTTGTGGTTTTAGAGATCTGTAAATAACAAGAGTGCCAGCTGAACATGCCTGACACACTGTCACAGGGGTAGATGAATGAAATGGAATTAAATAAATGAGATGAATAAGGAGAAATGGTGGAATAACATTTGTGACAGGGGAAAATGGGAGAAACTCAGAGAAAAACCTGCCCAAGCTCCATTTTGTTCACCATGAAACCCATATGGAGTAACCTTGCACATAAATAATTATGATATTTATAATATACTGATCCAAACCTTTAGGTTGCACCATGGACCTGGGGTCGACTCAGCCTCTAATGGAAATGGGTACCAGATGCTTGTTCTGGGAGCAAAGGCGGCCGTCACACAGGGCTGTCAACCCGGCTGACATCAACTGCTGATTGTCTAGAAAAAGTGGGAGCCTTAACCTCCTACTACCCCAAGGGTCTCTCCTATGGCCTGTAATGGGATCACTATTTATATGAATTCCATATTGCACACAGGATAGATAACGTATAAGAATTTACTGAAACAAAACAACAAAATAAATGACAGTACCCCCCTGCAGGAAGAAAAAAATTAATGTAAAAAAAGGATTATATATAATGCGAAGCAGTTTAAGCCAACATGCCCTCATATAGAGGTACAGACTTACACTGGTTTCAGATTCTTCATGTCCCAACTCCTTTAAAAAAACATTAAACTGAAAATATATAAAACTATTTCTACCAGTTACATTATATTCCTCTACTTTAAGGGAGGAAAGAAGATTATGAGTAGGGCGAGGAATTACATGAAGAAAATTATACAAAAATATGAAATCGTAAAGACAAAAATATGAAAAATATGTAAATTCTTCTTCTTCTTCCTTCCAAGTATTAGGCCAAGGCCTGTTACGATCCTATAGAAAATTTCTGGGAAATTCTCATATAAGACTTGAAAGCATAATAATAGTCCCTTCGATTGGTTGCTAGCCAAAGGAAGGCAAGACCAGTATGGGGCTGCCATCTTATAGCCTCTGGTCAGGTTTTTCTGGAGAAGAAAAGAGAATAAAGGAAAGAAGAAATGGAAGAAAGGAATGACTCCCTAGCCCTCGGATGCCCTAATAGCGTTGGGGTCAAAAAGCAAGAGTTAACCAAGAGAGGTTAGATAGTAAAGTTAAAAGAATGCAAAATACAAGTAAGTGGAAGAAATGTTTTGCACAGCTTGTATATTATGACACAAAAATATTATGAAGCTACTATTTTCTGAACTTTTTACATATATTTATATACATAGGCCCACTATAACTTATAAGTGTACATACCAGCACATAAATGAGACAAGCAGAACTTATTTATAGCTCAAGAAATCAAGATTTTCACTGTATTTCGATTTTAATTAGCTTTTCATTAATTATAACCCAATATAAAATATCATTAAGTTATGTAGATAGGAAATAACACTATGAGGTTTTTTAATATTGTTTATTTTTTATTATTTCACTCACCTCATACTTCATATTTTTTTTTTTTTTAGAGTAACTAATGCATGTTTTCAATCCCTTGTCCAAAATAGATATTTCTTCTTTTGTAAAGTTTTCAGATGATAGGTTAATTACATTATTCTCATTTTCTTTATCCCTCCCTAATGTAGTGGTTATACTTTTTGTACTTATATTTTTCTTCAATTTTTTTAACTCAGATTTTAAATTAATTATCTTTTTCTTTTGTACATCAAATTTTTTCTTCATTTTGAGGTTCAATTGGTTGTAGAAGTTTTTTTCTAGGTTATCCCAAATTATTTGTCCTAAACTGTTGGTTAATCTTAGATGTAAAAAGTACAGTTCTACGTCTATTTTACTTATAGTTGTGTAATGTTTGATTTTTTCCAAATTGAGAGTTTTCTTTTCTAAACTTTTTTGGTGTTGGTTATTGTTGTTTTTAACCATTTTCTGGACAAATTTTGGAGTGATATTATTTTCTAAACATTTGTTAATGATAAATTAAATTTGAAGAGAAAAATTTTTCGCCTACACCGGGACTCGAACCCGGGACCCTTGGCTTTCCGGGCCAAGTGCTCTACCAACTGAGCTACCGAGGCGAGTTACGATCTAGACGCAAATTTTTCTCTTATATACGTTGTAATTCCCTATCGCCAAATGCTTTTGAAACCATTGTTTCTATCTTTGCAAATGGCGGCTTCTTAGTTAAGAAGACATTTATTGGAAATTTAACATTACTTTAAAAGCCAGTAAGGCCTCTAATGATGTTTTTATTATTAATTTAACATTTCTCAATGAAAGATAAATTAAATTTGAAGAGAAAAATTTTTCGCCTAGACCGGGACTCGAACCCGGGACCCTTGGCTTTCCGGGCCAAGTGCTCTACCAACTGAGCTACCGAGGCGAGTTACGATCTAGACGCAAATTTTTCTCTTATATACGTTGTAATTCCCTATCGCCAAATGCTTTTGAAACCATTGTTTCTATCTTTGCAAATGGCGGCTTCTTAGTTAAGAAGACATTTATTGGAAATTTAACATTACTTTAAAAGCCAGTAAGGCCTCTAATGATTTTTTATTATTAATTTAACATTTCTCAATGAAGATAAATTAAATTTGAAGAGAAAAATTTTTCGCCTAGACCGGGACTCGAACCCGGGACCCTTGGCTTTCCGGGCCAAGTGCTCTACCAACTGAGCTACCGAGGCGAGTTACGATCTAGACGCAAATTTTTCTCTTATATACGTTGTAATTCCCTATCGCCAAATGCAAAATTTTTCTCTTCAAATTTAATTTATCTTTCATTGAGAAATGTTAAATTAATAATAAAAACATCATTAGAGGCCTTACTGGCTTTTAAAGTAATGTTAAATTTCCATAAATGTCTTCTTAACTAAGAAGCCGCCATTTGCAAAGATAGAAACAATGGTTTCAAAAGCATTTGGCGATAGGGAATTACAACGTATATAAGAGAAAAATTTGCGTCTAGATCGTAACTCGCCTCGGTAGCTCAGTTGGTAGAGCACTTGGCCCGGAAAGCCAAGGGTCCCGGGTTCGAGTCCCGGTGTAGGCGAAAAATTTTTCTCTTCAAATTTAATTTATCTTTCATTGAGAAATGTTAAATTAATAATAAAAACATCATTTGTTAATGAATTTGATATCTGCAGCTCTTTTGTTTCTAAGTTCTTTTAATTTCAAATATCTTTTAATTTCTATCTTAGTTTTCGAAAAATGTTTGTTGAAATGTTGTATGTTTGAAGCCGCCATCTTGTTCCAGTTGTTTACGTTATTCTTGTTTTCCTATGACTTGATAGCCAACTTTATTAAGTTATGTAGATAGGAAATAACACTATGAGGTTTTTTAATATTGTTTATTTTTTATTATTTCACTCACCTCATACTTCATAATTCATAGCAGACCCAGGGTTTCTTCACATCTTTTGTGACATTCTCAATGCTGTGTCACGTTCACAACTGAAGTCCAATGTCAGTTGTGAACGTGACACAGCATTGAGAATGTCACAAAAGATGTGAAGAAACCCTGGGTTTGCTATGAATTATGAAGTATGAGGTGAATGAAATAATAAAAAATAAACAATATTAAAAAACCTCATAGTGTTATTTCCTATCTACATAAATTAATAAAATATCATATTCAGGACCTGAAACAATTTTAATGGATCACACCATAGTGTAGTTGTATAAGAAAACGTGGTACAAACAGGAAAGTTGTGGGTTCGAGGCTCGATATGATCAAGATTTTTAGCTAGACCAGACCTTCTGGTGGCATTGTGAACCTGGGGTCGACTCATCCTAATGGAAGTGAGTACTAGATGCATGTTCTAGGCACAAATGTGGCCATCAGGCAGATCCGACAACCCGGCGGACATCTCGTGCCTATTGTCTAGAAAGATGGAAGCTTCAACATGCCACTACTCCTAAGGCCTCCCAAGACTGTAGTGGAATCACTTTACCTTCATAAATCAAAACTGAGAGGTTGTATACAATACAATTAGTTAATGTCTTGAACGATATTTAATTATAATCCAAACATATACAAGAAACAAAACAAACAGGTTTCCATGAAATATAGCACTAACAAAGTTAAGAGCAGGTACAGTTTGGATTATTGTTACTTTTACATTGCATGTAGATATTAAATTCATGTAGATGCAAATGTAACAATAAAATTAAATTGGACGATTTAGAATGCAAGTAAACCATTCCAGTATGTCATATTTGGAGAAACAAGATGTTAAAAGTTATTAGTCCATAATTGATTCTAGGGATTGTTTCAGAACTCTATTTGCAATTATAGTTCATTTAATATTGAACTACAAACATGGTGAAATGTAGTTAGAATTATTTTAACATTATTATTTTTTTCATGAAATGTGCCTAACATAGTGTCTAAAGTCTTGGTCTAATTGTGCTTTGAACAATCCAATTGTTAATTCTGTTCGTAATACACAGAAGGTTTATTTTCTATATTTTCTGATAGCAAACTATAAGGCCTGTCTGTCAGAATTGTTTTGCACGATGTAAAATTATACTCAACATCACACGATGTTATGGCAGCTTACTTGTATCATACTATATTTGATAGTTTGATGTAGGTGAGAAAAATATTGTCCTTATCTACCTGAGTCCCACGCCGTAGCCGAGTGGTTAAGGCAGAGCTACGGGACTTGCACTGGTTCGAATCTCCATGGGGAAATAAATTTTTCTCATGGAATTTCGGCCAGTATGGGACCGGTGCCCACTCAGCATCGTGAGGCATTTGGGTAGCTATAATATGTAGCGACTCCAGATTGAGGATACCAGCTATAGCAGCTGGGGGACCCGTCATGCTAACTACATGTCACCCCTACACCGGCTAGATGATCGTCTACCTCTGTGATTAACACATGTGGATGTGAGGCCAGCAGTCAACTGGCCTTCTACGTCTGTCGCGCTTGGAGTTCTTTTTTACTTACATGAACTAATTTCACAAAACACTGCTTGAAGTTTAGCAGCAGCATTTAAACGCTGTAATCTGTTCACAAAGTGAGGACTGCCCTCAGGTAGCAACGAGCTGACAGCTATTATACCTGACTACAGAAATTCTAACATTGTTCGTCTATGTATTCATCTAGGCTCATGTTCTTGTGTTGGTGATCGAGTTTAGGACAAAAAACCTCCATCTAACACTGTCACTCTGTGACTCCTCACTCAATTATTTACTTTTATAAAATCTATCTGTCTTGTTCAGAAGGGATACTGAAGAATTTTCACTTGTCTACCACATTGCACTGTCAAAAACTACATAAATTCATTTGAAAAATATTTTAATGAATTCCTAGAACTTTTATTGAAAAAAAAAATCTGGAATTTGAAAGTTGAAAAATATGAAGGAGTATGAAATTTTATGAAATTTTCACTAAAATATGAATATTTTGCTAAAATATTATGAAATATGAAGTTTTTTGTTGGTCTTATTTGATTGTACACATCATAAAATGTAAAGATACTTAATCTCAGCGCTCTCTGACAGTTAGTTTAAAACATGAAATTTCGTAAAATTCCTCGCTCTAATTATGAGTATTTGAGAATAAAGTTCTTACGAAAGCTTTTGGACCAAAGATAAGACGAACAGACAGGTCAATGGAGAAGACTTACATAACATTGAACTATATGGTCTTTATAGGAAGCCAGATATAATATCAACGGTTAAGTCTTGTATACTGCGATGGACAGGACATATGGCACAAATGGGGAATGAAAGAAGTTACATTTGAAAAGAAAAATATACACCTAGACTGGGTGTATATTTTTCTTTTCAAATATAATTTGTCCATCATTAAGATGTTTAAAAACGAATAATATTAACATTGAAAGAAGCACTTCTAGCTTTATAAGTAATGTTTAAATTCCCAATAAAATGTCTTCTTAATAAAAAAGCCGCCATTTGCAAAAATCGTAGCAATGGCTCGTAGCATTTGGGGTTAGGGAATTAACTATGTAGAAGAGAAAAATATGCATTTAGATTGGAGGCCTAGGTAGCTCACTTGGAAGAGCATTGACATAGAGAGTCAAAGGTCCTGGATTCAAACCCCAGTCTAGGTGTATATTTTTCTTTTCAAATCTAATTTGTCCATCATTAAGATGTTTAAAAATGAATAATATTAACAATGAAAGAAGTACATGGAAGCCTCTCATAGGAAAACCAGAGGAAGACTCCCAGTTGGTAGACCAAGAATGAGGTGGAAGAATAACAGATTTTGAGGGAAGCAGATTATACAGGGAATGATTCGAAAACATTAGCTCAGGATAGGGGTTAATGGAGAGCTTATGTCTGTGCTGCCATGAACATTTGGGTTTGATAGTGCCAGTGAGTTAGTTATGGGGAAGCAATTTTTACATGGCATACATAATATATATATATATACAGAGAGAGTCCACCGCTGTGGTCTCGAGGTAGTGTGCTGCCTTGTCACGCAGCAGGCCCGGGTTCGATCCCCGGTCGGAACAGTTTTTCTGGGTGATGTTTTTATCGGTTTTTTCCTCACCTGTAAGACAAATGTCAGGAAAACTTTAAGACCCAAACGGTCTCCAAAATCATATGGCCATCATCATCCTTATCATTATCATCCTCATCATCATCATCCTTCACCGGTTTGGAAAGCAACAGGAAGCTACCACACCTACAATTCCCTAGTAAAGCTGCAGGTATAGCATGAAAATGCTATGATTGCAGTGAAGGACCTGCCTTCGGACAGAATTACTATAGATGGATACAGAGAGAAAGAACTATGGGACTTATACAAGTTCAAGTTCCCCATGCAGTAAAAAATATTCTCATAGAATTTAGGTCAGTATAGGACCCGTGCCTACCCAGCATCTTGAGGAATTTGGGTTCCAATTGAGAAAATCAGCTGTAATGCCTGGGGGACCAGACATGCTGACCACATGTCACCCATATAGTGGCCGGATAATCGTCCATCTGTGATTAACACATGCAGATGTGAGGCCAGCAGCCAATTGGTAGGCCTAGGGTCTTCTAGATCTGTTATTCCATGGAATAGTAGTTATATATAACCACAATAATTCCTTGAAAATCATTAATTAAGTATTCAGAGTCATAAATATCCACAAACATATCACCTTAAATGAGCTATATAAAATTTTGGCAGAATCATTTCACATCTATGGCAGTGAAACTTGAACTATTCGATCTCAAGATAACAGCTGTAAAAAATGAGATTTCTACAAAGAGCAGCTAGCTACACTCTTTCCAACCACAGGAGAAACACTGAGATTGCAAATAAATTAAAAATAACACCCATTATTCAATATCTGTAATTTAGACTGAACTGCCTCAGCATGTGCAGAGAATGGAATATATCAGAATATCTCAACACATTTTGAAGGAAAAGAATAGTTGAATGATTTCAAGAAATAGTTGGAGATCATAACAAGTCATTAGAGTTACTACAGAGGGTTGTTTCTGATCTCTGATAACGATTTGCCAAGTAGATTGTGACATTGGAGTGAGAGTCATCAGGACAGGAGATTGCGAGGTAATCAAACCAGTCAGTGTGCTGCTTCTGTTACACTTGCATGCATGTTGCTCTCATAATGCCTAATCAGATAGACCCGTTTTGGGAAGGGTACATTACTGCCCTTTCCAATGCTAATTATAGTTATTCCACGATTATTGAGGCTTGCAAAAACTTAATTTTATGGTGTCAAAGTGTGGAATTAGCTCAATGCTTAATAAAAAGGGAAAGGATCGCTTGGGATTAATTCCAAAAGGAAAAAAAAAAAAACGGGCAAATCCACGACCTGCTACTACCCGCACCCCAGATGTAATCAGAAAGGTCAAGATCCTTATCTCTGGTGGTAACCCTGCCACACAAAGAGTGATGGCAAACAGATTGGGTATATCCCTTAAAACTGTAAACACCATAATAAACAAAGATTTAAACATGGAGAAGCGCCACAAAAGCAGGGTTCATAAATTGTTGCCACGTCACATTGCCAAATGCTGCACCAACAGCAGGAAACTATGAAAAGCACTTGGCAGGAGAAAAATGGAAATTTTTGGTCACACTTGATGAAGCATATGTTTATCTAGGAGACTGCAACAAACCCCAGGCAATTTACTATAGAGAAAGGGGTGAAAAAATATATGAGCTCATGCGCTTGATGTAAATGTCACATCATTCGAAGACTGGGCCTCACTAGAGTGTGCGTGAACATCACGTCATACTAGTCGAATGGGTTATAAGAGTGCTGGGATTAAGTACACGGTGTCTTGATTAATCTACGTATTAGCTAGAGAAACCTTTCTACTGGAAGACCTTAGACTTAAAATGTTACTGTCGTACACAGAATGTCTTCAAGCAGTTATTAGGGAACTAGAGGAGAAGAGAGAAGAAATTCCGACAGACTTCTATAACACTGATGCAATGAGATCTACTGACTGGCAACGTGCGGGCTATG
This sequence comes from Diploptera punctata, assembly GCA_030220185.1. Classification (NCBI taxonomy): domain Eukaryota; kingdom Metazoa; phylum Arthropoda; class Insecta; order Blattodea; family Blaberidae; genus Diploptera; species Diploptera punctata. Next base: position 389,374 of record JASPKZ010008885.1, read on the forward strand.
ACCTGAACACATTATAAGAAGATTTGCTGTACATGGGTTCCATCACGGAATATGTAGAAGAAAGGGATACCATCAACAAGGACCTGATTGTGTATGCAAGAGATATGGGAAACCATGTGATACTTATCATGCTATGATCTATATAATATTGTTTAGTTGTTTCTTGACTCATCTCATACTTCGTAACTCCCACGCAGACTCGAGTTTTTTCACTTCATTTGTGACATTCTCGATGCTGTATTACATTCACAAATGAAGTGAAAAAACTCGAGTCTGCATGGGAGTTACGAAGTATGAGATTATGAGATGAGTCAAGAAACAACTAAACAATGTTAAAATAAACCTCATAGTGTTATTTCCTATAATCTGTTCGCACAGAGGCGAATCACTTACACAGTTCTGTTCTTTAATTTAATACTGTATGCAGATTAGTGCTCAATTGTTATTAAAAACTTTATAAAAATTGTAAATTATGATTTTCTTTGTCATATAACTTTCTGCAATTGGGTTTTCTGTAATTACAATTTGTACAGATTGATTTTCAAAAGGCATGGAATTATATGAGAAGTTTGGGATGGTCTTTGACCAGAATGGGAGGTTACTGGGATAGCAAGTGTATAGTGCCACACTGAACAAGTTCTGTCTGCACATCTGCGCTTGAATCTTAGATTAGAGATGTGTTGTGCTATTTTAAATAAAATATAAAATGAAGGTACTACAACAAAAAAAAGAAGCAGCATTTGGTACAGCAGAGGCCCTGAGTTTGCAAGTTCTGCCAAATTTTCAGGACATGATGGAGTATTAAAGCATTATTTTATGACTGAAAATCAGATTTCCTTAAAATGAATTTGCGTAAGGCACATAAATACAGTCAATACATAAACAGTCTTACTATAAAAATCTCTTATACATGCTTTCATCAGTTGTTTAGTTATACAATGTATAAGCCTTATAGAGATTATATATAATTTCCTTACTAATAAATGCTGTACAGGAGGTATATAACAATACAATTCTTATACACAATACGTCACATATTCATCGTCATTATGACATCAGAACATATTACATGCAGTTTGTAACGGAAAGAAAACAACATCAACTAATGATTGTGTAAGAAATGGGTATGGATAAGAATTATACAGATTCCCTAATTGGGGAGGTATGGAAAAAATAAGTGTGTTTTAATTTTATATATTAAATTTGGGAATTTTTAACATTAAGAGGTTCAAATATCATTTGATGTGATATCTTTATTTCCTAGCATTCCTATTGACAAATTACTCAAGTTTTTAAAAAAAATGGTTATATTCACAAAAATTAAAGGCAGAAATCATAGAAGAGTATTTAAGACTAACAAAAATTTGTATCGAGAATAACTTTTTCACATTTAATAAAAAAAATGTATAAACAAATTTCTGGATTGGCAATGGGAAATCCACTTTCTCCATTTTTAGCAAATTTATTTATGGGCTATCTTGAATCTCATATCACCAATGCTTATCCTTTGATTTTCAAATGTTGGCATAGATATGTAGATGATATTATTGCTGTAATTGATAAAATATACATTCAAGATGCATTAAAATTGCTTAATCTTCAGGATAAGTCAGTGAAATTCACTATTGAAATTGAAAAAGATAACAAAATACCATTTTTAGACTTATACTTAATAAGAAATGAACAACAGCAAAGAATTGAATTTAATATTTGTAGAAAAGACACACATACTGACAATTACATAAAATCTTCAGGTTTTAATCATTTGTCACATAAACATGCAATTTTCAATAGTCTATTACACAGATTGATAAATATCCCACTTAATGTAGAAAATTTTGACAAGGAATATAATCATATTGTACGTGTTGCTAAAATAAATGGTTTTAATGAAGACATAATAAAAAATAAATTAAAGAAATTTAAACAACAGAAAAGGTTACAGGAATACACCACCTTACAACAAGATTCCAAAAAAGACGTAAAATTCAAAAAATTTACTTACCATCCTGAAGTTCATAATAAGTTTCAAAAAATTTTCAGAAAATTTAATATAACATTGGCTCCAATTAACAAATTTAGCCTGGGTAATCTTCTGTTAACTAATAATAAATTTAACACCCCAGACAACAAAAAATCTGGTATTTATCAAATTGATTGCAAAGATTGCAACAGGATATATATAGGAAAAGCAAAAAGGAATTTGGAAACTCGTAAAAAAGAACACTTCAGAAATATAAAGAATGGAGAAATTGAAAAATCAGCTATAGCAGCACATAGTTTATTAGAGCATCATAGGATTGAAAAGAAGCAAAACTTTTGAAACATCTATCTAAACCTTCAGATTTAACAGTTTGGGAAAAAATATATATTCAAAAAAACCATACTAGAACTATGAACTTCGAAATTCCAGATGAACCTAGCTTGATTACAAAGTTCTTAAAAAATACAACAGATGGCGGTTTAGAAAATGATTCATTAAAATGAACACCATATGGCAGTTTAGAAAATAATTCTTTAAAAGAACATCAGATGGCAGTTTGGATAATTATCAACAAAAGTAAAAATTGACAATCATGAAAACAGCTGCTGATGGTGATAAGAAATTGCCGATACTGCAGTGCTGTATTTAAAGAAATATAGAAGTATGAGGTATGAAATAATCACGATTAATTAATTCTTGTGTTTTAATTTATTTACATTTTTCTTTAGGCTATGCCAAATATATCGTAGAATATGTTTCACAGATAATGTGCGCCACCTAATGACAAGAACTTCAAACAATTCTTTGAAATTAATAAGTTTTTCCCATTACTTATGAATTATATACGATGATTTAAGAATCGTTAGAAAACGCTCAAAATATTAGGAAAAGTTAGGGACAACAGAATAACTCTTTAAAAAAACCATCTGCGGTTTGATCGGGAATCGAACCTCGTACCTCACGGACTGTAGTCGAAAGCCCTAACTACTAGACTATCACGCTAATGAATGGTTTGTTGCAATAATGCTACCTTTAAAATTAAAAACATTTGTATATGTTTATTATACAGGGTGGACCGCTCGAATGGACCTAATTTCAATTGCTTGTTACTGGCAAACGGTTGAAGATAGAAACTTAAAACAACGTTCATAGTACAGAAAAACTCACCAAGTTTCGAATCCTGTCGGTAGATGGCACAAAGATACGTTTCTCGTTCTTAGATTTAATTGTTTGTGAAAATGGCGACTCCGCAGATGAAAGCGCAAGCTGTTTTGTGGTATGCGGAGTTTAAATCAATCATTAGAGTTCAAAGGGAGTTCCGGCGTGTGTTTAACCGTGATGCTCCAACTGCTAGAAGCATAAAGAAGTGGCGTGATACATTATTAGCTACAGGATCTGTGTTGAAGAAGCATGGTGGTGGTCGCAGAGCATCCGATGAAATGGTAGCAACTGTTCAAGCCGCATTTGAGCGAAGCCCCCGGAAGTCATTAAGAAGAGCTTCGCGGGAACTTCAAATACCAAAATCGACATTACAACGGATTGTCCACAAACGCCTCAAACTGCACGCATATAAAGTGCAGTTAGTGCAACGTCTGGAGCCGAATGACATGCCGAAACGAGTGGAATTCGCCAATACGATGCTGGACCATCTCGGCGCTGATCCTGACTTCATGACCAAGATTTTCTTCTCGGACGAAGACACTTTCCATTTGTCAGGCAAGGTAAACCGGCATAATGTGCGGATCTGGGGATCGGAGAATCCTCACGCTATTCAAGAGCATGTTCGTGATAGTCCGAAGATGAATGTTTGGTGCAGTTTGTCACATAATAAGGTCATTGGACCGTTTTTCTTCGCCGAGAAAACTGTTCGTGGTACCACATATCTTGACATGCTGGAGCAGTTCTTCTTTCCACAAATTGAACAACTGCAGCCTAACATCGTTTTCCAGCAAGATGGTGCTCCTCCCCACTGGTCCAATGAAGTTCGTACGACTTTGGACAACATTTTCCCTGGCCGTTGGATTGGTAGGGGAGGACCAATCGCGTGGCCCCCGAGATCTCCCGATTTAACACCACTGGATTTCTTTCTCTGGGGCTATGTCAAAGATAAAGTTTACACCACCCCAGTCAAAGACCTTCGTGATCTTCGTGAGCGCATCATAGAGGCTATTGAGAACATTCCAGAAGACATACTCCAACGTACTTGGCAAGAAATTGTTCATCGCTTTGATATCGTCACAGTGACTGCTGGGGCTCATATAGAGATGTGGTGATCTGGATATCAAAACTTGGTGAGTTTTTCTGTAATATGAACGTTGTTTTAAGTTTCTATCTTCAACCGTTTGCCAGTAACAGGCAATTGAAATTAGGTCCATTCGAGCGGTCCACCCTGTATATTAATGATGTAAGAAAGTTTTGTTAAAATAATATTACGAAGCATTTAAACTACATTCAGATTAAATCTTGTCTCACAGTAACTATTACACAACATATTCTTTTGTGAATCAATGTTCAATTTTAAAATATTATTAATCAAGAATGAATGTAACAGAAGGCATTTTACGGTACCTTTATTTTCCTACCCACAGCTTTATTAATATTATTTATGTCCTGTGTACCCACCAAACAGTCATTAAAGTGTTGCATTTTGCATTAAATTTAAGGAAACGTTCATCAATATCATAAGAAAACAATCAGCTGATCTTAAAGTCTGCCATTTTGTCTAGTTATACAATCCTTAAACAAGGCTGGAGACATGTATAACGATTCCCATATAAAGTTGTACACCTCTTATACACTAAACAGCTAATACAGTGTTAATTAGTAAGAATTTTCAATTGAGATGTATATAAACCTTGTATAAAAGTTGTATATGGATTATTAGTAAGAGGGTAAATGAATGTTTACCTCATTCTATTCTTGTGATAAACTCTTCTCCTCCTATCATCAGAGTGGTAATCTTCAGTGTCGCTACTGCTGTCTCGGTCATACGAATGACGATCTTTTGGAACCGACATCGCATCCCCAGACCTAAATTTAATTTTAAAACATGTTTGCACAGTGAATAAAACACATATTACTAATGGTTATGGCATTGATTACAAAGAAGAAGAAGAAAAAAAAAGAGCAGCAGTACCAAAACAAAACAAAAAAAAATCAATTCCATTAAGTATTATATTGTAGCAATGTGCATACTTTAAAATAACCTGTCCTATCCTAATCTCATCCTCTCCTGTTTTAACAGATAAGGCCCTAGAACTAAAGGTGCAGTATAACCTTTATATCAAATATGGAGGAAATGCCATATTCACAGAAGCTGGTCCAGGAGCTAAAAGATGGCAGCCCCATCACTGGACTTACTTCATTGCCAGCAACTGATATCATCACTCTGCTTACAGTGGTATCACAAGGTAATGAAACCACATGCAGTAATGTGTAAAGTGTAAAAATATATCACCAGTATATGATTTACATATTTTTTAATATAGGCTAGCAAAAACATTTACAGATATTTTATCAATCTTAGTAACGTAAGTAGATCAGCAAATACCATAGCCACAACATGTGAGCAGTTAAGTAAAGAATAAAAAAATGAGATAGTCAATGATATAATAACAAAGAATATGATTAATATTTAATTTTAGGAAGTGATATTTTGAGCTTATTTTAATTATATTATTTTTAGTCTGATCATCTTACCTCAATATTAATGTTGATTTGTTCTTAAACATGTTTCAAAACAATTCTGTTTTATCGTCAGCTTGTCCAGACTGGTTTTATTTATTCAAAGTTAAAAATGGGAAACACAATATGAGGTTCTTAATAAAAATAGAAAAAAAAATTTAATTCAAAATTGTGATGAAATTGTAAAAGAACTTTAAAAATATGAAAAAATAATGTTCAAAAATACACAATTTCACAATATCACTATAATATTACAAAAATACATGATTGTAATGAAATTATAGGATGACTTAGAAAATAATATAAAAAAAAATAGGAAATAGTAAATTGTAGGTTTGAAATTATAGGAGCTCATTGAAAATAAACAATACTTTAAAATTCATTCTGAATCACTATTGAGGTGGTTGTGTAAAAAGTTAAAAAAAGCAAAATGTGTGTCTAAGATCTCGGTCATACTGAACAAATTAAAATTCATTAATATTGTGTATACTTTTCAAGTCTTCATATTCCATCTTCAGCAGGTGTTTAGGTACTAGTACCTGATCAGCTGCTGTAGATGGAACAAGAAGTTCTTAAAGGCCTACACGATTTTAATGAATTTTAATTTGTTGAGAATGACTGAGATCTCAGGTACAAGTTTTACTATTTAATTTTTATTGAAAATAATACTAAAATGATAGACATCAATACAAAGGAGATGCAGATGATACATGTAATAGTAGAACTTAGAAAATATTGAAAAGAAAAAAAAAGAAAAGAAAAAAATGAAATTGTAGGACATAGAAAATTATATTGAAAAAACCAGCAAATATAAAATTGTAGATGGAAAAAGCTGCACATAAACTAGCGTGAAATATTTTCAAAGTCCTATAGAACAACAGTGCGCATGCACCAGAGTTTATAGAGCCAGCGATAACCCACAATTCGAACTACATATCGATTATCATCCTCGACTACTATCCGTTGCTATAAAATTTAAGTGACAAATATTTGCAATAAATCCCCAAATCTATGTTTAAAAAAATATATTAATAATATTAAAATTACCGAACGTTTATTCAAATAGGTGTACACTTACTTATCACTCCCTAACGCTGATCCAACTAGTGATAACTAATAACAGCGATAGAAAAATCATAAACTAAGTAATATACTCTGGAGAAAATAGCAGTTAGCATCTCAATATTGTCTAACAATGTCATTATATTGTGATTTGCATATTTACATAAATACTTCAAAATTGTTTAATAATGTTATAAAACTTGTTTGAAAAAGTTTAAAATATTAAATTATATTAGTAAATACAGAAAATGAGCTATAATTTACAATATAACTGAAAAATCAAGCGCTAGTAGAAAGTGCAGTTGAGCCATTGTAGATTTAAATTGTAGTAAGACTTCAAAAATAATATTGAGATGAGGTATGTCAATATGAATGAGATACAGATGACGAATTGTTATAATATAGACACTAACACGTTATTTGATACAATTTTGGATATTGCAGAGCTCTGTAGCATGAAAATTCATGCTAACAATAAATAAATATATAAATAAATAAAATGTGTAAACACTTGTGCATTTTTAACCCATTTCTTCAACACATGTTTGAGATTTTTTTTGCAAAGATTGGACATACTGGTTTTCTTTGTCACAAATAATGTACTATCATCTACTAGAAATTTCATAACCATTTACGACATAGTATTTCAAAATCTTAACTACTTACGCAAATTTATTTGAATAATAAAAACTGTATTGAACACTCCTCAGTGTCCTAATTAATCCTCTTAGACAAGAATAAAATAAAAATGGGTATAATTTAACATTATTATCTTCCCATTTCACATTTTTCATTCACTATTGCAATATTAAACACTGACATCAAAGAAAGGAATCAAAATCATGAAGAAATCCACCCTGTGCAGGATAAGGATCACAAACAGCAGACTGCTATTTCACAAAGCACCAGGTCTACCAACAACCATAGATCAAATCCCTGCAACAAGCGCTTAAAACTTATACATGAAGTAGATTTGTCTCCAAATAAATACCAATCGTAGAGTCTCAAAATTACATATCCCAAAGTCTTCTTATGTCTCAATCTTGCTATGATTAGGTGCACCCTTTTGTGGTTTATCGCTGAATAAGTACAATATAGTTTAAGATAAAACGTCCATTCTCTATTTTCAACTTAGAACATAATAAAGAATCTCTTTTTTTTTACTTTCAAATTGTAAAATACCATCATAACCAAATTCCTTCAAAATAATTCTAAATCTACTGAACTTAATGTGCACAGTACTTGTTATGTCTGTGTCACTGACAATCTTTCTCAGATATTTTTAGGAATGTTGTTTTTAATATATAAAAAAACTCATGATTCCCTTACCGTATCGGGGTAATTTTATGTTATGTCACTTTACAATTGTTGTCAGGTTGAGGGATTTATCACACGGCGTAGGGAATTTTCACATCGAAAGGAAATGTTTTGTAGAGAAATTCTCTTTCTACTTTTATTTAACATCGCACAGCCACAGCGTTGTTTTATTAAAATTTAATTTACCGTAAATTATTTCTTTCTCTATGCTTCCACTAGTGAAACCTGAAAGGTACCTTCGGGTATTAGAAGGCTCCCCCGTCCGACACTCAATGTGAGCCTTGCGTGACGACAGCCTTTGCCCCCAAACAAGCGACCGGTACTCATTTCCATTAGAGGCTGAGTCGATCCCAGGGCCATGGTGCCGCCATAAGGTTTGGTCAATTTAAAAATCCTAACCACTGACACTTGAATCCTCAACCTTCCTGCTTATAGCATGTTGCCTTAACAACTATTCTACAACATGCCCCTATTCCACTAGTACTATATTTAATAGATGTTCTGCATTAATAGATGAAAACTTTTATCTGCATTGTTAAGTAAAGTAAGTAAAGTGATCCCACAACAGGCCCGGAGGCCCTTGGGGTAGTAGGAGGTTAAGGCTCCCACTTTTTCTAGACAATCAGCACTTTTTGTCAGCCGGGTTGTCAACCCTGCATGATGGCCGCCTTTACCTCCAGAACAAGCATCTGGTACTCATTTCCGTTAGAGGCTGAGTCGACCCCAGGACCATTGTGCTGCCAGAGGGTTTGGGTCAGTTTAAAAATCCTGACCCAATGGGACTTGAACCCTCGACCCTCCGGCTTGTAGCTTAGTGCCTTAACCACTACGCTATGGCGATGTGGCAAGAATGGGGAATGGAAACTTCTTGTAGAAAATCAATGGTAAAGAGAAAAATTTTTGCCTGAGCCGGGAATCAAACCCGAACCTTTACCTTTCCGTGCTTATGCTCAGATCACTGAGATAATCCAGGCTTCATTCCCATCCAAGCAGAAATCCTTCCTTTACCTTACTCTACTGGTCCCACATTCAATTGCAATGAATCCTCATTCACAAATACACAATGAATGGCTTCTACCTGAAGAAGACATGAAGGGACTCCATACAGCTATAGCATTATTTACTAAATTAATATTGAGAAGCTAAAGCTATTACTATGATAGAAATAAGTAAATTAATGAACACAATTAAATTATTGTAAATCAATGGCAAAGAGAAACATTTTTGCCTGAACCGGGAATCGAACCCCGAACCTTTAGCTTTCCATGCTAATGCTCTAAGCACTGAGCTAATCCAGGCTTCATTCTCATTCAAGCAGAAATCCTTCCTTTACCTTACTCTACTAGTCCCACATTCAATTGCAATGTATCATCATTCACAAATACACAATGAATGGCTTCTACCTGAAGAAGACCTAGAGGGAAAGTGTTCAATAGGTAGGCCAAGAATGAGGTGGGAGAATAATATTAACCATGATAAAAGGGGAGGTAAATTACACAGGGGATGATTGAAAAACATTAGCTCAGGATAGGGATGTATGGAGAGCTTATATGACATGGGCATGAACCTACAGTGCCAGTGAGTTGTTTATTTTAAATTGCCTAATTTATATAGGAAATGCGCTCTAAGATTCTTCTGAGAAATGAACAAAGTAATCACTCTCTGGTTGAAAGAAGGAATCTCTGCATTCATATCTGATGCTTCATATTTTTATTAATTTAAATTCTTACAGATAAATATTTCAAAACTGTTGTGCTCATTAGTGTTCAGCTGGATTCATCTCCAAATAATATACATACAAAACACAAAAAAGACTTCTTCTCCGCACTTACAAAATAGCAGTGATTTTCTTTCAAAACAAATAAGTCACAAATTTTCAACTTTGTATCTTGTAGTTTTGACGAAGTTTAAAATCATGAGTGCTGCTGACTGCCTAACCTTTCCATTCCCAATTTTTCTTCTATTGATAATATTGAAAATTGTTGTTTCAGCAGTGTATCTACTATATCATAATGGCAGAAAAAAATACCAACTAAAAGATTGTAAAATCATACAAACCTGATTTTCACAACTAGCATCTATCAACATTCATTGCTCAATGCAAACTGAAAAGGCGAATAGTTTAAAGCTAAAGTAAACCATGTGTAATTTTCTACAAGATCACATTGTTCTGTGAGGAGCAGTACATGTTAACTTGATATAGTAAAGTGAGAGGAAGATAAACACAGACAAGTGAAGGACAGCACTAGTTGCCTAGTCCCACTTTGCATAAAGTGTTCCTTTGTGATGAGGTTGTCAAAATTAACTACAGACTTGACATTTTCCGGCATGTTTGATCCAAACAATTTTTCTTCAAGTTTACTGAACTCCCGAACAAACAACTATAACACTGTAATTACTATTTCAAAATCAGCTCTACCATCAGACATTTTTAACTTGGTGCTTTCTTTTGATAATGGAATTTGATTAATGTATTTAAATTTTCATTTAGTGTTATTGAATCAAATATAAAAAACAATAAGAATAATTGAAAATACAGTATCAAGATAAAAATATTAAATAGGTAAAATATTTAAGTGTGATTGAGCCTCATTATCCTTTAATAATGCATAGCCCCTAATCTATATATATGTCCACTGCTGTGGTCTCGAGGTAGCGTGCTGCCTTGTCACGCAGCAGGCCCAGGTTCGATCCCCGGTCGGGGCAGTTTTTCTGGGTGGGGTTTTTATCAGGGTTTTTCCTCACCTGTAAGACAAATGTCAAAACTTTAAGGCCCAAACAGTCCCCGAAATCATATGGCCATCATCATCATCATCATCCATATCATTATCATCATCATCCTTCACCAGTGTGGAAAGCAACGGGAAGCTACCACACCTACAATTCCCTAGTAAATCTGCAAGCACAGCATGAAAAATGCTATGATTGCAGTGAAGGACCTGCCTTTGGGCAGAATTACTGTGGATGGATATATATACGAATGTATGTTTTCTGTCCTTTATAGACTTTAACACTTTCCGATCCGATTGAGGGTCTTTCCACTTTTCAGCAGTTGCCCTTTTACCAGCCGGCTGCTGGCCCTTCACATCCACATGTGTCAATCACAGAGGTAGATGATCAACAGCCAGTGTAGGAGTGACATGTGGTTAGCATGTCGAGTCCCCCAGCCGTTATAGCTGGTTCCTCAACCTGGAGCCGCTACTTATTGTAGCTACCCAATTGCCTCACGATGCTGGGTGGGCACCGGTCCCATACTGGCCGAAATACCATGAGAAAATTTCTTCCCCCATGGAGACTCGAACCAGCGCAAGTCCTGTAGCTCTGCGCCAAGGCTTCCTACCTTAACCGCTCGGCTGTTATTTTAACACAGTTCCAATAATGAATCATATTATAATATTATGATATTGTGAAAAGAAAAATTATTGTCTGAACCAGGAAACGAACTGTGGGCCTCTAATTCTACATACTAGTGTGCAGCCCACTACACCATTACAGACTTGGTACAAACATTAACAATTCTTTCCACATGTACAAAATGAGAATTATAGATTTGTATATGTGGAAAGAATAGTTAATGTTTGTACCAAGTCTAGAATGGTGTAGTGGGCTGCACACTAGTACATAGAACTAGAAGTCCATGGTTCGATTCCTGGTTCAGACATTAATTTTTCTTTTCACAATATCATTATAACTTTATAGACTTCTAAACCATTCAACCGATCTTCATGAATATTTGTATATACAGATTTTCAGATGCAGTGAGTGTTTAGCTATTATCTATTATGTTCTAAAATCATTAGGTGCAGGAGTTCACCTGAAACGAAAATTTAAAAATCGCTCTAGCAATCGTAAATTTCAATGTTTCACAATAAAACTTGGAATATTCTATAAAATAAACCGAGGTATGTATTATCCAAAAATCAAAAATATCTGACCATTAAAAGTGCGGGTTTGCCTGAAATTTGAAATAAAAAATTTACTCTAGCAACCGCCATGTTTGGTTTGTCGCAGTGAATACCATTTAATTAATTAACCCTCAATATTTAATTTATTCAAGCATAGCAGCGCATACCGGTTATTAACTAGTTCTACATAAAAATCTGGGCTGTACTTAGGAAGTAAGGTATCTCAAACTATTAATTTCTATTGATTTATATTAATACCACGTCATCATCATCATCCAGAGATTAAGTCTGTTGGCTCGTTCCAGTTTCATGAAAGCTAGAACTGTTAAAATTGTTCAGACTATCTTCTGTGTGGGCATCCAACATTTCTCCTTCCGTGCAGTTTATAATTTAGCAATAATTTTGGAAATCTTCCTTTTGGCATTCTATCAATATGTTCTTTCCAGTCATTCCTATATTTAATTATATTTAGTTCCTTTCTTATATCTTCATTTCTTTTCTTATCCAGCAGAGTATATCCTGCTATATTTCTTAAAAATCTCATCTCAGCTGCTTCCAATCTTTGTTCTTGTATTTTAGTGATCGTCTAACATTCTGATCCATACATCAAGATAGGAACAGCCATTAATACCACATATAAATTTAATTCCTTTAATACAAATGAAAATGCCAACTACAGAACTATTGGTTCAATTTTTAACAAATTAATATTTACAGTGAATTGTGAATTGAGACTTTAGCTTCAAATAATCCAATATTGTTCTTGCTCCCTGAGTTTGTACAAAATCTTACATGCCATCTGCCATTTAATCTAAAGAATATCTACTTAACTTTTACAACTGCCACATGATCATAGAGGAAGACAGAAGGGAAGGAAAAATGTATTTATATTCTGTACATTTATTAATATTTATTACATAAATATTATCAGTCTTCATATATAAATTTCATCTTAATATAGATGAGACAATTTTCTCATATAAATTTACAATATGAATCAAGAAATTCTGGAAATGAAATGAAAATAGAAGTCAGTTTTACATTTACAAATAACTCATACAAAAAACTAACCAAAGTTGACTAACATACAAAACTTTCATTTTTCTGGATATACATTTAAATCCTAGTTCCAGGTAAATATTTATCTTTCCAATGGCATTATTTTCCTCTCAGGTTTCCAAAAACAACTCATAAAAATTGCTGGTACATTACACATTGTTTAGGACAGATCAGTGGAGGTTTTAAATAACATTTCATTGGGTGACTTACATTAGTTTGTTTCATATACTGCTATCTTCAAGAGAAAATATCATAAATACAAAAACCAAAATTTAGAGAAAAGGCAATATATATATATATATATATTGAAACTTTAGACAATTCTAACATTGCCAAAAAATTAATAGAAGCTATAAAAACATTATACAAAGGATCTATTTTGAAAATAAAAATTGGAAATCATATAATAGAGGGATTTACTATTACAAAACGTTTAAGGCAAGGTTGGGTACATAATAAATTTCAAAATTATTTGAGAAGTTTAATATTAAATTAGCCCCAAAAAATAACTACAGTTTAAATAAACTAATAAAAACCAACAAAAATGAAAAAACTGATAAAAATAAAAAGTCAGGAATATATCAAATTGAATGCATGGGTTGTGAAAAGATATATATAGGGAAAACAAAAAGAAACCTAAAAATTAGAACCAAAGAACACATAAGAAATATTAAAAATGGAGAAATTGAAAAATCTGCAGTTGCTGCTCATGTTTGGTCTGAAAAACATAATATAAATTCAGACACTAAATTATTAAAACAGTTAGAAAATACAAAAGAGCTGACTATTTGGGAAAAAATTTATATTCAGAAGAACAGAAACAGAGTTATGAATTTTGATATTCCGATGGAGGGTGACCTTGTTTGGAGGTTCTTTGGCCAACCACAGGATGGAGCTGACATCGACATCCAGGTGGTGCAACATAAATAAAACCAGTCTGGGAAAGCTGACGATAAAACAGAATTGTTTTGAAACATGTCCAAGAACAAATCAACATTAATATTGAGGTAAGATGTCGAGACCAAAAATAATATAATTGCAGTTTATCTCCTATTCTATTAAAAATTTATCTTGAAAGAGTACTAAGAGACTGGAGGCAAAAATGTCAGAAAATGGGCATACCAATCCAAAATACACATGTATATTCACTAAATTTTGCAGATGACCAGGTATTAATAGCACAAGACCACGATGACATAGAATATATGGCTAAAAAACTAAAAGAAAAATATGAAAAATGGGGACTTTATATGAACATTGAAAAAACTAAATATCTGTGTATAGGAGAAGAAATGGAAAATATAAATTTCAACAATGGAGAAGAACTAAAACCTGGTATTGAATGCACTTATTTAGGAACAAAATTAGACCATTCAGGCGATAACACAGTGGAAATTAAAAATAGAATCGCACAAACAAAACAAGCAATAAATGCTTTAAACTCTGTTTGGTGGAGCAAAAATATTACAAAAAATAGAAAATTACAAATATATCAAACCATAATTCAGAGCATTTTAACATATGGTGCTGAAGTCTGGCAAATTCCTACCAGGGAAATGAAAAGAATTTTAAGTACAGAAATGGATGTTTTAAGAAGATCAGCTGGAAAATCTAGAATGGATAGAAACATGAAATAAAGAAATAAGGGAAATTATGGGTGTACAAGAGGAGCCAGACATCATAGACATTATAGAAAATAAAAGATTACAGTGGTATGGCCATGTCAAAAGAATGCCAGAGCAAAGATTGCCTAAAATTGTTATGGAATGGATCTCATTAGAAACGAGGAAGAGAGGAAGACCGAAGAAACTTGGATAGAAGGGATACAAGCAGCTATGAATATCAGAGTATTGGAGGAAGATCAATGGATGGACAGAGAGGAATGGCATTTGGTTTCCGGAAGATGGCGGCAGATGCCATGATACCAGATGATGAAGATAATATAGGCCCTATATATATTGTTGATTTAAAACATTTTTTATACTTTTTTTAACCAAGTGATGAGTAGGATTGAAACTTAACTGATTACTCAGAATTTGGCCCTAAATTTCACAAAAATTAAATTTTTTATTGAAATTTACTGTTTTACCAATAATAGTTTTATCTGCAATTACCCTTGTGCAGCAAATATTGATTATGCTTTAAGAGATGTTAAGTGCATAATGACGATAGACCTAACTGCTACTGTTTTGAATTAAATATGGCCTATAATAAACATATCTAATCTTCTACTATGGCATAGCTCATTGTTGAGCCATAGCCTCTCCTTTGTTAGGAGTTAATTTTTAGTTACCTTATTTGCTAATAGATATCTTGAATGGCATGTGGTCAACACATTGACTCTATGAGACATCTAACAGGCAACTAAGGTATTACTAGGACGTTGAGGTCGGTAAATTTTGCTTAGAAGCCTTTTTATTCAGGCTTAAGGGTCTTTTATGAGCCTGAAAATCTTCAGACTCAGGACCCATGGCTTAAAGTCCCTCCATAACCCTTGGGATCAGAGGAAAGGTAAAAACATATCTAAGGAATATGGAAATTATTTATTTAAGTAAAATTGTATTTCCTCACTGAAACTAGAAGATTATGAAATGAGGTAATAAAATTTTACTTAAATAAATAATACCTCATAGTCTTAATTCCTAAAAAAGTACTGGAATTTATTGTTTCCAGACAAGTCATCTGTTGGCTAAAGGTAATAAAAGTAATAATAATAGTAATAAATTAATCTATGGGATAATAGCTCTAAAAAGCTAAGGCAATTGAGATGGTTAGCAGAGTCAGAATTCCTCAACTGTAATCTTATTTTTTCTTAACCAGATTTTATTACTTCTCCACTCAATTAAAGGGTACCTACTCAATCATACTCATGTTGGCACAGAAGCCTATTAAATAAAACTTTCTATAGTATAACCAACAACTGACTCATGGAATGCCAAATAGATATGCTAATTTTTGCACCAAGGGCAGTCTGGAAATAATTCTGGAGAGAAAAATATTCAATTGGGTAGGTTTTGAAACAAATTTCTAGCTTTATGTGCAGCCTCTCCACCATGGAACTACTTAAGCATATCTCCTGAATGGCCTTTGTTCAGAAGATATGCCTAAGTAGATAATGGTTATGCTTGAAGCTAAAGATCTATGGTTCAAATTCCAGCGATAATGCAAAATTTTTTCTATGCATATATTATAAACTAAAGAAGTTGGACTACAGATATAAGTCTCTGGAAAAATGCATGACTTTTTTAAAAATATAATAAGATTATTTAAACTAAATGTTTCTCAACTATTTTAGGAAATGTCACTATGAGGTATAATTAAAAATTTAAAATAAATTAAAAAAAAAACAACACAAGAGGAAAGAAAAATTAATGAATTTTGAAATTCCTGGGGAAGTTAATTTGATTAGGAGGTTCATCGCTCCACCAACAAATGGATTAAGAATCAATGCTCCTGGACAACATAAAATTGGTCATGAAATTACTGATGATGAACCCACCTAGGTTTTGAAACCAGTGTAATTAGAAGATGGGATAAAAGGTGAGGTGAACAGAATTTATTTTAAATTTTAAATGTTTCTGATTTATATTATATTTTTTCACTTGATTTTAATGAAAAAGCCAGTAATTTTCTGACATTTCATTCATCTTGGAGTATTTTTTTTAAAACTCCACTAATGTAAAAGTAACACACTTTAACATAATTCTCACAAGGGAACTGTCATCTATTGCATGCCGAAACTTACCTTGAAATTTCTGTAACAGAAGCATTGTGATGTATGAAGGCCATGTCCAAAAAATTATCTACCTTTTTAACTGCAAGTCACAGAAATCAAAACTAGAATCCAGCAATGGCAACCTACTATATGGAGCAGAGGAACTTCCTGCATTACTAAGAGTGAAGTGAAGTGAGGCAAGATGCAGCTCAGACGGCATGTAGTGATGGTTATCCAATCTACCAATTCACAAGTTGTATTACTTCCCTATAATTGAAATGAGAGATTTGGCTCTGGATTTTAATGCCTTGCAGTTAAAAACAGCAGATATTTTTGGACATGGACTTAGTACATCACAGTGCTTCTCTGGAAAAAATATCAAGGTAGGTTTTGGCATGCAATTGTTGACAATTCCCTTGTCAGTAGTTTATTTAGATGAATTCCATGTAAAGTTTGACATAATAGATGAAAATTAAAGTTTCTTACTTTCTTGCCAAAATGGTATATGGACTATTAAAAAGAATTTTAAGTGTTTACATTCCAAAATATTGTAAATATGTAAAAAAGAATTGTTATATATTTTAATTAAGGTCCTCACACCACACAGGAGCATTAGCTGTTACCTCAGTCATTTTTATTTTGTGTAATTAGTGACTGAAGTTTATGAGAACATACAACTCACAATATGTATTTTGCAACTTCTCCTATAGACCCCCATTCACAATTGCTTGTTGAAATAGCATTGAAAACTTCACAGAGATTATTTTACTCTTACTTTGTAAAACATTATGTCATTCTACAGTTACATCAATTACCAATATAAAACCATACATTTTAAGTACAATTATTAAAGATAGAAACTCCATATTTTCTGTTAAGGGTAGCCATGAGTGAATTTTGAAACTCCGAAACTAATAGAGGTATTTTTTCAAATTTTTACCACAGATGTCTACCTGTATGAATAATATTTATGATAAATTTCAAGTGATTTGTTATATTAGTTTGCAAGTTACATTATTTTTTCTCTTTTTTATTTTAATTAATTATAATAGTCTCTTGCAGTACAATTTTTAATATTTTGTTAGGATATTAATTATACTCATTGTTTCTAAATTTGCATTGGATTTTTCTGTGCTGTTAATACTTTTGAGAAAAAAAAGTTTTTTAACTGATTTTCCATGTTGGCAGAAATCGAGATAAATATGACAATATAAAAAATCATAACTCATGAGCATTTTGAGTATGATTAAAATCCAATGTAATTTTGGTTCTTTGTATTCTTACAGATAAATGCTGAAAATTTCAGTTGAATAAGGCAAAAATTGCAGTGCATGGAACTTTTTTTAAATGGGCATTGCGCTTGAAAAATACGCTTTGAGAAAAAAGGCTACAAAGTTCTTCATGCTTCTGACTGCTTTAATAACATACAGTTCCAATTTCTGTGTTGAAACAAATATTTCTTTTGGATATTTGTGCTAAAGTGTATGGTAGAGACTCTCATTACTGTTTTGGGTTTTTCCTTTTGTGCCTCTCTCCAATATAATACATCTAATGCCAATCTTTGATATATTGGTATCATTTTGCCACTAGTTCTGGGGAGTTTAAAAATGGCTGCCAGGGCTTTAATAATGGCAAAATAGTGATAAGTTATATATTTTCTTGAACAGAAGCTTAGGAGAATCTTATGAGAGATAAAACACAAAATGTGTGTTTTGGTCAATTTTCACTCAAAATTCACTCATGGCTACACCTGAAACCTGCATATAAATGTTTTGAAGAGAAACAGTTGTGTCCTACTATCTGAAGACTAACAAAAATTAAAATTTTATTTTATTTTGTTGCAATTGTTATGCCAGTTATCATGGAATTCGCCCCTATACAAATTTAAGAATTTACAAGTACTCCCTCAAAAAATAGACTATCTATATTGTTAGTTCATCCTTTACAACATCTAATGTGTATGGTAATTGTAAATGTAAAGTCAACTTAACTGATCAAATAATCTGTAAAATATGTTAGGCTTACAGATTCAAATGAAAATTTTCTTGACTATAATGAAAAGTACATATTATGTAATAGCATCATGAAATCAAATTTTGAACTGAATAAAATGTACCATAGAGTGATCTTGCATTGATATAGCAAACCTCCTTATCCAAACCAATAACAGGTTGGTACAATGTATTAAATAAATTCACCTAAATACTAAAACCTTACCTCATTCATTGTTCAATGATTGTATCATAAACTCTCTGGTCTGTGCTTTTGTTTTCTTCTCTGAAAAAGAAATTGAATAAAACTTTATTTTCTGCAAAAATTTTAGCTTGTATCTAAAAACTAACCATGGACAAAATGAACTGATGTTTAGATTATATAATTTAATAAACACACAATTAATTTGTTTAAATTAAGAAAACAATGCACAATTAAACAATATACAAAAGTGGATAGAATCTAATTTAAGAAAGAAAAATTAACATTTGAACTGGGATTTAAACCCTGGACCTCTCGTTCTCCGTATGAGTGTGCTGTCTATTACACCATTCATTGAAAATATGAACCTTTAGCACTAAAAAGTAATGTATAAATTCTCAATAAAAATACTTCTGAATAGAAGATGTCAGTTGGCATGATGGTAGTGACAGCTATTAGCCATTGGACAAACGAGAATTGTATAAGTTGAAAGAAATTCTCTATGGAAAGAAATATTAATGTTTGTATCGTCATTTGAATGGTGTAATGGACAGCACACTCGTATGGAGAACGAGAGGTCTAGGGTTTAAATCCCAGTTCAAATGTTAGTTTTTATTTCTTAAATCAGATTCTATTCAGGATTGGAAAATGTTAATTGAAATAAAAATATCGAAGATATACAGAAGTATTCAATTTTCTGCATATATTTCATAAAAACAAACAAATGGAATAAAGTTCCTAAATAATATTAACAAATAAATAAATACTATTAATAAATAAGACTGGTATATATATTATAAATTTGACCCCAGGAATGAGATACGAGACTAGAGGAAGAAAAAGATAATGTGACATGTTATTTAAAGAATTAGAAAGCAGTGCCATTTTCTTCATGTGTAGATTAAATTAAGACAGAAGCAGATGGTCAGGGTTGCTAATTAGTAGGGCCTATTGGATTCATCAAGAGTCTCTAAAATTGTAAGTTCAAACCTAAACTAATCAATGGATTCAAATTTATAAAATCAGAATATACCAAAGAGAGAGACTCACAAAATAACAGATGTCACAGCAATCAAAGATATTACAAACTCTAACATGAATAAATAATTAAAAAGAAAGAGAGAGAAGACCAGATCTTATGAAGAAATGTCATTTTACTCAGCTGAAAACAGATCCACCCTTAACTCTGCCTATGGGAGGAACCTGGGGACCTCCTTTAAGTGTCTCAGATGACTGGTATAATGGTCTTGGTGGATACATCTGTTCTGTGTAGATATATCTATTAAATACCAAGTAATGCCTTAGTTGGCAGGTTCGACATGCTTACACAACCAATAAATCCTATCCCTAAGGGAAGGGTGAGGAGGTTTTCTTGGCTAAGATACGGTAACCCTAACAGAAGAGTCCCTGGTCCTCCAGCCTAAAGATAAATGCCAGACTGATTTACGGAAATGACTGAGCAAACAAAATAAGGTCTTGAATTTGGCTACCTGGTATACTTTAAGTTTAAATACACTGCTCAAAAAAATTAGGGGATATTGTAGAATAACCTATTAAGACTATGTTTTTAGGAACAGTATTAGATGCAATCACTTTCTATTACTCCAAAAGAATGTCAACAAGAGTTTGAAGTCATTACGTAACCTCTGTACCACACCAGATGTCAAAGAGATCCTGATTAGGAATATGGCAAACAAACAAAGCAACATTAACATGGGTGAAAATGTTTCTTTAGTATGGTGTATGGTCTCCTCGAACGGCCAGCACTGCCTCACACCTGTATGGCATTGATGCAATGAGGTTAGCAATGAGTTCTTGGGGGATACGTGGCCACTCTTCCATAAGAGCAATGTGCAGCTCTGGAACAGTTGTGGGAGGTGCTGGTCTGCCTGCAATGCACCTGCCTAATGCATCCCACACATGCTCAATCGGATTTAAGTCCGGGGAGGAAGCTGGCCATTGCATACGCTCGATACCCTCCACTTCCAGCATGTCGTCCACCAAGCCAGCTCTGTGGGGTCGTGCATTATCGTCCATAAAAAGAAAAGAATCACCTATGGCATCAGCATAAGGCACGACAAAAGGTCGGAGAATCTCATATCTATACTTTACCGCAGTCAAAGTACCACCTTGGATAACGTAGAGGTCCGTACGTCCACCATTACTGACTCCTGCCTACACCATCAATCCACCGCCACCATATGGGGATCTTTCACGTACAAAAGCTGGATTGTTTCGTGTCCCTTTTTCTCTCCAGATGAATACACGCCGACTATCACATTCCAAGTTGAATCGCGACTCATCAGAAAAAAGAACTGATCTCCATTCAGCATGCCTCCACCCACGATGTTCCTCCGCCCAGTTTCTGCGATCTCTACGGTGTTGTGGAGTTAACCTGGTACACACCATGGGCCTACGGGCATAGAGACCACTTCCATGCAGTCGATTACGGACAGTTTGAGTTGACACCCTGCATCCTGTTGCTGTTTGAAGTGTATTTCGCAGTTGAGTTGCATTCAGCTGTCTATTCCGACGGGCTGTTAACAAGAGGTAACGGTCATCCCTTGCTGTTGTTGCCCTTGGTCGACCTTGTCCGGCTCTTCTGTGAACAGTATGTTCTTTGAAAATGATTCCAAAGACTGGAAATCACGCTTTGAGACACCCCAATGGCTTGTGCCACCTCTTGTTGTGTCTGTCCAGCTTCCATCCTTCCTATGGCCCTCCAAGCCATTGGTTCAGGTAAATCACGTTGTCGAGGCATTACTGTCCCTAAGGCAAGTCATTCACTAACTGAAAACTGGACTGAATTTAAAAACAGCAACAAAACATTCACCTCCACACCACCCTTTCACATCAACAGTGCAGACACTGCCCTCTGGTGTGGCACCGAGGTTACGTAACAACTTCAAACTCTTGTTTACATTATCTTGGAGTAATAGAAAGTGATTGCATCTAATACTATTCCAAAAAACATAGTCTTAATAGGTTATTCTACAATATCCCCTAATTTTTTGAGCAGTGTAGAAGTGGAACACTAAAGATATTAAAGGACAAATTACGAAAGTATAAGTACATTGATTGGAATTGTTAGATCATGTTTTGTGAATGGAAAACACAAAGGTAGTCAAAACCTTTTGAATGAGGAACCAGAAAGAGAGGAAGAGTGAGATTGCGATGGATGGATGATGTGGTGGAGGACTTTTGATTGATGGGAATTATGAAGTGGAGAAGTAAGGCATTGAATAAACAAGAATTGGCATTTGTCTTAAAGGCTGCCATGGCATACTGAAAGGACTCTAGGCCATCATTTCCCAACCTGTGGTTTGCAAATTTCAAGGGGTTTGCCAAAACTTTTCCATAATGGCGGGTTTCGAGGTTAAGCCTATTATTGTTTCTTTCATTTTTGCGGCATTGGCACAATAATAATAATAATTGGATTCACAATCCTTTGAAGAGTCAACAATTTTAGAATCTATGATGATCTTGTAGAAGATTTCCGGGCTGTTGGCAGTGGTCTTGAGGCTTGTAGTTCCCCAACATTTCGCCTGAGACTGCGTCCGGCATCCTCAAGGGTTGTCTTGAGACTGGCAATTTTGTCGACTACCTGCTCTATTTATACATTTATCTGCGAGCAGGTAGTCGACAAAATTGCCAGTCTCAAGTCAACCCTTGAGGATGCCAGACGCAGTCTCTGGCGAAATGTTGGGGAACTACAAGCCTCAAGACCACGACCAACAGCCTGGAAATCTTCTACAAGATCATCATAGTAACTCCGGTCGTGAAAGCCTAAGTCAATAAATTTTAGAATCCACATTAAGTGTAAATTTCCACTGGTTTTATTACCTTTTTATCCACATATTTGTGTGAAAAGTCGTTTTCTTCATATGCCTTTTTAAAAAATAAATACAGAAACAGACTTTGTGCTGAAAGTGATTTGAGACTTTATTCAACTTCTGTGTTCCTGACTTTAAAGTTCTGTGTCATGGAAAGCAGATGCAACCTTCTCACTGAATTCCAAGGAAGAGGTGAGTAATTACAATGAAAACTTGTATTCATTATTGCAACTAGGCCTACACATTGTGTTACTTTTAAGCCATAATTAGAATAACTTTAGGTTTTAACCATTTAGGATTAAGTTAATTTAAGGGGGGTGATGGATGAAATATTCACCATTTGAGATCAAAATTGACATTTTTTTGTACTAAAAAATAGCCTGTACTCTAATGAATATGTTGGCAAAGTTTCAGAGGCCTATGGCACTTCTAAGTGCCCTAAATTACGTCAGACTTAAAAGGGCTGCAGCAATTAAATACCACCTGCATGCGAATCTTTAAACTTGATTTTCCACACTTTTATTTTCACTGCATTTTTGTACATTCAAAATTGAATGGAATTCAGAAATTTTGTCCTAGAAGGTTCAAATTTTTACTGCATATCCTAAACACAATGGGTAACAAAGTATTGCATGGGTTTCATGATAGAAGTAGTATTTTAAGAAATAAAAAAATAAAATGTATGCAATTATTAATTTTTTTGTTGTTGTAATGAGGTACTTTCCCCCCGCCCTTTGTATTCACATGATAAGCATTCTAATGCATGATGTTTTTCTATATATTTTAGGGGTCTTGTAAAAATAAATCAGACTTTTTACTAAAAATTGTGGAACCCATTTAATTATAATATATGCAAATTTTTAAAAATATAATATTTCATAATTCATAAAATAAATGTCTCACAAGAATGAAACTTAAATACATCATTATGTATCATGCAGTGAATATTTGTACAAAAAATCAAGTCTCTAGCTAAAAAAATGTAGAAAATAGAAGTTTCACCCATCATCCCCCTTAAGGTTATTAAACCTTTTGCTTGGAATTAAATTGTACACATGTATACTGTATGTAGACCTATATTTAAAAGTCAGTGGTTCACCCAACTCAGATCATTTTGTGGAAGGGGTTCATGAGTCAAAAAAGGCTGGGAACTGCTGCTCTAGGCTAAGAAAGAAGAAGAAGATCCATCCTTGGAATTTTGTTCAGTTCCCAACTATGGTTATGAAACTAGTAAGTTCAATGCAACGTTCACTAAGACCTTCCATTAGTTCTTAAACTCATTCAACTGAATCCAGTTCATATCTTTGATTTCTAGTTCTCTAATATTCATTTAAATATTATCCTCCCACCTTTTACCCAATGTTTTCCCAATAAAAAGTTTGAAATCATTTCCATCACTTATTCAAGCTATACGACCTGCCTGTTAAATTTTCAATGTGGTAAGAAATTTCAAATTTTTACCTTCAGTCTAGTGTATGTCCCTTTTCGTGTTTTTTTTTTTTCAGTAATATCTTTTCCATTGGCCCTGTACTTTGCTAACCATAGATCTGTGCTATCTATCTAGTGTGTGGTTTAAAATTAATGCTGCTGATTACAGATGATGAGCCCAGTGAATTCATTGGCTAATCTGTCCTATGGGGGTGTAAGTATTGAAAAAAAGGCAGGAGAATAAAACAATAATGAGGAAAAGAAAGAATAAAATCTAAAAAAAAAAATATTTTTTTCCCCCTTTGTTAAAATATATATAATTTATTTAATTAAAATATGGTTCTGCAGCTAAGACTATTTTTTCTTTATTTTTTTAATGTCTAAATGAATGAAAATTCATTTATTCATTCTTCCCCTAGCATTTTTAAACAAAATTTACATACAAATTATGGCAAAAGTAAAGCAGCCAGAACCTGAATATATAAGCTGTTTATAACATGAAACAGAGAAATCTTTTTACATCTCACCTCACAAAACTTTGAATTTTCACAGGGTCGGTTTCTCGAGCCATTGCTCCTATCCCCGAGTTTTGGCTGAAGATAGGAGTAACGGCTCCAGAAACTGGTCTTGTGAAAATTGCAGAGTTTTATGAGGTGAGATATAAAAATATTTCTTTGATTCATGTTATAAATTGTAAATTACCTCATAATGTTACTTGCTATTGTAACTGTTTTTTTTACTCATAGTGTTACTTACTATTGTAACTGTTTTTTTTTGGACAATGCCAGTTCCTATCTTTGTGACACGATACTCAAGATGACTTCATGATAATTTTGTTATAATATAATTGTAATATTTTAATGTAATCTATAGAAATTTCAGTGACATATCTGCAAACTTCAATTAATTTTAGTGATTGATTGATTTTAAGGTCAAGAATATTAATATTAACTTACTAAGTTGTGTCCACCGCTGTGGTCTCGAGGTAGCGTGCTGTCTTGTCACGCAGTGGGCCCAGGTTTGATCCCTGGTCAGGACAGTTTTTCTGGGTGAGGTTTTTATCGGGGTTTTTCCTCACCCCTAAGACAAATGTCAGGAAAACTTTAAGGCCCAAACGTTCCCCGAAATCATATGGCCATCGCAATCATCATCATTCATATTTATCTTAGATTAAGCTTAGGATTAGGGACTCTCCTGGCGCACCGCAATCATCATCATCATCCATCATATCATCGAGGCAATGTAACCCTGCCAACCTGGGGCATTTGCAAAAAAAAAAGTTTAAGACTAAACAATCTTAAAACCTAACTCAAACATACCACACCAATTCCCCTCTTATCATATTTAATTGACTTGTCCAAGATCAGAGAAATAACATTTTTTTAAGCATTTTATTTAAATACCTTAAGACAGAAAACTATAATGAATCTTACACTCCTCCAACTCCAAGCGCGACAGGCCTAAAAGACCATTGGCTGACCAGCCGGCTGCTGGCCTCTCATCCATATGTGTTAATCATAGAGGTAGACGATCATCCAGCCAGTGTAGGGGTGACATGTGGTCAGCATGTCGGATCCCCCAGCTGTTATAGCTGGTATTCTCAACCTGGAGTCGCTACTTATTGTAGCTACCCAAATGCCTCATGATGCTGGGTGAGCACTGGTCCCATACTGGCCGAAATTCCATGAGAAAAATTTCTTTCCCCATGGAGACCCAAACCGGCGCTAGTCCCGTAGCTCTGCAACAAGGCTTCTTGCCTTAACCATTCAGCTACACTATATGTTGCAATTTAGGACTTTTCCAAAAGGGCTTAAAGGACTTGGAGTGTGAGAGTTTGGTAGAATGTGGTTTACTTACGGATTTTGGATCTGCCGAGCGAAAAATGCCAGAGACTCTTATATAAAAGGAGAATTGAGATCTCTTACATAAATAACTAAATAAATCTTAAACTTTATATTTTATTTCCTAACATAACTTAATACATATATTTAAGTAAATCTATATTTAAGTAAATCCCCACCATCGGTATCTCTACCTTGACGTAGTGGTGGAGCTTGTGAGTCCTAATGACTCCATGAGCCACCCAGGCGGTAGTGTAACTACCAACAGGGCCTCCCATGCCTGGCAGGTCATGGAAGAAGGTCCATACTAAAAGAGATACCCATTGAAGAAAAAGGGCTAGTAACTCACTTCCAAGATGTAAAATTATCAATTACTCAAAGAACATTCACGACCACAACTACGATGGAAGGATGTCACCATACCCCGGACCTGTAGTGAATGAACAAGCAACAAGCTGCCAGCTTTCATGCATAGGGGAAGAAGAAAGAAGAAGAAGAATTCTAACTAAACTAATTACCATAAGAATATATATCCTGCAAATTGGCCTCATGGTTTTTAAAAGGCAGAGAGAGATTGTATACAAATTTCATCCTAATATTACTCTGATGATTCCCATGGTTTGTGGTTGAACTTACAATTTGAAATATTATTTTTATACTCAAAATGTTAGTATTACTCTAACAAAAAGGTACTTTGATTACATTTCTAAACCCTGAAATAAATTAAGGAAAATAATATGTTGACTCACCCATATTGACTTTTGGAACAACAAGACAAGACTCATCTATTTTTGTGGCTCTTATATACTCAACTAACAGTACTATACATTCCTACAGTCTAAATGCAGAGATTTTACAGTTAGCTTCTCAACCTGAATGCCTTTATGTCTCTAAAATAACAACTTACACCCTACATTGGACCTTTATTATAAATCTTAAATTTTAGTTTGCAATCAAATATATATTTAAAATATTTTCTATTCTTTGCAATTAAATATATACCCAAAATATTTCCTATTTGTAACACTACAGAAATCAAAAAAATCTCACTAGGGCACAACACTTTTATTACATTACTCTCTTTTTCTTGTTCATTTGTTTAATTGTTGTTGTTGCAGACAAAAGAAAATGAGAAAGTGAAATTATTATTTAATTTTAGGAAGTTATATTTTTGAGGTTATTTTAATTATATTATTTTTGGTCTGGACATCTTACCTCAATATTAATGTTGATTTGTTCTTGGACATGTTTCAAAACAATTCTCTGTTTTATCTTCAGCTTTCCCAGACAGAAGATAAAACAGAGAATTGTTTTGAAACATGTCCAAGAACAAATCAACATTAATATTGAGGTAAGATGTCCAGACCAAAAATAATATAAGTGAAATTATGTTAAAAAATACTGATTATATGATACGCATAAACATGTGCATAATATTATATGTAGTGGCACACTTTCTTTTTGTATAAATGATAAAAAGACAAAAGAAGAATTGAAGCAATTTAAAGGTATCTTGATGAATCATTGTGATTGTGGTAAGTAAAACATGGTTATAATTTAAGCAAATTATGATAAAAATTTCTATTTGAAGCAAAATATACTAATTTTGCAAAAAGTGTGACATTTCAATTATATTTATAGAAAATAACACAATGTTTTCCCAGTTTCTGTTTGTGAAGAGAAAATCCCAGCTTGAGAAAAAAACAATTTTTTTGTCTAATGCCAACAGATTGTCTTTTATGACATTTCTGGCTTTCTTCCCTGGCATTACATTGCAATCCCATTGTCATTAGTATCTTCACAAAGATACATTATTAGTGGACACAGTAGCATCATCAATGTTAGATCAGTTAGAGGGATAGACTGCAATTCAGATGATCATCTGGTCAGGGTGAAAACCAGACAATGATTATCGCTTATGAGAGGAACAAATGCTAAAGACGATTCTGAAAAATTATAGTTAAACTTCAGAAATCTTGAACTGCAGCATGAATACCACATAAAAATTGCTAATAGATTTGAAATACTGGAATCTTCAGATGCAAATATGGCAGTCAAAGAAGAAACTGATATAAATAAAGAATGGGAGGCTAAAAGAGATACTATTAAAATGTCAGAATCAAAAAGTGTAGGTTTTAAAAAAATATGCAAAACTAGAAATGTGCCAACATTGTAAAGAAAAGAACACTAATAAAAATGAATTGGTTACATGAACCAAATTAAGTAAATTTAGAATAATCGGGTAGCATTAGACAGGAAACCACTAAGTTATTAAAGAGCACAAGGAGAGAATATTCGAGATAGAAAATGAATGATCTTGAAATGAAAGCAAAAAATAGAAACAACATAGAATTATATCAGGAAATTAGGATAAAGAGGGAAGGGTTTCAGCCTAGAAAAACATAATTAGGAATGAAAATGGGGATATGATTTCAGGTTCTAGGATTATATTAAATAGATAGAGAAGTTACTTTAATCAACTATTAAATGAACATACAGGCCAGGATATTGAAGAGGATGAATTACAGACAGCAGAAATGTTAGTCACAGAACCAAGTGCATTAGAAGTTGAAATGGTGATAGAAAAATTTAAGATGTATAAAGCATCAGTTCCAGATGGGATTCCAGTAGAACTGATAAAATCAGGGGGAGGAAAATTGATGGACAAGACATGTCAGTTACTTAATATGATTTGGGAAGAAGAAGCTCTTCCAAGTGAATGGAAAGAATTTATCATCATATGAATCTATAAGAAAAGAGAGAACTGCAATAACTACAGGAGAACCTCCAAATTCTAACAAATATATTAGTATCCTGAAACTCTCTATATACAGAGTGTAAATGAATTATACCGCACAAATTTAACTATGTATAGAGGGGTATTATATAAGCATTTTGAGATAATGAACTAATGGTCTACGAATAAAAAGTCCAAGTTATGATTCAATTTGTAAAATGGTTGGCACGCCACTGATTATTTAAAATAAAAAAAGGAAATAATATGATATAGAGACTGTAACTTGCAACAAGTATGCGCCCTTAGCTCAGTGGTTATAGTAGTCTTAGTACTGACACAAATGAAAGATTGATGCATCACGTTCGAAACTACATACAGTATGTGTACATTTTTTTTCCTTTCTTCCTTTATTATGTATGTACTGTAATAATTTACGTACATAGATTTACTTCTGGTTTAATTGTTTATTCATTATTTTACAGAATACAGTATTGGAATGTCGGTACAGTACATGAGTTTCAAAACTATCTATGTATTGTACAGAAAATTGTTTGAAAGTTTGTAATAATACACATACTGTAGAGTACGATAGGTTTTGCAAATAAAATGTGTAATTGTACTGTACAGTACTTAGATAATGATATTGCAGTGATCACAAGAGTAATAACATGAAGAGATACAGTATATGTACACATGACAAACATAAAGTTCTTGGGAAATAAAAAGCAATACATTTGAGTAAACCAGAAAAAAAGTAAAGCATCTGTAGACTCATTAGAAGGAATTGTTCAAATTGGCCACCTCCATTCTCACAACACAGTGACTAAAGGATTCTCGTACTCCGTTCAAGATACCAGGTGTCTTGTGGATTACATCATATGCTGTGATTATGCATGCAACTAACACTTCATCTGTATCAACAAGGGTCGCATACACCAGTGTTTTCAGGTGTCCCCACAAAAATAATCAAGTGGACAGAGATCTGGAGAGCGAGGTGGCCGCACAACAGATGAACTACCTCTTCCTATATCCAACGGCCAGGATACACTTCATCCAAATGATTTTGCACATTCCGGCAGAAATGGGGAGCAGCATGATGTGAAGAAGAACTTCTTCTAGCAATCTAGGTAGGACGTGCTCTAAAAAGTCTTATAAATGACACAATTTAATCTCTGGAGAAGAAGGTAGGGGCTAATGTCGTGGTCAGAAATTATGCCTACCCACATGTTCACCAAAAATCTCTGCTGGTGACCCCTCTTGAAGATGGCATGAGGATTTTCATAATCCCACACATTACTGTTCTTTCAGTTCAAAACCACCCCATCCATATTAAATATTGCCTCATCAATGAATAACACTGAGGAAAAGAAGAGTGGTGGCTGAAACAAAGCCTAATTACAAAATTGTACTCATTGAGCTAAGTTCACTGGCTGTAAGGCTTGTACTTTGTGCAGATGAAAGGAATAGAACTGGTCTTCGTGCAGGAGTTCCCATACACTTTGATAGTTTGTGCCCATCACACATGGAATAACACGAGTACTAATAGAAGGATCATCTTCCACCCTATGAAGAACATTTTCTTCGAACTCTGCAGTGCAGTGTGTACGTCTTTCATCGGCGTCTACTCTGTTTACCTTCAACGTCCCATGCTCCCAAACACCCATCAACAGACTCCAAGATTATTTGGTGAGGATGGCATCTATTCAGATACTGCTCCGCATACATGGCAGCAGCTCTTACACCATTACCTTGTGCTGCACCATAAATCAGATGCATTTTGGCAAGTTCAGCATAAGATATTAAATATGAAATTGGTACGTGGTAGGTCAGTCATCCTCAACTAAATTATTACACTTTCATTAAGTAGTTCCAATATGGAGGCCTTTCAAAAACAATGTTTCATCTTCTGAATTTTAACCAGTTATTACATAACCTCAATGGTGCTTTAATATGAATTTTAGAAGTGTTAAAAGTTCAGCATAACTGTAAAGATGTTTCATGATGCTTTCATGTATTGCGACTGATACCGAAGTAACTTCTAATCAGATGTTAATGTAATTACCAATATGGGAATAGGTACTGTGTGCATGCCTATACTGAACAAATTTCCGATTGCGATTCCGATTGAGGGTCTTTCCACTTTTCAGCGGTTGCCCTTTTACCAGCCAGCTGCTGGCCCTTCACATCCACATGTGTCAATCACAGAGGTAGATGATCAACAGCCAGTGTAGGGCTGACATGTGGTTAGCATGTCGAGTCCCCCAGCCGTTATAGTTGGTTCCTCAACCTGGAGCCGCTACTTATTGTAGCAACCCAATTGCCTCACGATGCTGGGTGGGCACCGGTCCCATACTGGCCGAAATACCATGAGAAAATTTCTTCCCCCATGGAGACTCGAACCAGCGCAAGTCCCATAGCTCTGTGCCAAGGCTTCCTACCTTAACCGCTCGGCTACGGCGCGGGACACTGAACAAATTTCAATGTCAATATATCACAGTACACATGCAGGGAAAGGAAAAAAAGTGGCATGCCATGATTTGAATAATCAGTGATCAAACTCAAATCCATCGCTTTACCCATTAAGCCACACATTAAGTATACAGATTCTGCGTGTTTCCCTCTGAGCTAAGGCTCTCACTATACTGATGCTACTTTAACCAGTGCAGTGGCATGCAATCATTTGCTAAGTTCGAAATTTTAAGGAATTTGATAATTCAATATTTCATAAACGTTGTTGATGAATTATTAGCAATCATGATCTCGGAATTATTACCAAATCCTAAGTTATTCTAGTATAATTTTCTCTCCTACTTTGCTCTCCTATTTATTTATCGGTATTAATTGTTGATTACTTTGATTCCCTATAACTAGCCCTTTCTCCCTCGTAGACCATTGGTTCCCTATTTCAAATTACTTGTATATACCCCTCTGTAAGCAGTTAAATTTGTGTGGTATAATTCATTTACACCCTGTATTGATGACATAATAGGTAGTCATCAATATGGATTTAGAAGAAACAGGTCTACAATAGATCATATTTTTAGTATAAGACAGATTTTAGAAATGAAATTTGGAATATAATGGCACTATGCATCAACTATATAATGGTACTGTACAACTATACATATAAGGCATACAATTCAATTAACAGGGAGAAATTATACAGTATCCTGCTGGAGTTCGGAATTCGTAAAAAGTTAGACTTATTCAAATGTGTCTAAATGGCACAAAGAGTAGGCAAACAGTTTTTGGATACTTTTGAAGTTCACAGTGGTTAATGCAAGGAAGTGCACTATCTCCTCTACTATTCAGTTTTATTCTACAGCAAGCCAATAAATCTTGAGGATGAAGAAGGCCTACAACTCAATGGTATTAATAAGTTGTTAGTTTATGCTGATAATGTAGTATTATTAGGCGATACTGAGGAGGCACTAAGGGCCAACATGCACTCTCAGGTGAGTAACACTAAGAAACTGGGACTGGAACTGAACATCAATAAAACTGAATATGTGGTCACACACAGAAATACATTATATATTGCAAATGGACAGTTAATGATAAATGAGGGAAATTTTGAAGTGGCTGAATTCAAATAACTAGGAACAATAATTACAAATGTGAATGAGTTGCACAAAGAAAGAAATGAAATGTAAGCCCAATTCTATTATGCATTACAAGGATTCTCTTTGTCCCAGATACTCTAAAAAAATGTTAAACTCCTAGTTATATGGATGTGAAACATGAACTCTTATTTTAAGGGAGGAGAAAAGATTACAAGTATTTGAGAATAAAGTTCTAAGGAAAATTTTTGAACCAAAGAGAGATGAACAGACAGACAAATGGAGAAGACTATGTAACAGTGAGCTGCATGATCTTTATAGAAAACCATTTACACCAAGAACATATAGTGCAAGGGGCAGGACATGTGGCACAAATGGGGATTGAAAGAAGGGCATGGAAACTTCTTGTAGAAAACCAGAGGAAAACCGCCCAATTGGCAGACCAATAATTAGGTGGAAGAATAACATTAACCATGAATTGAGGGAAGTGGAGTATACATTATGTTAAAATGGCAGATTAATTAAAATAAACATTTAAAATAAATAATAAACTGTTGGATACAATATTATTTGCTGATGATGAAGTAGTGATTTCCAGTTCAGAAGATTATCTACAAAGAGCTATTTTTAATTTGGAAAAAATAAGTGCCAATTACAATTTAAAAATTTCAAAGACTAAAACTAAAATTTTAGCATTTAAACGGCATGATACCTTAAGAGCAAAAATAGTAATTGATAATAAAATTTTAGAGCAGGTGAACAGTTTCAAATATCTAGGTTTCAATTTATCATACGTTAAAATTGAAGATATCAGTGACAAAATAAATAAATTTAATCTAATGTGTGGCACTATTAAAAGAACCCTTAAAAACACAAGAAAAGAAACAAAAATTAAATTTTATAAAGTAATGGCTGTTCCTGTATTGATGTATGGATCAGAATGTTGGATGATCACTAAAAGACAAGAACAAAGATTGGAAACAGCTGAGATGCGATTTTTAAGAAATATAGCAGGATATACTCTGCTGGATAAGAAAAGAAATGAAGATATAAGAAAGGAACTAAATATTTTCAAAATTACAGACCGAATAATTAAATATAGGAACAGCTGGAAAGAACATATTGATAGAATTCCAGAAGGAAGATTTCCAAAATTATTGCTAAATTATAAACCACGCAGAAGGAGGAATGTTGATCGCCCACACAGTAGATGGTCTGAACAATTTTAAGAATTCTGGCTTTCGTGAAACCGGAACGAGCCAACAGGCTTAATCCCTGGAAGATGATGATGATGGATTATACAGAGGATGATTGGAAAACATTAGCTCAGGATCGGGTTGTGTGGAAACCTTATGTCCACATGGCCATGAACCTATGGGTTCAATAGTGCCAATGAATTAATTAGTTATAAATGTAATTTAAAAATCAACAATACTAGTAAAACAATGTTTTTTTTTCAAATCAAACTATTAATAGTTTACGAGAATCTGTAAGTGAACTGGTACAAAATTCAGATGTGTTCACGAAAAAAAAGTTCTATTATAACTTGTGCCATGCTTTATAAGGTAAAGTGTAAAAATATGATTGATTAATTAATTAACAACTGATAAGATTAATAATAAATTAATACAATTGTAGGTTTAGTGTTTACTTATTTACTTCTTTATTTATTTATTTTATGATTTTTGGATAAGAGCTGCCAGAAAATCTCGACTGGAAAGATTAGAAATACAGAAATTAGAAAATGGATGAATGCAGAAAGAAGTATAATGGATGAGATTGAACACAGAAGGCTAAAATGGTATGGACATGTAAGAAGAATGCAGGATGGAAGACTACCAAAGGCTGTCTATGCATGAAAATTGAAAAAAAGGAGCAGAAAAGGAAGACCTTGAACAACATTCTAAATTCAATGAGGAAATTTGGTGTAAACAGATGAAGACACAGAGCATAGAGAACAATGGAAAACTTTAATTAAGGGAAATTTTTTAATGTTACAAACTGATAGTCTATAAGTCCGTAGTCAGTTATGCATTTTTTAAAACTCTTGTTAATTACTAAGATTGGTTGGAGAAAATCCTCAATGATAAGGAAAATTCTCAAAATGAATGATTTATTTATTCAAATTTCTAGCAACTTTAACACAATCCACTGGTAATTTTGGAAGTATGCTTCCTGAAATGTTGAAATATAATTGAAACAAAATTAAAGTGTATTTTGTAAAACAAAATTAAAGTGTATTTTGTAAAACAAAATTTTTTTATTGAAAAAAAAAATTGTAATGCCATCAGGTTCTGGTCTCTCTAACTATTTCCAACATCAATACCATATTTTATATATATACATATATAATCAATCTTACCATTCTTATAAAAAATGTGATGAAATAAATACCAGTAAGTTATATTATGGAAAGATGAATTAAATATAAAATTTAGAGAATACAGAAAAATCAGGTGTCTCCATGGCTCAAGTGGTTAAACACTTGCCCTCTAGTCTTGAGTTATTGTCTCATTCACTCTATGTAGTGTTTTTGGACGAATCGGAGCCAGAGCAGGTTTTTATTGGGGTTTCTCCCGTTTTCCCCTGCCAACATTTAGTTTCATTTCATCTGCTCCTGTGATAGTGTAACATGCCTGTTCAGCTGGCATCTTTGTATAACATAGATCTTCAATAATAGGGACCTCATCTCATCTCTCGACTTAGCATTTTGTTTTTCATAATAAATTGCATCTGTGTCTCATGCCTCAAAAAATAAGAAACGTGCCTTAGAGTGTTATGATAAAAAGGTATTTATTTCACTCAATCATCATTACTTAAATGGATTTAAGAACATGAGTGGACTTACATCAGTAAAATTTAAGTTGTTGGTGAATTCCACATAAGATTTGAAGTAACACTGCTTCCCAAAATGGCATATGGACAATTGATCAAATTTTCAAGTGCCTACATTCCAAAATATTGTAGAATATAAACAAACTCACACTTAACAAAAGAATTTTTATTCATTTTAATTATAAATCTTATTCCATGCAGAAGCATTAGTTGTTGCGTCGCTTTGCCTTTATTTTGTGACTAAAGTTTTGAGAATAAAGTTCTTAGGAACATTTTTGGACCAAAGAGAGATGAACAGACAGGCAAATGGAGGAGACTTACATAACAGGGAGCTACATGATCTTTATAGGAACCAGATATAATAGAATAGTTCAGTCAAGCAAATGCGATGGGCAGGACATGTGGCACAAATGGGGAATGAAAGAGGAGCATGGAAGCTTTTTGTAGGAAAACAGAGAGAAAACACCCAGTTGGTGGACCAAGATGGGAGAATAGCATTAATCATGATATGAAGGAAGTAGATTATACAGGAAAACATTAGCTCAGGATAGGGATGTATGGAGAGCTTATGTCTGTATGGCCATGAACCTATGGGTTCGATAGTGCCAGTGAGTTAGTTAGTGAGTAAAGTTTATTAGAACATAAAACTCAAAACAAGTATTTAGTAATTCCTCATATATATATTAATATCTCAGGACCACAATGACATAGAATATATGGCTAAAAAACTAAAAGAAGAATATGAAAAATGGGGACTTTGTATAAACATTGAGAAAACTAAATATCTGTGTATAGGAGAAGAAATGGAAAATATAAATTTCAGCAATGAAGAAGAACTAAAACCTAGTATTGAATGCACTTATTTAGGAACAAAATTAGACCATTCAGGCGATAACACAGTGGAAATTAAAAACAGAATCGCACAAACAAAACAAGCAATAAATGCTTTAAACTCTGTTTGGTGGAGCAAAAATATTACAAAAAATAGAAAATTACAAATGTATCAAACCATAATTCAGAGCATTTTAACATATGGTGCTGAAGTCTGACAAATTCCTACCAGGGAAATGAAAAGAATTTTAAGCACAGAAATGGATCTTTTAAGAAGATCAGCTGGAAAATCTAGAATGGATAGAACATGAAATAAAGAAATAAGGGAAATTATGGGTGTACAAGAGGAGCCAGACATCATAGACATTATAGAAAAGAAAAGATTGCAGTGGTATGGTCATGTCAAAAGAATGCCAGAGCAAAGATTGCCAAAAATTGTTATGGAATGGATCCCAATGGAAAGGAGGAAGAGAGGAAGACCGAAGAAAACTTGGATAGAAGGGGTACAAGCAGTTATGAATATCAGAGGAATGGAGGAAGATCAATGGATGGACAGAGAGGAATGGCATTTGGTTTCCGGAAGACGGCGGCAGCTGCCATGATACCGGATGATGATGATATATATATATACTACATTCACAATTACTTGTTGAAATAACAGAAATAACATTGAAACCTTCAAAAAGATTATTATTTTACTCTCACTCTGTATAACATGATATCATTCTACAGTTATGTCAGTTACTGATATAAAACTGTACATTTTATGTACAATTATTGAATTATATTTGAAGAGAAAAATTATATGCTCAGACCGAGGTTTGAATCCAGAACATTTTGAGTGCAAAAGGTCCTAGGTTCAAACCCTGGTCTGAGCGTATAATTTTTCTCTTCAAGTATAATTTGCCCATCATTGAGATGTATAAAATTAATAATAAAAACAATTATTGAATATTCAAACTCCATATTTTCTGTTAAAGATATTGAATAAATAAATTAATTCATGGTGTGACAGGCCTAGAAGGCCCTTAGCCTACCAGCCGGTTGCTGGCCTCACATCCACATGTGTTAATCACAGAGGTAGATGATCATCTAGGCAGTGTAGGGATGACATGTGGTCAGCATGTTGAGTCCCCCAGCCATTATAACTGGTTTTCTCAACCTGGAATCGCTACTTACTGTAGCTACCCAAATGCCTCACAATGCTGGGTGGGCACCGGTCCCATACTGGCTGAAATTCCATGAGAAAAATTTCTTCCCCCATGGAGACTCAAAGTAGCGCAAGTCCTATAGCTCTGTGCCACAGCTTCCTGCCTTAACCACTCGGCTACGGCACAGGAAAGATATTGAAACTTATATGTAAATGTTTGAAGAGAAAAAAGTAGTGTCCTATTATTTTAAGCTAAAAAAATTAAAATATTATTTTATTTTGTAATAGGCTGTAGCACCAAACAAAGATGATATTTTATTTTGTTGGATTTGTTACATCAATTACCATGGAATTCACCTGTTAGTTCAACAATGTTAAAATAAGTAATCTTATTATCAGTTGACTATTGAAATGCAATACATATTCCAGACAGTATATTTAAAGAAGATTTTTTCAACATGTCACATATCTTAGTCCAACCATGTTTTATTTTAAAATAAGATAAATGATAAACTTACCTGCAAAGAAGAGGTTACCGGTACATTCACTATGGAACATGGCAACAGAAATTTAAACAAAAAGGACAAACAAATGTTAAATATTATATTCTAACAATGAACAAAGAAATAAAGCAACATAAAAAAGAAGGAGAAAAAGACAAATTATAATTACTTTTTGTGTCTATATATAATTTTGAAATATATTAAAACATTCAGTGTTTCTACGTAAAATATCATTTTTTACAGTTTAAAAAAATTAATTTTATTGTGTAAAATAGTATTTCTTACAGTTATTGAATTTAAAAGAGGAAATTTTTATTTTTTTAGCAGAAATGGTTTGATATAAATTATTGAGATTTTGTAAAGCGTACTATTAAATATTTCTTTTTGATGTTGAACACTGAATAATATCTGAAAAAGTTTCTTTTATAAATTAATTGTTAAATGACTATCTTGACCAACTGCAGGAACTACAGTATCTTTCAGTTTTTTTAATAATATTAAATCAGTAACTAAATCAAGTTTTATAACATATAAGCAAGTATCTTATATTTTACCTTGTACCTATAAAGTTTTATTTTAAGGGGGCTAGAATTTGAATATATTTAAAAGTAAGGATATCCATATATCCTGATGGTAAACTCAATATAACATTTTAAAATATGTGTTTGATATTACTTGTTATAATGTTTATACAAACGCTACTCATAAAAATTAGAAGAACACATGTTTAAATCAAAGTCCCAAAATAAATATTGCAAACAATGTAATTTTTGACAGTCAACTTTTAGATATTGAAGTAATGTTCAAAACCAGAATAAAGATCTTCTAACTAAGCTAGATGGCTCAAGTGTTAGTATTTGGGACTCATATTTGAAAGGTCCCAAGTTCAAATCCTGTTGCCAACCAACATGAGCGAGGTTTTTCTTGATTTTCCTCAGTCGTCAAGGCAAATGCTGAGTTAGAATTTCATTACCAGGACTCGTCTCATCATATTCACCATTTCACAATATCTTATAAATAAAATTAAAAATACAAACAAATTAAATAGTGTATGGCCTTGAAGTTAAAGGTGTCTCAAAAAAAAATTCTTCTAGGATTTTATACTTTCTCTCTGAAACATTAGCGAAGTTTCAAGAACTGCTGAAACCAAAGCTTTTTGCTCAATTATATATGTTTTGTAAACAGGTTTTAAGAGCAATCTGTAATAAGAAATTATTGCATGTTCTATGAGGCTAATATTGAACAATGAGATATCTGAATGAAACATCAGTTGTAAAAGCAGTTGCCATTCCATTCACTTTTATCCAGGATTCTTCATGTCAGCAATATAGAGAGGCAAGTGGATATAAGACAATATCAAATAAAGAATTGTGGGGAAAAAACTGACCAGAAAGAAATTAAAATAGAAATAAAAAAAAAAGCAAAAAATGGAAATGGATAGGTGAAGCAGACATGGAAGAGAACCATCCTTGAAGAAATTGCAAAAGAAGGGAAAACCTGGAGAGAAGTGAAGAAGTTGGCTCAAAATAAGATCCGATGGTGACACTTTGTGGATGTCCTATGCTCCTGATAGGAGATGATGATGAAGTGGATACAAGAGGTGAACCGGACACTGTATAAAAAAAGATAGTTGTACAGAATAGATAATCTTATCAGTTTTGCACAGCCAGAGATGGTAATTTATTAGTATCCTGTCTCATCCCATAGGTTGCTTTTTAATCTAAATATTATTTTCACTACAGTTACCATTTTGACAAATTTTTATCATAGATACTATAGTAATTTAATATCTTGTTATTAACCTAACATGTCATTGAATAGTTCCTTTATTTACTACATAGGAAAAACTAAGAGAAATTTGAAGACTAGAGTGAAAGAACATCTCAGGAATATCAAGAAAAGGGAAGTAAAAAATCTGCAGTGGCTGCCCATGCATGGTCTGAAAAACATCTTATTGAGAAAGAAGCTAAATTATTAAAACAAATAAAAAACCAAAAGAACTTAACGTTTGGGAAAAGATCTACATTCAAAAGAGCGAAAAGAAGAAATTAATGAACTTTGAAATTCCCGGTGAGAACGGCCTGGTTTCGAGGTTTTTCAGTCAGCCAATGGAAGGAGCGAAGGACAGCTCTTCAAGACGACAGAACAACGGTCATGACGATACTGAGGATGGAACAGAAACTATGTTCTGAAACTAGTTTATAGTCAAAAAGAAGAACAATATGAGGTGAGTGATAAAAAATTCTACCTAAAAGTTCATTTATTTACTAGTTCACGCTAAATAGTGCAATTTATGTAGGTACATTTGTAAAGGAATCGTTTACTAAACTGACTTGATTGAAATATTGTGAAGAAAGGAACTGTTCAGCAATATGTTATGGTAAGGTAAAGTGATCCCACTTCAGGATTCAACAGACCCTTGGGATAGTAGGAGATTAAGACCTCCACTTTTTTAGATAATCAATGCGAGATGTTAGCTGGATTGTCAGCCCTGTGAGATGACCACCTTTACCCCCAGAACAAGGGTTGACCCCAGGGCAATAGTACTACCAGGAGGTTTGGTACAGTTTAAAAATTCTGACCTGCCAGGGCTCAAACCCCCCAGAACTCGAACCCCTGACCTTTCGGCTTGTAAGTGTATTGCCTTAACCAATAATGTTATGGGATATGTTTTACTAAGTAACTTATCGTTTACTTTTTTTTCAGTGAAATTTAAGAGAACATAATGGAAATGGGTGATATAACTTCCTAGGTTTCGAAATATCATACACAGCAGAAACAGATATAAATAACAAACTAAATAAGTTTAATTATATAACAGGAACACTAAAAAGAACTTTGAAAAATAAAGCCAGGAAAGACTCTATAATGAAATTATACAAGACAATGGCAGTGCCTATTATTACTTATGGATCCGAAACATGGACAGTGACAACACAACAATCAGCCAGAATACAAGCTGCTGAAATGAGATTCCTCAGACCAATAGCAGGATATCAAAGAACAGACAAAAAACATAACACAGAAATAAGACAACAACTAAAAGTAGAGGAATTAAACACAACAATAAAAAAATACAGAACAAACTGGAAAGAACACTTGGTAAGGATGACTGAGAATAGAATACCAAAAGCAGCATATAGCTATTCAACGCGAGGAAGAAGAAGTTTGGGAAGACCAAAGAAAAGATGGAAAGAGCAGCAATTTG
Source organism: Diploptera punctata (assembly GCA_030220185.1). NCBI lineage: Eukaryota > Metazoa > Arthropoda > Insecta > Blattodea > Blaberidae > Diploptera > Diploptera punctata. The sequence goes on from JASPKZ010008885.1 coordinate 430,219, forward strand.
GAGCCAGAACAGGCTAGTAAATAAGCCTAAGCCGTGAAGAAGAAGAAGAAGAAGATAATGGAAATGGGAGTTTTTATGGGAAATCAAAAGAGAATACACATTTTCACTACTTGGTTATGACAACATTAGTTTATATAAAGTGATCCCACTAGAGACCTTAGGAGACCCTTCGGGTAATAGAAGGTTAAGACTCCCATCTTTGTATATGATCAGCATGAGATATCAGCTAGGTTGTCATCCCTATGTGACAGCCATCTCTACATCCAAAACAAATGTCTGGTACTCATTTCTATTAGAGCACTCCAGAAGGTTTAGGCCAGTTTAAAAATTCTGACCTAACCAGGTCTCTTCTTTCTTTCTTCTTCCTTCCAAGTATTAGGCCAAGACCTGTTATGATCCTATAGAAAATTTTCCCTCCAGCATTTCATAGGACGGCCCAGTGATCTTCGTCCTCTTGGTATATAATTATAAACAGCTTTGGGGATCCGATTTGAACTCATTCTTTCAAGATGGTGTTTCCAATTTAGTTGGTACTGTTTAATATATTCCAAAATTGGCGTAGTCTTCAATTCTTTTAAGATATCGGTGTTTAACCAGGTCTCAAAGCCCTTAATATAACCAACTATGCTACAGCATGCCCCCAACTTAGTTTATATGCACTTTCTTATTCTACTTTGTTCGATCCATCAGTCTTATTTTTCTGGATGTTTCAGCCATCTTTATTCCATAAATTCAGAATGCTACCTGTGAAAGATCGGTCTCAGAACTTAAGTAATTTAAGATTTTATAGTGCAATTGTTATTTGCAAGACAGACATATGTGTTTCGCATAATTGGTGTGCAATGAGGCCGAATCTATACAGGTAGAATCTATACAGTCAAAGCTCCTTACTCGCAGGGGATATGTTCCGCAAATACAGAGACCGCGAATATGGAATGGTAATTTGTATGGGTATATAAGGGATATGTTCCAAGGTTACAGAATAAAATTAAATTATTAAAATAAAATAAATTAATGAGAGATTTTGAACAATTTCTTTTAATTATTACTGTCAGGTTTAGGCAAGGACTTAAAGAACTTAGTAATTTTTTTATGTTTTGCCACTTTTGAAAGATCTTTCAATTAAGATTGATATTCAGGCTGTGAATTCTGCAATATAATTCCTTATTTTGTCTTTGGATTCTTGATTCATTAACATTAAAACAACATGATATAGATGCAAACGACTCGCCAATGCATATAAACGGTCAAGCATTTTTATTTTTACTTTAAGCGGCAACATTAATTTTTGTTCTATTTGGTACTGATTATTTTTCTTTCCTTTTACTGGACATTATAAACTGGGAACAAAGCACAAGAGACACATGTTATTCAATCAAAATTATTGCAATGAACAAATTGAAACAATACTATACCGTTTGTGGCGATGGAGGCATCTATAAAAGCACATATCGCCATGTGAAATACGACAACAGCTTTTAACAATGAACTTTAGAGTCAGTGACAATTAGGTTTGTTTTGTTTTGATATTTATTTGTCCATTTGGTTTGAATCACTATTTGTAAAAGCCGTCTTGGCACCTGCCTTTAGTAATAAAAAAACTGCTGATAGTTAATAAATATAATAAATAACCTTTCCGCTTTATACATTTTTTCATGAATTATGTAGAAATATCTTTTCATTTCTGCATTGGACAGATCCCATTTTATGCAAAATAAATACACATAAAATTACTATTGTTTCACCAGGACCAATAAATTTGTTCACATTGGACAAATTTCCACATTATTCACATTCCAGATTAAACAAGTTTTACTGTATATACATGAATGGAAACAAACTCGACATGGTTAAATTTCTCTCAGCCGAAACCTACAATTGGATAGTCTTCTCTTCGCTGATGATTTAGCTTCAATTGCATGTAATGAAGATCAACTTCAGTATTCTGTACATAATTTAAATAAAATCAGCGCAAAATATGATCTGGCAATCAACAATGACAAAATAAAAGTCATGGCATTTTGTGAAAAATGCAAACAAAATTTGCATAAACTTAAGTTAGTAGAAAGGATCAATAATTTAATATTTGTTGGTGAGATAGACTTAACTTCTAAAATTTATAAATACAATAAAACAATAGGAATAATTAATAAAATCACGAAGCCTTCCCTAGTGCAGTGACACACAAGAATATGTTTATACAAGGGTCATATAAGTCATGGCAACTATTTTTTATCAGCCAATAAAGCTGCAAGAAACAAAATTCAGTTAGTTTATTTACAGTCTGATCATCTTACCTCAAAATTAATGTTGATTTGTTCTTGGACATGTTTCAAAACAATTCTGTTTTATCGTCAGTCTGGACAAGCTGATGATAAAACAGAATTGTTTTGAAACATGTCAAAGAAAAAATCAACAATATTGAGGTAAGATGATCAGACTGTAAATAAACTAATTAAAATAACCTAAAAATATCACTTCCTAAAATTAAATATTACAGAATTCAGTATATACAAGTGGAATGCCCTTCACAATGGTGGTACAATACTGGGATCCAGATACAGGAGGATATAGGTAAGGGACATTGAAAGGTGCATAAATAACATAATTGTTTTATTTCTATTTACATGCGAAAAAGAATTCATATAATACACAGCTAACACACTTCAAAATTTTAATTGAAGATGCTGCTGCATGTGAAGCAGTTTACAAACAGGGAGGATATCTTAACAGTGTTTCAACAAAGAATGATGCACATAGACACATCACAAACAGCTAATGGTGTTCAGCACCTTCCTCATCATTGGCTAAAATGTGTGTAAGCCTTGGGGGGATTATTTTGAAGGGTGTAAGTTGGGGTTATATGAATATTTTTTTCTTCACATGTAATAGAAGTAAAACAATGATTTCTATTTATGCATCTTTCAATGTCCCTTACCCATATCCTCCAGTATCTGAATTCCAATTTTGTACCACCATTGTGAAGGACATTCTAGTGACTCTCACTTGTATATAGTGAATTTTTTTTCCAGCAGCTTTATAGACTGATAAAAAATTGTTGCCATTACTTATGAAATGACCCTCGTATATAACTTTAACTAGACCTATACCATGTTATGGAAGCAAAGCATGTGTACCGAAAGTGCTATTTCGGTACAAAACATCTGTGCTGTTATCCTCCCTCTACAGTGAGATTAATGAACTATGTCAATTTCCTTTCTCTTTGTGTTTACTCCCACTCTCCTTCCTACCCCTCCCTTTGCTCTGTTTGTAGTCCGCAACTTCCCCTCTACCTCGGAACTCTCAAATAGGCCAAACACGTGTGAACTGTATAATTCAATCATAGATTTTCTTTTGAACTGTTGGTTACCGTCTGGAGGACGCGAGCTCCAGGAGAGCTGCATGTTTTGAGTTTGGTCCGGCAAGCCAGGGTAGGGACTAAAAGGTATGCATGGGTGCTTGATTGTGTAAACATCGTTACTTTTGTTATTACTTATTGTTTTTTCTTTAATTTTCAAATGATCAAGTTTTGTTTATAATTAATATATTTTCACTTTTCAACTTCTTACTTACTTACTCACTGGCACTATTGAACCCATAGGTTCATGGACACTAAGCTCTCCATACATCCCTATCCTGAGCTAATGCTTTCCAATCATTCCCTGTATAATCTACTTCCCTCAAATCATAGTTAATGTTGTTCTCCCGCCTCATTCTTGGTCTACCAACTGGGCGTTTTCCCTCTGGCCTTCCTACAAGAAGCTTCCATTCACATCTTTCATTCCCCATATGTGCAACATATCCTGCCCATCGCAGTCTACGAGACTTAACTGTTCTTATTATATCTGGCTTCCTATAAAGACCATGTAGTTCATTGTTATGTAGTCTTCTCCATTAACCTGTCTGTTCATCTCTCTTTGGTCCAAAAACCTTCCTAAGAACTTTATTCTCAAATACTCGTAATATCCTTTCCTCCCTTAAAGTAAGAGTCCATGTTTCGCACCCATATAATATAACTGGTAGAATAATAGTTTTATATATTTTCAGCTTAACACTTTTTGAAAGGAGTTGGGACATCAAAAGTCTCTGCAATGCATAATAGCATGCATTTCCAGAATTGAGCCTATGTTTAATTTCTTTGTGCATCTCATTCCTATTTGTGATTATTGTTCCTAGGTATCTGAATTCAGCCACTTCCTCAAAATTTCCCTCATTTGTCATTAGCTGTTCATTTCCATTATATACTGAATTTCTAAGTGTTTAAGTAAACATGAGTGTCTAATTATTGCATTTTCACTATGCTACAGCTGTCTTGCATAATTCCTCTTTACGAGCTTTCTCAAGATTATGTTAGCTCCCCTTTCCCGTCTAGCTTTCATGATTGAAAATAATATACTGAGTTTAACATCGAATCATAAATTACTACAGTGTGTTTCTGGAATTATTATTAATATATGTTAATGAATCTATATAGGAAAGATAAATCAATCTTTGCCTCTGATGGGCCCGGGCAAAGAATTATAAATAGCACTGATAGTTATGATCTGGACTCTACTATAAGTGTAATTAAACATATGAGCGAATCCTCTATAGACCAGTGCAAAATGGGTAGATCTAAACATGGCGCACATGGACCATGAGAAGTACTGATATCAGCAGAATAACAGCTGGCGAAGTGAGATTTTTGAGAGCAACACCAAGATATACTCACATGGACACAAAAGAAATGAACATATCATATAAGCACTTCAATTACAACCAATCTCACAATTTATAAATAAATTCCAGTTACAGTGGAAAACTCATGTGCAATGAACAAATCATAAGACTTCCAAAAGTCATGCTTCAATACCGTCCTCAAAGGAAGAGATGTTTGGGATGTCGTAGAAAAAGATGGAATGAGAATCTTCACTGAATGATGATGAAGGGATATTAACCCTTCAATTGGCAATGTATCCTATAAGATACATCAATTGGTTCAATTTATTTAGTATTGTTAATGAAACAGAAGAAAACGAACAAGTAGTAACAACTGAAATGTGTGTCGAATTATGACTACTACTCCAAGCACGACAGGCCTAGAAGGCCCTTGGCTGATCAGCCGGCTGCTGGCCTCCAATCCACATGTGTTAATCACAGAGGTAGACGATCATCTAGCCATTGTAGGGGTGACATGTGGTCAGCATGTCGGATTCCCCCCCATTATAGCTGGTATTCTCAACCTAGTGTCGCTACTTATTGTAGCTACCCAAATGCCTCACAATGCTGGGTGGGCACCGGTCCCATACTGGCCAAAATTTCATGAGAAAAATTTCTTCCCCCATGGAGACTCGAAACAGCGCAAATCCTGTAGCTCTGCGCCAAGGCTTCTTGCCTTAACCACTTGGCTACGGCGCAGGACGTCGAATTATCACAACAAACCTAATAATAACAGTCATGTGTGATTTTGTTTTCAGTGCGGTCTGCCACATTTAAATATCTGGCACGAGAAATTAGTGTTTTGCCAATTAAAGGGTTAAAATATTACTCATTCAACTGCCAGTTTAGTTCAGATGGCTGAAGTAATATGTCAGTAAACTCAATACTAGCGGTTATTGTCTTTGCAAGGTAAATAAGTCAAATTTGTATAATTACAATTACATATAAGTACAGTACATTGGACTAGATAGTATAAAAATAAGGCCATGTATGAAGGTTTTACAAGAGACAGTGATAAGAAGATGGAAAAATACAAGATGAAAGACAAGAATGGAGGTGGAGGTGGTGAGATCTAATAACTGATATGGCATATTCATTTCATTCAGTGATGAAGTGCTAAAACGGCTTAAAGGACAAGTATCTGGTGCTCATAAACTGCTCCAAAGATCTACAAAATTATACACGAACAACAATTTCTGATTATACTAAGAAACAGACTAAACAATTTAGGATTGAGATTTAGGGTCGTATGCAAATACATTACTCTCTACTCAAATTACTTCCAATCACTGGTGAGCTGAGATCGAATTAACGGCTGCCTTAACCGGTCATGCATGAATGTTGACGTTTTCATAATATTGGCAACGAATTACCCAGAATTCTCAGCGATAAAACCACTTCCGTTATTTTCATCTGCTATAGAGGAATGCATTTATGCTTGCATCCCGCAAATAATACCGTATGCAAACACGTCTGCGATGCGCAATATTACGCCGATTCTCCTGTTCTTCCAGTTGAATTCTTTGGTAGACTCTATCAAATTCCTCCGCGTATACCGAAAACATGATCGAAGTCTTCAAGGTCCGACATCTTGGATAAGTTTCAAACTACATCGGTTACCATCGGTTCCCTTCGGGATTTTCACATAAGTTTATATCTTGAGCTACGATCTTAAGGTACCTTGTAAGGTAGCTTTACAATTGTTACCACGTGAATGAATTTCCGAGTAAGAAAAATGTGTTTGAATAAAACTTTATCAGCAGAGAACGCCTTTTACTGTCTAATGCGTTCAAACATTCGACCCTTAGAATCCCTTTTCATGTCCCTTGTTTGACATGTCACAAATAAGTCAGCTGATATTTGCTTGGAATCTTGTCAACTTGCTGTTCAATCAATGGAAGGCTGTTCTCTTTACACATAAATCAAGATTTCACTTTATGTGGTGTTACATTCTTTTGTGCATGAAGACATTCTGGTGAACTTTTTCTCCAGCTATCATTGTTGAACATGTAGATTTTGAGAGAGTTCAATTATGATTTAGGCTAGTATTACTGTATAGCTTATTGTTGTCCCACAGCAAATAAATGCTTATGTTTACATTAAAGCCATTATCCTTGAACTTGTGGTACTGTTTGGCTGTGATATTGATCCTAATTTTCTCTTAATTAATGACTTTAATCCAATTTAAAATCTTTTGGGGAAAAAAAAAAACTTGCTGTGCCACAGAACCTGGGAGAACTCTAAAATATACTCACTGAAGAATGGGAGAGAATTCTACAAACCTCTAATAGTAGACTGGTGCAAAATATCTCGCGTAGATCATAATGATGTTAAGATTTAAATTAAAATATTTTATACCTCACCTCATATCCAGTCTTCTAATTATACTGGTTTCAAAGTCTGGCAGCTTCATCTTCAGTAATTTATTGTCGACTGATGTTATGTCGATCAGGAAAACTGCTTCTTCTTCCCTCTGTTGGTGGTACGATGAACTCTGGATCAAATCAGAATCAGCAGGATTTTCAAAGTTCATAAGTTTTTCCTTTTTTTTTTTTTGAATGTGGATTTTTTCCCAAACTGTGAGTTCTTTTTGTTTTTCTATTTGTTTAATTAGACTGGGTTTTGTATCAATTAGATGTTTTCCAGATCAAGCATGAGAAGCTACTGCTGACTTTTCCACTTCACCATTTTTTACATTTCTAAGATGTTCTTTCACTCTTGTTTTCAAATTTATTTTTTGTTTTCCTATGTAAATTTTGTCACAATCCTTGCATTTGATCTGATAAATTCCTGATTTGTTTTCTTCTTCAATTTTTTTTCATTTTTGTTGGTTTTAATTATCCTATATTATAATTATCCATTATTATAATAATGCTCGGTCTGAAAAACATCTAATTGATACAAAAGCCAGTCTAATTAAACAAATAGAAAAACAAAAAGAATGTACGGTTTGGGAAAAAAATCCACATTAAAGAAACAAGAAAAAAAACTTATAAACTTTGAAATTCCCGCAGATTCTGATTTGATCCGGAGGTTCATCGGTCAACCAACAGAGAGAGGAAGAAGCAGTTCTCCTGATCGACATAACATTAGTCAACAAGAAATTACTGAAGATGAAACTGCCCAGGCTTCGAAACTCGTATAATTAGAAGAAAGACTGGATATGAGGTGAGATATAAAATATTTTAATTTAAATCTTAAATTAAACCTCATAGTGATTTTTTCCTATAAAAGTTCAACATAATGAAGTTATATTTGAAGAGAAAAATTATAAGATCAGGCTGAGCGTATAATTTTCTCTTCAAATATGATTTATCAATCATTGAGATGTATGAAATGAATAATAAAAACATTAATAGTGAGTGGAGAACATCTTTTAAATAACACCTCATACAATTTCAAATTTCTTTGAGACCATTGGTTCCAAACGACTTCTCGTTCATCTTCAGTCATGACTGAAATGATATAACCTCATGATGTTTACTTCCCAACATTAATTTAAATATAATAAAAACATTGATATAATGAAGTTATTCAACACATGGGAAGAAACAAAATGTATGAAGTATTGAAAAATCATGGAAACATTAATTAATAAACAACTTAATCTTGTATTTCCACTTAGTTTACTCTATCATGGATGCTTTATTTGTATTTCCAACCTTGTAACAGAAATGTTTGTTTAAATGATAGGTATTCTGGTTTTAAACAATACTTCAATTCATAAAAGAGACTGTCAAAATTTACATTGTTTATTTTATACTTTGATTTAAATATGTGTTTCTTGTTTCTATTAAGAATTTCGAGTCTGTACTATCTTACCTCAATTTAATGTTGATTTTTCCTCGAACATGTTTTGATTAGGAGACTAATCAAAACATGTTCGAGGAAAAATCAACATTGACTTGAGGTAAGATAGTACAAACTAAAAAAAAACTTAATTAAAAGAACCTCAAAATATTACTTCCTAAATAAAACATGTGTTTCTATATTTTTTAGCAGAGTATAATAAATATTTTTATATGTTTTTTTTTATATATATTATACCATTAAATAAGAGAAAAACAAAGAGAGAAAGAAACACAATCAAATAAACAGAGAAATGAAAAAAAGAAAAAAAGAAGAGAAAACCAACCAATAAACAAAAACAGAGACAAATATCAAACATTACTTACACTCAGACATGATACAAGTATCACATTATTACAAGAAATAATGTTACAACAACAACCTTAAAAATAATAAAACTGGTTCTGTTTTTATATATTTACTAAAAGATTCAAATAGGAGTCACTTTTGTGTAATGTTAAGAGTTTAATATAATTTTTCAAAAATAAAATTTGTTCAATAAAAATTGGCGATACTCATTGCAAGGAATCTCACACAGTTATTGGTAGACTTAAACAGCTGATGATTACCGAATGCCTGCCATCCTCATTCTGCATGTTCAAAATTTGATTAACAAATTTGACATATAATTTTATTTCTAATTTTTATGATGTGGGCTACTGCATAGTAATATATGTATTGAGTATTGATTTCCACCTGCGTTCACATATTATTGATAACTTCTATACTAGTAAAATTCATGGTAAGATTCCGTTGAGGTATTAAGTCACAATAATAAAATATACGAATAAAAACTATAAAATAGTCACCTTATAGATCCGTCTCCTCAACTTAAAGTGTTTTAACACTCCGTAGATCCTTCAGGACTAGTCCCATCATCAGCAGAACAAATTAGGTCTGTATTTGTTCTGCTGATGATGGGACTAGTCCCGAAAGGCCTACTGAGTGTTAAAACATTTTGAGTTGAGGAGATGGACCTATAAAGGTAACTATTTTATAGTTTTTATTCGTATATTTTATTATTTCCCGGAAGCGCTGGAGGGAAAATTTTCTATAGGATCGTAACAGGCCTTGGCCTAATACTTGGAAGGAAGAAGATATTTTATTATTGTGATAACTTCTGTTAAAAATTACCTAGAATGTACATGTGTACATAAGTTCTGCTTATAAAAACATGAGACTATAAAAATAATCTTCATATTAAAACCCATCTTCACAGGAGAAGGTGAATAGATTGAGTAGGGAAACGCTTCAAGAGACTGAATGGATAATATGCAAACATGGATCTTACTTCATTTTTTTTTTGTTTTCTCACCTGAAAAAAAAATTTGATTTCTCATAATGTTACAAAGTAAAATATTAAAATAGATATCTGGCAGGTGCCGTCATCCTCAACTAGGTTAAACATTTTATTAAAAACTTTTTAAAACTGTAGGCCTTTCGGAAACTGGCTTCCATCTTCAGGAGAAGGATATGTGCTATTATCTGTTGCTATTGTTGGTAATGATTCTGATATCAGCGGCCTTCCAACACTGTCGGTAGCTAATGACTGTTGTTTTGAAATTTTACGGACAACGCTGGAAGGCCACTGATGTCAGAAGCATTGCCAAACAACAACAGATATTTGCACATATCCTTCTGCTAAAGATGGAAGCCGGTTTCTGAAAGACCTACAGTTTTTAAAGGTCTTTATAAATTTTCAACTTAGTCAAGGACGATGGCACCTGCTAGGTATCTATTTCAACATTTTACTTTGTGACTATTTCCCTCAATGGAATTTTAATATGAATATTATCCATATTGACTCAAATGGTTACTTGCTATCTATTTTGAAGGTAATGCTTGTTGGGACCAATTATAGAACAATCATGTTTATTTAATCCTCTTTAATTTAATCTCCAGATTGATCTTTGATTTAGACTCTCTGAATGAATATCCATCCATAGTAATTCTGCCTGAAGGCAGGTCCTTCACTGCAATCATAGCATTTTCATGCTATGCTTGCAGCTTTACTAGGGAATTTTAGGTGTGGTAGCTTCCCGTTGCTTTCCACACTGGTGAAAGATGATGATGATAATGATAAGGATGATGATGGCCATATGATTTCGGGGACCGTTTGGGCCTTAAAGTTTTCCTGACATTTGTCTTACAGGTGAGGAAAAACCCCGAAAAAACCTCACCCAGGAGCCTGTCCCGACCGGGGATTGAACCCGGGCCCGCTGTGTGACAAGGCAGCATGCTATCTTGAGACCACAGCAGTGGACAGCTTTGATATATGGATGCCAAATGTGATAACTGACTGGGAAGCAAAAGTGGGCACTTGAGATCTATCAGAGACAGATGGAAAGAAAATTCCTTTGAATATCATTAAGAGATAGAATCTGAATCATAGAGGTATACAGAAGAACAGGCATGTACGACATGGCCACCAAAGCAATAACTCAAAAATGGAAATGGGACCGTCACTGTGACATGGATGGACCACCAGAGATGGACACATAATTGTAGTAAAGATTATCATCATCATCAGAATAATAATAATAATAATAATAATAATAATAATAATAATAATAATAATAATAATAATAATAATAATGTCCTTAACTAACTCACTCAATAGCACTACTGAACCCGTAGGATCATGGCCACGTGGACATAAGCTCTCCATACATCCCTATCCTGAGCTAATGTTTTACAATCATCCCCTGTATAATCTACTTCCCTCCAATCATGGTTAATGTTATTTTTCCACCTCATTCTTGGCCTACCAACTGGGTGTTTTCCTCTGGTTTTGAAGCTTCCATGCCCCTCTTTCATTCCCCATTTGTGCCACATGTCCTGCCCATTGCAGTCTACGAGACTTAATTGTTCTCATTAAAATAATATAATGAAAGAACACAACTATAGCCTAAAATCTGAGGAATAGAAACAAATTTCACAGAAAGATAAACTAAAAATCTGAAGAATTAAGGAGATTGTGAATATGATACACAATAATAAGTTCGGTCTATTTAATTCTTACCTCATATTGTTGTTTCTGTTAGACATATGTTTCAAGGCATGTTTGTCTCATTTTCAGTAGTTACAGACTGATTTTTCCCAAGTTATCGGCTCTGGATCTCGACTTCTGCTCCCTCTTTCTGAGGTCCAAAGAACTTGCTAATTAAGTTCCTCTCCCTGAAAAATTCAAAATTCATAATTCTCTCCTTGTTCTTCTATATGTAGATTTTTTCCCATATGGTGAATTCATTTGTGATTTCTAACTGTTTTAATAATTTTTTGTTTAAATCTATTTTGTGTTTTTCTGAGCAGCTATTGCAGACTTTTCTATTTCCCTCTTTTTTGCATGTTTAATGTGTTCTTTAGTTCTTTTCTCTTTGTTTGCCCTATGTATATCTTTTCACATTCTGCACATTTTATTTGATATATTCCTGATTTTTTACTACCTTCAATCTTTTCATTAAACATTTAACAGAAACAACGATATGAGGTAAGAATTAAACAGACCAAACTTATTATTAATTAAAACCTCATAATGTTACTTCCCATTGCATTTTCATGATACACAATATTTATTTACTTCAGAATTATTTGGATGGAAATAAAGGGCATTTTTTTTACAAAGTTATAAGTCTTTTTATGGAGAAAGAGCAGAAAAGAATGTCAGGTGTTGCTCAAACAGTCTCTTTGTCTCTTGTGTGCATGGGTTCATGATAATGAGATTCCATGTATAAAAATCTTATATAGTATAGATTACTCGACAATTTCTTACTTAAAGCCTAAATCATTACCTTCATTACAATGGACAATTGGGATTTTACAGGAGTGAATAGGATTAACATATAATTGTTGCTACATAAATACTACAGTGTTATGATAATGAGCAGTTACCAGTAGAATACCATCATTAGAGATAAATTATACTTAAAAACTATCATCAATCTCAAATTATGGTACCCATGTCATGCCAAAAAAAAAACAAAAGGTTCCAAATGGACATAAGGTACTTTCTGAAATTAATATCTGTCTTGCAACTTATCTCATTTAAAAAGGAACAATAATCAGATGAAATAATTATATATGAAATACTTATTACATAAAGGAAAGTAAAGGTACCTATCAGAGAGGGCACTGTCTCAAGACACTGTAATGTTATACCTGTTCATGACAATGCATTTTAAGCATCATAGCAAGTGAATATCCTCGAGATTTTATGTAATGGTTATAATTCAAAAACAAAAACTTTTATTATAAAATATATGTAAAGGGAAAATCCAAATCCTTGTTGTGATTTCATGTAAAGATATTTGTTTTTTATGTTTAATAATTACATTACAAGAGATCAGATATAAAGTTTCAACCTAAAATGTCAAAATCTGGCCTGATCCTGTTTAACAGTTGAAGACTAGCTTCATCAGATTAGAAATTCATATTTTAAAGAGGAATAGTATATATTTGATCTTTTCTGATAATTTCAATTTCTATCTTCTATAATGAATAAAATTTTGCATTTTTTATTTTTGAGTGGCAGGTTTAACACTTTTAAACTTATTAAGTTGGGTTAGATTGACAACTCATCTCATAATTGCAGATTTCTTGAATACTAGTTTCTATACATTTACATATCATTCTCAATTCCATGTAACTTGTCCAGTTAGTTGTAGATTTCTTGAAGACTAGCTTCGATACATCTATGTATCATTCTCAATTCCACCTAATTGTCCAGTTAATTGTAGATTTCTTGAACACTAGTTTCGATAAATCTACATATCATTCTCAATTCCATGTAACTTGTCCAGTTAGTTGTAGATTTCTTGAAGACTAGTTTCGATACATCTATGTATCATTCTCAATTCCACCTAATTGTCCAGTTAATTGTAGATTTCTTGAACACTAGTTTCGATAAATCTACATATCATTCTCAATTCCATGTAACTTGTCCAGTTAGTTGTAGATTTCTTGAAGACTAGTTTCGATACATCTATGTATCATTCTCAATTCCACCTAATTGTCCAGTTAATTGTAGATTTCTTGAACACTAGTTTCGATAAATCTACATATCATTCTCAATTCCATGTAACTTGTCCAGTTAGTTGTAGATTTCTTGAAGACTAGTTTCGATACATCTATGTATCATTCTCAATTCCACCTAATTGTCTAGTTAATTGTAGATTTCTTGAAGACTAGTTTCGATAAATCTACATATCATTCTCAATTCCATGTAACTTGTCCAGTTAGTTGTAGATTTCTTGAAGACTAGTTTCTATACATCTACATATCATTCTCAATTCCATGTAACTTGTCCAGTTTGTTGTAGATTTCTTGAAGACTAGTTTTGATACATCTGTGTATCATTCTCAATTCCACCTAATTGTCCAGTTAATTGTAGATTTCTTGAAGACTAGTTTCGATAAATCTACATATCATTCTCAATTCCACGTAACTGTCCAGTTAGTTGTAGATTTCTTGAAGACTAGTTTCGATACATCTACATATCATTCTCAATTCCATCTAACTGTCCAGTTAATTGTAGATTTCTTGAAGACTAGTTTCTATACATCTACATATCATTCTCAATTCCATGTAACTTGTCCAGTTTGTTGTAGATTTCTTGAAGACTAGTTTTGATACATCTGTGTATCATTCTCAATTCCACCTAACTGTCCAGTTAGTTGTAGATTTCTTGAAGACTAGTTTCGATACATCTACATATCATTCTCAATTCCATGTAACTTGTCCAGTTTGTTGTAGATTTCTTGAAGACTAGTTTTGATACATCTGTGTATCATTCTCAATTCCACCTAATTGTCCAGTTAATTGTAGATTTCTTGAAGACTAGTTTCAATAAATCTACATATCATTCTCAATTCCACGTAACTGTCCAGTTAGTTGTAGATTTCTTGAAGACTAGTTTCGATACATCTACATATCATTCTCAATTCCATCTAACTGTCCAGTTAATTGTAGATTTCTTGAAGACTAGTTTCGATAAATCTACATATCATTCTCAATTCCATGTAACTGTCCAGTTAGTTGTAGATTTCTTGAAGACTAGTTTCAATACATCTACATATCATTCTCAATTCCATCTAACTGTCCAGTTAATTGTAGATTTCTTGAAGACTAGTTTCGATAAATCTACATATCATTCTCAATTCTATCTAACTGTCCAGTTAGTTGTAGATTTCTTGAAGACTAGTTTCAATACATCTATGTATCATTCTCAATTCCATCTAACCGTCGAGTTAGTTGTAGATTTCTTGAAGACTAGTTTTGATAAATCTACATATCATTCTCAATTCCATCTAACTGTCCAGTTAGATGGAATTGATAATGATACATAGGTGTATCGAAACTAGTCTTCTAACTGGACAGTTAGATGGAATTGAGAATGATACGTAGATTTATCTAAATTATTCTTCTAACTGGTCAGTTAGATGGAATTGAGAATGATAGGTAGATTTATCGAAACTAGTCTTCTAACTGGACAGTTAGATGGAATTGAGAATGATACATAGATATATCGAAACTAGACTTCTAATTAGCCAGTAAGATGGAATTGAGAATGATGCATAGATTTATTGAAACTAGTCTTCTAATTGCACAGTTAGATGGAATTGAGAATGATATGTAGATTTATTGAAACTAGACTTCTAACTGGACAGTTAGATGAAATTGAGAATGATACATAGATTTATCAAAACTCGACTTCTAATTGCACAGTTAGATGGAATTGAGAATGATATGTAGATTTATCAAAACTTGACTTCTAACTGGACAGTTAGATGGAATTGAGAATGATACGTAGATTTATCAAAACTAGTCTTCTAATTGGACAGTTAGATGGAATTGAGAATGATACGTAGATTGTTTGAAACTAGACTTCTAACTGGACAGTTAGATGGAATTGAGAACAATACATAGATTTATCAAAACTAGTCTTCAAAAAACCTACAATTATGCGGTGAGTTGTCAAATCTAACTCAATTTATTAATTAAAATAAACCTCATGGTGTCTTCCTTTAAATATTAATAACTGTTAAATTTATTAACTTGTTAACAGCATAAAAAAAACATGGTTTATTCATTAAATAAATAATTCTCCTAATGAATACTGAAATTATGGTTGGAACAATGTTTTAAATTATAATTGTTAGAAAGACAGCTGACTGATACACACTGAATTACCAAAATACAAAATAATACTTTCTTCTTTGCAATCTATATTCTTATATGACATTCTTTAAACAATTTAATTTAATGGTCATGTTATAATATTTGAATAAAATCTGGCTAATTAATTTCTCTGAAAATACTAGTTTCATGGTGACACACGACTGTTCCGATTATTTTTTTATACACTGCTGGATTACTTGTAAACCTTGTAAGTCCTTTACAGTAAAATATATTACAGAAGAAACAAAAATCATAACTAAAACTTATTTATTATACAACTGAGATGTTATCCAGTAAGATAATTTATTTTTTTCTACTACCTATCCAAAAATGTAATATTTAATAATTAAAACGTTAAAGAGTATGGTATATTATTTAAACACAAATAGAAATAAACGGTTGTAACTTCATTTGAAGAGAAAAATTTACACCTGAATCGGATTCGAACCTGATGCCTTTGGTTCTGTACATCAGTGCTCTAAACAACTGAGCTATCAGGCTTCTGATTCAAACACAATATACATATGAATTCCATGTGCTGAGGCTATGAACTTTTTGTTCTATATGCAGTGATGGCATCTTGTGTAACAAGAATATTTTATTGGGAATTAACACCACATTTATTATTATTATTATTAATTAACACCACATTATACAGTGGTTTAGAGTATTGGTGTACAGAACAAGAGATACTGGGTTTAAATCCAGTTCAGGCATATAGTTTTCTGAGTCTGAGCGTATTTTTTTTTTTTCAAATATAATTTATCCATCATTGAGATGTATGAAATGAATTATAAAAACATTTAAAGAGGTTGTACTGGCTTTATAATGTAATGTAAAATTCCCAATAAAAGTTCTTAATAAAGAAGCCGCCCTTTGCAAGATCAAAGCAATGGTTTCATAGCATTTGGCTCTTGGGAATTAATAGTGTATATAAGAGAAAAATTTGTGTTTAGGTTCGAGTGCTCAGGTAGCTAAGGGGAAGAGCATTGGCCTAGAAAGCTACAGGTCATGGGTTCAAACTCCAGTCTGAGCATATAATTTTTCTCTTCAAATATAATATATTTTTCTCAACAAATAAAATTTGTCTTTCGGTGAGAAGTAATAAATTTAATAAGATCGAAACTGTTGTAATTTTTAATTTCTGTGCATTTTCCCGCCACATTCTGGAAACATTTCTTACAATATTTCATGAAATCTTCCATTCCTAATATTTTTAATTACAATAATTTGGTAGTAGAAAAAAAAAACATCTACAATAAGAATGTAAGAGTTTTTTTATTTTCTGTGCATAAGAGATTTTTTAACTTACCTGTGGTTTCTCCTGAAAATTCTCAAACATACAACAAAATGTATACTACTGTTATAAATGTATATATTAGCATTCAATACATTGTATTTTTAATTGAATCTATAATGCGTAAATATAGAACCACAATAAGACTCACAAGGTTCAAGTTTTTCCCAGAGTGGACTTTAGTGTAGGTTAAGTTTCAGGTGTTAAATGGAGAATAAACATTTCTAATTTAATTAAATTTACAGTGGGAGGAAACACCATGAGGTATTTATATTAATAAATGAGTTGGAGAAAATGTTTTAATATCTCACCTCACAAAGTTGCGTGTCTTCACGATACCGGTTTCAAAAGTATAGTATTACTTCCATCTTCAGTCAAATTCCAACTGTCGAAATTTCGTCGTTAACATCATCTTCTGAACTGCCATCTGGTGTAGATTTTATGAACTTGGAGATTAAATTATTCTCGTCAGGGATATCGAAATTCATTGCTTTATATTTATTCTTCTGAATGTATATCTTTTCCCAAATTGTTAATTCCAAAGGTTTCTCTAAATATTTCAAAAGTTTAGTGTCTTTTCCGATTTTAAGATTTTCTAGCAAACTATGAACAAAAACAAAAATCGGCATTTGCAGCTCATAGTTTGCTAGAAAATCATAAAATCGGAAAAGACACTAAACTTTTGAAACATTTGGAGAAACCTTTGGAATTAACAATTTGGGAAAAGATATACGTTCAGAAGAATAAATATAAAGCAATGAATTTCAATATCCCTGACGAGAATAATTTAATCTCCAAGTTCATAAAATCTACAACAGATGGCAGTTCAGAAGATGATGTTAACGATGAAATTTCGACAGTTGGAATTTGACTGAAGATGGAAGTAATACTATACTTTTGAAACCGGTATCGTGAAGACATGCAACTTTGTGAGGTGAGGTGTTAAAACATTTTCTCCAACTCATTTATTAATAATAAAAGCTGTTATTGCTTGGAAAAGTGCCATATCTCTGATAAGCATTGCTCTAATGATTTCTGGGTTTATGCTAATTGTCATAAACTAAGGAATGTGATAGCTACATACTACGTAAATAAGATTAACAATATATATATGTGCATGGAATGAAACCCTAGATATAATGTTTTATTTCAAAATAGAAACACAAAGGAATTTCAATTTATATTTTAATTCCTAAGTACAATGGAGATTGTGAAACTCATTTCTACATAATTTTCTTTTTCTTACATGTACAGGAATAAAATTAAATGGAAGTACACGCTGCAGCTTAAACTGCTCGCATTTTCAGAACATTTTTTTATTAACCAATGAGGAAGTACTTCTGTGTATTATCTTCTTTTGTTTAATTGGTAATAATTGTACAATATACAGACTGGAAGGGGTTGTATTACATCAATTTTAAGAAATCAAACATGAACACTTGCATTCAAAGGAGATATTCAACTTTTTTTTTCAGGTTTAAAAAATGATTAAAAATGCCAAAAAAGATAATTTGTGTAATTTATTTTTTGAAGTTATTTAATTCATATAACTTAATAGCTGGAAAATTAAGGAAAAGTAAATTTTAAATATTTAATTCCAAAATAATAATAATAATGGCATGTAATCCTAATTTTATACTCGAAAATCACAAGTTCATTTTATATTGCTGAAAACTTTAATTCTATTTAAAAAATTGCAAATTCTTAATGGCAGACATTCTGAAAAGTCATGAAATTTAAACTTTCTTATTTAAAAATTGTTTTGTAACTAAATTTATTATATTTATACATTCAAACAATTTTTTTTAAAGAAATTCAAAATTCTGAAATTTTTGGACAAGAAGCAGTTCAAAAAGTAAACTTATTTTAATCTGTATTTGAAACAGAGCATAACTTAACGGATCAACAAAGGCTGTTCTTGGTTGCGTCTAAATAAATTTGAAGTCCAAGATTTGTTGAACCTGCAAAACAAATAGGCTTAGAAGTTTATAACATGTTACAAAGAATCCAATTTTTATTTCTTCATAAATCAAATTAGATCTTTAAAACAGTTATGCGTTTTGTTAGGAAACTAACATTAATCATGCATCAGTTCAATACCGGTAATTTATTTTGTCAGGGTAGAGATATTGATTTTATTAACTGATCAATTAGTTGCAGGTTCTTGTCTATTTTATATTCATTTTTTATAAATTAATCTCTGCCATAAGTACAATTAAAAGAAAGGATTATATGCTGTAACATAATATAGGGCCTAACTTTAAATACTATGATGTATGTAGGCATTATCACTCTTCCATATTACCAAATTGAATGTAAATTAAATTATTTGTAGATTAAATGGATTTTTTTATATGCACATTTGCATTATTTACTAAAATTTATGGTATCGTTAAATGAGGCACTAGTTTTCTTGGTTTCTATAACTTCTACAGAGTACTAATGATTTTTCACAAACTTGTTTCATTTAGTGTTCACAACTATTATCCCAAGATATTGTAAGTACAAAAGTATTTCACTTTTGATGTTACATTTTAAATTGACACTTTCCAAATTGGATTTAATTAGATTTAGTTTTTGGACACAATTTTTCTTTCTAAAATAAAAATATTTAACAGTTTAATCATATAGAGAAATATTACAACTCCCTTTGAGATGCCACAATGCAATACTTTTACATTTTGAAGAAAACTATCATCATCAGATGTCTGCACTCTTTCTAACAACTTTGCCTCTTCAAAAAGGCTAGTGCTGATTATGAAGAAACAATGTATGGAAAACTCATTTATAACTGTTCAAAGCTATCCAACTAAAAAATTTAACTATTGAGAGTTTTACACCAACCAATATTGAAACCTAACAAAAAATGTGACCTAACCAATAATGTATAGTAGGCAAAAGGAGAAATACAAGGTTAAGACGAGTTATTTTTCTCAGCTTTTTAACCTTAAGACTGATGCGTGTAAATAGTTATAACTGTTACATTGTTCAAAGTTGTAACTGTTATAAGTTTGACATACATTGTTTCTTCATAATTAGCAATTTTGTATTCCCACATATTTTCCCTTTCAATCTCTGTCCAATGCTATTATGTCTTTCCTAACTTTATCTTCCCACCTTGCTTTTGATCTTTCTTTTATCTTTAATATAGAAGAAAATCTAAGTAAAAGCTTAATGTTAATTTATGCAAGTATATCTTAAAATGTACACAAAAAAGCTAACTTTATTTTTAAGTAAATTTTATGTTATTTCTGTAAAATATAAAATAGAATGTAGTTAAAAAAATAACTAAGTAAAATTAATTGAAATTGCTGGTGCTATTATTTTGCAGAAGCCATAAAAACCAAAGTATCTCTCCTCTGATGACCATAAATTGAATACATTATTTTCTGTCCCCTTTTCTGTGATTCATCTCCAGTTTAGTTAAGTGAATTCATGCCACTTCCTGCCTGTATATTTTTATTCACAATACATTCAATAAAAAAATATTTCAAAGCATTAAATTATTACCATAGATGTCACTGTGCACACATTTTTTTTTTACTTTTTTTTTTTTTTTTCGAACTTATAGGTTAATTCTATGTACCATATTTACAAAATCACAAATTATTTTATTCAATAGATTTTCCTACATTTTTGATATAGGTCATCACAAGTTAATAATTCATGCTAACTATTGGAAGATTTTTAATTTTCTACCAGTTTTAATAACAAATTAATCATTCATAGAGATTTTTTCATAACAATACAAATATTTTAATAAAAACTCTGATCATGAAGTATTCCCTCTTGGCAATTTGAAAATAAACATTTTGAAACTGATAGGGTTATGTTGGTACGATTTCAGTGCTGATAATTAAATCTTGGAAGAAATTTACTGCCAACAAATGCTCACTTTTGAACAAGATAACATATTCATTGTTCAATATATCTTGTGTGCTTATAAAGAAAAAGAAAAAATACTGTATTTTTGCAGTTTAATAAAACTGCATTACTTTTAAATATATTAGTAATACACAGGTTTGTCCAATATTGCATTCGTAAACAATAAATGCACTGTTAGAATCAAGAGACCATCAAGGTCACACTTAAGTTTTTTTTTATTTGCAAATATTTAAGACACTTGGAGTTCCTCCATTTTAATCTTCAATTATTCCAATATAATTACATCACAGTTGAAAATGTTTCTAGACTTTACATGCCATAAGATAATGCATATGCATAAAAGTATTTGTCTTCTTGTAAACAACACATTCTGGAGATAATTATACAAATTCCAAGTGTGAACAGGTGTACCACCCAACAATAATTCTAGTTAGTGTGTAAGATTTGCTACTACTAATCTCCTTGAATATCCAGGAATTACATTTTTATATCTCTGAAATTTCATTCAAAGTTTTATTTTGACTAAGACTTTATAATATATTATTTTTCTTTCTTTAAATTGCTTTTAATAATAATTTACAGATTGGTAAGATAATCTTTCTTTGATGTTCCTTTCATTTTTGCTACAGTCTTCATTTTCATTACCCACACCACCAAATCATTGTTTCATTGTCCTTTAAAAATTTTGAAACATCTACCCTAACAATTGACTATCACCAGCATCAACAGGATAGTGACAAATGATATGAAAAATATTGTGGTCCATTTTGTAACTTTATTATGTGCTGAAAAATATCTTATTGTTTAACAAATTTGGAGATTATCTAAAGAAAAACTTTACTATGATGAATTCTAACACGAACAATGAACCACAGAAGTAGCCAATGATGCCATTTAATAGGAGGATGAGTTTAACAAAAGTTCTTGTAATATTTGATATAAAATTAATGTATGACTTTGAGCAGATATTTCTCCATCTATATATAAAAGCTGAAGAGAAAAAAAGGCATCAAATTTGAGTATTGGGTTTCCTGGTGCAGATCCCTTGAGCATATCAATTTTTGGCCATTTTCATATTTAGTGACAACAATTAAATGTTGCAAGATTGAAAGGACATGGAGCTTGTATCCTCCACTAGCAATATATTCAACTGTTAAGTTCTTTCAAAGTTTTTATATAAATATTTTATTTTTTGAAATTACTTTCAACAATTTACAAATTAATAATAATATATAGGGGAAAAGAGCTATAAGAGCCCTCTATCAGGTTCACCATCTTGGATGCTGATGGTATTACATTATTGACACACTTCTGAAAACCGAAGCAGTTTAAACTGAAACGTCAGACTTAGTAAACGTTCGTTGCTGCTGCATGCGACTAGCCAGAGTATTATGGTGGACAATGGCAGTGTTAGTGCAGGCTTTCCCGACCTGCGAGGAGAGTCACATTATATAGAGCCAGAGCAAATGTATCAGCCACTTGTTCTGGCTCTGGCTAGAGGAATACAAATCATTCATTATAGAGATAGAATTTTATTGCATTCATGGAACTTTACACACAGTTGTGAGTGTTTCAAGTCCACTATGTTATTATTATTTACTGAGGAACGTGCTCCGTACTCCCCACGTAGCTAAAATCTAGGAATTATATGTACCGCTACATACACACAAATGTTTAAAAAATAAACTGAAGAACACAGGTGTTATGTTGTCAAGTAACAATATGTACATTTAGAATAACATTCCCACCTCGAGCCCTGCCATGTTTTTTTTTTTGTAAAATCATCCACAGCTGGTGCCCCCCATAAAGGCATTTCGGTTTATGTCGCACACACGCACAGTCTTGAGC
Source organism: Diploptera punctata (assembly GCA_030220185.1). Classification (NCBI taxonomy): domain Eukaryota; kingdom Metazoa; phylum Arthropoda; class Insecta; order Blattodea; family Blaberidae; genus Diploptera; species Diploptera punctata. Next base: position 452,972 of record JASPKZ010008885.1, read on the forward strand.
AGAACTCACTAGCCGCTGGCCCCGGGGTCTCTAGGAAACCTCCAGCGTGCCCTCACGCAGCAGACGGGCGTCCCAGCTTTACTGACAAGACAAGAAACCAAGTCATGAAGACTATGCTACGCAGTTTGAGCACCTCACATCAATCCGTGCTTCTGTTAGATGTCCTGGCAGTGTACGTGATTAGAATAAGTCGCGATGTATGTAAGTATGTATGTATTAAAAACAATGTCTGGGACTGATATTAGTGCCACTTGATCGCTCTCGCACGCACGCACACACACACAATGAACTAGGCGAGTAAATTCCACAAACTAATGCTAGACTAGGGAGGTGCACTCTCTACGCCGTAGACTGTAAAGTTTTCTATTAGGCTGCTACGGCGGACGCTTGGTGCAATGGAAGATAATAATTTAGTAAAGTAGGGATTGTCTACGACGACGACTTGAGAACATACACATGGGGAAAAGGCCCAGGCCTGGCATCGTTGATCGAATTGTCTTCTTCTTCTTCTCAGCGGCAGGAGCGGCGCAGGCTGTGACGTAAGTACAGCACGCATGCCTTGCCACGGTCCGAGATGAGGTCGTACAGCTGGCCCTCCACTCCAGGCACCGCCAGGAGAAGGGGCAAAGAGAAATTGCCGACGTTAAGAGTTTCCCATTGTCAAACAGCGCTGTTCGGAAAGCGCGGCGGAGGGAGCGGGGGTGGGGGCCTGACCGCTGGCACGAGCTCTCGCGAAGAGCGCTCGGAGGCAGCTGAAACGAGAGAAACCACGTCACAAGCCTGCCCCCTGGCGAGCGTCTGTCACACACCAACACACTACGCATGCAGGTGGGAAAGGGAAAGGAGTCGCGGCTCTCATCTGGTACTCCAGTGCAAGTTAACATGAGTAGTGCATGGATTGAGCACACACCCATACCTGGAACCGTAGCGTATGCAGAGTGGCGTCGGGGATTGTATTTACTCGTAAACGTCCTTCTTTCAAACGGGCTCGGCACTGGGTACAACAAAAAGTATCTTGTTGATATAGCAGTTAGACAAACCCTCCTAACTGTGAGTGAGCGTAGGAGAGGAAGGCATGCAGGAGAAACAGACACAATATCGACTTGACATCATTGTAAGAATTTTTAATTTCAGCATAAATACAAGAAAACAAAACATGTTTTGCCAAGCCATGCCTCGAAACAAAAACAAAGAAACAAAATAATAGTAATAATAATAATAATGATAATAATAATAATAATAATAATAATGATAATAATAATAATAATGGTAATGATAATAATGGCATGCGCACACGCCTGAGCGCGTGACTTCTATACTACTTGTAAACTTTGTTTGTGTGAGTTTCATGCAAGCATGGCAGGCTGCTACAACTCAAACAGAGAGGTGTTTTGTGGTGGTGCTGACTTTAACCTCACTGTATTATATATATAATGTGTTTTAAAATGTCGTGTGAGGACACCAATGTAAAAGAATGGGGCAAGGTGCTTACATGAGTCAGGGTGTGGCTTTTCCTCGGCCACCATTAGCGCTGCACGCTCTGCCGGAGGCATGCGTTGCTCTAACGCATTCACACAGTTTAACATGCTCCTGTAAAAGAGTCAGCATACCTGGTTTGGGTGAGCTATGCAAATAATTTAGAGATAAAGCCACAATTATTAAATTTTAAAACCTGCCAGCTTAATTACAACAAATAATAACCTAACATCTTCTCGTTCTAAAGCTTGTTGTCCATTTCCATGATGGTCCGTTTGCTCTCCAAGCTCCTGAAATCGAACACACTTCAATTAGGGCTGCTCCTCGTGCCGCCGACAAAGAGAATAGAGAGAGAGAGACGTCTTCTGGCAAGCCTCGTAGCAGGTTCCCGATTCGCGTATAAAATCTGTTCTGCATCCCACGTAGCGCGTTCGCTCTTGGACGCGTCCTTGTCAACATTTCCCCATGCATAAGTTTCTCAAGCCGCGTGCCAACAGATTTTACATCCAACCGGAATCCTGCCCGAGATGGAGCGACACAATAAACAAAAGACACTCAAATTATATCATTGTGTGTATGTTTCTTCAGGGTGCAAAATCTCTGTCACACACACAAAATTTCTCCCCTCAGATTTTGTACCCTGTGTGTATGCCAAGATATCTAATAGAAAACACAACACAGTGCCTCTGTGGATAGTTACGTGTCAGAGAGAAGCTTATGGTGTATGTTCCGGTCCACCACAAACACATGGGGGCATGCACAAGAAGGAAGAAACAAAACAAAACGGGGAGTTCACACTAACAGCTGCATACACATTGAAAGCATTGGTGGGGGGAAGGGATTAGAGAGAGGTTCTTAAATAAAAGATAGAAGAAAAAAGCATGCTGGGTTGGTTGACATGCTGCAATTATAGTACTCACCCATACAACCTACTGTCGCGGAGACTGCCCCTTGCAAAGAGAGAAGCACATTAATAAATTCTACTGGGGCATATATAACAAATACCTTCATATTAATCACTTGATCATATAAAATATTACATGTTAATAATGCCACATCAAGCTGGGGGGGGGGGTTAGCTGCACTTACCTGACTACCTCGAGGCGAGTATCCATGCACAATACTTACATAAAAACACTTACCTGCCATTACCATGCCTGAAGAGAGCAAGAATTTCTTCAAATGTTTTGTTCTTTGTCTCCGGAACTTTTTTGTACGTGAAGATCCAGAAGACAGCGAGGAACACACTGAACGGAAGAAATGTGTAGTTCTCTAGCGAGTTCTGCAACACACGTATTTGTCAGTATGCGTAATACTGCCAATGTAATACATACATAACTCAATAATAATCTCATTCATTTATGTATTAGACAATTTTATTACCATCATCATTATCATCATTGTCATCAACATTGTTTTTACATGCTTTATATTAGCTTGACCTGTATCTATCTATCTATCTATCTATCTATGTAACTGAATATTTCAACACGATTTTCACCCACTTAAAATCATAGGATCGACTTGAAACTTCGTATACTTCTAACAGACCCGTGACAATACAATAATTTCATATTTTTGTTCTCAAATCCTGGGCAGAATCATCAGAAAATCAAAAAAAGTGTCTTTGTATCTATGTAACGGAATCTTTGAACACGATTTTCACCCACTTAGAAACATTGGATCGACGTGAAACTTTGTGTACTCATAAAGGACCCGTGACAATAAAATAATCTCATATTTATCTCCTAAAATCCTGGCCAGAATCATCAGAAAATAAAAAAAGTGTCTTTGTATCTATGTAATGGAATCATTGAACACGATTTTCACCCACTTACAAACATTGGATCCACTTGAAACTTTGTATACTTGTAAAGGATCCGTGACAATACAATAATTTTATATTTTGTTTCTAAAATCCTGGCCGGAATCATCAGAAAATCAAAGAAATGAAAACTGGTATAATAGGTTGCGGATTAGTCGACTTTTTAGTCAATCGTTGTAAGAGCTCAGTTGGTAGAGCAGTGAATTCTAGTGGTATATAATTTCAGTAATCCATAAGTCACGGGTTCAAATCCGGCTGGGAGGATTTTTTTTAGAAGAGTATTACTTTTAGCTCATACTACAATAGTATCCAATTTAAAGATATTTACATTTTTATCGTATTCTGTAAAATATTAAAACTAAAAAATAAAAAATAAATAATAGTTTTAAAAAACTAAAACAACACGCTTTATTAGAAAACCGAACTTAAAAATGAAAAATAATTTTAATTTCCAACACGCTTGGGATAAAATTAAAATGGTCAACAAAAAAATCATCTCCAACACATATAGAATAAAACTAGAGTTATCAACAAAAAGAAAATAATTTTACCATCAAAGGCATGGGGTGTTTTTCATGATTTTTACATTTTCTTCTTAGAGACTTTACTTTTACCAATATCTGTTTATTATCAAATATAATAATTGATATAGAGCACCCCACACTTTTGATGATAAAATTATTTTCTTTTTGTTGATAACTAGTTGGCATGGGGTGTTTTTCATGATTTTTACATTTTCTTCTTAGAGACTTTACTTTTACCAATATCTGTTTATTATCAAATATAATAATTGATATAGAGCACCCCACACTTTTGATGATAAAATTATTTTCTTTTTGTTGATAACTAGTTTTATTCTATATGTGTTGGAGATGATTTTTTTGTTGACCATTTTAATTTTATCCCAAGCGTGTTGGAAATTAAAATTATTCTTCATTTTTAAGTTCGGTTTTCTAATAAAGCGTGTTGTTTTAGTTTTTTAAAACTATTATTTATTTTGTTTGCATACACAGAGTGTCCCATTTATCTTGGCCACCCAAAATAACTTTTTACTAAGTACAAAATAAAAAAAATGTTTCATACATAAGTTTTTCAACTGTGAGGAAGAAATAATACAGATGGTTAGTTAACTTCATATCATTATTTATTAACAAGATAATACGAATACTAATTTTGTTTTCTTCAATGTAAAAAAGTAAAGTAATCCCACTACGGACCTCAGGAGGCCCTTGGGGTAGTAGGAGGTTAAGGCTCCCACTTTTTCTGGACAATCGGCACTCGATGTCAGCCGGGTTATCAGCCCTGCGTGACGGCCGCCTTTACCCCAGAACAAGCGTCTGGAACTCATTTTCGTTAGAGGCTGAGTTGACCCCAGGGCTACAGTGCCGTCAGAGGGTTTGGGTCAGTTTAAAAATCCTGACCCCAGCAGGACTCAAACCCTCGACCTTCCAGCTTGTAGCACAGTGCATTAACCACTACGCTACGGCATGCCGCTTTCTTCAATGGCACTATGTATTTTTTCTTCGATGCGTTAAGCTCTCCAAGACCTGTTAAAAAATGTATCACAATGTGTCATCCTAATAAATAGAATCTTATTAACGGAAACATAAAGTGGGATTATTAGTAGTGGAGAGACAATTTATTGGCCTGCTTGATCTCCTGATCTTACCCCATTTGACTTTTTTATCTGGGGAGTTATTAAAGATATTGTCTATTGAGATATTCCGACAACTCCAGAGAATATCCAGGACCATATTGTACATGCTTGTAATTCTATTCAACCGATAACAGTGGAGAAATCAATCCCTTCATTCATTCCGTGATTGGACATGTGTTTCACTGAAAATGGTAACCAGTTTGAGCACTTATATGAATGTTATACTACTCATAATAATTCATATGGGTAGTTCTGTAACAAGGCAGTAATAATCTCACTTCATGTTTCCGTTAATGAAGTTGATTTTGTTAGAATGGTACATTGTAATACTTTTTGAACAGGTCTTGGGAGTGCTTAATTAATGCATCGAAGAAAAAATACATAGTGCCATTGAAGAAAACAAATATAGTATTCATATCCATCCATAGTAATTCTGCCTGAGGGCAGGTCTTTCACTGCAATCATAGCATTTTCATTCTATGCTTTGCAGCTTTACTAGGGAATTGTAGGTGTAGTACCTTCCTGTTGCTTTATCTTGTTAATATATAATGCTACAAACTTCACTAACCATCGGTATTACTTCCCCTCGTAATTAGACAACTTTTGTAGAAAACTATTTTTCCATTTTGTACTTATGTACAAAGATATTTTGGGTGGTCAAGATAAATGGGACACTCTGTATACGTTTTATTCCTTCCTTTCACTGTTATGTATATTCCCTATATACAAAATAAAATGTAAAATTATAACCATTCCACTGGGAAGGAGGAAACTTTTTTTTTCATGACTTACTACCAAGTATTAAATTGGAATCAAATGGTAAAGAAAAACATTTTTTTATGCATGAACCGGGAATTGAACCCCGAACCTTCAGCTTTCCTTGCTGATGCTCTTAACCATTGAGCTGATTCAGGCTTCCTTCCCCTCCAAGCATAAATCCTTCCTTTACCTTACTTTCTTGGTACCACATTCAAATGCAATGAATCACCATTCACGAATACACAATGAATGGCTTTTACATTAAGAAGACATGAAGGGACTCCACATAGCTAAAGCATTATTTATTAAATTTATATTAAGAAGCTAAAGCTGTTACTATGATTGAAATAAGTATATTAAAGTACACTACTAAATTATTGTAATCAAATATTAATTTAATATTAATTTATTAAATTGGAATATACATTTCTTTAAATATTATTCAAATTTCTTTAAATGGTATTCATTTCTACAATTTTTTTTTTACGAATTTCATCAATTAAAAGTTTATATCTCCACCATTGTTCGCAGCAATTCAAGTGGTTATGATTCTATGGTTCTAACATTTTATCTTTACATGGAAATATCAATATACCTGATTTGTTCCACTAAACTGTTCATTCAAGAATTTATCTAAGTCTGATATGTAATCATAGCTTCTTGACTGGTTTTGTTTACTGCTCTATCAGCCAAAGTATCTTTAGTAGAGACTATAGTTGCAGCTGCCAATGTTTTTACCATAAAAACTATACTATCATACATTCTCCCTGATTCTTCAGCTGAAATTTGTTATTTCAGGTTTAACATTAACATACAGGATGAAAATTATTTAAACCGACAAACTCTGGGAGGTTGTAGGGGACTGCAAAACAAATATTTTTCCTTAATGTCATTTTTTCCTATGAGGATTATTTAAACCGGTAGAGGAAGATTTGTCTGGCGGCAAATTAATTAAACCAACAAACACTTTTGCATTTTTTATTACCAAGAGACAACACATTAACACAATGCAATTACTTAAATTACAGTAGAGGTTCAAAAATGCCTCCATTGACATGTAAACTAAGGTTACACTGGCAGATCATGTTCTGTCTAACACGGGCAAAAACTCCAGGAGTATCGTTAATTGCTCCTACTGCTACTACTATCCGAGCAACCAGATCCTTTTCTGATACAACAGGAGTTGTGTAAACAAGGTTCCGCACCTCTCCCCACACAAAAAAAAATGCAAAGGGGTCATATCTGGGGATCGAGCAGGCCATGGTACAGGACCACCTCTGCCAATAAACTTTTCTGAAAACCGTTGGTTCATGAATCGACGCACACAACGACTGAAATGTGCCGGCGCCCCATCATGTTGGAACCACATGTGTTGTCTTGTAGGGAGCGGGACGTCTTCCATCAATTCTGGCAATGCTCTGGCGAGAAAATTGTAATAGTGCCTGCCATTTAATGGCCTAGGTAGGAGATATGTCCCAATTAAACAGTCCCCAACAACACCAGCCCACACATATCAGTGTACTCACTCCAGGTGTATTGCTCCATTAGTAAACAGATACAATTAACTACTACACTGGTGGACAAAACAATTCCTATCATCAATAGCAGTTGCAGTCATGACAACTGAAGAACATAATATGCCCTCTACCGGTTTAAATAATCCTCATAGGAAAAAATGGCATTAGGGAAAATATTTGTTTTGGTGACCCTACAACCTCCCAGAGTTTGTCGGTTTAAACAATTTTCACCTTGTATATAAATACATATAAGTAATTCAAGAACTAAAAAGTATTAAATTTGAAATAACATTTTAATTAAAGAACTAAGAAATGTGAATAGAATTATTTTTATTAATAACTAGCTAATACACGGCGTGCGCTGCTATGCCTAAATAAATGAAAATTAATGTGTTTTTATGTTTAGTTGAATAAGTAACAGGAAAAATAATTATAAATTTATATTTTTAGATACCCTGTGCTGATTACCCGGTGTTGCCCGGGAATCTACTTATCACGATCTTCTTGACATAAATGAGCTGAAATACGAAAATTAATGTGTTTTATGTTTAGTTAAATAAGTAGAAGGAAAAATTTATATCGTAATTATTTCTAGATACCCCGTGCTCTTTACCCGGCGTTGTCCGGGAATCTACTCATCCCGATCTTCTTGACATAAATGAGCTGAAAGAAAAAAATTAATATACTTCTTATGATTAGTTGAATAAGTAAAACGAAAAAAAAAATAAATAAATGTATATCGTATTTATTTTAAGATTCCCCGTGCTGATTACCCGATGTTGCCCGGGAATTTACTTATCTCGATCTTCTTGGCATAAATGAGCTAAAAGACAAATTTCGTTATTGTGAGTTATCCGTAAAAGAATACCCACCATGTGCTGCTATGATTGCACAGGAATCTACGCACTTATCTCGATCTTCTTGGCATCAATTAAAAACAAAAATGGTTATTGTGAGTTATCCATAAGAGATAAACATATGCTGTCGCGAACTCTTTTGTAGCGCTTTTTGAGACATTCAATTCTGTGTACATTAATTTTGTGTATTTGTTATAGTTTAGGCAGCGTAAGCCATTTAAGCGTCCAAATAGCTACTTTTTTCACATTTTCCACTACTAAGGGCGATTTTTTAGTGTGTGGGAGTTGAGTATCACAATTCTCTTATAGCATATGTTCATTCCAGGAATCTCCTGAACATTTTGCAAAAAGCCCATCATAATCAGAACAACGATATGGCTGCGCATAAAGTATGAACAAACAAACAAACATACATTCATTTTTATATATTAGATAGCTTATTGACTAGAGATTAATATTTTTAAATGTGTCATAAAATTGTTTGTCTGTTATATTTAACTTCACTTATTTCTGCTCAGAGACTAATTGTAATGCAAGAAGGTGAGTCCCAACATCTTGGAATTTTGTCATGATTATACTTTCATGTATCACATATCTCTGCGATATGGAACTGATGAAATTTAACCTTCTTTTCCTTCCAAAGAAGTCCACATTCTCGAAGTTTCCTCACCTGAAAATTCCATTAGCTTTTGTTGGTATTGAACCCACAAAATTCAGATGCAGAAGGAAACGACCTCTAGACCACTGCAGTCAACAGGTAATAGAAATACATATTTTGCAAATCTTTATATATAAAAATGAGTGAGAATCTGTCTGTCCTTCATGGACTCAAAAACTACTTGACTGATTGGGGTTTTGACCATCATTTAGATAATTTTTCTGGGACAATTAACATGTATAACATATTATTGTATGTACTATAGGGCTGGAACTAAAAAAAAAAAAGTGTATAGATGTACTAAATGAAAGTCACTTTTGGATGCTTAAATGGCTTATGCTGCCTAAACCATAACAAATACATCACATTAATGTACACATAATTGGATATCTAAAAAAATTCTACAAAAAAGTCTGCAACAGCATTTGTCTATCTTTTACAGATAACTCACAATAACCATTTTTGTCTTTCAACTCATTGATGCCAATAAGATCAGGATAAGTAAATACCCAGGCAATGCTGGGTAATCAGCACAGGGTATCTAAAAATAATTATGATATAAATTTATAATTATTTTTCTGTTTAACTTATTCAACTAAACATAAAAACATCTCATTTATTTGGGCGCAGCAGCGCGCACTGGGTACTAACTAGTAATGTATATTAAAGGAAAGAGGATAATGATGTTTTTAATGCATATCCAAATGAGCATTGAATGATAATTGGGCGCAGCAGCGCGCGCTGGGTATTAACTAGTAATGCATATTAAAGGAAAGAGGATAATGATGTTTTTAATGCATATCCAAATGAGCATTGAATGATAAGTTTTGAATTTTTGACTAGGCTGTTATAGTAAAATTCCTCAGCTGCAGCCCTCAATAAAGACCCATCTGTTGTTAGAGCAGCAAACCAAACAAAGAAAACTCTTTATTATAGGAAACAGAATCTGTGATACTTGGTTCTTTACTGTACCTTCATTGTTGGAAAGCCAATGCCGACAAGGAAGTTGGCCATCCAGTTGATGAGTACAGCTATGGACATGGCAGCGGGGCGAGGTCCCTGGGAGAACAGCTCGGCAGTGATCATCCATGGGATTGAGCCCGGTCCCACGGCGAAGAACACCACGAAACTCAGCACAGATACCACTGACAAGTACGACATCCAGTCGATCATTTCCTGGACGTAACCAAAAAACTCCTATCAGGCGATGGTAAAGTGTTCTCTTTCCCAAAACGCTGGAGGAGACCAACAACCAAAAAAAAAACAACTCCTCCAAAATCAAGCAAAGAAACCAAAGTGAAGCCAAGTGCTAGTGTGAAAAAATGCCTCTCCTCCAGACAATGTCAGGAAAGTTGTCGTGGACAAGAGAGGGAGGGCAAGAAAAAGAGGCTGTGTGGGTGAAGCAAAGCAAACAAACCAGACCCATGCAGACAGAACATTGGAAGAAAGGAACTAAAACTTATTACAATGCAGGGCATGGGTGTCATATATAGATAGGCACAGTCAACTTTATTTCCACAGTCAATATGAGCATAATTCAATAAGTGGCAACTCTATTAATTTTAGTAGGGATGTGATAAAACTGAACATAAATGTTTAACAAAAACACTGTCTTGTCAACAGGAGGTATTTTAAATAATATTGCAAATATCAGTACCAGTACATTTCTTTTTTCACTGATACAATTCTATTCTTTAAAAGGATTTGGGAAAATAAAGACAGATTTTTTTAAACCTGATGTGAGACATATAGGTTCGAATCTATGAACGCATTAGACCGTAAAAGGCGTTCTCTGCTGAGAAAGTTTATCCTAATACAATTTGCTTACTCAGAAATCTGTTCATGCGATAATAATTGTTGAAATTCGTAAGCTACCTGACGAGGTAACTTAAGAGAGAAACGAATCGTGAGAATCCCGAAGGGAACCGATGTAGTTTGAAACCTTGCCGCATACCTTGCTGCTTTATCCAAGATGTCGGACCTTGAAGACTTCGATCATGTTTTCGGTATACGCGGAGAAGAGGAATTTGATAGAGTCTACCAAAGAATTCAACTGGAAGAACAGGAGAATCGGTGTAATATTGCACGACACAGACGTCATATATGGTATTATTTGCGGGACGCAAGCGTAAATGTGTTCCTCTAGCAGACGAAAATAACGGAAGTGCTTTTATCACTGAGAATTCTGGGTAATTTCTTGCCAAATTACGAAAATGACGACTTTCATGCATGACCAGTTAGTGGGTAGCTAATTCGATCTTTGCACTTGCTCACGGTGAGTCAGCTCATCAGTGATTGGAAGTAATTTGAGTAGAGACTAATGTATTTGTATGCGGCCCATATAGCTTAATTATTCAGGAATTGATAAAGCATCAGCACACAGAACAGTAGGTCTGTAGTTAAAACTACAGCTTTATATATGTTTTTTTTCTCTCTTAAAGGTATGTTAAAGTAGCTGAATTTGTTTGACAGACATATTTAATAATATATTACTAATAACTGCTCTCTGCACAATGAAATCTGATTAAGATGGTGCCAATTGAAAACCACTTGTATTTTGTATTGATAGATATTACTAATAATAATCTCATTGCACTATGGCACCCAGAGGTTCATGGTCACGAAGGACATAAGTTCATACATCTCTATCTTGAGGTAATATTTTCCAATCATTCTTTGTATAATTCACCTCTCTCAAGTTATGGTTATCATTATCTTCCATCTCATTCTAGGACTACCTACTGGAATACTTCTCCTATTTGTTTCTCTCTCTTTGGTCCACTTTTATTCTAAAAAATTCAATCATTTTTACATAAAATGGTATTAAGGACAATCAACTGTAAAATTTATTATTAACTATCAAATTTATAAGTTTCAAAATTAAGGTGCGGCTTATAAATGAAATAACAAGATAACTGGTACATATCGGGAAGTAAGGACAATAAATTAATGAATAGATGTCTAAGAATATTACTGAAAATGAATTGCCGGAAACAATTTCAAATAAAGAGTTCTGTGACAAATTAGGCCAAGGAAGTCAGAAGTAAAGAAATCAATATGGGACTAAATAGGACTTACAGTAAGAAAAAGCAATAAAGAAGTTGAAAAGACAGCATTAGTTTATAATTCTAAAGGGAATTGAAGGAATAGGAAGGCCAAAACAAACTGGAGCTGAACAGTTAATGAAATTGAAAAGGTTAGGAAAATAAGGAAGGATGAGAAAAAGTTGGCATAGAGTAGAATCCTATGAAGATCATTGTGGTTACCCTCATTGTAATTTTCCAGACTTCTTTTAATATTCCAACATAACAGTAATTCCTTCAAAACCTATAAATCACATGCATGGTTTCAAATTAATCAATGATAAATTTAATTGTAATAAATAATAATTCAGGGAGGGTAAAAAATGAACAATATGGTAACTAATGTTCATATTATTCATTTTTAAACATCTTAATGATGGACAAATTATATTTGAAAAGAAAAATATACGCCTAGACTGAGATTTGAACCCAGGATCTTTGCCTCTCTATGTCAATGCTCTATCCAAGTGAGCTACCTAGGCCTCCAATCTAAATGCATATTTTTCTCTTCTACATAGTTAATTCCCTAACCCCAAATGCTACGAGCCATTGCTACGATTTTTGCAAATCGTGGCCCCTTTATTAAGTAGACTTTTTATTGGGAATTTAAACATTACTTATAAAGCCAGTAGTGCTTCTTTTAAAAGAAGTAATGTTGTTTTAAAAGAAGCACTATTGGCTTTATAAGTAATGTTTAAATTCCCAATAAAAAAAAGAAGCACTACTGGCTTTATAAGTAATGTTTAAATTCCCAATAAAAAGTCTTCTTAATAGAGCTGCCATTTGCAAAAATCGTAGCAACGGCTCATAGCATTTGGGGTTAGGGAATTAACTATGTTGAAGAGAAAAATACATGTTTAGATTGGAGGCCTAGGTAGCTCACTTGGATAGAGCATTGACATAGAGAGTCAAAGGTCCTGGGTTCAAACCCCAGCCTAGGCGTATATTTTTCTTTTCAAATATAATATTGTAACTACTGGGTTATCAATGCATGACAAAGTGTATATTGAATATTCTTCTTACCTTCCTCTGAAAAGACAATGGGGTAAAGAATTAAATGTGGACAGCATGCAGAGACTAAAGAATTTTCATGTAAATTATTTGCCTATGGATAGCCTTTCTTTATATGGACACCCATGATGCAAGGGATACTCCACAAAGCAATTTGCAAGGTGAATGCAACATAGAAAGACTGTAAAGAGAGCATGCAGCATACCGAAGATATCACAGCCACTCACCAGACATCAGAATGCTGTAGTAAACAATGCAGCAAGCAGGGCTAAATACTCAGCCCTGCCTTCGTATTTAAATTAATACTCTCAACATTACTGCCACCACCCACCAATCAAAATACAATTTCAACACTAGAGTGACCATATTTTATTACTTGACAATGCAATAGAATGAGGCATTGTCACTCATTGATTGGTACTTAAAAGAAACATCAATCTTAAATAAATATTTTGATCTGTATGTTAAGTTACATTTACTGGAATTTTACCAAGATATGTTATCCTTCAAAAAACTCCAAGCATAACAGGCCTATAAGGCCCTTGGCCTAACATCTGGCTGCTAGCCTCACATCCATATGTGTTAAACACAGAGGTAGACAATCATCGAGCCAGTGTAGGGGTGACATGTGGTCAGCATGTCGGGTCCTCCAGCCATAATAGCTGGTTTTCTCAACCTGGAGTCTTACTTACTGTAGCTACCTAAATGCCTCACGATGATGGGTGGCACCGGTCCCATACTGGCCAAAATTCCATGAGAAAATTTCTTCCCCCATAAGGACTCGAACCAGCACAAGTCATATAGCTTTTCATCAAGGCATCATCCTTTAAACCACTCGGCTATGGCGCCAAGGCTTCTTGTCTTAACCACTCGGCTATGTTATTCACTATGAATAATTTAGACTGCATGAAGTACAAGTTTTCGATTTGTCTTAGTCAAAGGAGAAACTACTATTTTTCATGTTTTTTTAGTGGTTTGTACAGAGTTGTAATAGTATTTACCAATTTGTTTTACTTAACACAATTATTTTTTAGCTATATGAAAAAATATTTCACTAAGGTAAGTTATATATCTCTTTTAATATAATAAATTTTTAAAAAAACATAGAAGTATGAGGTAAGAAGAATTCACGAGTCATTTGATCCTTATATATCTTTTTTCATAAAATTTACCTCAAATTTATATAAAATAGTTTATAAACATGATTAGGCTTTCCTAGTTAGCTTTTAAGTTTAATTTTTTACAAAAATTAAGTTTAGGCTTTTAATAAGATTTCAATTTTTAGATTAAAGTTTGAAGTAAAGCTCTCTGAGTACTGGTATCATAAAATCTAAATTTTTAGCAATTTCAGAATTGGATTAGCTCTGAAGAAGGCCATAATAAGTTGGCAGAAGTGGCACCTGAACAGCTGAAAACTTTTTCATTAATATTTAAATGAAGAGCTTGGCTGTAAAACATGGTAACCAATTAATTCTTGAAAATTGAGTTATTGCATATAAACTGTGATATGTGACCTCCTGAACCATTTGGTGCATGTAGTTTTTATTTAACCGTGACATACCTCTGCTATCTATTGACGGCTGTAAAAAAACTATGTGCACCAAATGCTTCAAGATGTCACATATCACAGTTTACATGCTACAACTCAATATTCAAGAATTTGTCAGTTACCATGTTTTACAGCTGAGCCCTTCAATTAATAAATAGAGTTAGATTTTTATGACTCATCTCATAATTGTAGATTTGTCTTAGTCAAAGGAGAAACACTTATTTTTCATGTTTTTTTTTAATGGTTTGTACATAGTGGTAATAGTTACAATTATGAGGTGAGTCATAAAAATCTAACTATTTATTAGCTAAGAATATGTCAATAAATAAGATGAGTCTGTATCATCTTACCTCATAAAATTATGTATTTTTCTTTTTTTTTTACATATGCCTGCATATTATCATCACCTTTTATCTTCTAACTGAAGAATGAAGTTTTGTGCTTTAACTTAGTAAGAAGCAGTGCTTGATATAATTATGTGCATTGTATAAAACATTAAACAATTCATCTGAATTTTGCAACAAAAAAAAATTAAGTATTTGTGCAAATTTACTGTGATTTGTTTTTACAAAATATGGTCACTCTATACAATAGTACTTCCAGCTAGAGACTGAAGTAACTGTAAACAAAGTCTCATAACTTTAACCACACCATATCTTCTGGTATATCTGTCCCAATAAATATCTTGCTACATATCAATTTAATAATATGGTTTTGAGTATTTATGAAAAATTAAACATTCACTAATTTAGAAATATTCATTAGCATACAAATTAGTGTCATCTATGTATATTTGGGACTTGGGATTATTTTGGATGTGTAAATTTGCATTGTTTTACAATTATTTTTCAATGTTTTTAAGTGATTTATGTATAAGATACAAACACTGATTTTTTAAAGAGGAAATTTGAAATACCTAACATTATAGGGGTCGAATGTTTGAACGCATTAGACAGTAAAAGGTGTTCTCTGCTGATAAAGTTTTATTCAAACATATTTTTTCTACTCAGAAATCTATTCACGCGGTAATAATTGTAAGCTACCTGACAAGGTACCTTAAGATCGTAGCTCAAGATATAAACTTATGTGAAAATCCCAAAGGGAACCGATGGTAACCGATGTAGTTTGAAACTTATCCAAGATGTCGGACCTTGAAGACTTCGATCATGTTTTCAGTATACGCGGAGAAGAGGAATTTGATAGAGTCTACCAAAGAATTCAACTGGAAGAACAGGAGAATCGGTGTAATATTGCGCGTCGCAGACGTGTTTGTATACGGTATTATTTGTGGGATGCAAGCATAAATGCATTCCTTTATAGCAGACGAAAATAACGGAAGTGGTTTTATCGCTGAGAATTCTGGGTAATTCGTTGCCAATATTACGAAAACGTCAACATTCATGCATGACCGGTTACGGCGGCCGTTAATTCGATCTCAGCTCACCAGTGATTGGAAGTAATTTGAGTAGAGACTAATGTATTTGCATATGACCCTAGATGTCCAAAGTCCCAAGTATACCAGGTTGATGATAAACAAATAAATTGTTTAAATAAATAATAGCTCAGTGTTAATCCCTAAAAAAGTAAAAAAAAAAAATGTATTTATACTTTCCAACAATGGACTGTGCAGTTGAGAAGAAGACTATTTGAAGTACTTACATATAAAATGTCAATTTATAACCACCATGAGTGTTAAAAGTATTATTTTTACATGTAATCTCATGACATCTAATTGTTACAGTTAAAATCTAAATTAAATGTACTGGTATTTTTTCCTACTACTTTCTGGAAATGTTTTTCACAATAACTACCGTAATTTGTTACATTATTAATATTTTTCATATAAACAGCCCTAAACAAGACAATCATTTATACAACAAGAATCTATAGCTTACTGATGCATTCATTAGAATTCACATATATACAAAATTATAGTTTTATATTCTTGTACTATAAATATTTTCTATCTATAAAATTAATCATATATAGAATGTGTCGCCATTGTAAACTTTGCATGCTAGTCAATTTTTCTGTATCTTGCATAAGTTTGATTGGAAAATAAAGTACTGTAACAACAATAAATTCACATGTTTAAAATCATCCAAATTTTTCACAAAATGGATTGTGGATCCACTGTATTCCTTCATTCTGTGCAAAGTGATTTTAAAAGTCTTATGAAAGTATTAAAGGAGAAAGGAGTCAATTAAAATAAAAAGTAATGGGAAACTTTTGTTGTTCTATGAATAATTTGAGGAGATGATTCAAAATGTTTGTCTACAGTTACTTGATTTGCTGTGTGGAAGCTCTGGAGAAAATGATACAATACTGTGAATCAATATAGTTGCATTTTTCTAGTGTACATACAAAATTTACAACCTGTTCAGAACTAGAACTTCAACCTAGGGTTCTGAAGCAGAAAACTGATTCTGTAGTTCAGTTGTTTCCAAACTTGTATAGTGCTCCAAATTATTTGTGCCTGCATGACATCAGTTAACAGACAATTAACTTAGAAAAGAGGAGAGATATTTTTAGAATTTATACAAGTGTTATATTTGATAGTCTGTGTTTTCTTTTATTATATCCAATATAGGAAACCCTATTTTACCTTATGGTATATAAGGGATATAATTATTTAACATTAAGAAGTAAATTAACATAAAACAGTAGAACAAAAGACAATTACATAACAATATTACAACAAAGATGAACAGAGTATAATTAAATTATAGTTGAGAATAAACATTATTTACAAAAGAAAATAAGTACCTAATTATAACATTTTTTGTTGTTAAGAATATGATAAAGAGGACTGGAATAATCTTTTTAATAAAAATTTAAATATGTTTCAAGCTTGTAACGTTCAAACCACAACGATGGATAATTGAATAAAACATGTTTGACTGTTTGAATATCTTCTCCATATTTCCAAGTTTCATTTGATGATATATTAAATTTATATAAATTTGCCTGAGATTTTCCATGTCCGGTTAAAAATTAAATCAATATGAAACTGGGAACTGTATTAGGGCATTTAAGTCTGTCATAAATTGTTTGAAAAATAATTCTTGAGTTGTCATACCATTGTTAGTCTGGGGTTGAAACCCAGTCAAGGTTGATGGATTTTTAAGATAGAAAAATCCAAGGGACAAGTCTCCAGAGTCTTAATATTTCTGTATCAGCAAAATTTAACCAATCTTTTCCAACCAAATAATATCTTAGTTGCCTTCAAGATATCCCATTGAGCCAATGTGCTGACCACATGTCACTCACTGACATCTGTAGGGTAATAAGCATGTCTAAATTATGCTTAGTCCAGAAACTCCTCCTAAGGGAGCATCCGTATCTCCAAGAGGGACATATGGAGTATGTACATACATACATACATACATATACTTGATAACATATTAATGGTATTTCAATGAAATTTAAGTTTAATAACTATGTTTTATATCATATTATTATAAAATATATTTTATACATTGTTTAAAGTTAAAATCTTACAGGAAATAAAAGTCTGCAGACTTGCCTTCTTGGGTAGAAAAGGTTATACCTTTAAGCTTGCAATTGACAATATTAATTTTTCTTGTTTATTAGAATTAAACATGGATACTATATTACGAAACTGACCTTGACATATTCCATTGGTAATACACCTACTCGTATTATCTACTACATGTTGTGGGTTAAAACTTAACACTGATAAAATTATGGAGTTTTTTTTTGTCATTTTGAAACACTTTTTTAGGTCATAAGTGCATGCACATTTTTAACAAGTTTAAATAATTTTTTTTTGTAAGCCCACGTTTTCCCTTTACAGAGATTTAGGCACTCTCCTCCTACAGGGGAGAATTTGAACCATACTAATTTAGTTACACTTGTTTTCATATAGATGTCATTTTGAGTGGTCAGCATTCCGCCTCATACCGACATCTAGGAAACCAAGGATGGGAAAATTCGGTAAATTTTGCTTAGAGGCCTTTTCATTCAGGCTTAAGGATTTTTTACAAGCCTGAAAATTTTCAGACTCGGGACCCACGGCTTAAAGTCCCTCCCAGAGGAACTTGCTCCTTGGATTTTTCCATCCTAAAAAATCCATCGACCACGGCCGGGTTTGAACCTGTGACCCTTGGGACCAGAGGCAACAAGCATAACCGTTAGTCCACCGTGGCCGACTGTTTAAATCATACAAATTCAAATCTTACAAGGGACTGTCAATCACTGCATGCCGAAACCTACCTTGAAATTTCTTCCAGAGAAGCATTATGATGTATCAAGGCCATGTCCAAAATATCATCTGTTGTTTTAAAGTGCAAGGCATAGAAATCAATACTAGTAAAATTTATATCAAATTCCATTGAGGTGAAGTCATATGATGAAAGTTAAAAATTAAATTGTACCTGTTGGTAGGTACCGTCGTCCTCAACTTTGTTAAAATATTGTATATAAAATTAACTGGAGCGCTTTCGGAAGTTATCTGCCATCTTCTGCAGGTTGAGTTTCCGCTATTCATTGTTGTTGTGTACGGTGATGTATACTCCAACTGTTTGTAGCAGCAGAGTATACATCACTGTACACAACAACGAGTAGCGGAAACTTAACCTGCAGAAGATGGAAGATAACTTCCAAAAGTGCTCCAGTTAATTTTATATACAATATTTTAACAAAGTTGAGGACGACGGCACCTACCAACAGGTATAATTTAATTTTTAACTTTCATCATAGAAATCAAAGCCAGAATCCAGCAATGTCAGCCTACCGTATGGAGCAGATGTACATCCCTGCATGAGTTAAGCACAGAGTGGAGTGAGGTGGGACACGGTGTGAACGGCGGGTAGTTGAGGGTTTTCCAGTTCAGCAGTTGTATTACTTCTCTATAGTTTAAATGAGACATTCAACACTTTATTTTAGTGCCTTGCAGTTAAAAATGGCAGATACTATTTTTGGATATGGCCTTTGTACATCACAATGCTACTCTGGGAAAAATTTGAAGGAGGTTTCGGCATGCAATAGTTGACAGTTCTCTAGTTAGAGTAATGATATATATATATATAGCACACAAATAATAATTAGGCTGATAAAATCTTAATTTTTTATTTTAGGAAGTAATATTTGAAGTTCTTTTAATTAAATTATTTTGAGTCTGTGATATCAGACCTCAATATTAATGTTGATTTGTTCTTGAACATGTTTTGATTAGTCTTTAATCAACTTCAGCATCATGGCCAGACTGGTTGGATTTATGTTGTAAACCTTGGATGTCGATGTCAACTCCCTTCTGACCAAATGTTTTTTACATTTAATGGCAGTTTTCTATAGACAAAAATCAGGGCTTTCCTGGCAAATTTATTTATGAGCGATTTTGAATGTAAAATCACAAAAACACATCCCACAATGTTTAAATTTTGGAGCATATAATATGTAGATGATATAATTTGTATTGTAAAAGAAAAATATGTAGAAGATTCCCTAAAACTGTTAAATTTACAGAGTACAAACATTAAATTTACAAAAGAAATAGAAGAAAATAAACACATATCTTTTTTGGATTTTAAATTGGTTAGAAACGAAGAAAAAAGAAAAATTGAATTTGGGATTTGTAGGAAAGAAACTCATATGGAAAATTTTATTAAATTAACAGGGTTCAATCTAATAGGACATAAATTAGCAGCCTTCAATAGTTTAACTCGCAGATTGGTAAACTTACCCTTAAATGAAGAATATTTCAAACAGGAGGAAAAAACAAATAATCAAAGTAGCAAGAGACAACAGGTTTGATGAAAAAATGATACACAAAAGGATAGAAAGTAGAAAAGTATAAGAAACAAAAAATGATCAGCAAAAGTACTCTTGAAAAAGAAAAACCACCTATGAAAAAATACAGGAAATTCACATATCACCCTTGGGCACACAATAAATTCAAAAAGATATTTGAGAAGTTTAATATTAAATTAGCACTGAGAAATAACTACAGTTTAAATAAAGTAATATAATGTACGGTTAAAAACTATAATATAGTTACCTTGTAGGTCCGTCTCCTCAACTTAAGTTAAAGAGTTTTAAAAGAACTTAAGTTGAGGAGACAGACCTACAAGGTAACTATATTATAGTTTTTAACCATACATTATATTACTGTGAACTAAAACCTCAACGGAAAATCACCATGAATTTTACTAGTATCGAATTTAAATAAACTAATAAAAACCAACAAAAATTTAAAAAAAAACTGATAAAAATAAAAAATCAGGAATGTATGAAATTGAATGTACTGTACTGTACTGGCTGTGAGAAAATATATATAGGAAAAATAAAAAGAAACCTAAAAATTAGAACCAAAAAACACATATGAAATATTAAAAAAGGGGAAATAGAAAAATCTGCAGTTGCTGCTCATTTTTGGTCTGAAAAACATGATATAAATTCGGACACTAAATTATTAAAACAGTTAGAAAATACAAGTGAGCTGACTATTTGTGAAAAAATTTATATTCAGAAGAACAAAAACAAAGTTATGAATTTTGAAATACCGATGGAGGTTTTTTGGTCAACTGCAGGAGGGAGCTGACATCGACATCCAGGGTTTATGACATACATAATCCAACCAGTCTGGCCATGATGCTGAAGATGATTAGAAGACTAATCGAAACATGTTCAAGAACAAATCAACATTAATATTGAGGTAAGATATCACAGACTCAAAATAATTTAATTGATAGAATCTTGTTAGATTGTGTATCATCTTGGGAATGCTATGAGAGCCATATAAAAATATAAAAAATGATAAAATGTTGCAAAATATCAAGGTTGAAAAATATGCATATAATATAATACCTATTCAAGTAATTTTTAAGATAAAAAAATTAGGAAAATCTCATAACCCTCTTCATGTTCTTTGTTTAAAAAAACACAACAAATGAAATTTTTAGTATAAAAACAACATTCTGAAATATTAGACATGTAATTATATCTCCATATTTTTTAGTAAATATCTTCTTAAGTAGAGCTGTCAAAAGTTGGTTGGTTGGTATCTAATGTCGAGCACTTGATAATGAAATCATTCGCTCTCTTGCACTCCAATATTTAGCAGAAAGGCTGGTCTCTTCTACAAAGGCTGGACAACGGAGGAGATGGTTTCTTTCCATATCTTCATTTAAATTTCAAAAAGGGCATTTAGGTGAATCTGTTATGCCAATTCTGTGTAGGTGTTTATTCAAGCAGTCATGTCCTGTTAGCAGTCTGAATGTTGCTACTGCAGATTTTCTTTGTAATGTAGTATATGTCATAAGCTTGTAGATTTTCCCATTCCTTTCCAGATGTTTTGGTGGTGTATTCTTCTCTAAGTTTATTGATGTATTTATTTGAGATGATTCTTTTGATAGAGTGAAAGGAAACTGGAGCAGAAGTTGGGTTTGAAACAATTTTGCTACCCTTCTTGGCTAGAAAATCGGCTATTTCATTGCCTGTCACTCCACAATGGGCCGGAATCCATTGAAGTACAACTTTTTTATGTAGACGGGATAAATGTTTTATCATTTGAGCTGTCAAAAGTTAATTATATACAAATAGTATTGAAACACGAAATTATTTTGAAATTATATTTGAACATTCTAAAATCTGTGGAAAATTTAATCAAAATGAAGCCAGATCATTAAATGGGTGTAACATGAATTGACAAATAACATACTTGCATACCGGTCATTCCATTATAAACAAATGCTATTCTTTACCTACACTTGTCATAAATGCAGATTGTGAAACAATTTTGAAATAAAAAGGATCACTTATTTTTGTAAGACAAATTATTATCCACATCCTGAAATCCAAAGTGTCTTATTATCTCTACTGTATATTATATATATATATATATATATATATATATATATATATATATATCCATCCATAGTAATTCTGCCTGGGGGGGCAGGTCTTTCACTGCAATCATAGCATTTTTATGCTATGCTTTGCAGCTTTACTAGGGAATTGTAGGTGTGGTAGCTTCCCGTTGCTTTCCACCGTTGCTTTCCACACGGTGAAAGATGATGATGATAATGATAAGGATGATGATGGCCATATGATTTTGGGGACCGTTTGGGCCTTAAAGTTTTCCTGACATTTGTCTTACAGGTGAGGAAAAACCCCGAAGAAACCTCACCCAGGAGCCTGTCCCGACCGGGGATTGAACCCGGGCCCGCTGTGTGACAAGGCAGCATCTACGCTACCTCGAGACCACAGCGGTGGACATATATATATAGTGATCCTACTACAGGCCTTAGAAGGCCATTGGGGTAGCAGGAGAAGCTAAGCTCCAACTTTTTCTGGACAGTCAGCACTTTATGTCAGCCAGGTTGTTAACCCTGCATCAATGACTGCCTTTATCCCCAGAACAAGTGTCTGGTACTCATTTTCATTAGGGCTGAGTCAACCCCAGGACCATATAGCACCATCTGATGGTTTGTGTCAGTTTTAAAATCCTGACTCCATCACGACTCAAATCTTTCACCTACCGTACTGGTTTGTAGCATATTGCCTTAACAGTGCTCTGGCATACGATGTATACATATATATAAATAGTTTAACTTCATACTAGTAAAGCTGCAAGCATAGCATAAAAATGCTATGATTGCAGTGAAGGACCTGCCTTCAGGCAGAATTACTATGGATGGATGTATAAGGAATATCATTTTAATCGAACATCATAATAATATTAAATATGAAATTTTATAAATTTTATAATATTCATGAGAGAAAATATATTTTGAACTTCAAGTACAGTTGCCCTTTTCTGTAAGATTTTCTTTTTATAAATATTATTTGAAATCCTATGTTTATAAAGCATAAGAGGTGAAAAATCTAAATACTAAAACTGTATACCATATGATTAAGATAATCAGAGTGCACTGTTTGGAAACAACTGGCTCAGACAATCAGTAAACAGTGCTGTTATAATTGAAGTTTGAGTTAGTATTTGACATTTGCCTAACATGCAATAGTTGATCCATTAATTTGTTCAAGAAAGAGTGTGAATGGTAGGGTAGGGTATGTAAAAATCAGTATATTACATTGTTAATATAGCCTGTAGAGTTCAGTTTTAAGTTATTTGCTTAAAGAATATTTGCAAACAAGATAGCACTATCTGTCTAGATAATTATATTTGAAGAGAAAATTTTTGCCTAGACCGAGACTCGAACCTGGGACCCTTGGCTTTCCAGGTCCCAGGTTCGAGTCTCGGTCTAGGCAAAAATTTTTCTCTTCAAATATAATTTATCCTTCAGTGAGAAGTGTTAAATTAATAATAAAAATGTCTAGATAATATTTGTCAATACAATTTGTAAAAGAGCTTGACGATTAAATCTAGCCTAGATCTATAAATTTATTATTACTAGAATCAGAGTACCGGTACCGTACATCAGAGATCTAATTTTAAATAAATAAGGTGGGTCTGTTACATCTTACCTCATAAAAAGTATAGAGTTCTTTTAACATTAATTATATTATTTTTGGTCTGGACATCTTACCTCAATATTAATGTTGATTTGTTCTTGGACATGTTTCAAAACAATTCTGTTTTGACATATTTCAATACTCTTGTGTATCATCTTCAGCTTACCCAGATTGTTGATTTTTATGTTGTTGACCCTGGATGTCTACTCTCACTATCAAATCCCTCTCCCAAGGAATTTCAAAATCCATGATTCTATCCCTTTCTTCTGGTTGTAGATCTTCTCCCAAATGGTGAGTTATTTTGAATTCTCTGTTTTAATAATTATATCAATTTTATGTTTTTCTGACCAAACATGAGCAGCTACTGCACATTTTTGGTCAGAAAAACATAAAATCGATGTGAACACCAAATTATTAAAACAGAGAATACAAAACAGCTCACCACTTGGGAGAAGATTTACATCCAGAAGAACAGAGTTAGAATCATGACCTTTGATATTCCCAGGAAGAGAGATTTGATATGTAAGTTCTCTGGTCCACCAAAAGATGGAGTGGGAGTTGACATCCAGGGCCGACAATATAAAATTCAACAGTGTGGGCAAGCTGAAGACTATACTCAGGAGTAGTGATACAAGTTCAAAAGAACTCAACTTTTTATGAGGTAAGATGTAATAGTTATATTTAAATTAATATTGGGAAGTAAACATTATGAGGTTATATCATTAATAGTGAGTGGAGAACGTATTTTTAACGACTCACCTCATATAATTTCAAATTTCTTTGATACCAGCGGTTTCAGACAATATCTTGTCCCACTTCAGTCCCCCAGTTGTGGAAGCCATAACTGAAGAGGGATAAGATATTGTCTGAAACCACTGGTATCAAAGAAATTTGAAATTATATGAGGTGAGTCGTTAAAAATATGTTCTCCACTCACTATTAATTATTAAAGATGTAATAGATTCACCTTATTTATTAAGAGGAAGCTCATAATGTTACTTCCTATTGTAATTTATTAACTAATTTTAAATATTGAGTTTTATATTTGAAACTTAAATATCATGATATTTCAAAGATGCCACACATAATGATAATAATTCACAGATTATGTATAATGATTTTCATATACATCAACATATATTGAAGGATTTGACTTCCTTATTTTTTAATTTCCTTACCACATGTTCAATGTATGAGAAACAAAGCAAGAATATGATTTTTTTATGCTACAATAAGTATTATCCTGTGTTATAGAAGCTATTCAAAAACTGATTCAAAATACCATAAAAAAAATTAAAAGAAAATGTTGAAATATAAATTTGACAAATTTCAAAAACAGATCTTATGTAGGTCTATGTCAATTTTTATTAAGTGGATAAATATGAATTCTAAAATGCAAGTGAAGTTTTTAAGACAAGCTTCTATATCACAAACTAAAAAAAAAAGTATGTAATAATATTTATATGTTCTTTGAAAGACAGTATATTTCCACTATCTTGTTTGCTAGAGTAGGCATGTGAAATCATACAATGTGAAAATGTAAAATTCAGTTTGTTACAACAGTAAGATTTTTCTTACACTTACTACCGTTATAAAAAGTATAAAAATAAAACTTCAATGCACTACTGGCCATGGTAATAGTAATTTTTATCAATAGAGACCAGAATATCTTATTGATATTATTTCATTGCAGATTTCTTATATTGCAATATATATTTTCATATAATTTATAAGATAAATTGCATTTTAAGAAAAAAAAATTGCATCTGAACTATTATAAATATACAGTGCTAGCACAAGACAAATATCAAAACTGCTAATTTTTCATTGTTTACATGGACAAAGTGAATAAAGAAAGATTTTAGTCAATGGTAAAAAATTAGCACACAAATCTGGAGATCTGCACAATAGCATTAGTACTTCTCCATAGCATGACAGGCCTAGAAGGCCCTTGGTCTACCAGCCGGCTGCTGGCCTCACATCCACATGTGTTAATCATGTAGGTGGAAGATTATCTAGCCAGTATAGGGGTAACATGTGGTCGGCATGTTGGGTCCCCCAGTTGTTATAGCTGATTTTCTCAACCTGGAGCCGCTATTCATTGTAGCTATCCAAATTCCTCATGTTGCTGGGTGGCCAGCGGTCCCATACTGGCTGAAATTCCATGAGAAAATTTCTTCCCCATGGGGACTTGAACCAGCACAAGTCCCATAGCTTTTCATCAAGGCACCATTCCCTAAATCACTCGGCTATGGCACAGGAGAGCTTTAGTACTAATATCTTTAATTTGGAGGCTGAAATGGTCAAATATGCTATAAAATAATAAGGATCTACCATTTCCTTACATGCAGATAACAAATTAATTTCCAGATCATTGTACTTCTGTTAGACAAGAAAATGGACTATGTTTATTATAATGCAAAAATAGATATTTTTAAACAAATTTTCTTCATTTCTTGAAAATGATTAAATTAAATGATAATATAAAGTATTTTATGCATTTTGCTTCTCGATTAAAAATTGGGGCAGTTACCATATCTATTTTTGGGAGGTTTTGAGGAAAATGAGTGAGGTTGAAGCCTCTCCCTCCCCCAAATAAGACTTCCATATGCCACTGGATCTGCAGTTGAAATACAGGTTCAAGAGTAAGTTTTCATGTAAATTGCACATGTCTAAAGTGCAAGTCATAATAAATAAACTATTCATTGTTACAGTAAATTTATATTCTATAATATTTAATAAATAAAATAATAAATTATTGTTTATTTTTTATTATTTCACTCACCTCATACTTCATAACTTCAAGCATACCCAGGGTTTTGTCACATCCTTTGTGACATTCTCAATGCTGTGTCACAAAGGATGTGACGAAACCCTGGGTATGCTTGAAGTTATGAAGTATGAGGTGAGTGAAATAATAAAAAATAAACAATATTAAAAAACCTCATAGTGTTATTTCCTATCTACATAACTTAATAAAATAATAAATTACTTTACCATAAAATTTCCTCATAACCACTTTTGACTCTTTCAGTCAACTTTATAAAAACTAGTCAATTATGGCCATGAAGACAATTAATTTTACATTTTTACAATCAAGTTGATTTTACATATCCCATTCTAAAATGTATAAAAATGGTAAAGATATTTTCTGGAACTAACCTTTATGAGAAATGAGATGGTGATGAAAATAGAGAAGATAAACATGCCGCCCAGGCCATATAAATGAAGCGTGCGTCGGCCCATGCGGTCCATAAGCGGTATGGACACGAGCGTCATGCCGACCATGATGGCACCGATTCCTATCGTCGCAAACTTGGCGCTCTCATCGCTGAGCCCCGAACTGATGAAGAGGAGAGTCGAATAGTAGAAGACGGCATTTATGCCCGATAACTGCTGCGACAGTTGCATCACAACACCGATTATGAGCGGAGACCTTAGAGTCGGAGAGCAGATCAGCTCCATCATGGAGATTGTGGCTTCTGCCTGCTGTGCACGTTCCTCTGCACGCATCTCCTCAATGTCCTCTTCCACTTGGTTTGATGCACGCAATCTCCTAAGTGCATGTCTTGCTTCTTCTTCCCACTGTTTCGTTATGAGCAAATAACGAGGGCTTTCTGGACACCAGGGTAACAGCATTAGCTGTAGGATAGGGGGACACACAGCCAGACCCAACAGAACAGGCCAACCTTCGTCCGTTCCCAAGATCTGTTCGATCCCGAGCACCTGTGACAACAGTAATCCCACTGTCACTGCTAGCTGGTTTACTGTACCCAGGCCACCACGCAGGTTCAGGGGGGCTATTTCGGAGATGTACATTGGCACCAGTGAAGTGTTCAGACCTACGGATCAAAGGTTTCTGGTCAGTTTTACTTCAGATTATTTTTCAGAAAATTTTCCATATCCTATATAATAGTAAATCTGGCTCAACTGCACTTCTACTAGCGCTTGATATTTCAGTTATATTGTTGTAAACTGTAGCTCTTCTTCTGTATTTACTAACATTATTTAATATTTTAAACTTTTTCAAACAATTTTTATAACATTATTAGACAATTTTTAAGTATTTATTTAAATATGCAAATCACAGTATTATGACACTGTTAGACAATATTGTGATGCTAACTGCTATTTTCTCCACATAGTGTATTACTTAGTCTATGATTTTTCTATCGCTGTTTTGGATTATCACTGGTTGGATCAGCGTTAGGGAGTGATAAGTAAGTGTACACCCATTTTTTGATAAACGTTTGGTAATTTTAATATTATTAATATAGTTTTAAACATAGATTTGGGGATTTATTGCAAATATTGGTCATTTAAATTTCATAGCGATGGATAGTAATCAAGGATGATAATCGATATGTGGTTCGATTTGGTTATCGCTGGCTCTATAAACTCTGGCACATGCGCACTGATATTCTATAGGACTTCGAAAATATTTCACGCTAGTTTAAGTGCAGTTTTTCCATAAATCTATCTACAATATATCCCAGAACTTGTAAATACAAATTTCAAGGTTGTGGAGGAGTCCCAAAAATTGATTTTAATGTAAGACATTTATGGAATGTGTCTTTAAAATTCCATTCATTACTTGACAAAAACTCTGTTTCAGACTAACATACCACTGATTGAACTTAAACATGACATGGTGACAAGGAAGAACATGTCTCATGAAAGGAATGAACTGTTATAGCAAGTAACATCTACACACTTGGCAAATGGGCAATTTTGTGAATGCAAAACAAAATACAACTGAATTAAATAAGAAAATAGTAAAGAAAATTATATTGCAGAACACAAAATATTTATTGTGTTCTACAGAGGCAGATCCTCTTTAACATTTTAAATATGAATTTAAATCACCAACTGTAACTGCTGCTGGATGATTTTACTGTAAGATATTTAATCTTTTTCTGCACCATTTTATAAAACTCTTAAGAATCTTGACGAAATCAATGTAATAAAAAGTACCACTGTCTAAATTATATATCAAATTATATACAAACTTTTCTTTAAGTTATTTCAATCAATAAAAATGTTCAAATATGAACAAAAAGAATAATACTATTTTTTAAATAATTTGGTTATATATCATCGGCCGGCAATCAAAACCTTGTATCCCCATAATTGAAAAAAAAATTCAGGAGAATGAAAAAACCTTATAATTGGTTTATTTTTAAGATTTCTATGTCAAAACCTATCACATTTTTAAATTACTTTCTGAGAAGTGTTATGCCGGAGATGTGAGTTCTTGGGTTGGAGATTAGAGCAGACAAAACCTCACTATTCCTCTCCACCTGAGATGCGAGTTTTTGGGCCTGAGATTAACAGCTGAAGAAATGCATGGTTTTTGTATTTGTTAATAGATGACAGCAAAATCATCTTGGAGTTACAAGATTTTAAAAGCATGCAGGCAATGCCTTTGTTTATTGAATAATGTAAAAATCCAGATTTTACTCTTGAATGGAGTTATGAGGTTTTGATTGCTGGCCAACGATACTGTACTCACTGTTTATATATCACTCTCTCATGGCTTGGAACTTGTAGTCTTAACATTTATTTTTGTATGGTATTCTTGAGAACATGGCACTACATACAACCTTATTTTGCACTTTATAGGCCAAGAATGGTTACAGTTTGCAGAGCTGAACACATGCAGTTAAGCAACTCATTTCCCTTCCCTGTCTAGTATTAATTTTGCCACATATCTAGATGAGCGATATTGTGAACATTTGAATTTGGTCTTCATCTCATCAGAGTGAGAGATTTTTCCATCTTACCTCCTTCTTCTACTGAATTTCTTACAAGGAGAATATTTTGCCCCATATGATGACTAGAGTCCGGAAGTTAAGCACTTAAAAAATTGAAAATAGGCAGGCAAAAAGGCACTAAAAATCATTAATATAGGAACTAAAAAATTCAAAATATGCTCTTACAAAAAATGGACAACAACGTAACTTTTTACAGTCTTACATTAAGAATATAAACATATGCTATCAATAGCATGTGAGGATATCAGAGATACTTTTGGAATTTGTCTTGCCTTTTTACAAAGAGCAGAACCGTCACTTGAGAATATTTCCGCGCCTAATTCTTTCACGAAATTGGTCAGTTTATATTGAGCCATCTACCCTCTTTGTCACTTAGCAATGTTTGTATTGAAAAGAAGCAAAGAACTATTCTCCAAGCCTTAGAGCTGGAGCATAATACAATGGGAAATAGCTTAGGGCTATTTCACTTAACGGGAATGCATGAGGTAGAAAAATACAATATTTACCTAACAGGAGTGCATTGAGGGGGAAACCATCTACCTGCTAGGTGCTAGTGCTAGGTTATTGCCACTATTATCCTAAAATATTCTAAGGAAATTAATAAAAAGAACACTTGAAAACTTCTATGAAATGATTTGTGCCATGAAGTTTGTCCATTTCGATTAATTCCATTGAAATACTGAGTTAATTTCGATAAAAAAAATTGCAAATAGGCATTTATAGGCATTATAAGCTGAAATAGGCATTTATAGGTAAAATGAACTTCATGGAAAACAACTCTAGGGTAGTTGGTATGAACTTATATGAAGTCACTTTTACAATATTTGTAATATATAACTATAGGCATTTTCCCTAATATCTGGTCTCCAATGATGACAAAAGTATTCAGCTGTTCAAATCTATCAGGTCGAAAAGATGAAAGAAGAGTTTCATAAAACTTATGATGGGAATTGACACTATAAGGCTTTCAAATTAACAAAATAAAATAATATATATTCAGAAGAACAAATTTACATCCATGAATTTTCCCAGCAAGCAAGATTTAATCTCAATGTTCATCCAATCAACACTAGATGGCAGTTTAGAAGACGATGGCGAAGGAAAAAATTCAACAGTTGAAAAAAATGGCTGAAGATAGGAAAGACTGTGCCAAAAAACCGCGATCCTGTGCTGTGAAAAACATATTGTGTATGAGGTGTGATCAGGTATTTTAATTTCATTAAAAAGAAGAGTTTCTCCATTTGAATGTACATTGAGAGATGGAGTAGTTATTTGCCATTCTGTCATGGTCTTCCATAATTAAAGGTTGTAGGTTTCATGACATAAGTATAGCAAACTTTTTTTTTATCATATATATTGAGTTCACCGCTGTGGTCTCAAGGTAGCATGCTGCTTTGTCATGCAGCAGGCCTGGGTTTGATCCCTGGTCAGGACAGGCTCCTGGGTGAGGTTTTTTTGGGGTTTTTCCTCATCTGTAAGACAAATGTCAGGAAGCTTAGAGCCCAACGGTCTCGAAAATCATCCGACCATCATCATCTTCATCATCCTTCACCGGTGTGGAAAGCAACGGGAATCTACCACATCTATAATTCTCTAGTAAAGCTGCAAAGCATAGCATGAAAATGCTATAATTGCAGTGAAAGACTTGCCTTCAGGCAGAATTACTATGGATGGATATTGCTTGAAAGTAACATTTCATTTTAATTTTATAACTACCTCATCTACAGCCAAGTGTTTTGAAGAGTTTGTAATATTTTGCGTAATTATCATTGTGGGTGCCAAATATAATTATCATTTTCCGAAGTTGGTCAGTCAGGGTTATAGAGTAACAGTGCTTGCAAATTTTAAGTTGAGATTCAAGTTGACTTCTGTCTATAGTATTCTTCTTCTTCTTCTTCCTTCCAAGTATTAGGCCAAGGCCTGTTACGATCCTATACAAAATTTTCCCTCCAGCATTTCATAGCACGGCCCAGTGATCTTCGTCCTCTTGGTATATAATTATAAACAGCTTTGGGGATCTGATTTGAACTCATTCTTTCTAGATAATGTTTCTAATTTAGTTGGTACTGTTTAATATATTCCAAAATTGGCGTAGTCTTCAATTCTTTTAAGATATCGGTGTTCCTTTTCCGATCCCATCTGGTGTAACCCACTGTTCTGTGCATGAATCTCATTTCACAAGCCGTTATTCTGCTTTCATGTTGTCTTTTTAGCGTACATGCTTCACTACCATAGGTCAACACTGGTCTAGCCAAAGTGTTATATAAACGTAATCTGGTGTTTTTTTGTACAAGGGATGGTTCCATAACTTGATTAATAATTCCCAAACTTTTATTATTACTAGTAATTTTTTCAGGGATATCCTTTTCATCCCAGATAGAGAGATAATATCCAAGATATTTAAATTGATTAGATCTCTCTAAAATTTTATTCTGGAGACAGATTTTACTTTGTATGGGGTCCTTCCCATGAAATACCATAATTTTAGTTTTGTTAATTGATAGTTCCATATTAAATTTGGCACCTATTTTTTGTAAATTATAAATTGATCATTGCAAATCATTTTCGGAAAGTGCCAGAAGAGCTAAATCGTCTGCAAAAAGAATAGCATCGAGTTTGAGGTTCCTATTGATGGGTAAATATCCCCATTGTGTTTTCCTCCATTCGTTTATTATTCTATTCATATATATAATGAAAAGCACTGGTGAAAGTTCACATCCCTGTCTTACTCCAGTGTTGATCTTTTCCCAAGAAGATAATTTGCCATCTTGTTTAACAGAGATTTCATTATCATTATCTATAGTATTGTGCTAACATTGAAGTTATATATTAAGTTCAATGTAAAGTGCTTATGAGTCACAGAGTGTATGTGTAGCATTTAATGGCGATAAGTATGTTTACAAAAGTATGTATAACATTACCATCCATCCATAGTAATTCTGCCCAAGGGCAGGTCTTTCACTGCAATCATAGCATTTTCATGCTATATTTTGCAGCTTTACTAGGGAATTATAGGTGTGGTAGCTTCCCTTTGCTTTCCACACCGGTGAAGGATGATGATGATGGCTGGATGATTTTTGCGAACCGTTGGACCCTAAGCTTCCTGACATTTGTCTTACAGGTGAGGAAAAATCCTGAAAAGAATTTCACCCAGGAGCCTGTCCCGATCGGGAATTGAACCCGGGCCCACTGCATGACAAGGCAGCACACTACCTTGATACCACAGCGGTGGACCTATAACATTACAATATTAAGTAAAAGTAGAGATATTATTATAATGAAACACAAGATTGTAGAAGTGCCATGGTTACATGTTTACTGGGAACCGCACTAGCAGAGGGCCATCTGCCATTTCTTGCGTCACATTATAATAATCCCTCTGCATTATCATATGCAAAAGTTAAAAGACAAAAATTTATTAATTAAAGCACTCTTCTAAAAGAAAAAGAAGAAAATGTAAAATTAAGGAAATTCACATATCATCCATTGAAGCACCATAAGTTTCAAAACTTTTTCTTTTAAATTTCAACATAAGGTTAGCACCCAAAAATGACGAGAGCATCAGTAGATTAATTAGATCTAACAAAAATGAGAAAATAGAAGAAGAAAACAAATCAGGGATTTATCAGATCAAATGTGAAGAATGTGAGAAAGTCTACATAGGAAAAACTAACAGAAATTTGAAAACTAGGGTGAAAGAACATCTCAGGAACATCAAAAAAGGGGAAGTAGAAAAATCTGCAGTGGCTGCCCATGCAGGGTCCAAAAAAACATCTAATCAAAAAGAAAGCTAAATTATTAAAACAAATAGAAAAACCAAAATAACTTACAGTTTGGGAAAAAATTTACATAAAAAAAACGAAAAGGAGAAATTAATGAACTTTGAAATTCCCGGGGAAAACAACTTGATTTCAAGGTTTTTCTACCTACCAACAGAGGCAGTGAAAGGCGGCTTTTCAAGAAGACAGAACAATAGTCACAAAAATACTGAAGATGGAACTGAAGTGTAAAGTTCCAAAAGGTTAATTCCAAAACTAGTTTAAAAAAGAAGAAAAATATGATGTGAGCGATAAAATTTTACCTAAATATGCAAAAGTGTTTGAAAGAATGAATACAGTGATTCGAATTTTGTTCTCAAGATTAAAAAATGTAAATTAATTAATCAATTGATTTGGTGTTTACTTCATAAAAATCCATGACTTATTTAATGAATGAAACCATCAAAGTTTTACGTGATTTTCATAAATATTTAATTTTATTTAACATTCAATGAATGAATGAGTCACTTCTTATCTTACCTCATACTTCATGTTTTTTTAAACATGGGAACTGTAGTTTTCAAGACGAGTCCCTCTTATCTTCAGCCTACATTATGACTCATAGGACTCATAGGTAAGAGGAACTCCTCTTGAAAACTGCAGTTCTCGTGTTTAAAAAATAAAGTATGAGGTAAGATAAGAAGTGACTCATTCATTCATTGAATTAAGAATCTCATAATGTTATTTCCCATATTTAACTACAAATTTAATTAACATTTTTAAAAAATATTGTATTTATTAAATCCATCTGATGAAGATACAGTGTATTGAAAAAGCTGTTACAAATGTTAAATAAAAATGAGTATATTAAATTTGGGAATTTTTAACATTATGAGGTTCAATTAATAAGAATTAAATGAATCTTGATTTGTTCTTACCTCATACTTCTATAAGTATGAGGTAAGAAGAAATCACGATTCATTTAATTCTTATAAAAATGAGTATTTATGAAAATCATTAAATTTGATGGTTTTACTTATTAAATAGAAATGAATTGACTCTCAGATATTTTCAGTCTAAAAATATGAATATTATTCAACAGGACAGATGCAAATGCAGAAAATGTTGTTCTGAATAATTAGAAAAGAAGTTATTATTTATTAACAGCATGTGAATAAAAATCTTTTATTGTTTTTATGGTATGTTTTTTGGGAGTGTCTAATAAGGGGTTATAATTTTAAAGCGTTTGTCTGAGAGTAAAATCCCATGCAAATTCTACAACACAGATTAACAATGCTGTAGCATATAAAACTATGCATATGTTAACCATTATGTAGAAATGTTATAATTATTGCATTTTTTCTAGTCTAAGGATTGATAATATTAACTAGTATGTTGCTGTGACTACAATACTGGCCCAAAAGTAAGCTGCACTTTTGGTCCAAATTTCAACAGTAAAATGTTTGGATTTTTATTAACTTTGCTGTAAAAATTATGCTCATTTGCAACAATACAGCTAGCATCTGTTACTTTAATTGGAGGCATTTTATCATGCAACAATGCAAACTTTTACTAGATTTTGGCATTAACATTGTGTATATTGTTTCTTTAGCTTCTAAGTCAGTTCTGTTTCAGCAATAATTTTGACACTGGTATGAAAGCTTGTTTTAGGCTGGTATGAATGATAAAGTATAAAGCATCATCCTGCCTAGATATTTGGCAGAGTTAAGACACAAGCTTCAAATTTATGGTGTGTGTTATGCAAACACCAACAACCAACAGAAAGATCAGAAGAAAGTTTGGACTGGACAAATCTAATGTGAGGCATTGGTTGCTTCAGAAGAAAAATGGGAAAAATGCATTTTCAATGAGAAAATCATTCAGGGGAATGAAATGTAGTGAATAGTGAGAACTTGAAAATAAGGGTCTTTCCTACATACAAGATATATTAGCTTTCCTTTAATATTTAGTTACATTACAAATGTGCAATAAAAGACACATAATAATTCCTCAATTAGTATAATCATCATCCAAACAGTTTAGGCTGATTGGCTTATATTGACATCAGGAAGTTTTAAATCAATCTTCTCATTTTCTTCCATGTCTTCCTATAGTTCTATTTCTTTCTAGTTATACTGTAATAACTTAGGAAATCTCTTATTTTTCATCATTGTTAATATGATCTATCCATTCTTTTCTACGGTTTTAAACATTTTCTGTACATTGTAAATATTTAGTTCTTCCTTGACATTGGATTTTTTACACCTGTTCTACAATTGTTCCCCTTAAAAAAAGTCAACTCTGTTGTTTCTTTTTTTTTTTTGTCTGATAATTTTAGATAGTGTAGCTCACTAATTTTCTTCCTCAAAAATGTTGTCTGATACACTCCATAATCCTTGAAATTTGTGTGAATGAATTCTTGTTAATACACAAAATCACATGGACTGATAAATTTACACTCACCGCAGTTCACTCCAATGATGAAACGCCCTAGGAAGAGAAATTCATATAATTGGACCAGTTTAGTGCAGCCCATGAGCACAGCTCCAACTATACCCAGCAGACTGTTGAGGAGTAATCCACCCTTCCTGTCAAAATAAAGTATACCATCATCAAGAATTGCCACTAATAGTCTAAGATCCGGCTGCAAGATTACTATGTTCATCGAGTGTATGAACAAAATCTATTTTTTTCATAAAATTGTGAATGACTGAATACATTTTTGCCAAGTTGCCTATTAAAATTTGGCTGCGAGTATATTTAATTAAAATATAATTAATTAATTTATTCAAAATAATTTGATTCACATGTTATTAAAATAAATTATAATCCAGTTCACAGAAATTGATGTATAGAGCTTGAAAAGTTTTGATTGCCATTGCAAACTTGGCCGTAACCTTCTCGCAGCAGAAGTAATACCACTGCCCTTTATGTATACTACGTACAATGTATATATAAAAAATATATCCAAAAGCTAGTGTTAATATACATTATACGAAACAAATCACAGCATTTTAAATGAACTGCAGGGGTCCTCATCTAGGGGATATGTGGATGGCGACCACAAGGTGCCCAAGCTGAGCAAAACATTTCTTCCACTTACTTGTGTTTTGCACTCTTTTAACTTTACTATCTAACCTCTCTTGGTTAACTCTTGTTTTTTTCGACTCCGACGCTATTAGGGCATCCGAGGGCTAGGGAGTCTTTCCTTTCTTCCATTTCTTCTTTCCTTTATTTTCTTTTCTTCTCCAGAAAAGCCTGACCAGAGGCTATAAGATGGCAGCCCCATCACTGGTCTTGCCTTCCTTTGGCCAGCAACCAATCGAAGGGACTATTATTATGCTTTCAAGTCTTATACGAGGATTTCCCGGAAGGATCAAAACGCTGGAGGGAAAATTTTCTATAGGATCGTAACAGGCCTTGGCCTAATACTTGGAAGGAAGAAGAAGAAGAAGAACTTTATTTGAAACAATATAAAACAATAAATGCATACTTACTGCCATTTTATTACTGATTGGTGTCACAGCCTGCTGTAGTCACGAGGAGGTTTACGGCCAAGTTTGCAATGGCAACCAAAACTTTTCAAGCTCTATACATCGATTTCTGCAAACTGGATTATAATTTATTTTAATAGCAAGTGAATCAAATTATTTCAAATAAATAAATAAATTATATTTGAAGAGAAAAATTATAATTATATTTTAACTAAACATACTGGCAGCCGAATTTAATAGGCAACTCGGCAAAAATGTATTCAGTCATTCACAATTTTATGAAAAAAATTGATTTTGTTCATACACTCGGTGAATGTAGTAATCTTGCAGCCGGATCTTGGACTATAACAAAAATATATTACCAAATTAATATAACTATTATAATATTAAGAAATGTTTTGAGATAACATAAAATAACAGGTTTCTCAATAAATAAATCTAGTAATTTTCACACTAATAACATATTAAAAATGAACTAATTTATTTGAGGTATGTTGTAGCTTTTTGTACACTATATCTCACAGAAAATTAATAAACATGAGACTAATAGACAATAACACAAGCCTGTGATGATTTTTCCAGAATGGAATATTTTATGTCATATACATGAAACTGGATCCTTGAAATTTTAAAAGTAATTGATACAGATCAGATTAAAGAACACCACAATCATACCCCAACAATTACAATTAAGAGAGGAAAGACCCTCACTTCTAGAAAGGAAGAACATTTTTAAACTAACAGCACATATTATTTTAAATAAATGTCAATATTGGTGGTGATGTTAAAGTCTATGGCCTGCATGTTGGTGAGAGGAGAACTATTTCAATTTTTTTTTTCTAAAATATGAAAATTACAGAAATTGTTAAAGAAATTGCAATGGAAGTTCTTAAATATTCTTAATTATTTTTCAGAAATTATTTGTATAGTTACATTTTTATTGCTTAATATTATAATTATATATGTTAATAAAAGGTATTTCCAAAAATGTATCTCCTCTCAAAAACTAGGTAAATTATTCATTTTTTCCCCATATTATATTATATTGCTCCCATATATTGTGTTACTTGCAACACTTGTTAAAGGCCAACTATCCTTGTGGTGATGTCATTGCTATTATTAGTAATATTATAATAGTTATTATTATTATTATTATTATTATTATTAATATTATTACATCATCATCATCATCATCATCATCACCATCCTTCATGGATTAGGTCTTTGTCTGTTCCGATCTCACATCTGTTTCAGCCCATCGCTTTCTAGGTCTTCCCACCGATCTTTGTCTTACAAGATTATACATCAATGCAATCTTTGGTATCCTATCCTCTGTCATTCTTTGCAGATGTTCTATCCAATTGTTCCTGTGTACTTCTATTTGTTGAAGAAGTAGTTGTACTTTTAGTTCCTCTCTAACATTCTCATTTCTAACATGTTCTTCTCTTGTGCAACCTTTCACAGCCAGTAGGAATCTCATTTCTGCTGCCTGAATTTTCTTTTTTTCTTTTTCCTTCAGGACCCAGGCCTTTCATTCTGTATTTAAGACAAAATTGAATTTGTCATTTTAGTATTAGAATCTCTGTACATTCTTGTCTTGGAAGAGGCCATGACACTGAGCTGGATCACTCATCCACGTCCTTGTATGGTCAAAAAAGTATGTGTATGATCCATAGTTTAAAATCACTCTCCCGACAGGTCATGCCACTGTAAGGACCAGGTGGCATGTGAAAAAGGACCTATTAGATAAGAGGTTAAACTAAGTTAAATGGAATGGAATCTCTATACATTCGAATTGTTGCATGGTTTATTTAAGTGTGTAATCATGTGACCTACTTTAATATTTTCTGTTTTCAGATTTCTGAATTTAGGATAAGTTCTTCCCTTAAACTTCTTTCTATTTGTCTTAAACTGAAGGTGATAAAAATAATATGACAGTAGAAGTCTATCTCTCAAATTAACCATATGTGTAACAAAAATTGTTTGAATTGTTGATACAGCCTGTTGTACTAATAATTATTAACATTCCAAACAATTCCTGATACATATGTTTTTGTTATGCGATAAAACAGCAGAAAGAAAACATTAGCCCATTGACAAAGGTTCGTTGCCGTGGCATATTTCCAAATGAAATTAGATCACCATAAACATTTTCTTCATATATTGTGTAAAAATCTTGTGCAGAAAACCTAAGACAGCAGCGGGCCTGGGTTTGATCCCCGGTCGGGACAGTTTTTCTGGGTGAGGTTTTTATCGGGGTTTTTCCTCACCTGTAAACCAAATGTCAGGAAAACTTTAAGGCCCAAACGGTCCCCGAAATCATAAGGCCATCATCATCATCATCATCTTTATCATTATCATCATCCTTCACCAGTATGGAAAGCAATGGGAAGCTACCACACCTACAATTCCCTATTAAAGCTGCAAAGAATAGCATGAAATGCTATGATTGCAGTGAAAGACCTGCCCTCGGGCAGAATTACTATGGATGGATGGATAATTAATAACAATAATAACTAATAATTTTTGTCTGTCTAAAATAACTGGACTCAACAAGAAATTCAAGACAGCCATCAAATATTTAAATGTACCTTCAATAATAAGGCCTTTGTCGTATGAATCAGATATTCTAATTCCAACATGTCTAAGGCATTGCCAGAGAGTAGTACAGCATCTAATGTACTCTGAGGGTATAAGGATATGACTTAATTTGTTAATTTTACATTAAGTCACTTTAATTTCAAATTACCAAAGAAAAGAGTGAATTAAATTCAGAATAAAAGAGGACAATTATTTTAGGATCAATGAAGATATGTTAAACAAATATTTTGTAAAGGAAGTGGAGCGCTGTATCTTAAGGTATTTTAATGGGATAAGAAGAAGTGCACTCCAATTTTCCATACTTTTTGTAAGAATGGCACTCTAAAACCAGAGAAAGACTTGAGATGTCAGGAAAGAAAAATATTATAGCCCACATCATCTCCCACAAAACATTTTGATTCCACGATTAAATATCAAATTTGGGAATGTAAAATAATTTGTCAAAGCTTTGGCAAAAGTAGTTCTAGTTTCCAGAAATATTCAATATTGCCCTCAATCGAAAGTAAGAAAAAGCATTTATGATGTACAAATTTGTCAACTCATTACTTGATACTGTATTTACTCACAGAATTCACTCAGATTTTTTTTGCATTAAATTAAAAAAATATATTATTTTTTAAATATTTCAAGCATGTATGACAATACAATCTTAGTTTAGTTTTCAACTGAATGTACTTTACTATCAGATTGAATTGGGGCAGTATGGAACTACTTTTAATATCTTACTGCAAGTGTAGTAAGGAGTACTAACCAAAGTGTTGGAGGGTCCTTAACCTAGCATCCTTACAAAGGTTGTCAATTATCTTTTGTGCTACTAATAGCTGGCATTCTTGGAGTACAATCTTTTTTTTTCATCATAGAGAAACTTCGAATAGAGGAAAAAACTGAGTACAGTGACATCTAAAAAATTTTGGTCGTTTACGATGAACTACAATGAGCAAACTACAATAGTAGCACTGTTTCGTAGTAACAGAATACGTAACTAAATAAAACAAATGCAAGGCACACAGCATGTTCACTCAGGATTATGGGAAATTAGCCATTTTGTAAATTTAAATTTTTAACTGCTATCCTTTCGTTCTATGTAGACGGTACTGTCAAAATTATATATTATTGAAAGTTAAAATCATTATTTAGATTTTATTTTACTCTAATTTGTAAGTAAATTCAAGCTTGTTTATGTTTTTTAATGTGAATCTATTTTCAAAGATAAACCTACTAGACGTGATAAAATTCTAAGATTTGTTAGGTTAGGAAGAGTGATCTTAGTGTGTTAGTGCACAGCCATTTCTAATAAACATTTTAAAAATGTGACTTTATAATGGACTTCAGATGTATGAGATGGCTAAAGTTCTTTAATAAATATTGTATAAAATATGTATGTGAGAATAAGGGGGTAGGTCAATTGTACATATTTATTAAAAGAGCTCATGATAATGCATGTTTTTAAATTTTAATAAACAAAAATAAATTAACATGTTTTATTTACTTCCATTCTTTCCTTCTGTTAAAATTAAAGAAAATCTTTAGGTCTGAGAGACTGGGTACAAATAATTCCATAATTTAAGATTAATTAATATGCTATTTATTCCTATAAAAGTTCAATTCCATGATTATTCACAAGATGGCATTATATAACTATAATTAATAATTTTACCACCAGACAGTGCTGAATTTCATATTAGTACCAGAAAAAAATCGAAAAGATTTAAATGTCGTTAGTTGTTATACACTAGCGCCGCTTAGGGCATGTACGCGAAACTTGTCCACTTTCTTCTCTGGTACTTTGTGGTTTTCATAAGCTTGGTACAATAGATAAGGAATTTTAAAAATGTTCTATGGCTGAAGGTACAAAGACAAGTCTGGCATTGGATAAGTATGTGCGAGAGATGTGACAAAATCGGGAATGGGGTAAAAAGCAAATGACTGCCTCTTTTTTGGCTTATACCACTGATGAACAACAAAATCAATCTCTCTTCATGACAAATAAACATTTCTAATGTTCATGCTGTCGTATTCTAGTTTAGCCCTGAGAACTTTTTTCCTGTAAAGCATATTCAGTACACTACCAGTCCCTGAAACTTTCCTTGTCACGTATCCATCTTTTAGATCACAAAAATATGGCAAAACAGTGCCTAAAATAAGTGAATAAATATTCAACTTTTATAAGATTCATGATGTGTTCCGTTGAGGTTTATTCAAAATTAATATAAAATTATAGAATATTCACCTGAAAGGTCCGTCTCCTCAACTTAATTATCATTTAACTGTAGCGCTTTCGGGACTTGTCCCATCATCGGCAGGATTCAAAACCAGTTTTGAATCCTGCCGATGATGGGACAAGTCCCGAAAGCGCTACAGTTAAATGATAATTAAGTTGAGGAGACGGACCTTTCAGGTGAATATTCTATAATTTTATATTAACTTTGAATAAATATTGTTTCTAGATTATTCTTTACTTAATACTATATAATAACTGCTATCACAACAATAACAACAATAATAATACAAAAAATATTACAATATAAATATTCAATGTCAAATATGAAATTATAGATTAAAAAGGAGTAATATTTAATTTTAGGAAGTTCTATTTTGAGGTTATTTTAATTATATTATTTTTGGTCTGGACATCTTACCTCAATATTAATGTTGATTTGTTCTTGAACATGTTTCAAAACAATTCTGTTTTATCTTCAGCTTTCCCAGACTGGTTTTATTTATGTTGCATTATGTTGCACCACCTGGATGTCGATGTCAGCTCCATCCTGTGGTTGGCCAAAGAACCTCCAAACAAGGTCACCCCTCCATCGGAATATCAAAATTCATAACTCTGTTTCTGTTCTTCTGAATATAAATTTTTTCCCAAATAGTCAGCTCTTTTGTATTTTCTAACTGTTTTAATAATTTAGTGTCTGAATTTATATTATTTTTTCAGACCAAACATGAGCAGCAACTGCAGATTTTTTCAATTTCTCCATTTTTAATATTTCTTATGTGTTCTTTGGTTCTAATTTTTAGGTTTCTTTTGTTTTCCCTATATATATCTTTTCACAACCCATGCATTCAATTTTATATATTCCTGACTTTTTATTTTATATCAGTTTTTTCATTTTTGGTTGGTTTTTATTAGTTTATTTAAACTGTAGTTATTTTTGGTGCTAATTTAATATTAAACTTCTCAAATATATTTTGAAATTTATTATGTACCCAGGGGTGATATGTGAATTTCCTATATTTTTTCATAGGTGGTTCTTCTTTTTCAAGATTACTTCTGTTTATCATTTTTTGTTTTTTATACTTTTCTATCCTTTATGTACCATTTTTT
Organism: Diploptera punctata; assembly: GCA_030220185.1. Taxonomy (NCBI): domain Eukaryota; kingdom Metazoa; phylum Arthropoda; class Insecta; order Blattodea; family Blaberidae; genus Diploptera; species Diploptera punctata. Next base: position 495,757 of record JASPKZ010008885.1, read on the forward strand.
CATCAAACCCATTTTCTCTTGCTACTTTGATTATGTGGTTTTTTCTCATGTTTGAAATTCTTCGTTTAAGGGTAAGTTTACCAATCTATGAGTTAAACTATTAAATGCTGCTAATTTATGTCCAATTGGATTGAACCCTGTTGATTTTATAAAATTTTCCGTATGAGTTTCTTTCCTATGAATCCTGAATTCAACTTTTTCTTTTTTCTTCGTTTCTGACCAATTTAAGATCCAAAAAGGTATTTGTTTATTGTCTTCTATTTCTTTGGTGAATTTAATGTTTGTACTCTGTAAATTTAATAGTTTTAGGGAATCTTCTACATGTTTTTCTTTAACAATACAAATTATATCATCAACATATCTACTCCAAAATTTAAACATTGTGGGATGTGCTTTAGTGATTTTACATTCAAAATCGCTCATAAATAAATTTGCCAGGAAGGTGATAATGGGTTTCCCATTGAGAGCCCTGATTTTGTCTATAGAAACTTCCATTGAATGTAAAAAACATTTGATCAATGCATAACTCAGTTAATTTCAAATAATCTTCTTTTATCTCTCTGTCTATGTTGTTTTTTCTTAAACCAATTGTTCAATATCTCCAAAGTTTTTTGTTTCGGTACATTTGTGAATAGTGAAACTACATCAAACGAAACCAACCTATCTGTGGGTTCAATTTCCACTTTTTCTAATTTCTTAACTAATTCCAATGAATTTTCAATCTGCAGACTTTCAAAATTATTCATTCTTTTAAATTGATTATTCAGCCATTTCGAAATTTTGTAGGTTGGTGATCCAATATTGTTAATTATTGGCCTCATTTTGTTTCCCGGTTTGTGAATTTTTGGAAGTCCATGTATATTAGGGTTTCATGGGTTGCTTACTTTTAATTGAAATTTTTCTTTCTTGGATAGAATTTTAACATTTTTAAAACAGTTTTCCACTTTTTTTATGGTTTTTGGTAGGGGGTCATTCTTAATTTTTTCATACTCTTTTTCTATGTTAAAAATTTTTCAAAGGCAACCTTTAACCTAAAAGAGACAAAATTGTTAGAAAACGGTCTAAAAACAGCAATAGATTATTCCAATAGAATAGAAGAATACATAGTGGACATTGAAAATTCAATAGAAGGGTTAGTTACAGAAGAAAAAATAATCATCAGAAAAAAATGTGAAGGAATTTTGAATAAAATAAAGAATACAATAAAAACCCAGTTTGTAAGGAGAATTTAAAAACACTCAAAGAAATAAATAACAAAAATGTTGTATATACAAAATCAGATAAGGGTAACCAAATTATAATTCTGGACAAAGAAGATTATCAAAATAGAAAGGAAGAACCTTTTGAAAGAAAAGAGTATGAAAAAATTAAGAATGACCCCCTACCAAAAACCATAAAAAAAGTGGAAAACTGTTTTAAAAATGTTAAAATTCTATCCAAGAAAGAAAAATTTCAATTAAAAGTAAGCAACCCAAGAAACCCTAATATACATGGACTTCCAAAAATTCACAAACCGGGAAACAAAATGAGGCCAATAATTAACAATATTGGATCACCAACCTACAAAATTTCGAAATGGCTGAATAATCAATTTAAAAGAATGAATAATTTTGAAAGTCTGCAGATTGAAAATTCATTGGAATTAGTTAAGAAATTAGAAAAAGTGGAAATTGAACCCACAGATAGGTTGGTTTCGTTTGATGTAGTTTCACTATTCACAAATGTACCGAAACAAAAAACTTTGGAGATATTGAACAATTGGTTAAGAAAAAACAACATAGACAGAGAGATAAAAGAAGATTATTTGAAATAACTGAGTTATGCATTGATCAAATGTTTTTACATTCAATGGAAGTTTCTATAGACAAAAATCAGGGCTCTCAATGGGAAACCCATTATCACCTTTCCTGGCAAATTTATTTATGAGCGATTTTGAATGTAAAATCACTAAAGCACATCCCACAATGTTTAAATTTTGGAGTAGATATGTTGATGATATAATTTGTATTGTTAAAGAAAAACATGTAGAAGATTCCCTAAAACTATTAAATTTACAGAGTACAAACATTAAATTCACCAAAGAAATAGAAGACAATAAACAAATACCTTTTTTGGATCTTAAATTGGTCAGAAACGAAGAAAAAAGAAAAATTGAATTCAGGATTCATAGGAAAGAAACTCATACGGAAAATTTTATAAAATCAACAGGGTTCAATCCAATTGGACATAAATTAGCAGCATTTAATAGTTTAACTCATAGATTGGTAAACTTACCCTTAAACGAAGAAGATTTCAAACATGAGAAAAAACACATAATCAAGTAGTCAAGAGAAAATGGTTTGATGAAAAAATGGTACATAAAAGGATAGAAAAGTATAAAAAACAAAAAATGAAAACAGAAGTAATCTTGAAAAAGAAGAACCACCTATGAAAAAATATAGGAAATTCCACATATCACCCCTGGGTACATATAAATTTCAAAATATATTTGAGAAGTTTAATATTAAATTAGCACCAAAAAATAACTACAGTTAAAATAAACTAATAAAAACCAACAAAAATGAAAAAACTGATAAAATAAAAAGTCAGGAATATATAAAATTGAATGCATGGGTTGTGAAAAGATATATATAGGGAAACAAAAAGAAACCTAAAAATTAGAACCAAAGAACACATAAGAAATATTAAAAATGGAGAAATTGAAAAATCTGCAGTTGCTGCTCATGTTTGGTCTGAAAAACATAATATAAATTCAGACACTAAATTATTAAAACAGTTAGAAAATACAAAAGAGCTGACTATTGGGAAAAAATTTATATTCAGAAGAACAGAAACAGAGTTATGAATTTTGATATTCCGATGGAGGGTGACCTTGTTTGCAGGTTCTTTGGCCAACCACAGGATGGAGCTGACATCGACATCCAGGTGGTGCAACATAATGCAACATAAATAAAACCAGTCTGGGAAAGCTGAAGATAAAACAGAATTGTTTTGAAACATGTTCAAGAACAAATCAACATTAATATTGAGGTAAGATGTCCAGACCAAAAATAATATAATTAAAAAGGAGTATCTTGTCTGACCCTGTGTCCACATCATAGGAGATGATTTGGATATTGCTTGTTAGAGTGATGTACCATCAGGAACAATGTTTCTGGCACCTCCAAGGTAGATGTGAAGACTTAATGAGTAAAATAAAGGGGCTCCAGTCAGGTCTAGCAGTTGGTGGCAGATGATGAAAATGCTTTCAAGAATGAAATAGGCCTCAGAAATGGAGGCATATTTAGAATTGATCTTCCAAAAAGAGATCATGATAAAAGGAAAAGGAGAAGATGATGAAACTATACTTAAATCTGGGTTTCCTGCATGAGTAATAATTTATTTTTTGGGGAATGTTCAAATTATTGAGATAGGAATAAATTTAAATATTAAATATTAGGGATGTTATTTTTAGACCATCAAAGCTGACAGAGTTTCAGGCTTGGAACTTATTCATTTTTAACTGTGCAAATTTGAGATTTCATCATTTATCGTTTTACACATTTTTCATAGTAACTGAACTTTAGAAATTACTAAAATATTACGTTTCTTCTTCTTCTTCTTCTACTTAATCATAATTTGTAGGATTTTCATCCTGTTATTTCTAAAATCACTCCTCAGAGGAAGACATATTGGATGTGCATTCACTGTCTATCCATCTCTTGGCTGGTCTTCCTCTTGTTCTTCTCCCATCCATTGGTCGATCTTCTTTAGCTCTTTTGTGCAAGTCGGTTGTCTTCCATTCTTTCTATATGACCCTTCCAATATTTTCATCTATCTATAATAAATTTGGTTATGTCTTGAATATGACATTTGTCCCTAATTTCTGTGTTGTGTGTTTTATCAAGTAATGTTTTCCCTGAATAGTTCTTAAGATCTTCATTTCACATGTGCTTATTTTTAGTCCTTGTTGTATCAGCCCTAGTTTCTGCTCCATATAGGATAACTGGTCAAACTATCGTTTTGTATATGCGGGTTTTGCTTTCTATTGACATATGTTTGTTTTTTGAATGACAAAAAGAATCTTATAAGGTATGAAAAAGTGGCAACCGTATTTGAATTCAGCATATAAAAATTATGCTTAGAGACCTGTTAAACCCTGTGTTGAAAAAAAGAAAAAAAATAATTCTGCAGATCTATGTAACAATTTCAGGTCCTCAAAAATACACCATATTACCTTGTATAGTATTTTTAACATAATAGGCCTACTGTGTGCAAAGATGATTAAAAATGTATTAAACAGATTGTACTTCAGTATTTTCCTGGATTTTTCATTTGATGATTGTTACTTGTGACCTAACCATATATTGGTTCAGTTATTAACAGATCTTAAAAGAAGAATTTTTACATAAGTTTTATATCAATGGTGGGCAATGAAAACCTCGTAACTCCATTTTGGTAAATTTTACAGGAGAAACAAATAAACAAGTCAAATTATTAATAAATTTGAAGAGTTCATGCTCTCAACAGGTTATGCATCACATATTTCTGTGCTGGCTACTGGAGTTATGTGGTTTTCAATGACTGATGGAGTTACGTGTTTTTCATTGCCTACCATCGATATGCTGGTAATGTACCACTGAATTCCTGAGGTATACTTCTCAGAGTAGCTCATAGTATATCACGATGCAAGGTTGGGAAGTGGTTTTTTACAGAAGTGAGGATATGAATTAAAAACCGAGCAATAGCGAGGTTTCTAATATTCAAGAATCTGTAAACCACTTCACAAATGTGCATTGTACATTATTTTTTTGCGTGATGATGTTTTCAAAACAATAAATAATAGTAAAATGATAACATCTTTGTTGGAAATATTTGCGTTCATTATAAACAACTGACTAACGTTAACAGTGTGGGCAATGTTTATTAGTTGAGACTACAGCAGGCCATGACACCAATCAGTCATAAAATGGCAGCAAGTACGTATTTATTGTTTTATATTGTTTCAAATAAAGTTTCACTTCATTTAAAATGCAGTGATTTATTTCGTATAATGTATATTAACACTACCTTTTGGATAAATTTTAATATATATTGTACATAGTATACATAAAGGGCAATGACTTTACTTCCCGCACGAGGTTTGTAATATGTAATATTACAGTATTGTTATTTAGACTGGGAACCCCAAAATGTAGGAAGATGAACTTTCAGTCATGGTTGCCATTGCTGTAAGTACGACAAGACATACTATTGCGCAAAAAATTATTATTCCTTCTAATTCATATACCACAAATAGTGGAACTCATTCATGTGTATAGTGGAGTAATTCCAATTGCATGGAACTATTTTATGGGGTTTTGCTACCGAATAAAATATTTCTAGAAACAGAATTTCTGTATCACTGGACTCTAGGGTTGAAAAAATTTACTTGGACCAAGAGGTGCCTCAATACCTCAATACTAGAGCATCATTATATGAAGTTGAAAAACTATTTTTAAAATTTTTGCTTAGGTATGCCAACATATTTTTTTCTTTGTAAAGTGATCCCACTACAGGCCTTAGGAGGACCTTGGGGTCCTGGAAGGCTAAGAGTTTCACCTTTCTAGACAAAAGTATGAGATGCCAGCACTGCATGACAGTTGCCTTCATCCCCAGAACATGTGTGGTACTCATTTCTATTACAGGCTAAATCAACCCCAGGGCCATGATGCTGCCAGAAGGTTAAGGGTCTAATGTTTGAACGCATTAGACAGTAAAAGCCGTTCTCTGCTGATAAAGTTTTATTCAAACACATTTTTCTTACTCAGAAATCTATTCACGCGGTAATAATTGTAAAGCTACCTGACAAGGTACCTTAAGATCGTAGCTCAAGATATAAACTTATGTGAAAACCCCGAAGGGAACCGATGGTAACCGATGTAGTTTGAAACTTATCCAAGATGTCGGACCTTGAAGACTTCGATCATGTTTTCGGTATACGCAGAGAAGAGGAATTTGATAGAGTCTACCAAAGAATTCAACTGGAAGAACAAGAGAATCAGCGTAATATTGCGCGTCGCAGACGTGTTTGTATACGGTATTATTTGCGGGATGCAAGCATAAATGCATTCCTCTATAGCAGACGAAAATAACGGAAGTGGTTTTATTGCTGAGAATTCTGGGTAATTTGTTGCCAATATTACGAAAACGTCAACATTCATGCATGACCGGTTAAGGCGGCCGTTAATTCGATCTCAGCTCACCAGTGATTGGAAGTAATTTGAGTAGAGAGTAATGTATTTGCATACAACCCTTAGTGAAGTTTAAAAATCCTGACCCAATTGGGACTTAAGCTATGTCCTTTTGTTTTAACCATTTATGGTACAGCATACTTCCTTGTGATAATAATCAAAAGAGATTTCAGAAACAAATTTGTTTAGTACAGTTCAGTACAGTACAACATTAATTGAATCTCAGTTGATTATGTAGAGTAAAGTGTGTTTGATTTTTTAATTTTTCCAAGGTCTGGTAGCAGACCCTGACAGAGAACATGAGGTTTGGTATTCTTTTTCCCCTTTCTGGTGGATTTTCCAATGCCAATACTTATCTTCAGACTGCCTAACAGACTCAACACTGTTTAAATGGTACTTTTTAAACTTTTGTTGTATATGATATTTGAAGAGAAAATTATACGCTCAGACCGGGACTTGAACCCGGGACCCTTGGTTCTCTAGACCAAGTGCTCTACCAACTGAGCTACCAGAGCAAGTACCGATCTAAACGCAAATCTTTCTCTATATACATTGTAATTCCCATCCACCAAATGCTGTGAAGCCATGCTTCTATCTTGCAAATGGCGGCTCCTTTATTAAGAAGATATATTTGGGAATTATACATTACAGCCAGTACGGCTTTTTCCAAGTTTTTATTATTGATTTCGTACATCTCAATGATGGATAAATCATATTTGAAGAGAAAATTATACGCTCAGACCGGGATTTGAACCAATTACAATGGATGGGAATTACAATGTATATAGAGAAAGATTTGCGTTTAGATCGGTACTTGCTCAGGTAGCTCAGTTGGTAGAGCACTTGGTCTAGAGAACCAAGGGTCCCGGGTTCAAGTCCCGGTCTGAGCATATAATTTTCTCTTCAAATATGATTTATCCATCATTGAGATGTACGAAATCAATAATAAAAATTTTGTTGTATAGTTCAGACTTTGATCCTAGTGACTTCAATTTTGTTCCTAAAATTAACACTTACTAGTCCTGAAAATAATGAGAAACTGAAATCAAGCTTGACAAGCAGACAGTCCTTTTAAAAATGAGAATATAAGACAACTTATATATGGAAAGGTAATTGTCAATTATTTTACTATGAACAATATAGATGTATTTTGAAAAGAAAAATGAACACCTGAATTAGTGAATGGTGAAATTTAAATATCTCTTACCTCTCCTCATATAAATCTTCTAAGTTGATCGCGATTTCGAGACTATAACTGTCTCATCCTCAGAACTTTGTTGGTGACTCAACTTAGAAGATTAATATGAGGAGAGGTAGAAACAATTTCATTTCACCATAAATTAAACCTCATAGTGATTAATTCTTATAAAAGTTAAACCTGAATTAGTATTTGAACCTGACACTTTTAACTTTATATATTAGTGTGCTACCAACTGTACTATTCAGGCATCCCGATTCAAATACTAATTTTTCTTATTCATGTATTATTCTCTTTTTCGTCTAAGGCAAATAGCTATTGCTACATGTGCCATCTAGGTGGCTTCTAAATCAAAAAGATATATTAATGAGAATTTTTACATTACCATTATGGCAGTAATTCTTATATTTCAATGTTTTTATGTCTATCTGCCTTGGACGAAAGAGAAAATAGCATATGAATAAGAGAAATTAGCATTTGCATAAGGATGCCTGAATAGTGCAGTCGGTACCACACTAACGCATAAAATTAGAAGTCTCGGATTCAAATTCTGATTCAGGCATTAATTTTTCTTTTCAAAAGTAATAATGTCCTTTATTGTGAATGTTAAAATTTGTATTAAAAACATCAAAATATAAACATAATTTAATACTATAATATTTTTGTAAAAAATAAATAAATTTTTGTTGCTACATTTTTTTAAGTCAATTAAATTGAAAAATAAGTAGCACTCATGCATGTTAAGAAAGCAACGTTTTATCAATTAAAACTTTTGTCTGTTCATCTTCCCTCTTATAGTTGTTTTTGTCTAACATATGTTTCAGGATTTCTTAGCCATGAAACATATGTTCGACAAAAACAAAGAGGTAAGAATGAACAGACAAAATATTTTAAATATTAAACAAACCTCTTAATGATGTTTTTATTATTGATATAACACTTCTTACTGAAGGATAAATTATATTTGAAGAGAAAATTTTTTTTCCTTGACCGAGACTCGAACCCGGGACCTTTGGCTTTCTGGGCCAAATGCTCTACCAACTGAGCTACCAAGGCGAGTTACAATCTAGACGCAAATTTTTCTCTTATATATGTTGTAATTCCCTCGTCCCAAATGCTTTGAAACCTTTGTTTTCATCTTTGCAAATGGCGGCTTCTTAGTTATGAAGACATTTATTGGGAATTTAACACTACTTTATAAGCCAGTAGGGCTTCTATTGATGTTTTTTATTATTACAAACGTATATAAGAGAAAAATTTGTGTCTAGATCGCAACTCGCCTCAGTAGCTCAGTTGGTAGAGCATTTGGCCCAGAAAGCCAAAGGTCCTGGGTTCGAGACTAGGTCTAGGCAACAAATTTTCTCTTCAAATATAATGTTAGTTCCTATTGTATTTTAAAATGTTTTATCAGTTGAGGTGAAGTTAAAAATCTTTTAAATGTAAAGTTACAAGGATGAAGAGATACTTTTTCTAATGCTAGATAGATTCATGTCTCACCTGCCAAATCTGTTTTGCTATCATGCCCTCCGCAAATGCCCCCCAACATGCCACCAATGGCAAATATGGACACCGCTAGAGAATATAGCAGCTTCACAGAATCGTCTTGTATGTCTTCCCCATAACGACTCTTGTAAACGTCCTTCATAAAGTTCTCTATATTCACTTCCGGAGCATTTATCACGCCTGTATTGTACCCAAACTGCAGCATGCCAAGCACTGCTGCCAATATTGCATACGACAGAAAGAATGTCAGGCCCTGCAACCAAAATTATTACAACATATTAATACTGTGTTCAAAGCCAACAAATAGATTTCTTATTCTGTCTTTCAGAGACTGGAATTTCTATAACATAAAAAGTGATGAGTGTTTCTTAAAAATATTATATTTCATTATAGTGAATAAACAAACAATAACTAACATTAAGCATAATTTTAAAAATGTATTAATAATTACATTTTATATATTTCTGAAATTACCTAAAGCAAATTATATCTTTGGATTATAGTCTTTGAAAAGCTATGAACAATAGATCTAGTTAGAATTCATGAAAAAGTATAAATTAAAATGAATAATGATTATAATAAACACAGATACCAGTACCTAAAGATGATTACAGGAAAGGTAGATTCACTAAGATACCAGTACCTAAAGATGATTACAGGAAAGGTAGATTCACTAATGAAGACAAATTTACAAGACAAGGAATATGTGACTGGGAAGAATTAAAAGGGAAGACAGATGGACTTATATTTGGAATTAACCACCCCTAAGAGGATGATGATGATAATATACACTAGTGGAGTGGAGTCATCATGACACAAATGGTAAGACACTTGTCCTCCATCTCTGGGTCCCAATTCCATGTCTCAATCACTTTCATGTACGGTTTATGGAGGACAAATCAGAGCTGGGCAGGTTTCATTTTTTTTTTCTTGGGGTATCTCCCATTTTCTCTCCCAAAACTTCATTTCACTATTTTTCCACACTCATAACTATTTCATTTCATATGCCCCTGTAATTGTGTCATAGGCCTATTAGCTGGAAACCTTGCATTTCACAGATCTCATTAATAAGGGCTTCATCTCATCTCATTATGCTGGACATAACAGGGACAATTTTAACTTATTACAAGTCCAGTAATAATATTTTAAAGATATTTGAATTAAAAAATTATTTGATACTATAAAATGCCTAACAGATAGTTATTCTGAATTCATCAGTGTTCAAATTAAATCTATGAAATTTGATACATTTACTGTCATAATTAAAATTACTTTTCTATTCTAGTGGGTTGTTTATTAATATTCTTTTGCCTTAAATTTATGAAAGATTTTCCTCAAACTATAAAGCTTTTATGAACATTTCACAGTTAAAAGAAGATCTAAAATGTAAATAATGTAGCAGGATTCTTTTAAAATCAAAATTTTAAATAAAAAAGTATCTCTCATGCAGGTACTGCATAAATTAAGCAAATTCTCAGCAAGTCAAAGTTATAGTCACATTTTGATGGTTTACAGAATATATCTTTTTTTTGTTAAATTGGAGATACTAAATTTATTACGCTAACTTATTTTAAATGTGTCAGATTGCAGAGAAAACAAATCTATTCCAACCTAAGTTATTACCTTTTGAATGTTGTATAATTTGACACAAATTGAAATAATTTCTACTGATTAATTTTTCTGTTACTTTAATTAACAATATTAAATTAATTAAACTAATGTATCAGTCCTGGCGCCGTAGCCGAGTGGTTAAGCAGGAAGCCTTGGTTCAGAGCTATGGGACTTATGCTGGTTCAAGTCTCCATGAGGGAAGAAATTTTTTCTCATGGTATTTCAGCCCAGTATGGGACCAGTGCCCACCCAGAATCATGAGGCATTGGATAGCTACAATAGGTAGCGGCTCCAGGTTGAGGAAACCAGCTATAACGGCTGGGGGACTCGACATGCTGACCACACATCACCCCTACACTGGCTGGATGATTGTCTACCTCTGTGATTGACACATGTGGATGTGAGGCCAGCAGCTGGCTGGTAGGCTAAGGGCCTTCTAGGCTTGTCACGCCAGGAGTTTTAAAACTAATGTATCTTGTAGGATACATTGCCAATTTAGGGTTAATTAAATTGTATTATACTGGTTTATTGGGACGAAGTAAACATGACAGCTGCTAAAGTGATTTTTTTAAATTTTGTGTTTCAGGTAAACCCCACTTCTAATGGTTGGATTTCACTGATTTTAGAAGAATATCTTCCTCATATTTAACTTTTATAGGAATTAATCACTATCAGGTTTAATTAATTAATTAATTTCACCATAAATACCTTCCTCATTTTATTTTAATAGCATACACTGGATTTTGTTGCAAAAACATTGAAAATTGTGATTGCTACAGCAATTTTAACATTTTCGTTTCAGGTGAACTCCTACACCTAATGGTCTGATTTTGATGGTTAACTAACTAGACATTTTTTTAATTGATTGCTATATGTCAAGGTTGGTTCTGATGAAACAAAAATTATGGCTTCTAAAGCATTAATGGACACATACATGTATATGATTAAGAAAGTTTTCTTGGGTTTTAAATGCATCATGGATTCAAGATTGGCCTCTGGCCACTGATTCCAACGTTTCGGCATGATCCCGCATGCCATTATCAAGGAATGATAGGTTCGAGTCACAGGTTTAGGTCTTATATAATCAAACACGATGAGTTTTCACTGTGGTCCATTTGAGAAGCTGTACACTCATCCAAGGTTTAGGTCTTGTATAATTAAGCACATTGAGTTTTCACTGTAGTCCATTTCTAAAGCCGTACATCCATCCAAGGTTTAGGTCTTATATAGTTAAACACCTTTAGTTTTCACTGTGGTCTGTTTCAGAAGCCATCCAAGCATCGACCACACCCCATATTGCCCAACTGTGGTTGGGCAATATTACATATATATATATATATATATATATATATATATCCATCCATAGTAATTCTGCCCGAGGGCAGGTCTTTCACTGCAAACATAGCATTTTCATGCTATGCTTTGCACTTTACTAGGGAATTATAGGTGTGGTAGCTTCCTGTTGCTTTCCACACCGTGAAGGATGATGATGATAATGATAGGATGATGATGATGGCCAGATAATTTTCGGGGACCGTTGGGCCCTAAGCTTCCTGACATTTGTCTTACAGGTGAGGAAAACCCCAAAAAAAACCTCACCCAGGAGCCTGTCCCAACCAGGAATCGAACCCATGTGACAAGGCAACACGCTACCTCGAGACCACAGTGGTGGAAACACACATATATATATATATAAATTTTGGTCATAGTCATTTTTGGTGTCTACTAGATAGAATTAGTGAAGATTTGTAATTTTTTTCAAAAAACTTTTCAAGAGAACAACCTCAATAGCTTCATTCTGTCAGAATTCGATAATAGAGTTTGCTATAATCATAATAACCTTAGAGGTATTGGAAACAATACATTTTATAACAATGACTTCCATAAAAATAACCTATTGGTATTGTTTTCTATCACAAAATACTTAGTTTGGAGTCGTTTACAATTATATTATTTTAGCTCAAGAAATTTCAGACATGCTATATATATTTTAACATGCCTTATGATGCATTACAGAGAACGATTTCAAGAACATACAAACTACAATGAAGTTATAGAATTGTTCTGATAGAATAATGGAATTGTACAATTCATCCTCATGGCTGGACTTATTCAATGGATTGTTACAAAAATCCATCAAAACAAAAGAGAATCACAGACTGCTCACAAAACTATGAATAAGATAAGGTATCACATTATTTACGTACAATGCTTTCATACAATGTTTGAATAGATATCAGCATTATTTCAAACTTTGTATATAGCACCCCACTGACCTATATCCTGCATTTTAAATATCTCAATTCTCACTATATTTCTAGGGAGATTCACATCCATCATAAATAAGAGGGGTACACGAAAATATGTCTCTATCAATTTCTTTAATAAAATTGTAAAGAAAATTATTTTCCAATGAAAAATAAACTTGAAAAGTAAAAATTCATGCAAATAAAATTAATTTTTCCAACTTTTTAGATTGCTCCAAGCAATTAATTCCTTGATTAAAGCATTTTAGTTACCATACCTGAACACAAATCAATTGATTGAACCTTATATTTAAAGAGAAACATTTTTGCCTAGACTGAGACTCGAACCCAGGACCTTTGGCTTTCCAGCCCAAATGCCCTACTAACTGAGCCACCGAGGCAAGTTGTGATCTACATGCAAATTTTGCTCTTATATACGTTGTAATTTTGGACCAAAGAGAGATGAGTAGACAGGTGAATGGAGAAGACTACATAACAATGAACTACATGATCTTTATAGGAAGCCAGATATAATAAGAACAGTTAAGTCTCAGACTGCGATGGGCAGGACATGTGGCATGTATGGGGAATGAAAGAGGTACATGGAAGCTTCTTGTAGAAAAACCAGAGGGAAAACACCCAGTTGGTAGACCAAGAATGAGGTGGGAGAATAACATTAACTATGATTTGAGGGAAGTAGATTATACAGGGAATGATTGGAAAGCATTAGCTCAGGATAGGGATGTATGGAGAGCTTATGTCCGCGCGGCCATGAACCTATGGGTTCGATAGTGCCAGTGAGTAAGTAAGTAAGTAAGTAAGTAAGTATACGTTGTAATTCTTACATATAAATTGCAACTTGCCTCGGTAGCTCAGTTGGGAGAGCATTTGGCCTGGAAAGCCAAAGGTCCCAGGTTTGAGTCTCGGTCTAGGAGAAAACTTTTCTCTTCAAATATAATTTATTCTTCAGTGAGAAGTGTTAAATCAATAATAAAAACATTGATTGAACCTTGTTCATCCCGAGTGGGGACATGGGTGCTTCCCTAGTGGGTAAGTTTCTTAACCAGACAAATTTAATTACTTAATTAAATAAAAATAAAACAGTTTTATGTGATTTTCATATTTATTAAGGTATAATTTAGTTACAGCTGTTTCGGTACTTTGTGCCTTCTTCAGACATGATAACAAATTAATATTAAAAAAATAAATATATTAATTTTTTATCATGTCCTTAAGAAGGTACAAAGTACCGAAACAGCTGTACTAAATTATATCTTAATAAATATAAAAATCACATAAAACTAAGTTTTATTTATTTAATTAAATGATTATGGATTTTCATCAAGTAAAATACCAATTCAATTGATTAAATTTAATTATGCTTTTATTACTCATTTCATACATCTCAATGATGGATAAACCATATTTGAGGAGAAAAATTATATGCCCAGACTGAGACTCGAACTCAGGACCTTTGGCTCGAGTCTCAGTCTGGGTGTATAATTTTTCTCTTAAAATATATTAATTATGCTTATTTCTATTCAGATGTCAGTGAGTGACATGTGGTTAGTACATCGCCTCGAAGAGACATCTAATAAGAAATTAAGGTATTTCTTGGAAGAAAATCGGTAAATTTTCCTCAGAGTTCTTTTTATTCATATTTAAGGTTTTTTTTTTACGAGCCTGATTATCTTCAGACTCAGGACCCACAGCTTAAAGTCCCTTCTGGAGGACCTGTCCCTTGAATTTTCCCCAGCCTAAAAATCCATTGACCCTAACTGGGTTTGAACCTGTGACCCTCAAGCATTAGAAACCTGCACAGTTTATGTTTTTCTTAAATAATTTAGCACTCATATTTTAATTCAAAACAGGTGTTAATGACAGTTTTTTATATTCTTTAATTCTATCTTATGGTTTAATTGCCCTGATTATCATGTTATATTTAAATTTTAATCTTAGAATTAAAAAGGACAATAGAGATAAGGTTCCTTCCTAAAACAGTACAAAAGTATGTGTGTGTACATATGTATGTATGTACGTATATATACATATATAGACACAGACACTGAAGAAAATTGGTGGAGAAGCTCATTATTATGATATTTTCTACAAAAAATATGACATTTTTATTTAAATACATTTTCTATGATAATTAAAGTATTAAAAATCCAAACATATGATATCCTACACCAGCATTACCATTAAAAAAAAAAATGGTATCAAACTTGTAATCTTAAGAGTTCATGAACAAATTGCAGGCATTTATCTACTTAAACTTTTATAACATCTCTAGTGATGTTTAATATTTTATTCATTTATTACAGTCTTGCAACATTGTACTACTCTACAGGATGTTAGAAATGCCCATTACAAACTTCTGGGGCTTGTATAGGAGACTGAGTAGATAACATTTTGAATAAGAATGTTTCCCTAGAACATACCGTTTTCATGCTGTAGGTACAAAAAGTTTGCTTTAGCATTTAAATCTCTTGCTTCTCCCAAGGATAAATTGATAGTAATTTAATGACTTATGACTCAATTAATTACAATTACAAACCCAACATTCACTGATTTCTTGACAATGCTCAATGTCAAGGGATGAATAAAGGAAATTCACTTTTGTCATAGTAAGAATAATATGCCTTGGCGCAGAGCTACGGGCTTGTGCTGGTTTGGGGTCTCCATGGGGGAAGAATTTTCTCATGGAATTTCAGCTAGTATGGGACCGGTACCTACCCGGCATTGTGAGACATTTGGCTGGCTACAATAAGTAGGAGCTCCAGGTTGAAAAAACCAGCTATAACGGCTGGAGGATCCAACATGTTGACAACGTCACCCCTACACTGGCTGGATGATCATCTACCTCTGTGATTGACACATGTGGATGTGAGGCCAGAAGCCGGCTGGTAGATCAAGGGCCCTCTAAGCCTGTTGTGCCGTGGAGTTAAGTGTACCAGAACACGATACACAGGTACAATTTGTACAACAAGCTTGATAGTCACTACATTGTGGATGTACTAACCACAATGTTGAGTAAACTAGAGAAATGTGGTTAGTCTGCAAACAAGTGGAGCAAGTGTTCCAGAACATGATTTGCACATACAATGTGAGCAACAAGTTTGGTAGTTACCACATCAAAGTTGTAGTGAATATACTAACCAAAAAAAGTAAATAAAATACTGAATTTTTAATATTTAATTTTAGGAAGTGATATTTTGAGGTTATTTTAATTATATTATTTTTGGTCTGATCATCTTACCTCAATATTAATGTTGATTTGTTCTTGAACATGTTTCAAAACAATTCTGTTTCATCATCAGCTTGTCCAGACTGGTTTTATTTATGTTGCATTATGTTGCACAACCTGGATGTCGATGTCAGCTCCATCCTGTGGTTGGCCAAAGATGGAGCGTGACCTTGTTTGCAGGTTCTTTGGCCAACCACAGGATGGAGCTGACATCGACATCCAGGTTGTGCAACATAAATAAATCCAGTCTGGACAAGCTGACGATGAAACAGAATTGTTTTGAAACATGTTCAAGAACAAATCAACATTAATATTGAGGTAAGATGATCAGAACAAAAATAATATAATTACTGAATTTTTATTTAAGAAAACTTGTTTCTCTTCACATCATATCCTTCTTCTTATTAGACCAACTTTGAGACCTAATTAGGTTCCATCCTCAGTACTTTTATGACCGTTGTTACCATCTTGAAGAACTGGTTCTTCAAGATGACATAACGGTCGTGAAAGTACTGAAGACGGAACTTAATTAGGTCTTGAAATCAGTTTAATAAGTAGAAGGATATGAGATGAAGTGATACAATTTTTCATAAGTAATGCCATGAGTGATTTCCAAATTATCAATGAATTCACAATGTCAGGAAGTGACAAGTGAATTTATCTTGAGAATTTGGAAATCAGGAGTGGCATTTGTTAGGACTATTTAATGAATAAAATTAAGCTGTTTACTCACAAATCATTATTTAAATATAGTTATTTTAAAATATTTATGTATTTAATGTAAACGGCAATGTTTGAAAACAAATGAGAAACATTTATTATGTTTCATTTGTTTATCACTGCAACCAGATCATATTATTTATTGCCTAAGGATAGCAATATTGTAAGAATGCACCCTAGTGGAGAAAAAGTGAAACATATCAAACTGTTCATAACGAACATTATAGGTTATTAATTAATTTCTGGTGTTCTATGATGTAAATATGTCAATTATATTTTTCTGGAACGTAAGTACCTGGGAAATAATACATTAAAGAAAGTGCAAACAGTGGTTTCCTTTTATTGTGGTATAATCAATTGCTACAAATGTTTTTCTATTATATCCCGCAAGCAGTATCTGGTTACATTCATGCACTATATATACAATCTGAGAGCCACTTGCATTCTAGGATGCTTACATCTTAAAATATAAATTGCTATATTCAACGTATTTCTTAGAGAGTCAGTCACTGCAAAATAATGCTGTGGCGTATTCAGAATGTTAAAAAGGAGGTGCTTTCTTTAATGTGATAAACTTAAGTTGATAAATTTGAGGTGAAATACGACTGTGATTGGTTGTAAATCAAAATTCATTGAAACATGATTGGTCATTGACTCCCATTTGAAGTTTATTTATTTTTCCTTGACATTGGACACTGTCATGAAATCAGTGAATGTTGCATTGTGTAAATGTAATTAATTGAGTCATAAATCATTTCATTGTATTGCTATTGATTTATCCCTGGCAGATGTGGGAGATTAAAACTTTTAATACAAACTTCTTGTATCTGCAGCACAAAATCATTATGTTTCTAGACAAGTTCCTATTCAAAACATCATCTGCTTAGTCCCCTCTAAAAGCGCTAGAAATTTGTAATTGAGGATTTCCAAAAAAAAAAACTTTTAATAAATCTCCAGCTTAAAAATTAATTATTTCATAGAATAACATTAATCATGATTTGGGGAATGGACTCTTCTAGGCTAACAAAACAAGCACTGTTGTACCAGCCTTAAGGCTATAGAGATGTGGGATGTCCTAGAAGATGATAGGAAGATGAATTCTGAGAGCAGAACAGGCCGATAAACTACCATGAAGATGATGATGATGATGATTTGGGGAAGGTGAATTGAACAAAGTATGATTGGAAAACATTAGCTAGCAGTAGGGATATATAGGGAGAGATTATGTCCATGTGGTCATGAACCTCCAGGTTAAGTATTGCCAGTGAGTTAGTTGATTAAGATTTTTTAAAATTATACAAGTGTTTAACATTATCTATTTCATAATAATGTGACAATTTTTTGTGACAATTATACCAATTCTAGCCTATATTTCACTACAGGAAATTTCATTTTTGCAAAGAATAGTATATCAGCAACTGCCATTCATAATATATCAATTAATTATAATTTAAGAAGTAAGCCAAGAAGTAGGCCTAATCATGATAAAAATATTTAATTATCAATTTATAAAGCTCCAATATCATACTATACTACTTCTGAATTAGGTTCCAGTTGTACTGTAAACAAACTTGCATAACATATTAACTAAATCTATTGGAGGAACCATGGTGCTACTTTTAACTGCCATATGACTGAATTGTGTAAGGAACTGTTATCAATAGAAACATTGTTCTTAGGCAACATCATATTTTACAGAAAATAAGGCTGAATACAAGATGGCACCAATAATTAGGAACTTCCTCCATTTCTAATTTATTTATGACAAAAAAATTATATATGGATCGGGTCTACTTAATCAGATGTTTATGTTTACGATTTTTCCATGTTGTCGATATTTATCCTTTATTTCATTACAGCAGAATTTATTCTCCATGCTGACTCATTTGTAAATTTTGATATTTTTTTCACCACATCCTCATGGTTAATGTAGGATATTTTTTATTAAACTGTTTGTAAAAATCCAAAACAGTGACCGGTATGAATAAAGTAGAGCAAATGCTTTTACTTCACTATTTTGAAGCATATCCTTCAGAATTTATGAATAAAGTATGAATCATAACCTTTTACTCATGGTGATGCATCGAGAAAAAAGCATCTGCTTCCATGGAAGAAGCACGAGTTCGATCTTGAAGCATGTGCTTCAAGATTAGAAAAACTGTATGAATAAAGTGAACCTTTTGCTTCTTTTAAGAAGCACATGCTTCAAAAAATTGAAGTCTGGTCGGTAGCAGACTCATCATCACAAAATACAGACATGGCTCAATTAGTAGTCCCCGTACGCCGTAAAAAGTGTTATAAATCATGTCGGTGTCCTCCTGAGGAAGAGTATAATTCATTATAGAGGTTCAATGAGGAAAATGTTAAATGGATTGCTGCCCACTTTTTGCCAGAAACAGAAGAGAGAAGAGGTGGTGCGCTATTCTCTGAAGATAGAATGGAGGTATTTTTTGGTTTATGGCCGATCCTGGGTTTCAAACTGGTATAGAAGAATACATAGGCATTCATCAATATTGATGATTCAGGCAATGATGATGAAGATACAACGAAGGAGAAGAAAATTTCACTGAAGGGAACATTATAAGAGAAGGATGCGAAAAAGGATTGGTTTGTTCCTTTTGTTCATATCTGTCTTTTCTTCAGCTTAGTTTTCATATGGCTGGAGGACCCGACATGCAAACCACATGTCACTCCTACACTGGCTTATAATTGTCTGCCTCTGTGATTAATACATGTGGACGTGAGGCTAGCAGCCGACTGGTAGGCCAAAGGCCTTCTAGGCCTGTGGCGCTTGGAGTTCTAGTTTTCATATTGTTAATTTTCTTTAGCAACTGGTTTGAATTTATCGGCATGCCAAAATTAAGTTTAAATAATTTAATTATTTCATGAATTGCTTACATGTTTCTTTCTTCTTTTTTCTTCCGGAATTTGTGACTTTTGTAATAATTGTGGATATTTTCCTTGAGCAGTAACTAAAAATGCCATTGTATTTTTTTACATATTTTGAACTATTCCTTGCATCCGAAACAGAAAAGGCCACATTTACAAACTGCACTACATGTATATTTTTGACTGCACTGAGAGAGCGAAAATAAAAGTAGCGTGGTTATGAACTGTTTTGGTTGAAAATTGTGGAGTCAGCACAAATACTTTGCTTTTAAAGAATGAAAACATAAACAAGCGCTCAGGTAGTAAAGAATGCTGATGATTCATTTACGAAACGCGCAGCTGCTCGGCTGGGAGTTTAGAAGCACATGCTTCTTATTTAGAAGGAAAAGGTAGAAGCATAAGGTAAAGGTTATTCATATTATTCAAAGCACATGCTTATACTTCGACCTTTTGCTTCCAAGCAAATACTTCTACCTCTCTATCTTATGCTCACAAGCAAAACCTCCAGTTTTATTCATACGGCCCAGTATGTTTCTCTCTCTCTTTTCAAATGGTTTCCTTTCCAATGTTTTAAGAATTTCTATAGAAAGCAGCCATTTTGAAACAACTAACGCATTCTGTATAGCATGTGCATAAGAATATAAATGCTCATTTAATCTATTAAAATTGTAATTATGTATTTTTTGGAAAAGAAAATCAAAATAAATTAATTTGTCCAGGGCTAGAACATGTTAAACTACATAAATAATATCAAAATTGTAATTATACATTTTAAAATTCTCTCATATGACTTATATAGACATGTGCTAGATAATATGCAGTTTTATTATTTTTATTTCCTTTATTTTGAGTGTTAGAGAGCGAACTACATTTTCTTACAAGCTTAAAGGTAAAACCAAAGTTTGATCAATGAAAAACAGTAAAACATCTAGTTTGTTTACATTACAACTGGAAGAGGTATAGTTTGAGTCTGCTGAAGCAAAAACAAGAAAATGGGTAAGATGTAACAGGTGAAATTAGATATATAATAATAAAAAAAAGATTATGTCTGAAAGCAGTTTTAGGAAAGAAGGCTGCAAATAGTCATTTATTTTATGCGGCTTTATGGATGAGTTGAGATGTTTATAACCGAAACATAGGTGAGGCCAAAATAGTGAAACAATTTTGTAAAATATTTTCAATTCTTGCAACATATACAATTTTATTTCATATTATGCTGAATTTGTCCACTGCTGTCGTCTCGAGGCAGCATGCTGCCTTGTCACGCAGCAGGTCCGGGTTTGATTCCCAGTTGGGACAGGCTCCCGGGTGAGGTTTTTTCGGGTTTTTTCCTCACGTGTAAGACAAATTTCAGGTAGCTTAGGGCCCAACGGTCCCCGAAAATCATCCAGCCATCATCATCATCATCTTTATCATTATCACCATCATCCTTCACCGGTGTGGAAAGCAATGGGAAGCTACCACACCTATAATTCTCTAATAAAGCTGCAAAGCATAGCATGAAAATGCTATGACTGCAGTGAAAGACCTGCCCTCAGGCAAAATTACAATGCTGAATTTCATTATTTTTAATAAGTAAATACTGACATGTACCGTACCTAACCTATTGAACAACTGATACAGAAAACAACCCTAAGTACACTTAAAATGAACATGTTCATATGAAATTTTACAGTTATTAGGACTTTTTAAGATAAAATATAAATAAAAGTAATATATCCAAAATATATGCCAACAAAAATTAATCATTGCATAAACTTTCAGTTATGAATGAGTAGTCAAACCATCATTAGGTGTTTAAAAACAAATAATATTAACATTAAAAGAAGCACTACTGGCTTTATAAGTAATGTTTAAATTCCCAATAAAAAGTCTTCTTAACAAATAAGCCGCCATTTGCAAAAATCGTAGCAACGGCTCGTAGCATTTGAGGTTAGGGAATTAACTTGTGTAAGAGAAAAATACGCGTTTAGATTGGAGGCCTAGGTGGCTCAGATGGAAGAGCATTGACATAGAAAGTCAAAGGTCCTGGGTTCAAACCCCAGTCTAGGCATATATTTTTCTTTTCAAATATAATTTGTCCATCATTAGGTGTTTAAAAACGAATAATATTAACATTGAAAGAAGCACTACCGGCTTTATGGGCATGCCGTAACATAGTGGTTAAGGCACTGCGCTACAAGCCGGAAGGTCGAGGGTTCAAGTCCCGTTGGGGTCAGGATTTTTAAACTGACCCAAACCTTCTGGCGGCACTATGGCCCTGGGGTCGACTCAGCCTCTAACTGAAATGAGTACCAGACGCTTGTTCTGGGGGTAAAGGCGGCCGTCACGCAGGGCTGACAACCCGGCTGACATAAAGTGTCGATTGTCTAGAAAAAGTGGGAGCCTTAACCTCCCACTACCCCAAGGGCCTCCTGAGACCTGTTGTGGGATCACTTTACTTTTACTTTACTACTGGCTTTTATAAGTAATGTTTAAATTCCCAATAAAAAGAAGCCGCCATTTGCAAAAATCGTAGCAACGGCTCGTAGCATCGTCGAAGACGACAGAACAACGGTCGTGACGATACTGAGGATGGAACAGAAACTTTGTTCCGAAACTAGTTTATAATCAAATAAGAAGAACAATATGAGGTGAGTGATAAAAAATATTCTACCTTACTAAATGAAAGATGTTTCAATCAGTACTGCTAAATGACAAAATGAAATGCAAATTGTAGCAAAAATGTTAAAAATACACATTTATAGAGTGAAATAATTTATTTTTATTTAATCATATAATGAAATAAGTAGGATACTGATGGCATGAACTTATTACTTATATCTACATAATGTTTGCGATGTTTTATTCATATGTTGGCAAAAGAACAATCCATTTTTGTAAATTTAACACTGTAAAATGTCATTTTCTGACATTCTTGTAAAATTGTAAAGTACATACTGAAATGAGACACAGTATGAAATAAATTTTTTTACACATGCCTCTAGAGCCAAACTTGAAACTTCGAAAACTAAAATGCTTAACTTCCTAAAAAGATTCTTGTTTATAAATTTTTATCCTACAAATGTGAAGCATGGAAGATGACCACAGAAATAGTTAACTTGCTCCAGGTGTTTGTGAATAGGTGTTTACATCGGATATTAAATGTGAAATGGCCTGATATAATGTCAAACAAGAACTATGGTGCAAAAGAGGATTGTTGAAGGAGAAATATGTGAAATGAAGAAAACTTGGAAGTGAAGAGGTTGGCAGATGATAGAGCTAAATGGGAAATTTCATTAAGGCTCTAAGCTCCAGCTAGGAGTGAAAGGAAATGATATAAATATATTTTAGCCTAATACCAAAAATAAAAATATAATCTATATAAAATAATTAAAGTGATTTAGCAATAAGAAATTTTCACAAATTATAGTTTCATTATTATTAAATAATCTAGTGAATAAAATCACTAAAAAATATACAAACAAAATATAATCTAAGCAATGCAGATGAATTCCATGTAAACTTTGATATAACAATAATCCTCATCCTTCATCGGTGTGGAAAGCAACGGGAAGCTACCACACATACAATTCCCTAGTAAAGCTGCAAGCATAGCATGAAAGAAGTGCTATGATAGCAGTGAAGAACCTGCCCTCGGGCAGAATTACTATGGATGGATATGAAAATTAAAGTTTCTTCTCTGCTTCCTAAAGTGGTATATTTGGCATCTATCATGATTGTTGTTGGTGAATCTTATGAACAAACTCATGTGTAACAAAGATATGTTTGTTGTTACATCAGTTACCTTTATTTTGTATAATTAGTGTCTAGAGTTTATCAGAACATTAAACTCAAAACATGTATTTTACAAATCCTCCTATATATACTACATTCACAACTGTTTGTTGAAATAAAATTGAAAACTTCTGAGAGATTATTTCACTCTCTCACTCTGTAGAACATGATGTCATTTACAGTTACGTTAGTTCTGACATAAAACCATACAATTTTAGTATGATTATTAAAGAAACTCCATATTTTCTGTTTCTATTAGATTGAAACCCAAATATGATTTTGAAGATAAAAAGTAGTGTCCTACAACTTGAAGGCTAAAAAAAAAAAAACTTAAAATTATATTTTATTTTGTTGTTACGTCAGTTACCATGGAATTCATCTGTGATTAACAAATAAAATATATAAATGGATTAATAGCAAGCAAATAAATTAATTTAACACATGGATCAAATCAGACACACCAACATGCAAAAGAAATATCTAAGACAAATCTGAAACAAAAAGCTGCAACAAAAAGAAAAAAACAAAATTAAAAATTTTAAAAATCATATGCAAATAAAAAATAAAACAGAAATACCATATTAAAAAAAAAAGTAAACCAACACTAAATTGACTGAAGAGTTTTTTTTTTAAATTCTAAAAGGGATCTTTATTTTTTGTTTACAAGACCACATCCTCATTAGTGGAGTCTGAGTTTGACTCTTGGGGCTAGGAGAAGATGTGGTTTACAAATTTAGATTGTGTATCAGATGCCTGGATTAAATTAATAACTCCTCTGAAGTACATATGTTGACAAGATTTTTGATAATGTTGATAGCGATTTGTCCATTAGATGGGAAATGGACATTAAGCTGGATGGTCCCCTTGGTGCTTTTTAACAGGAGTAGGTTATGTGGTGCATTGGGTTTACTCTCTCCCTTTTCTTCACTACCATTGCTCACATAAATACATTTATTTACACCAGAGCCGCCCAAACTTATTCGTATCGCGGGCCAAATGGAAGAAACATCAAGGTGACGCGGGCCACGGGCCCTGTTATAGCTGTTGTGGATTATCATCATCATCATCATCATCATCATCATCACTCCAGGGATTAGGCAATTGCCCGTTCCGACTTCATAATGCATCAGCCCAACGTCTTCTAGGTCTTCCAACATCACGTCTTCCTCTTGCTTGATAATTTCTTGCTAACAATGGATATCTCTCCTTACTCATTCCATCCATGTGATCAACCCATTTCTGTCTGTAATTCGTGACTTTATCCAATAAAGGCTGTACTTTCAATTCTTCTCTTATATCCTCATTTCTTATTCTATCAAGTCTTGTACATCCTTTTACTTGTCTTAGGAACCTCATCTCCGCCGTCTGTATTCTATCCTTCTGTCTTTTCACTGGAGCCAAGTTTCACATCCATACAATATTGTGGGAACTGCCATAACATTATACATTTTTATCTTGGATTATTATTATTATTATATTATTTATTTATTTAGCAGGTTTTACAATGTTTCGTAATATCTTCCTGCGCCCAATTAATCTAGTGTTATTTTCCTCCACATCTCTCTGTCATTCCAATCTCCATTGTCCTATCCATTTTTCTCTCAAGTTTCTCAAAACACCACCAATTCACATTATTTTTGGCCGTCCTCTTCTTTTTCTTCTTCATCTTCTACCAAGTGGTACCATTCAGGTATTCTTATTGGGATTTTGTTTTCTGTCATTCTTTTGACATGACCAAACATATTATTTTTATTATTATTATAAGCGCGTGTTGATTGCTACTTTTCTTGTTATGTCGTTATAACATATTTTACAAGTTCTTGTTCCATTACTGATAGACTAATTTTATGACCTACCCTTAGCATAATTAAATTTACTAGAATACTACAGTCCTACAGGGGCCGGATAGAAAGTGATGGAGGGCCATATCCGGTCCGTGGGCCGTAGTTTGGACATCCCTGATTTACACTATATGAACTCTTAAACATACACTCCTCTATGTATACATAATCTAGATAAAAATATCTGCCAAAATGGTGCATAAATTAAATCTATGTGCTTAATGCAGAATGTAAAATAAACACACACATTGTATAATAGGGCATTCAATAAGTAACAGCAACATTTCTATAACACAAAAATTATTTAGGCTGCTTTTGACATTATGAACTTCATTTATAGTCTCCTTTCAAATCAACTATACACTGCCAAATCCTTGGAAATGGAGCACTCCATCTGCAGCACCATTTCTGGATATCTCTTTCACTGATTGATCTAGAGCTTTCTGGATATCAACTCTTGACTGAAATTGAATGCCGTGTAGAGGTTCTTTGATCTTTGAGAATAAGTTATAGCCACAAAGTTTCCTGTCTGGTGAATTTGTGCATGTTTGAGTACTTTCCAATTACACCTTCTAAACAAATTCTACTGAACATCTTTTTTAGGGTGGTATTACTTGCTAAATGTGAAAAATAATGTATTCACAAAATATTGCTATTGCAAGGCTTTCAATATTACAGATTTATTAACAAAGACTGCTCAACAATATACCACAAGATTGCAATGGTCATCACTATGATTGGTGATTTACAACAGTATTGCCATTACTTATCGAAATGCCCTTGTTTATAACATCTCTCTTTGCCATCTAATTTCATATGATTAAATTAATGTTAAAATATAAAGTTGCATTAAGCTAGTAATCAACTTTTATTTATTTTTAACAAAAATGCCTTCAATGAATCCATTTAAATATTAATTGAATGGATAATAAGACATATTAATTCTACTGAATAAACCTAAAATACGAGCAAGTTGGCTCAGGCAGTAGCATTTGACGTTTATATTTGGGAGGTCCTCGGTTTAAACCCTGGTGCTGACCATCTGACTGAGGTGCTGGTTTTCCTCAGTCATCAAGGCAAAGGCTAGGTTAAAATTTCATTACCAGACCCATTTCTTCATTTTAATTACTTCTACTACCATTAAAAGTAAATCAATAAATACATATGACATTAGATATTAAAGTAATTATAAAAATAAGAATAAAAAGAATTCTGAAACATAGCACTTGCAGATCAATTAAATCTCATTCTGTACCATGAAGAAATGATCAATATGAAATTTAATAGAGTGTGTATAAGTGAAATGGACCAAACAAATTAAATTGCTTAACTGGCAATTTAAATTAGCAATTTGGGATAGTGAATCAAGTATTGCAGATTCAAATTTCTAAGCTACAGCACAATTTTGATTAAGGTCTACTTGCCATTAATTACTCAACTTCAACTGGAAATGATAACTGGAATGAGCAGGAAAAATATACTATTTGTTCTGCTGTTGTAAATTTCTTGGGATTAATGGAGGTGGAATGCATGTCTTGCAACTTTCTTTTATTTATTTATTTATTTCACAATCAGTTTATTATTCCCATTACAAATATAATTTATTTAGTGACTAGGCTCATGGGCTAGTGGTCATGTTTTTGACTACTATTCATGAGGTCCCAGATTTAATTTCCAGTCAAACCATAGGAATTTTACCTTAAATGGAATCATTCCTGTGGTTGTGCATGATCTGGAATTTAGGATAAGAACTCTCCTGGTGCTTCATTATAATTTATCTCCCATCATATCATCGGGGTAACGTAACTCTGCCTTCTAGGCACCCCAACTTCAGAAGTGAGTTACAATTAAGCCAATGCCAAGACAGAACACCAGAAATGTCGAAAATGACAACCTGGGGCATTGAATAAAAAAAATGTATTTAGTTACTTTATTTATTTGTTATTCCAGAACTTAGGTGTTGGTGAGTAAGTAGTTACTGAACTAATTTAACAACATTCTAATATCTAATTACATTAAACCGTACTTCAAGTTTGTGTGTGAAAGGGTCAACACATTTTACACAGAGGGCTTTTATTTAAGACTTGATATTATTTTACTATTTTAAAATATATAACACAAAACCCACAAATTTACTTGTGAAGGAAGCCACTTTCAGAATTTTCATGCACTTTAAAATTATTCATCAGGGGCAGCTTTTATGGGATGTGCAGGTTTGTACAACTACCAGTTTTCAAATAAAATTCTTTCCTTGTTAAGATTTTTAAAAAAAATGATGTTTTTAATCTAAACAAGCTCTTAACATGTTATTTCCAACATAGAGCAAGCCATGAAATGGGCTCATTTCAAATTGTAATTTCCTGAAACATGGACAATAACAAATCTTTGTTGCTTCTTCCTGCATACACATTCTTACTCTCCTGGCTGTTAAGACCAACCTATATTGCAGTTTTCCTGCAAAAATACAGGATTGTACAGATATGTGTAGAGTGTATTACTGCTTTCTCTAAAGAATTTCTTGTTCTTCTTCTTCTTCAAGAAATTAGGCCTTTTGACCTATTTTCACATCAAGTGGGATTTAATGAATCCTCCCATCTAGTAAATGGACGTCCAACATTTCTATGTCCTATTGGTTTGTACTTTAGTAACAGCTGAGGGATTCTATCTGTAGGCATTCTCTTGACATGTTCATACCAGTTGTTTCTCATGTTGTCAATTCTATTTGTTAAATTGAAAATATTTAAGTCCTTCCTAATATCCTCACTTCTTTTCATGTCCAAAATTGTCACACCTGCTACTGAACGTAGGAACTTCATTTCTGCAGTTTCTATTTTCCTTTTGTCTGAATGGTTAAGAGTCCAATTTTCACTTGCATATGTTAAAACAGGCACTGCCATAATTTTGTAAAATTTTAGTTGTGTGCTCCTCAAAGTTTTATTTTTCAATGTCCGTCTTATAGTGCCACACATTCTGTAAAATCTATTTAATTTAATATTAAATTTAAAATAACAAATACAGTAACTGTTCTACAATCTAAGTCTATTGACTATTTTCCATTGAAAATAAATTGGAAGACTTGTGTCAAATCTGAATGTGAAAGAGACAGTTCAATGCAAGAACAGATAATTCACATGACTTTTTATGCAGGACATATACAGGTATGAAAATTATAACAGGATATGTGGTTCTAAAGTGACAAATCCATTCTGTTGTGTCCCTTGCATTTTATTTAATGGAGAAAATCTATGGACACACTCTCAAGTGAAAGATTCAAATCATCTTGCAGAGAAAATAAAAAAACCAAGAAAGTTCAAAACAACATATCCAAAACGTTTTTTAATCTTGCATTCTTGGGTATTATGAATATAGTTTCTAAAAAAGATTGAAACTTTTGAAGAGACTTACTGCCACAAAATGAGGTTGCTCAAGATCAACTTTAAACCAGACATACAAGTCTTATATAAAGCCAGTTTTACATTATGGATCTGAAGTGCTACTTACATCTCCCAATCATTGAACAAATTGGAAAAATTTGTAAATTAATGAGTCATTTTTTAACATCTTACCTCATATTTTATGTTTCTTCAAACACGAGAACTAGTTTTCGAGAGAAGGATCTCCCTCATTTTCAACCGACATTATGACTAATAATAAGATGTTAAAAAATGACTCATTAATTTATGAATTAAGAACCTCAAAATGTTATTTCCCATATTTAACTATGAATAAATTGGAAAAAGTCCAAAATCAAGCTTTGAGAATAATTACTGGTGGTGTTAAAACAACACCAATACTAGTAATGCAAATCTTAACCAACAATAGACCAATACAGTATGATATTGAAGAAAAATGAATATTGTTATATGAAAAAGTAAGAAGACTTCCATATCAGAACTACTGGAACAGCTACATAAATTAAAATAGACATCTAAAAACTCAAGTAGGATTCATCCAAAAAATATTACAGATTAAAGAGAAATATGAAATACCACAGATAGCACAAAAACTTATAACTTCAATATCCCCTCTCGAATTTGGCAGCATCAACTATTCATTAAACCTGACAGAAGAGATCAACAATAAAACTACAAGCTCAATAGTAATGAAACAATTAGCATTAGAAACAATCAACATTAGACATCCAGAACAAATGTGGCTTCATTTCTATACAGATGGGTCGCTAATGAATAGAGAAGCAGCAACAGTAGCAGGAATAACGTGTAAACTCTTCTCATTTTACATTTCTCTTGGGAAATATACAACACATTATGACGGTGAACTACAACAATTGTTTCTTCATATCAATTCCTTCCAAAATGTTGTAATACTTTCTGACTCTAGCTCAGCCATAATGGCACTAATACACAACCAGACCATCTAACACCATAGAATAATAGAAGCCAAAAATTGCATCAGGATGTCGAAAAATCTAAACAGAAATGTTGTTCTACAATGGATTCCAGCACATTGTGGCATGGAAGGTAATGAGAAGGCTGATATGCTCATCCAACAGAGTAAGATCAATTACCTATCTTACAAATCAGTACAACTCTACACCAAAATGAAAATAAAATCCCATATAGCCGAACAAAACAAAATCCAATGTGAAACCAAGATATGGAAGACATTTCTAGAACCAGATACAATACCAAACAGCCCCGATCAATTGCAGTTGCATTATTTCGTCTTGAAACTGGTCATGATTGCTTGACAGCACATCTACATAGAATTAAGCTACTAGACTCTCCACACTGCATAGTATGCAAGGACACAAATACGATAGTGAACAAGGATCACTTGATGTTCTGCGCTGATCTTCAGAAAATAGTTGGAACACCATTCCAAATTGCTGAATATTATTAGGAAGCCCACAAGCGAATGATGACCAATAAAGAGCTTCAGAACATTTGAATACTACTACTACTGAATATAGCTCAATAAATGAACAGAAAGTGCAGGAGGACAATCATTTGCATAATGAAAAAATAAAGCAGAAGCGGTATGATTAAATTAAATGCTACATACCTCTCCTCATATCCAGTCTTCTATGTAGATCACAGTTTCAAATCCTTGGCGGATTCATCTTCAGTAGTCTGTTCTTGACTGATGTTATGTCGATCAGAAGAACATAGTACTGAAGATGAATCCACCAAGGATTTGAAACCGCAGTCTACTTAGAAGACTGGATATGAGGAGAGGTATGAAGCATTTAATTTAATCTTAAACTACCATATTTACGCGTGTATAGGCCACAATTTTTTACCTAAAATATATACTTCAAAATTAGGGTGTGGCTTATACATGAAATAACAGGTACATATTGGGAAGTTCCTGCACTATTGATGTATGCTGCCAAATTATAAGATGATGATGTGCCATAAATCGCCTTGCCCAGGCATAACTTGCCTTAAATTCGTTGCATGGGATTTACATATTCTTGGCTATCTTAAGGCCTTTGAACTGTATCATTTTGATGGATACATTCCATGGAAAGAATGTCGATGTCATGATGTGTTTTCAAGTACATGTTTTGTTTGGATCTACTGTCGCACATTTTTGTTTTGTCCACATAAAATTTTCTTCCTACTGTCCTATTTTCATGTTCTGCTGTGTAGCGCACCACTTGTAGCTTGAATTTGGAGGTATAACTTGCTCTGCACTGACGCATGTTTACACACAGTGAACAGCAATGAATACCGTACCTACCAACTGACCGCCCCTTTTACCCTTGTGTTAATCACTGAGCTGCAGCCCGAATGTACCATTACATAGCCAGCAACAGAAGCTTTGGAATTTACAACACTGCCAGATTTAAAAGTGGTGTAGGCCTACTTCTGTCTATTACACCACTTCTTAGCGAAAATATAAGACAAATATTTTTTTCCCCAATTCATTACCATAAAACTTGTATGCGGTCTATACACGCAAACATACAGAACCTCATAGTGATTTCTTCCTATAAAAGTTCAAGAAGAGGTTTATTTTGAACATGTAGAACATTGATGTTTTTATTATTAATTTAACATTTCTCAATGAAAGATAAATTAAATTTGAAGAGAAAAATTTTCGCCTAGACCGGGACTCGAACCCGGGATCCTTGGCTTTCCGGGCCAAGTGCTCTACCAACTGAGCTACCGAGGCGAGTTACGATCTAGACGCAAATTTTTCTCTTATATACGTTGTAATTCCCTATCGCCAAATGCTTTTGAAACCATTGTTTCTATCTTTGCAAATGGCGGCTTCTTAGTTAAGAAGACATTTATTGGAAATTTAACATTACTTTTAAAAGCCAGTAAGGCCTCTAATGATGTTTTTATTATTAATTTAACATTTCTCAATGAAAGATAAATTAAATTTGAAGAGAAAAATTTTCGCCTAGACCGGGACTCGAACCCGGGATCCTTGGCTTTCCCGGGCCAAGTGCTCTACCAACTGAGCTACCGAGGCGAGTTACGATCTAGACGCAAATTTTTCTCTTATATACGTTGTAATTCCCTATCGCCAAATGCTTTTGAAACCATTGTTTCTATCTTTGCAAATGGCGGCTTCTTAGTTAAGAAGACATTTATTGGAAATTTAACATTACTTTTAAAAGCCAGTAAGGCCTCTAATGATGTTTTTATTATTAATTTAACATTTCTCAATGAAAGATAAATTAAATTGAAGAGAAAATTTTCGCCTAGACCGGGACTCGAACCCGGGATCCTTGGCTTTCCGGCCAAGTGCTCTACCAACTGAGCTACCGAGGCGAGTTACGATCTAGACGCAAATTTTTCTCTTATATACGTTGTAATTCCCTATCGCCAAATGCTTTTGAAACCATTGTTTCTATCTTTGCAAATGGCGGCTTCTTAGTTAAGAAGACATTTATTGGAAATTTAACATTACTTTTAAAAGCCAGTAAGGCCTCTAATGATGTTTTATTATTAATTTAACATTTCTCAATGAAAGATAAATTAAATTTGAAGAGAAAAATTTTCGCCTAGACCGGGACTCGAACCCGGGATCCTTGGCTTTCCGGGCCAAGTGCTCTACCAACTGAGCTACCGAGGCGAGTTACGATCTAGACGCAAATTTTTCTCTTATATACGTTGTAATTCCCTATCGCCAAATGCTTTTGAAACCATTGTTTCTATCTTTGCAAATGGCGGCTTCTTAGTTAAGAAGACATTTATTGGAAATTTAACATTACTTTTAAAAGCCAGTAAGGCCTCTAATGATGTTTTTATTATTAATTTAACATTTCTCAATGAAAGATAATTAAATTTGAAGAGAAAAATTTTCGCCTAGACCGGGACTCGAACCCGGGATCCTTGGCTTTCCGGGCCAAGTGCTCTACCAACTGAGCTACCGAGGCGAGTTACGATCTAGACGCAAATTTTTCTCTTATATACGTTGTAATTCCCTATCGCCAAATGCTTTTGAAACCATTGTTTCTATCTTTGCAAATGGCGGCTTCTTAGTTAAGAAGACATTTATTGGAAATTTAACATTACTTTTAAAAGCCAGTAAGGCCTCTAATGATGTTTTTACAACGTATATAAGAGAAAAATTTGCGTCTAGATCGTAACTCGCCTCGGTAGCTCAGTTGGTAGAGCACTTGGCCCGGAAAGCCAAGGATCCCGGGTTCGAGTCCCGGTCTAGGCGAAAATTTTTCTCTTCAAATTTAATGTAGAACATTAATGATAAATGTTATAATAGATTATATTTTGTTTCTAACAACGGAACTATCGACAATTGCATGCTGAAATCCACCTTGAAATTTCTTCCAGGAAGCATTGGATGTACCAAGGCCATATCCAAAAAAAATTATGTGTCTTTTTTAACTGCAAGGCATTAAAATTCAGCACCAAATCTCTCATTTAAACTATAGGGGAGTAATACAACTCCCAAATTGGTAGCTTGGATAACCCTCACTACCTACCGTTTGTAGCATGTCCCACCTCACTCCACTCTGCTCTTACTCAAGCAGGAAGTCCATATGCTCCTTACAGTCGGTAGCCAATGGTGGATTCTGGCTTTGATTACTGTGCCTTGCAGTTAAAAAGGCAGATTTATTTTTTTTTTGGACATGGCCTCGGTTCATCTATATGCTTCTCTAGGATAAATTTTAAGTCAGGTTTGTTTCGACGTGCAATGGTTGACAGTTCTCTTGTTGCTACCATCACAAGTATCTGAAAATTGTTTTCTACCTTTACCCGACTCTTTGTGCCATTTAGACACATTCAAAGAAGTCTAACTATTTTCGAATTCCGAATTCTAACAGGATTCTGTAACTTCTCCCTCTTAATTGAATTTTATGTCTTTTTGAAGACTAGTTAAGTTTGAAGTACAGCACCATCATATTCTCATTTCTTTCTAGAATTTGTCTTACACTAAAAATCTGATCTACTGTAGACAAATGTCTTCTAAATCCACACTGATGATCACCTATTAAATTGTTAATATAGGGAGTAAGTCGGAATACTAATATATTTGTTAGAATTTTGTAAGATGTTGAAAGTAACAAAATGTCCCTGTAGTTGTTGCAATTAGTTCTATATACCTCCTCATAGACCGGTATGATAACTAATTCTTTCCATTAATTTGAAAGAGCCTCCTTTTTCCCCAAATCATACTAAGCAAGCAGTGTATTTTTTTTTTATATCATGGTTAATGAAGAAGTACTGAGTATATTTTATACACAAAGATAAATTAAGGAAATACCAATCATATTTTTACATTAAAATAAAAGTGAGGAATTGTATTATTTTGTGTATTAATGTGAAATGTTTTTCAGCACAATAAATTGAAGGTACAATGAGTAAACTGCGGCATTAAAATACTTCTTGCTTTTGTGTAACAGGAGAGATGAAACAAAATGGAGTCAATATAAAACACAAGGGACAGAAGATGAAGTAATAAATATTCCTTACTGTGGTAAATTAAAGATAAAATTAAGTGCATAACATGCTTCTAGGCAGAAAAATCTGAAGTTACATTTGAAATATTTAACATGCTTTTTAATGTGAAAAACTGAAGGTGCAATGTATTTCATGATTGTAAGTTAAATATAATAACACAGGAAGGATGGAATGAAGTATGTAACATTTTTTTTACAAGTTGACATGAAAATAAAATGAGAAGAATGCCAATGCATATGTTTCCTGTGCAATATGAATTTTTTTTTTTTTTCCAAATGCCCCAGGTTTGTCTTTTGACATTCCTGGTTTCTCTCCTGGCATGGCATACTTGTAACCCACTTCTGAGGTTGGGGCACCTGGAAGGCAGGGTTACGTTGCCCTGATGATATGATGGGTGATGATGATGATAATGGTGCGCCAGGAGAGTCCCTAATCCTAAGCTTAACCTAAGATGAATATGAATGATGATTATGATGGCCATATGATTTCGGGGACCGTTTGGGCCTTAAAGTTTTCCTGACATTTGTCTTATAGGTGAGGAAAAACCCCGATAAAAATCTCACTCAGAAAAACTGTCCCGACCGGGGATCGAACCCGGGCCCGCTGCATGGCAAGGCAGCACGCTTCCCTGAGACCACAGCGGTGGACTGCAATATGAAATATTTAGGTCACATCTTCTCAGCATGAAGGGATGAAGATAAGAAAATAAAGTAACACTTTTTTGTGCAGCAAAAACGTAATGTAAATGAAAGAATAATATGCTATCAATATAAACAGAAAACTTAAGGGTAAGATTTAAAAAACACAATTTTTTCTTATAAAATGTGGACTTGCCTGCTCGAGGAGACGCAGCTTGCGGCGATGGCTCTGCTCCCCGAGCCGGTCCACATATTCTCGCAACTCCTCTATCTCCTCCTTCACCTGCTGAACAGTGTCCAGTTCGTGCTTGATGGCCACCATATCTCTCTTCACCTCGCTCACCTCGCTCTGGCACGATTCCACCGACTTGGTGAGCTCCTGTAGCTGCGCGAGCGTATCTCGCACAGCGCCACCGTTGTCTCGAGCTGGCGGTCGCCTCGCTGCAGCTCGTCCAGCTTGGCGCTCAGGTTCATGCTCATCACGCTCACCTGCCTCTGTAGGCTGCAGCCATGCATGGTCCTAGGTTACACACTACCAGACAACCAAACAAACATTGCTGTCACTGTTTGTTTGGTTGACACCTTCTTGCATGCACAACAGCTTGCTACATGCACTTCTTCTTCCAGTGCTAAATGTGCAATGCCTCCATTACCCGACTATACATTTTCAACTCAAATCATGGAACTAGGTAAGATTGATCATTAAGAAAAAGAATGACTGCTCATATTTTGTGGCTATTTACTCTGGATTTATGATTTGTTTGTTTGTTTTTTAATAATAATGCCATGAAGAGAGATTAATCATGATGCAAGGGATGATCTCCTACCCTTGAAATTTTACCAAGGATATGGTTTCTAATATCATTACATTAATTTCCCACATATGTAAGATACAATGGCATAACATTGTGTTTAGAAGACCGTACAGTATATAACCTAACATATTTTCTAAAAGTTGCATAAAAATTATTATTATTATTATTATTATCATTGTATAAAATGTTGTTTATACATAAAATTTACATTGTAACATTTAATATTTTTTTAGCTCTTTATAATTAGTATAGTGTATATCTGCTCTTAAATATGTATTTGTAATTTGTGCTGGTCGAGTGGAAGAGAAGGCCTTATGGCCTTAACTCTGCCAGAATAAATAAAACATTCCATATTTGGTTCGTCTTCCGGGCTTATAGGCCGTGGTCTGGTTGTCTTCTTACTCGACGTTTCGTCTACTGCTGCAGTAGACATCATCAGGAGATACTGCGTGCTTTCTGTGAACTCCTCAACAGTCGGCTGCAGACTGGCTGGTCATTGGAAACTGTCTCTCTGTTTATAGCTAAACCCCGGGTGGAGGGGAGGTTTTCTGCACGCACCGAGTTTTGCGCCGCAGCAGTAGATGAAACGTCGAGTAAGAAGACAACCAGACCACGGCCTATAAGCCCGGAAGACGAACCAAATATGGATCAAGACGCCGGCCGTGAAAGCCTACAATTATAAATAAAACATTATTATTATTATTAAAATGTGGCACAAATGAATGTGCTATTAATTTTATAATACAAATTCTACGTTGAAAATTAATTCCTATTGAAAAAACATTTTTCCATGTCATAGCCAAGCGGCTTAAGGCATCATGACTTGGTGTAGAGCTGCGAGACTTGCACTGGTTCAAAACAAAGAAATTTTCTCGTGAAATTTCAATCAATATGGGACCGCTACTCATCCAGCATCTTAAAGAATTTAGATATCTAGAATAAGTAGCAGCTCCAGGTTGAGAAAACTAGTTATAACAGCTGGAGACCCAACATGCTGACCAGATGTCACCCGCTATACTGTTAGTCACCCACCTCTGTGGATGTGAGGCCAGTAGCCAGCTGGTAGACCAAGGGTCTTCTAGGCTTGTCACGCCAAAGAGCTTAATTTTAGGGGGGAAAAAAAGATTCTCTCTACACTTCAGTAAATCTTCAGTAAAAGTGAGCCGAGATTTTATTTTTACTAAAGCTAAACAACTTAGTAATTCATTTAACCACAATGCCAGGTGGTGGGCTCCTACACTTGTATTTTTTCAAATATATGTCTCATGTCTTTTGAGCTCTTTAAGCAAGACACATATCTCTCTGACATACACAAGCCAATGACATTTAATATTACTTTCAAAGGAAGCTGCTTCAATAAATTTTTCTAACACAAAGCATTCAATCCATGCCAACTGGCTCAAACCTACAACCCCAGTCCAGAGACCGATGCACAAGCT
This sequence comes from Diploptera punctata, assembly GCA_030220185.1. NCBI lineage: Eukaryota > Metazoa > Arthropoda > Insecta > Blattodea > Blaberidae > Diploptera > Diploptera punctata. The sequence continues at coordinate 532,796 of JASPKZ010008885.1, forward strand.
CTAGCTAATTAAGGCCAAAGACATTAAAATGTATATATTCTACATCTACAATGGTGTAACAGCCAGTGTTGAGCCATAGCCTCTCCTTTGTTAGGAGTTACTAGACCAAGTTTATTTAGTTACTCTTATTTGCCCACAGATGCCATGAATGGTATGTGGAGCATACTGACCCAATGAGACATCTAGCAGACAACTAACATATTACTAGGAACTAGGATGATGAGGTTGGTAAATTTTGTTTAGAGGCCTCTTTATTCAGGCTTAAGGATCTTTTAATAGTCTGAAGTTTTTCAGATTTGGAACCTATAGCTTAAAGTCCTTCCTGAAGGACTTGCTCTTTGGGTTTTTCCACCCTAAAAATTCAATCGACTCCGATCAGCTTTGAACCCGTGACCCTTGGGACCAGAGGCAAGAAACATAACCACAACTCCACTGCGGCCGAGTGAAATGTATATTACTCATGGATCAATTTAAATATCTTGGATATTATCTCTCTATCTGGGATGAAAAGGATATCCTTGAAAAAATTACTAGCTATAATAAAAGTTTGGGAATTATTAAACAAGTTATGAAACCATCCCTTGTACAAAAAAACACCAGATTACGTTTATATAACACTTTGGCTAGACCAGTGTTGACCTATGGTAGTGAAGCATGGACACTAAAAAGACAACATGAAAGCAGAATAACGGCTTGTGAAATGAGATTCATGCGCAGAACAGCAGGTTACACCAGATGGGATCGGAAAAGGAACACCGAAATCTTAAAAGAATTGAAGACTACGCCAATTTTGGAATATATTAAACAGTACCAACTAAATTGGAAACACCATCTAGAAAGAATGAGTTCAAATCGGATCCCCAAAGCTGTTTATAATTATATACTAAGAGAACGAAGATCACTGGGCCGTCCTATGAAACGCTGGAGGGAAAATTTTGTATAGGATCGTAACAGGCCTTGGCCTAATACTTGGAAGGAAGAAGAAGAAGAAGAAGAAGTGATCTTATTGATGGTGACCATCATAATTAACGGTAAGTGAAATTGCTTCCTCAGTTGGCATAAGCTATGGTAGTGTAAGAAAATCATTCACAATGAACTGGGCTTCCGAAAAATCTCAGCAAGGTGGGTGCCATGCTTCATGACAGTGACCAACCTCGCACAGCTGATTTTACACATGAAAAATTAAAGTAATACACTGGACATCTTAACATCTCCCCTGCAGCCTACACTTGTCCCTTGACTACAATCCATTTGGACCACTTAAAGAATTGGAGATCAGTATTTCTGATAATAGGACAGTGCAGTGGAGGAATTCTTGTGCAGATGGCTCAACACCTGTCCTACTTCCTTCTAGGAAAATTAAATTACCAACTGCCTATCTGTTGGCAAAAATGTATTTCAGTTGCTAGAAACTATGTAGAAAATTAAGCTATGTATTTGGTAATTGTATTTTGTTTCAATACTCCGATTTCATGGTGCAACAGGCTTAGAAGGCCCTTGGCAGACCAGCCGGGTGCTGGCCTCACATCCACATGTGTTAATTAGAGGTAGACAATTACCCAGTATAGGAGTGGCATATGGTCAGTATGTCGGGTTCCCCAGCCGTTATAGCTGGTTTTCTCAACCTGGAGCCACTACTGATTGTAGCTATCCAAATTCCTCACAACGCTGGGTGGGCACCGGTCCCACATTGGGCAGAAGTCCATGAGAATTTTTTTTTTCCCAATGGAAACTCGAACAAGCGCAAGTTCCATAGCTCTGCGCCAAGACATCTTGCCTTAACTACTCAGCTATGGCATGGGACTTTTGTTTCAATAAACTATGAAAAATAAAATCTTGTTTATATTTGATCAGCCCTCGATAACATGGTATTTTGTTTTAGAAAGAAAACCATGTCCAATTTAGGAAAGCGTTGTTTTAAAATACGACAAAATGATATTCTGTGTTTGCATACTTATCCTGCATCAGCACACATTACCAGGATGACTGCACTGCATCCATCATCTCAAATATATTTGTTTTTCAATCTTCATGATCACCGAAACTTCTATTATAATTGGGTACTTTAAATTTATTCTTGCTTTTGCTCAAGAAGTGCTGTTTAAATGCTCTATTATTTGTGATTATTTAATTACATTTAAGGCTGAAGACAAAAAATTCATAAAGTAAAATGTTAAAATATATACCATTTGGCAGGAGTCGTCCTCAACTGTGTTAAATTTTTATCTATAAAAATTAGTAACTGTAGGTTTTAAAAAGCTGTAGCATACCATATGCCTGTGTGTGTCAATTTGATATCATCATCTTCATCATTCTCTTATCGTAACATTCTTTCGGAAGATCGATTCCAAATATGCATCCAACCATCTCTATCTTCCCATGCTTTGCTTCTTTTTTAGTTCTTTCCAGTCGTATCCTCTCTCTTGTAGACTTTTATTCACTTGGTTAATCCATCTTTCTCATGGTCTTTTCCTTGTATCTTGAAATTTAACAGTCTTTGTGGTAGTCTTTCCTTTTCCATTCTTTTTAAATGTCCAAACCATTTTAGTCTACTTTTTTCTATGTCTGTTGTTAATTTTTCTCCTGATTTTGTCATTGCTTATTCTATCTCTCCTTATTTTACATACCATTCCATGTAAGAATTTCATTTCTGTAGCTTAGATTCTGCTCAAGTCCTCCTTTGTATATGTCCAAGTCTCAGCTGCATATGTTAGAACTGGTTTGAATAAGTTTTATACATTGCCATTTTACACTTGGTAGGTATAGCTTTATTCCAGATTAATTTTTTAGTTGGATTACAGACTTTTAAACTTTTCTCTATTCTTCTACTGATACCATTTGTATTTCCTAAATATATTCATTTTTCCACTTTTTGTAGATTTATGCCTGATAACTTAACATTTCAATCATCGTCCTGGTTTTTACATATTTTCATGACTGCCATTTTCTCGATATTTATTTTTAAACTATATTCTTCTGAAACTGTTTTCCAATGTTCAAGTCTTATGGTATTTTTTGAATTTCCCTATATCATTACATCGTCTGTGAAGATGAAGGTTTTCATGTCTAGTTTTTTGCCTTCCCCTACAAATTTATATGTAATTTCATTCATTATGGCATTGAACAAAATAGGCAATAACACACTCCCTTGTCTAACTCCAACATTTGTTTTAAACCATTGCATCATTCCTACTGGAGACTTAATGCAGTTTTCATGTTTACTGTATGTGTTTTTAATTTTTTCAATTAAACTCTTTGGGACCTTTAAATTTTGTAAAGCTTCCCATATTTTCCTATGTACAACACTAATGTATGCCTTTTCGAAATCAATGAAGGCCATGTATATTTCTGGTCCATGTTCCAATTTCTTCTCAGTAAGCTGTCTTACACAGAAGATTAAATCCACCGTTGATCTTCTGCTCCTGAAGGTATGTTGTTGTTCTCCTAAGTTTTTTTCTATTGCTTTATTTAATCTTCTGGCCAAAATTCTTTCATAAATTTTAATGCTGTGATATAGCAGAATTATGCCCCTATAATTTCTACATAACATTCTGTTTTCCCTTTTTGTAAATCGGAACAATTTGATGACATATGCTCTATAAAACACTCATGTGTCAGAAGCAAAGGAGCAACATAAAAGGCTGTAGGACAAGGGTGTGAAGTGATGGAGGGAGGATGTCTTAGATCATTCACCTTCCCTGGAGAATTTGAAAATCCCTGTTGGAAAGGTATTACTTTAACCCTGCCTAGAACAGCATTTTATCCTCTTAGACCCTAGATAGGTTCTTTATTTTTACGGTTGTCAATATTTGTGATTTTATTACCCCACCTATCATGTTGATGGTCATAATTAAAGAAATCACCGACTGATTGATGGCCAATCAGATTCAATTAGCTGTTTCTTTTGAGATGAACTTTTAACAATACCACAAACATTATTAGCAGAGAAAAAAGCAAGCTGCTCGCCAATGTGATCATTGAGGCTATAATATCTAATGCAATATATATAACAAGAGTGCTCCTTTATTATTTAATGTGTGACAACAATGCACGGCTGGTGTTTATACTAATTAGTTATTAGATATTAAGAACAGATTTACTTGACAATGAGTAGACAGTACCAATATTTGAAAATTCGCAGATATGTTTCCTACTGGGGCACACCATGGTGTAGTTGGTTATTGCAATGCACTACAAATTGGAAGGTCGAGGATTCAAGTGTCCCGCGCCGTAGCCGAGCGGTTAAGGTAGGAAGCCTTGGTGCAGAGCTACGGGACTTGCGCTGGTTCGAGTCTCCATGGGGGAAGAAATTTTTCTCATGGTATTTCGGCCAGTATGGGACCGGTGCCCACCCAGCATCGTGAGGCAATTGGGTAGCTACAATAAGTAGCGGCTCCAGGTTGAGGAACCAGCTATAACGGCTGGGGGACTCGACATGCTAACCACATGTCACCCCTACACTGGCTGTTGATCATCTACCTCTGTGATTGACACATGTGGATGTGAAGGGCCAGCAGCCGGCTGGCAAAAGGGCAACCGCTGAAAAGTGGAAAGACCCTCAATCGGAGGATTTAAGTTCTGGTGGGATCAAGATTTTTAAACTGACCCAAACCTCCTGTTAAAATTTTAAGATATTTAAACAGTACTCTGCTGATTATTGAGGATGACTGGGATTTTAGTTACTGTTTAAATTTCTTAAAATTTTAATATAGTGACATCAACGGAGTTTCGTAATGTATTTTAAAAATCTTGACCAAACCTTCTGGCAGCACCATGGCCTTGGGGTCGACTCAGCCTGTAACGGAAATGAGTACCATTGTTCTAGGGGTAAAGGCGGCCGTCACACAGGGTTGTCAACCCCCTGCTGACATCCAATTGTCTAGAAAAAGTGGGAGCCTTAACCTCCTACTACCCCAAGGGCCCCATATAGTCTGTAATGGGATTACTTCCCTTTGTTTCCTACTAAAATAATCATCATTTTAAAATTATAAGTCATGTCACTGATCAATCATCCTGTGTTTTTGTATTCACGTAGACTTTCACGGCCGGAGTTGCTATGATGATCTTGATGAAGGTTTTCGGGCTGTAGGCCGTGGTCGTGAAGCTTGTAGTTCCCCGACGTTTCGCCAAAGACTGCGTCTGGCATCCTCAAGGGTTGTCTTGAGACTGATTCTCTGTCCTATTTATACGTTCACCATCAAACAGCAATCTCATTGGAGTAATGGAAGTCCCTAACACTGACCAATCAGAAGGCAGATACAACTTACGAACACATCGCGGTGAACGTATAAATAAGACAGAGAGCAGACAGAATTGCCAGTCTCAAGACAACCCTTGAGGATGCCAGACGCAGTCTTTGGCGAAATGTCGGGGAACTACAAGCCTCACGACCACGGCCTACAGCCCGAAAACCTTCATCAAGATCATTCTATGTTTTGTTTGTTCCTTTTTGCTCACACTTTACTTTTCTAAGTCAGCAATAGTTGCTAATGCTATCAGAATGCTTTATTAAAGAGACAAAGTATGACAACCTAACATAACAGCTGACTTTCATATTGAAATCAGTGAAGTGCAATTTTAAACCACATAACTTTGTATAGTGATAATTCACATCTACTTTTAAGTATGACTTAAGAGGATATTATCAAAGTAGCAAGATGAAAAATATATTTGAAGAGACAAATTTTTGCCCAGACCGAGACTTGAACCCGGGACCTTTGGCTTTCTAGGCCAATGCTCTACCATCTGAGCTATTGGGGCGAGTTCTGATCTAGATGCAAATTTTTCTCTTATATATATTGTAATTCCCAAAAAAATGTTCTCTTCAAATATGATTTATCCTTCGGTGAGAAATGTTAAATCTTATATATAAAAATTAATGTTTGTTTGTTGGTATGTTTGTTTGTTCATACTTTATGCGCGGCCATACCGTTGATCCGATTGTGATGGGTTTTTTTGCAAAATGTTCAGGAGATTCCCGGGATGAACATAGGCTATAAGAGAGTTGTGATACTCAACTCCTATGCCCTTAAAAATCGCCCTTTGTAGTGGAAAACGTGAAAAAAAAAGTAGCTATTTGGATGCTTAAATGGCTTACACTGCCTAAACCATAAGAAATACACAAAATTAATGTACACAGAATTGAATATCTCAAAAAGCTCTACAAAAAAGTCTGCAACAGTATATGTTTATCTCTTACGGATAACTCACAAAAACCATTTTTGTCTTTCATTGATACCAAGAGTCGCACTATAGCTGAGTGGTTAAGGCAAGAAGTCTTGGCGCAGAACTACGGGACTTACGCTGGTTCGAGTCTGTACGGGGGAAGAAATTTTTCTCATTGAATGTCGGGCCAGTATGGGACCGGTGCGCAGTGGGTCAGAAATGAAATATAGCTGGGAAAAAAAAAAAAAGAAAAAAGTTTTGACTCACTCTCATCAATTTATCTTTTTTTTTTTCATTCTAATATAATTGTTATATGACTGTTCTTAATTTATCTGCAAAGGAGGGTAAAATTCTAATGTTCATGACTATGTGACGTCATCATTCATACTTCTTGAGCCACAACAGAAGGCTGTAAGAGGTTTTCTTGCGAACTTATTTAATAATGTTTTTATTATTGATTTAACATTTCTCCATGAAAGATAAATTATATTTGAAGAGAAAAATTCTCGCCTAGACCGGGACTCGAACCCGGGACCCTTGGCTTTCCGGGCCAAGTGCTCTACCAACTGAGCTACCGAGGCGAGTTACAATCTAGACGCAAATTTTTCTCTTATATACGTTGTAATTCCCTATCGCCAAATGCTTTTTGAAACCATTGTTTCTATCTTTGCAAATGGTGGCTTCTTAGTTAAGAAGACATTTATTGGGAATTTAACATTACTTTATAAAGCTAGTAAGGCTTCTAATGATGTTTTTATTATTGATTTAACATTTCTCCATGAAAGATAAATTATATTTGAAGAGAAAAATTCTCGCCTAGACCGGGACTTGAACCCGGGACCCTTGGCTTTCCGGGCCAAGTGCTCTACCAACTGAGCTACCGAGGCAAGTTACGATCTAGACGCAAATTTTTCTCTTATATACGTTGTAATTCCCTATCTTTCATGGAGAAATGTTAAATCAATAATAAAAACATCATTAGAAGCCTTACTAGCTTTATAAAGTAATGTTAAATTCCCAATAAATGTCTTCTTAACTAAGAAGCCGCCATTTGCAAAGATAGAAACAATGGTTTCAAAAAGCATTTGGCGATAGGGAATTACAACGTATATAAGAGAAAAATTTGCATCTAGATCGTAACTCGCCTCGGTAGCTCAGTTGGTAGAGCACTTGGCCCGGAAAGCAAAGGGTCCCGGGTTCGAGTCCCGGTCTAGGCGAGAATTTTTCTCTTCAAATATAATTTATCTTTCATGGAGAAATGTTAAATCAATAATAAAAACATCATTAGAAGCCTTACTAGCTTTATAAAGTAATGTTAAATTCCCAATAAATGTCTTCTTAATTAAGAAGCCGCCATTTGCAAAGATAGAAACAATGGTTTCAAAAAGCATTTGGCGATAGGGAATTACAACGTATATAAGAGAAAAATTTGCGTCTAGATCGTAACTCGCCTCGGTAGCTCAGTTGGTAGAGCACTTGGCCCAGAAAGCCAAGGGTCCCGGGTTCGAGTCCCGGTCTAGGCGAGAATTTTTCTCTTCAAATATTATTTAATAATATCTAATTATGTCCCAATTGCTGAATTTTATGGTAAAAAAGTAACATATTTTTATCGTCTGCCCATGACATGAGAATTGAACGTTCAAGCAGGACGCTAGTTAATAATAAAAACATCAAGATGAAAAAAACTAAGTTGCAACAAAGCATCATCAAGAAAGCTGTTTAATAAACATATGTAAACCTAAAAGTTTATTTTATTTTGTAGTTTAGAGAATGCTATGATAACATCAACTGTCAAAAATGCACAATATTTGTTAAATTTTTGTAAACTGATTGTCCCTGAAAAAAATATTAAATTCACATCCTGATTAGGACTAGAAACCACCAATGATTTAGAGTGTTTTATATAAAGATAAATTGTATCATATGGGGTAGATATATTGACTTGATTGTAAGCTAAATTCGCCACTGCTAGAATGGATACAACAGCATTATCTACTTGCCACAATAATAGTTTAAAATGGTAATAAGAAAAGTTAGAAAAATCATAGTGATTTACATGTATCTACTTGCGTTTAAAATGTCCCTTAAGTGTATAAATTTATATACTGAGTCATTCATTCTTACAACACAATTATCAATTTCACCCAATTCCATGGTATACCAGCACCATATAAATTTTCATGTGACATTAATTTCTCTTTCTATTATTTTAATAATGTTCAGCTCATACTAATGTTATGGACCTTTGCTGTAAATTAATATGCAAGATTATTTCAAAAGATTCTAAGGGAAATATATTAATTTCGGACAAATGTGGCTTATAGTTCCTAAATTTTGCCCAGTCTTCAATTTTTCAATATATTATCTCTAACATTAAATCTAGAATTACCAAAAACATTTGAGGTATTTTTAGGAGACAATCCTCGATATTGAGAGAAATCTCTAGGACCCTGTCCTCTTTGTAAAAAAAAGTTTCTTGTTGTCTACTGCAAATTTGATCTCTTGTGCTCCAATATATTTATCAGGAAGATTTAAGAACTGAATGAATAATGAACAAAGAAGATAATTATTTTTATCCTCATTAAGATAACAGAAAGAGCAAGTAGGAGAATTAACTTGACCAATTCTATATTTATGTTCATAGAGATAATTGCGTAAGCAATCAAAGTTGTTACTACATATTTTATCAGAATTTGGTGGTAAAAAAAGCTAAAGATAATTTCTCCCACATTTCCCTGTCACCAGGGCAGGAATAAAATCTTTAATTCATATATTGAATGTTGAATTTATGGCTCCCTCTACAGAATCATAAGATGGAGTTTGAGTTAATTTTGGAATAGTTTGACTGCTTTTCTTAACCAACAAGTCAGTGTTTTATCACCAAACATTCACAATGCTCTGAGGAATAGTTTTAATATTTTCTTTTTGTATCTTAAAAAGAAGGTTGAAACATTTTTTCCACTACTAACTTCCAAACAATGCCATTGTTTGACTCTTTTGAATTACCAGAGTTTGTCATTATTTAACAACATGATTTTTGTTTGCACTCTGTTCAAATAAAGACAATCCCATTATCATGACAACTTTCATAAGTAAGAACTTTTCACTAGGTGCACCACACAAAAAAAATATTGTAACTTTATTTCTAGTAAAAAAAATGCTTTTTTAGATTTACAGTCTGCATTTAATATTTTAAGAAATGCTCTTATTTTAAAGTATTTACACACATCTGTATTTTTGTTGATATTTAGGCTCGAATCTATGAACGCATTAGACCGTAAAAGTCATTCTCTGCCTGTACTCTGCTGAGAAAGTTGCATCCAAACACATTTTTGCGTACTCAAAAATCTGTTCATGTGATAATTGTTGAAATTCCTAAGCTACCTGGTGAGGTGACTTAGCAGAGAAACGAATTGTGAGAAACCCAATGGTAACCGATATTGTTTGAAACCTTGCTGCTTTATCCAAGATGTCGGACCTTGAAGACTTTGATCATGTTTTCGATATGTGCGGAGAAGAGGAATTTGATAGAGTCTACCAAAGAATTCAACTGGAAGAACAGGAGAATCGGCATAATATTGCGCGACTCAGACGTCGTCGTATACGGTATTATTTGCAGGACGCAAGCGTAAATGCGTTCCTCTAGCAGACGAAAATAACAGAAGTGGTTTTTATCACTGAGAATTCTGGGTAATTTCTTGCCAATATTACGAAAACGACGACTTTCATGCATGACCAGTTAGTGGGTAGCTAATTTGATCTTTGCACTTGCATATGGAAAGTCAGCTCATCAGTGCTTGGAAGTAATTTGAGTAGAGACTAATGTATTTGCATGTGGCCCTTAAAGTTCATTTCACCATTAAATATTTGGTGATGGGTTGAAGATTCACAAATGTTGGATTTTCCCCCTAGGAAAGCAAGAGAACATCCTCCAACATCTTATGCACATTATTTTTCTTTCTGCCAGCACAAAGTGTTCATATTCTTTCTCATACTAAAATCAGGATGTTTCAGGAAGCAGCTCTAAAGTAAAATTATTTGTCAACTCTTTTACGTTATCTGGAATGTCCAATATATTTTTTTCAACTATTTCCTAAACTCATTTATAAACAAAATTTGTAAACTTCTATAAATTAAGAAATTGTTAATGACGATGAAACAAATTATTGTTTATTGCCATATCAAGCCATGTAGGTTAAGCTAATCCAATCATGGTGAAAACTGAACTTCGAAATCCCTGCAAATTTTGACCTGATCCAGAGGTTCATTGGTCCACCAACAGAGGGAAGAAGAAGAGTTTCTTCGATCGACATAACATCAGTCCCCAAGAAGGTACTGAGGATGAGACAGTTGTGGTCTCAAAATCACGATCTACTTAGAAGATATATATGAGAAGAGGTAAGAAACATTTAATTTCACCATAAATTAAACCTCATAGTGATTAATTCCTATAAAAGTTAAATAATCCAATCATGTCTGATAGTGATTTCTTATTTATCAAAACTCTATCCTTCAATATTTTTTAATAACTTTGAAATTTTGGTAGAAGAAAAAACTGTGTGGAATAGGTGCAGGAACTCTCATACAGTTTAATCTAAAAAGAAAAAAATACACCTACTGTACTTGAAAAAGTTCAGCGCTGTAGCTGAGACGTTTAAGGTATCATGCCTTAGTGCAAAGCTATGGGACTTGCACTGGTTAAAGTCCCCATGGGGGAAGAAATTTTCTCATGGAAATTCGGCCAATATGTGACTGGTATCTAACTAGTATCGTAAGGAATTTGGATAGCTACAATAAATAGCACTCCAGGTTGAGAAAACCAGCTATGACATACTGACCACATGTCATGCCTATACTGGCTGGATGATTATCCACCTCTATGATTAACACATATGGTTATGGGACAGCAGCTACCTGATAGACCAGGGATCTTCTAGGCCTGTTGCACCATGGAATAATTGTAAAAATAATTATTTTATTTCCATTTGTCCAATAACTGTAATTCTAACACAAAAGTTACATTAGCATGAAGTGCAGGTAGAGAGATTCATTCATTCAGAGACCAGAGGCATGTGCTATAGTAGAAAATTTGGTTAAATTTATTATCTTTGCTGTGTTTTGTTAGAATTTTTCATCATAATACAAATATCATTTGGCGTTACAAGTCCATAGTAATGGTTCAAGATTTTTAACAATGCTAATATCACAAAATTGTCACACGAAAATTTATATTGGCAAAGGTTAGTTATAAATTAATAAAAAAAACAACTCAACGCCCATGCATAGCACGATACCTATATTTCTTCATATGACGATTATTCGCTGACTCAGTATGTTGACAGCCAGTCGGTTTTCTCGCACGGCACATGCCGAAGCAAATCCACTAAACGGAAATGAAGATTTAAAACGAACGAATAAATAAATTCAACATGGGCAGCCCCATAAACTTGCGAGCGCGTCCTCATCACGTGCATGAACATGCTACATCAAGTTTGGGGCTCAGTGCTGTATTTTCCCAACACATGCACGGTGCAGCCAGTTGAATTAACTGCGATATTAAATTTCTCAACTAAACAACAACTAAACCAAAACCAAGCACAACCAAGCACACTCCTCCTTCACCTATGGAAAATAACAACATTCATTAAATGTCAAAATATTTTATACTTTTTGGGGAGGGAATGGTATTTAATTTTTAGAAAGTAAGATACATTTTTTTTAAATGTTCAATTTAATTTACTCTTTGGCTAGTATTTTCTGGGCATTTTTTGTTTGTTTGTGTAGCTTATATAATCTATTTCTGCTATGGGACCAATCATGATACAGGGACTTAGCTCCAATTTAAAGAATTTTACCAGACATATTTTCTGTAAAACTAATTTTCTTTAACTTCTTCTTCTTCTTCTTCACAGTTTAGGCTTATTTACTAGCCTGTTCCGGCTCCAAATTGCTGCTTCCATCTTTTCCTTGGTCTTCCCAAACTTCTTCTTCCTCATGGTGAATAGTTGTATGCTGCTTTTGGTATTCTATTCTCAGCCATTCTTGCCAAGTGTTCTTTCCAGTTTGTTCTGTATTTCTCTATTGTTGAGTTTAATTCCTCTATTTTTAGTTGTTTTATTTTTTGTGTTATTGTTTTTTTTGTCTGTTCTTTGATATCCTGCTATTGGTCTGAGGAATCTCATTTCAGCAGCTTGTATCCTGGCAGATTGTTGTGTAATTTTCTTTAACATGCCTTATATCTCTGCAACAAAATGTTATTAACTTTTCAGTTTGCCTCCTGAAGGAAGCCACATACTTCCAGCTTCTTAATTAAAAAATAATTATTGATCTTGGATGGGATTCTTGACTTACATCTTTTTCAGCTGTTAAGATGTAATTCTTAAGATTCTTCACTCTGAATTTAGATCATGGAATCTATTATTTTCTTACCTCTATTTTTTTTTTGCGTATTTTTATATTATTTTATATTCTCAATGAGGAATTTATGCTTGCTCCTAGAGCTGTCTAAATAGCTCTATGGTAGAGTGCCAGAGTGTAAAGCTTTTAATTCTAATCCCAGTTCAGGCAAAAATCTTTCTCCTTTGTCACAGAAACTATTGCTTATATATTGCTTCTCTGTGTATATTAAATTCTATTTTAATTCCTCAATGGTTTCTAAGAACATGCTCACATATAAAAGATTTATTTTTATTATTATTATTTAAAAATTATGAACATCTTGAATCATATTATGTCTAGTTTTTTCATGTGTGTATCAGATGGTTGTGTACTTTTACTGTTGTGTGTAATCGTATTTCTTATTTATATTTATTTCTATTTTATAACTTCAAGAACAAATATAATTAGAGATAGTATTCTTGCATTTAACAATTCTCTTTAAAAAATCTTAAAGTTGCATGTGAAATACTGACAATTTTTTTTTTCAGAGACTTTTTGTTTCAGGTTTCACATTCTTTTACAGCACCAACAGCATAAAAAATTATTATTAAATTATGCCTCACCTCAAAATTTGTCTACTTTTTGACCGGTTTCATCATCTGTTTGTACAGGACTGACAATGGAGGATTATTAGTCTCTAAAACCAATCTAAAAAAGAAGACAAAATATGAGTCAAGGTGTAATATAATAATAATACTTAATTATTAAATTTCAATGTTAATTCCTATAAATTTTTACCAAGTTTTACTTATTTTCTGAAGGAAGCATACTTAGTATTTTTAGACTCTGAAAAAATCCATTAACCACAATCAAGTTGGTTTCTGAACTGATTTTCAACAGTTATGTCATCATCATCATCATCATCATCCATGCAAGCATTAGGCCATATGGCCTGTTATGGTCTCAAAGAGGAATTTTCCATCCAGCGCTTTTTTGGACGTCCCAGCAATCTTTTGCCTTGGGGCAGTAGCGAAGTATGGCTTTTGGAATTCTATGAGATGGCATTCACTGAAGATGGGCTTTCCAGTTGTTCTGGTAGTTTTGTATATGGTGAAGAATGGGTTCTACATCCAACTCTTCCATAATTTCCTCATTTCTTGTATGGTCCCACTTTGTGTAGCCTGCTGTTCGGCGCATAAATCATATCTCATTTGCTGTTATTCGGCTTTCATCTCTTCTTCATATTGTCCATGCTTCACTACCATTCAAGATTTATGTAATAAGATTAATTCTTATAATCATTTTTATTTGTATGCCACAATGTTAGTAATGAAGCTTTGATAAAAAATCTTCCATTTCTCTACAGAAATCATCCTAATCCTTATTGTGGCAACATCTATTACTCACTTGTTGATAAAGAATTTGGCACATCTGTACATACCATGGGATGAATATTCACAATCATTTTAAAATATAATAGAAAGTAACATTAAGATGTTTGTTTAATAATTAAGATATTTCGTCTGTACATTCTTAGCTCTTATGGTTGTTGTTGTCGAACATATGTTTCAAGGCTTCTGAGCCCCATCGTCAGCAATTACAGACTGAATTTTCTCAAGTTGTTGGCCCTGATTCTTGATTCCTGCTCTCTCTGCCTCTGGTCTAATGAATTTACCAATTAAGTTCCTTTCTCCAGGAATTTCAAAATTCATAATTCTTTCCTTGTTCTTCTGTACATAGATTTTTCCCCATATGTCTTAATTATTCACAATCATTATCTTCTTTAATAACACTCCAATAAAAATACCAGAGGTATTGCTGTTTGCATTAGGTTATTATTTTATATGAGTTGTTATTTTGTCATTCAATTAAATAAATTTGTAACAACTGTTTGCCTTGAAGAGGGTTCTAAGAGAAGCTGAGGTTCAAATTGGACTGTTGTGATGCTGCTGCTGCTACTGATGATGATAAATATGATGAACACAACAGCTCTAAATAGCCAAGTGTAACTGAACTTACTGTTATCACTGAAACTGGTGATTATCATACAATCCCTAAATATTAGTTTCAGTTTTCTTATAGAAATATTATAGGAAATATCACTATGAGGTAGAATTTAAAATTTAAAATAAATTCTCTTCACCTCACCTCATATCCCACCTTTTAATAGACTGGTTTCAAAACCTAGATGGTTTCATCATCAGTAATTTCACGACTGATGTTCTGACATGCGATGAAGTAAGAAGCAGTGTTCTTGGATGACAGGACATCGGTCATGAAATTACTGATGATGAAACTGCCAAGGTTTTAAAACCAATCTAATTAGAAGACAGGTATGAGATGAAGTGAACAGAATTTATTAAAAATTTTAGTTTTCTTCTTTTATCAAGTAGTTACCAAGTTGGCCTCATGAGATAGAGTAGATCGAACCAGACGCTGTTCCCAAATAAATACTTCTATTGCATAACTGGAATCAAATCTGGGATTCCTATGATGTTAGATCCACTAAAATGATACAATGCAGAGGTAATCTATTTTATCTAACACATCTCTTTCCATATAAAAAGTTTTCATATGTATTAAATCAATTATATATCCTAGGATACTTTTGTTTTCAAAATTAATTTAATATGGCCAGGTTTATTTTCACAAACTTTGGACACAGGTACTACAATGATGAATAAATTAGGTCACTGAGACTGAAGTTAAGAGTGGACCATTAAACAAATACAGCATTCTCCATTCTTCTTTCTGTTCTTTTCTCTTCATATCTGCATACAATCTATCTATCTTTATGTTGTTTATCATCTTATATCTTCTTTTCTGGACATTTATTCATCCCCTATTCCCATAATTGTATCCTTCAACGGGCAGCTTCTTCTTAGCCAGTGACCCATTCAGTTTCTTTTACTCATCTATATTATTTCCATCATTCTTCTTTCACCTATTTTGTTACACCCTCCATTTTTTCATATCCATATTATTAATGCTTTAATTGTTGTCTATTATAGAAAGATGCACTATTCACAGCTGGATTTACAACAATGATTGGGGATTTAAATTCCTTGATGTTTTGCTTAAGACTGTTGAGTTTGCTCAAATATTATTTTGAGACATTATGGAAATTAAACTCTCATAACTAAGGGCAGAAAACTTATTTTCATCACTTTTATTACATGTGATTTTACATAACTTTTTACAACTAATCTAACACAAAATGTTTGAATTTATGATGTTTTTGTTATAAACGTAAAAGTCTTCTTACATAGGAAGCTGCCATTTGTATGTGTCGAGCAACAGTTCGTAGCATTTGGCCACTTTCGGGAATTGCAATATATAAGAGAAAATTTACATTTAGAATGGAGGCCTAGGATAGCTCAAATGGTAAAGCATTAGTGTATAAAGCTAAAGGTCAGGGATCAAACCCCAGTCTAGCCATATATTTTTTCTTTAAATATGTTTGAATTTATCTTTAAGAGTGACAAATTTAACTTTTTAATGAGGTAATTTCTTCAAAATTTAACTCCCATTTTTTTTGGGAGGGGGGAAAGGCATCTCTTGAACATTTTTCACCAAAGAGTAAGTTATTTTTTTAAAACACCATCCCATCCTCTCAATTCCTAACAATGCTATTTGGTTGGTTATTTTTACAGACAAATTTTTAAAATGTGTTTAGTTGATGGATGTCGCTGCACCATATCCAGAGCAGGCATGATACTATATGTATTACATTACACAGATGTTTGTTGTTTAAATGCAATGTTTTAGTATGGTGATATTTATGTAATTTCAAGTTTCAATATAGACTTAAGTTTCCAATTATTTTTAGCTGTTTGCAAGAACAATATTTAAAAGTTGAACAGTGTTCAAGACCTATTTATTGTCAATTAGAACTCTTAATTAAAATTACACTGTCATCTCACTGACTTGAGAAAGACAAAATTCAATTCTCTTAAAAACACAATTTTTTAGTGGTATGGAATGTTGTAGTAGTAGTAATCAAATGTTCAGCAGCTCTTGATTTGTCATCATTTGCTTGTATGGAATATTAAAACCATAAATTTAATTTTGTATTGCATTATATAATACAAAATTATGATATAAACTTTTTTTATTCAATGCCACAGGTTTGTCATTTTGACATTTTCTCAGGTTGTGGCACCTGGAAGGCAGGTTACGCTGTCCCGATGATATGATGGTTGATGATTATGAATATGATAGTGGTGTGCCAGGAGAGACCTTAATCCTATACTTAATCCAAGGCAAATATGAATGATGATTATGATGGCCACATAATGTTCGGGACGCCTTAAAGTTTCCTGATATTAGTCTTACAGGTGAGGTTTTGAACTCAGTCTAGGCGTATATTTTCCTCTTCAAACATTTGATATTCATTTCTGTTAGATGCTGAGTCAACCCCAGGGCCATGGTGTCATCCAAGGATTTCGCCCAGTTTACAAATCCTTATCTCATCAGAAATCAAACCTCTGCCTTCTGGTTTGTAGCATATTGGCTTAATCAAATACACTATGGTGTGCCCCCATTTTCTAAGAGATTAGTAATATTTACTATTTAACAGAGAGGAATGTGGACCATAGTTCAAAATTTATCAGTAATATAAAATGTTTATACCTAAAACAAATATTGATATTTAAATTTAATATTAGTAAACAGTGTTCACATGTATAATAATTTACTTTTACTTGGTAGTTGTTTGCAGATCTTGCAGAGAAAAAAAGAGCAACTTATTTATTTATTGTAGAACAATTTCATAGCAGTAAGATTAAATAGAATATTCTACAAATACTTAAAGGAATTTAATAATGAAAATACTTGTATCACCACTGCTTGTATTTTGTCTTCTTTTTTAGATCAGTTTCAGAATGATTACTCCATCATCAGTATCTTTATGACTATTGTTTTTTTGGATGATGCACTGCCTCTTCCTCCATCTGTTGGTAGACCCGTAGAGTACCAGAGAAGGAAGTGGACAAGTTTCGCATACATGCCACAAGCAGCACTAGTGTAGAATAACTAATGACATCTAAATTATTTCAATTTTTTTCTGGTATTAATATGAAATTCAGCACCATTGGGTGGTAAAATTATAATTATATAATGCCATCTGGTGAATAATCATGGAAATGAACTATTATATGAATATATAACATATTAATTAATCTTAAATCATGGAATTATTTGTACCCAGCCTCTCAGGCCTAAAGATTTTCTTTAATTTTAACCAAAGGGAAGAATAGAAATAAATAAAACATGTTAATTTATTTTCGTTTATTAAAATTTAAAAACGTGCATTATGAGCTCTTTTAATAAATATGTACAATTGACCTACCCTCTTATTCTCACATGCCGGTACATATTTTATACAATATTTATCAAAGAACCTTAGCCATGTCGTACATCTGAAATCCATTATAAGTCACATTTTTTAAGTGTCTATTAGAAATGGCTGTACACTAACATCACTCTTCCTAATCTAACAAATCTTAGAATTTTATCACTTCTAGTAGGTTTATCTTTGAAAATAGATTCACATTAAAAACGTAAATAAGCTTGAATTTACTTACAAAATAGAGTAAAATAAAATCTAAGTAATTATTTTAACTTTCGATAATATATAATTTCTACAGTATCGTCTACATAGAACGAAAGGACAGCAGTTAAAAATTTAAATTTACAAATGGCTAATTTCCCATAATCCCAAGTGAACATGCCATGTGCTTGCATTTGTTTTATTTAGTTACGCATTCTGTTACTATGAAACAGCACTACCATTGTAGTTCATCGTAAACGACCAAAATTTTTAGATGTCACTGTACAGAGTTTTCCCTCTATTCGAAGTTTCTCTATGGGTAGACCAATGAACCTCTGAATCAAATCACATTCCCTGGGAATTTAAAAAAAATTCTTTAATTTGTCCTTCTTATTTAAAAAAATACATTTTTTTAAATAAGAAAGAAAAATTAACGAATTAAACATTATTTTTTAAATAAGGACAATTTAATGAATTTTGAAATTCTCGGGAAATCTGATTTAATTCGGAGGTTCATCGTTCTACCAAGATATGGAGGAAGAAGCAGTGTACCACCATGACAGAAAAACAGTTGTAAAGATACTGATGATGGAATAATCATTCTGAAACCGGTCTAAAAAGAAGATAAAATATGAAGTAAGGTAATATTCCCAATATTAAATTTAATACCTCACAGTGTTACTTTCTACTAAGTTTAAACTTAAAGGAATATTACAATTTTCAAGTATTAAACACTGTAATCTCTTAAATGCTCATTTAGGCTCTAAGTACCAGTATAACATCTTTGTTGTTATTTTCTGATTATTGTTTTATTATAATATTACTATGTTTAATGTCTTCAATTCAAACTTGATGTCCTTGAACACTGCAATTCTTAAAACATTTTTCAAACAGCCTTAGTCCTACAGCAAGTTTTTTGAATTTTTTTATGATATTTGGAAAATCAGTTAAAATGTTTATTTAATAAATGGTGATTTATGATAGGTATTTTGCTATTTGTGTATGAGATGAAATCATGCTAGCCCTGGTTAGAACAAATAAAACAGCCACTGAGCCCCGGGTCACGGGGCACAACATGTAACTCTACGGTGTGACGTGTGTAGAACTATTATTTCACCTCCATCAAAAACAAAAACATCAATTCAACGATTCTACTTACTTCAATGAAAGCTGGAATCTGGGATTTCCTGTGTGTGCTGAAACCAGAGAGAATATCTTGCGTTTACTATTCTCGCAAACCGTGCCTACATGCCAAATCGAGAAAAAACCGAGAAATTCAATACGTGGTCAACTGGCTGAACACGGCATGCGCATGCAATATGGATTTTGTGTTGGGGGACACACACACTCCAGAAGTAAGTCTCATATTTTGCAAGAGAGTGGCTTACTAATGGAGACATGTGAGGCTTAGGGATAGAGGCACGTTACATACCTCACTAGCAACTCCCTGAGAGTAGCTTCGTCTTCCTCCTCAATTTCTTCTTTCGTTTCATCACTAACCTTCCTCCGCCTGGCTGTCGGGTTTGGGTCCCGAGTTCTGGCGGTCAGCTTGAGCGGGGGGGACCTCGGAGCTGATGCCTCAAGATCGCCACTGTCGCCCACGCCAACATACTCCTGCAGTTCCAGAACTTGAGCTCCGGGAACCGGATGGACCTGGGCTTGAGCTACTTCTCGCTTGTGATGATGTTGTTGTTGTTGTTGTTGGCCCGCCACAGATTTTCTCATGGGTTTGATCCCTGGTCGCGTCTCGCCCATTCTCCTACCTGTGCGAGTCACCAGGTCCCTTTTCAAACTGTTTCCCTGACATGGGGAGAGAATCAATATAACACACACACATACCATTTTCACACATACACACACATACGTGTACCTTGAGACAGAGCAGAGCCATGTCCAGGCCTAGTGAACAGAGCAGGTGGAGAAGGAGAAGAAATTCAGAGTCCTCAGTAAAGGGGCGGGGTTACTTCCACGTCCCAAGCTGCGACAGGCCTGTATTCTGCCTGTGTGCACAGAAAAATATAATTCACTTAGTCATCATAAACAATTATAGACCATATCTGGCTTAACTTTGCACTTGGAGATTGTATTGTATTGTATTGTATTGTATTGTATTGTAAGCCCATGTTTTCCCTTTACAGAGATTTAGGCGCTCTCCCCTACAGGGAAGAATTTGAACCATAATAATTTAGTTGCACTTGTTTTCGTATAGTTGTCATTTTGAGTGGTCCGTGGTCAGCATTCCGCCTCATACTGACATCTAGGAAACCAAGGTAGTACTAGGACGGGAAAATTTGGTAAATTTTGCTTAGAGGCCTTTTCATTCAGGCTTAAGGATTTTTACGAGCCTGAAAATCCTCAGACTCGGGACCCATGGCTTAAAGTCCCTCCCGGAGGACTTGCTCCTTGGATTTTTCCATCCTAAAAAATCCATCGACCCTGGCAGGGTTTGAACCCGTGACCCTCGGGACCAGAGGCAAGGAGCATAACCACTAGTCCACCATGGCCGATTGTAATGACTGCAAATTTCTGTCCTAATGGGGTTGATTTGGAGATGCTGGGTTCCAATAACTTGAAAAACACTTTTTCCTTTTAGACGATAGTTTGTCCAGAATTAATTTATTTTTCACCAGCAGATTCATTCTAGAACATAGTTTAACTGCTGAATGAAACCATCTCTGTACATGTGCAAAGTTAAGTCACCATCAACATAAAGCACAACAATGAGAAACGACACTTAAAAAAAAAACTTTATTCTAATGAGTCAGATTCAACAATATTTTATAAGACCATAAATGTTTTTCTAGGACAATAATCTAACATGATCCAAACTACTATACCCCACCTTAACTTATCACAGTTCAATTTCTATCCAAACAGGCAACATCAGAATATGATTGTCACTTTCTACATCTGGGCCTCTTTGATTTCTAAGATTTAGGTCATAGGAGGTTAAGGCTCCCACTTTTTCTAGACAATCGGCACTTGATGTCAGTCGGGTTGTCAGCCCTGCATGATGGCTGCATTAACCCCCAGTACTCATTTCCATTACAGGCTAAGTCGACCCCAGGGTCATGGTGCTACCAAAAGTAACTCTTTGATTTCTAACATCCATACATGAGGATCAAAAGTTTCTCCTTATAGCAAAACAACCTATTTGATTTTAAGTTCTTTGATCCCATGAAATTTTATTACATCATTTATGGGGGAAAATAGTACCTCTAATAATTAAATTGAAGTTTTCACATGAGGATCAAAAGTTTCTCCTTATAGCAAAAAAACCTATTTGATTTTAAGTTCTTTGATCCCATGAAATTTTATTACATCATTTATGGGGGAAAATAGTACCTCTAATAATTAAATTGAAGTTTTCACATGAGGATCAAAAGTTTCTCCTTATAGCAAAACAACCTATTTGATTTTAAGTTCTTTGATCCCATGAAATTTTATTACATCTTTTATGGGGGAAAATAGTACCTCTAATAATAATTAAATTGAAGTTTTCACATGAGGATCAAAAGTTTCTCCTTATAGCAAAACAACCTATTTGATTTTAAATTCTTTGATCCCATGAAATTTTATTACATCTTTTATGGGGGAAAATAGTACCTCTAATAATAATTAAATTGAAGTTTTCACATGAGGATCAAAAGTTTCTCCTTATAGCAAAACAACCTATTTGATTTTAAGTTCTTTGATCCCATGAAATTTTATTACATCTTTTATGGGGGAAAATAGTACCTCTAATAATAATTAAATTGAAGTTTTCACATGAGGATCAAAAGTTTCTCCTTATAGCAAAACAACCTATTTGATTTTTTTTCACATGAGGATCAAAAGTTTCTCCTTATAGCAAAACAACCTATTTGATTTTAAGTTCTTCGATCCCATGAAATTTTATTACATCTTTTATGGGGGAAAATAGTACCTCTAATAATAATTAAATTGACGTTTTCACATGAGGATCAAAAGTTTCTCCTTATAGCAAAACAACCTATTTGATTTTAAGTTCTTTGATCCCATGAAATTTTATTACATCTTTTATGGGGGAAAATAGTACCTCTAATAATAATTAAATTGAATTTTTCACATGAGGATCAAAAGTTTCTCCTTATAGCAAAACAACCTATTTGATTTTAAGTTCTTTGATCCCATGAAATTTTATTACATCTTTTATGGGAGAAATAATTAAATTGAAGTTTTCACATGAGGATCAAAAGTTTCTCCTTATAGCAAAACAACCTATTTGATTTTAAGTTCTTTGATCCCATGAAATGTTATTACATCTTTTATGGGGGAAAATAGTACCTCTAATAATAATTAAATTGAAGTTTTCACATGAGGATCAAAAGTTTCTCCTTATAGTAAAACAAGGATCAAAAGTTTTTCCTTATAGCAAAACAACCTATTTGATTTTAAGTTCTTTGATCCCATGAAATTTTATTACATCTTTTATGGGGGAAAATAGTACCTCTAATAATTAAATTGAAGTTTTCACATGAGGATTAAAAGTTTCTCCTTAAAGCAAAACAACCTATTTGATTTTAAGTTCTTTAATCCCATGAAATTTTATTACATCTTTTATGGAGGAAAATAATACCTGTAATAATTAAATTGAAGTTTTCACACAGATATGCAAACATTATCATTATAACATATGGTGCCTAAACCATGTTTAAAATATCACTGTTTCAAAACCATTATTATCACATCCCTTTTGGGCATTTAAATCACTCACCAATATAAATATAACACACAAAACTGTCAGAAAACTGGAAAAGCCCATCAACAATGAATGCCATCTCACAGAATTCCAAAAGCTATGCCTCATTACTATCCTCAAGGCAAAAGATCGCTGGGATGTCCAAAAAAGCACTGGATAGAAAATTCTCTTTGAGACCGTAACAGGCCACATGGCCTAATATTTGCATGCATGATATAAGCATGCTCCTCTTTTCAATAACCCTTAATTAAAGCTGTAGAAAGTTGGTCATAGAATAAATATTTTTTTCTACACTTGTAACATCTGCGGGTGCGTAACACTGAACTAATATAACTGATCTAAAATTTGTCTTTAACCTGTTATAATCATTTCAAAGATTGATTGCCTATGTATGAGATTTTTTGTTTTCTTATTTTGTAGGATTCCAACTCATCCCACGTGGTCATCCTGTTCATTTTCTCTAACTAAACACAGTAAGTTATTTAGATAGACCATCGGTTGATTAATGTCTTTGACATCTGTAGATGTTTCTCCTTCATGTATAAATATATTCCCTGACTCCAGGAGGTTTTAGGTCTTCCTCTGCCTTGTCTTCCCTTAGGTTTCGATTCCGAAACATATTTTGGTAGCCAATCCTCTTCCATTCGCTGGACATGTCCATACTATCTTAATTGCTGAGTTTTAATATAATCTAAAATAGTGTCTTCAATCTTCATTTTCTGCCTTATAACTGAGTCCCTAATTTTTTCTCTTCTTGAAATTCTTGCTGTCCCGCGCCGTAGCCGAGCGATTAAGGTAGGAAGCCTTGGTGCAGAGCTATGGGACTTGCGCTGGTTCGAGTCTCCATGGGGGAAGACATTTTCTCATGGTATTTCGGCCAGTATGGGACCGGTGCCCACCCAGCATCGTGAGGCAATTGGGTAGCTACAATAAGTAGCGGCTCCAGGTTGAGGAACCAGCTATAACGGCTGGGGGACTCGATATGCTAACCACATGTCACCCCTACACTGGCTGTTGATCATCTACCTCTGTGATTGACACATGTGGATGTGAAGGGCCAGCAGTCGGCTGGTAAAAGGGCAACCGCTGAAAAGTGGAAAAACCCTCAATCGGAATCGGAAATTCTTGCTGCCCTTCATATAACATCCATTTCCGTTGCCAAAAGATACTTATTTGTTTTTGTTGTTAATGGCCAAATTTCTGCTCCATAAGTAATGATGATTTTAACAATATTCATTTTATTTTTATTACTTATATTTTTATCCCACAATATTCCATTGAGGCAAGCTATTTGTAGTTTTAATTTCTCCAAATGAATTCCACCTTAAATCACAGATGCCTAGGATTGCTATTTTATATTTCATCACTTCGGCTTCAACTTATGCCAATCAAGCTACATGATTTCCCATCTCAAATTCCTTAAATCATAACTCTGACAATGTTAGGACAATGATTTAAGTTATGGAGTACCTCATTGTAAAGCTTCTTCCATTCTACCTCTATGAGACTGAATGTTCATCTTAGTACCTCATTTTCACATATTGTTAGCTTGTTTTCTTCTCTTAATGGAAAAGACCATGTTTTATAGAGTACCAAGGGCAAGATTATTATTTTATAATTTTAATCTTCGGATTTGACAAAAGCTAAAAAGACAGAACAGAATATTAAGATGTATTTCCTACTTTGAGATGGTATTTAATTCATGTTATAATTTTGATCTATTAATAATTTATGATCCCTAGGTACTTGAATGCTTTCATTTTTTCATTAGAATTATTGTCTACATACAGTCACAAATAATTATAATTACTCTTTGACAAGACGTAGCGAGAAGTAATGTTTTAAGATTAAAGTAAAGCTTCATACCTCATCTCATATCCAGTCTTCTGTGTAGACTGTGGTTTCAAAGCCTTGACAGCTTCATTTTCAGTACTTTCTCGTCGACTAATGTTAATGTTTATCAGTAGAATTACTTCTTCCCTCTGTTGGTGGACCGATAAAACCTCCAGATCCAGTCAGAATCCGCAGGAATTTCGAAATTCATAAGTTTTTCCTTCTCTTTTTTTTTTAATGTGGATTTTTTCCCAAACCGTGAGTTCTTTTTGTTTTCTATTTGTTTAATTAGACTGGCTTTTGATTCAATTAGATGTTTTTCGGACCAAGCATGAGCAGCTACTGCTGACTTTTCCACTTAACCATTTTTGGCATTTCGAGATGTTCTTTCACTCTTGTTTTCAAATTTATTTTTGTCTTCCCTATGTAAATTTTGTTACAATCCTTGCATTTGATCATTTATTTTGTTTTTCTTCTGACATAGAAATCGTATTTTCTGAACATATGTGTCTATTAAAAAGTATTTATCATCTTATTCTTCACTACAAGTCCTAGGAAAAAGTTTTAAACAACCTGTATATATACACCAGTATTAGCTTTCAAATAGGGAAACATTTGTGTCTACTCCTGGATTGCCTAAGTATAACAACTGATTAATGCACCAGCGTTTAAAGCCGGAAATTTTGGATTCAAATGCTGGTTTAGGCAGAAATTTCCCCTTTAGTTGTAATATATGATTCACTTATTACAAAATTAGAATTCTAACATTAAATAACCATATCAATCTCCCATTTTTTACTCAAGAGGTTTTATGTACAAAATAAATTTAATTTTTCTTCAATCTCATTTTAAAAACATAGGATAATTTCATAGTACCAATGTTTGATGAACTATCCCTATATACAAATGTATTATTTTATAACTGTGAACTGTCACATAGTTCATGAACTAATTGAACTATTCAATAATGGTAGAATAACATTAAACATGATTTGAGGGAAGTAGATTATACAGGTGATGATTGGGAAACATTAGCTCAGGTAGAGGAATTATGTCCATTGGCCATGAACCTACGGGTTTGATGGTGTCAGTGAGAGTTAGTTAGTTACTTATTCAGGAACTTATGCTCTTAAACATAAAATTAAACTGAAAACGCTCATGAGCCAATAAGTAACCTTATTTTTTAGTTTGATTTTAAGACTTGGTCATCAATAGAGCCCAGACTTATATGCAAAATGCATGTTTTGTTTTACGCATTAAAAGTATGCAGAAATTATTTACATGTTAAGTGGTCCCTTGACAGACAATTTGAGTGGTATTTGATAATGCATAGAAATGTATATTTCGGGGAAAACGCTTATTTTAGATTTTTAGTGCATAAATTCATACTTTATTCCTAAATGTGGTATTAAATTATCCCTTCAGCTAATTACTAGTAATTAATTAATTATTAGTAATTAATAAATTATTAATTAATATTTTTTTAATTAATAAAGAAAGTCTCTGCAACCCCTCATGGGTCCTCATCTAGGGGATATGTGGATGGCGACCACAAGGTGCCCAAGCTGTGCAAAACATTTCTTCCACTTACTTGTGTATTGCACTCTTTTAACTTTACTATCTAACCTCTCTTGGTTAACTCTTGTTTTTTTTTACGCCGACGCTATTAGGGCATCCGAGGGCTAGGGAGTCTTTCCTTTCTTCCATTTCTTCTTTCCTTTATTTTCTTTTCTTCTCCAGAAAAGCCTGACCAGAGGCTATAAGATGGCAGCCCCATCACTGGTCTTGCCTTCCTTTGGCCAGCAACCAATCGAAGGGACTATTATTATGCTTTCAAGTCTTATACGAAAATTTCCCGCAAACGCTGGAGGGAAAATTTTCTATAGGATCGTAACAGGCCTTGGCCTAATACTTGGAAGGAAGAAGAAGAAGAAGTCTCTGCAATCCATTAGGTATAAGCATAACGTGTATATTTACATCTGTGTAAGAGGGGAATACCCATGGGCCTTGAGAAATAATATTACGGTATTGCTAAAATCGCATTTGATAAGCTTAGTGAAGTATTAAATAAAAATCCTGGCTACAATACAATTTATCAAATTAGTGAAATGTTCTCTATGATAGTGAAAGAACTGTAACTCAAGAGGAATTCATTGAAGGAGAACTGTGGAGTTTTCCACATGCACCTGTGACATCATGTGATGTAGAAAGGACCTTTTCATTGTATAAAACCTTCTTCACTGACAGATGAAGGACCTTCACACAAGAAAACTTTACGAAAACTTTCCTTATCTACTGTAACAGCCAGGAATAAGCTAAGATCACCCACAAAGCAAATCATTTATTTGATTTTATTACAATCTGTTTTTGCATTTTTAGTGTGCATATTTTCTACATTTTTATGCATATTTGCATGCATATTTAGTACTTTATTTTGCATACAAATCTGGGCTCTAGTCATCAAGGATGGTTAGATATTGGTTAGATGAGATATATTTGCATATTTTAATATTAACTAATAGACAACTGCATAACACTTTACATAATTTATGAATTAATATAAGGAATAGTTTCCAAATATGTAAATGGAAATTTTATTTAACAATGTTCTTTAACATCTCAGGTCATTAGCTCGTAATTAAAAGTCGTGCATGAAATGACCTACATATTATTTTATTCTGAGATCTCTTATTCTAGATTTGAGATACTTTTACTCACCATAAATCTATAACAAGGGCCCAAGGTTTTATTTTCTTCTGAAGGTAACATAATCAGTATTTTTATGCCCCATAAAAAGTATTATGGTCAGGCTTGAATCCATGAACCTCGGACTCAAGAGTGTGCATGGTATCCAGTAGACCACAGGGACTGACAAATTTATTCTATGAAATTACCAAAATTATTAGCATTTCTATATTACAAGTAATGAATATTTGAATGTAGATACAGTACTAAATGTTGATGCAACAGAGCTTAGAACCGTAAAATACATCAGATAAATGTAACACTAGTACTAGTAGTGGAGTGAAGCCAATAACAACACCGAGCAAGTTGGCTCCAGCAGAATTATTTGAGGCCTGTATTTTGGAGGTTTTGGGTTTAAACCTTGGTGATGATCAATCCCTGCTTTTTCCTCAATCGTCCGGGCAACTGTTGGATAGGAATTTCCTTATCAGGTTTTATTACATCATAATCACAATTTCATAATATCATTAACTGCTATAAGAACACGTGGCTGCATACTCACAATATATATATATATATATATATATATATATATATATATATACACTAGAAGTCCTGGCCATGCATTGCTGTGGCTAAGGTATACGTTAAAAATTTAAATTAAGTTGCTGTCTTTCAGCCAGTCTGAAAGGAATTTGCTGACTCAGCTGTTAGTACTATGAGAAGCAGAGAAGTGTACCTCCTCCACTCCCCCCACTTCTCCCCGCAAACACACAGAGCTTGGACCCGAGTTGTACCTTACACCGCCATCTGTTAGAATCGTTTGGAACTCACAGATAATTATAACTCTTTGTTAAATAATAAAGAAATAATTTGAATGTGAATATAAATTTAGTTATAAACTATCCTATGTTTCAAGTTGGATCAAACTGCACACAGTGTGCAAAATTTTATTAAAATCGGTTCAGTAGTTTAGGATTCCATCGCGGACAAACAACGTGACACAACATTTTTATATATTAAGATATATATATAAAATGGTTCATAGTTTTACACTCATTCATTTATCATCACAATTGTAGATTTGTTAATTAACTAAATTCTATTTACAAATGGCATAACAGCCCAATATTGGGGCCTTAGACTCTTCTTTGTTAGAAGTTACTCGACCAAGTTAATTTAATTAACCTTTTTTCCCTACAGATGTCACGAATGGTGTGTGGTCAATATTACGCGGCGCGTCTGTTAAGCCCCAGCGTAACGATAGCGTTAAGTTCACTATTGTTTAAGTGGTCTTTGGCCCGAGCGGTCGGCCTTGGTTATGGAGGAGTAGTTCTATAATTAACCAAATGAAACCACAGTAAACGAAAAATAACATTATTTATTAAAATAAGTACCAAACATAAATAAAATCAAGTCAAAAACTGTTATAAAAATCAGCTGAAATCGCCACATTGTCCCAGTCTAAATATTCAAAATGTTTAAATTCAGAGAGATAGAAACCGATCCTTTGAAAATGTTCAACTTTGTGTAATATTAAATTGAAGTTTATTTGACCATCTGGTCCTTATTTAATTCTGAGTCTTAAAATGATTTATTTAAGTGAAGTTACTTTTATTTAAGTGAAGTTATTTTTATTTAGTTCTAAGTCTTAAAATGTCCCAGGAAGCAATATAGATGGACATACGTTACCCATGTAGACGCCACCGGCCCGCTGGGCCCTCCTGAGGGGACCGCCTCAGTCCCACTGCTGTCCCCGTGTCCTTTCTCGACACTTCTTTTTATGCATATCGAAAAACAAGATAATACCTCATACCAGTCCTAGCTTTATCATGTCATAATTACACATCCAAGGGTCAAGATGATGCAACTTGAAGTTGAACAGGAGTCACCATCCCTCTTTGACCCTATGATAACACTGTTTGGTTATCACGAACTGTTTAAAATTTGATTACAAATTTCCTAACTACAAGATTTTCTTACCAAGAATTATTAACTATTTTAATAGAATTATATTCCATCTTTTGTCTTTATTTTTTATGATATCTGAAATTAGGGCCTGATGCATTTATAATATTTCCCCCCCTTAAATAAGACTGTAGGGTTGAAAAACCGAAAGTCTTTTTTTCCTTACAGGATATCTCTCACCTCTCGGGGGTTGGTCCTGACATTATCTTCTCAACTTAGCTTTACGTGGGAGTGCAACTGACGTCATCAATTGGCGATTCCATCTGTCCTGGAAGTATTTTGTTCTCATCCTAAGAGGTTAGATCGTCTTTTACTTGTCAATCTCCCCGAATACCGTTAATTGCGTCGAAATATCGGCAAGATCCGTTTACTTAGTGAGAACACCATACTTCAAAAAAAAACAAAAATACAATATAGCAAGCCTTCTCAGAGAAGGAGAAAAAAAAATAATGTTTATGGCTGAAAAGAAAAAAAACAAAAAATATTGACTAAAAAAATTCTTCTTATCTTCATTCTTCGTCCTTATTTAAACCTTCTGTGGTTTCTTATGGAAACGGAGCACTTACACTGTTATCCAATATCCGACGCACTTTATCACATTTCATTACTTTAGTTATGTACGCCGACGTTTTCCCCCTTTTTTGTTATTCACTCTGACAGTTCTATTCCGTGAAGCGGATCATTGATAAAAAAATTATAAAACTGTGGTGTCTGCTGTGGCCAGCTGGAGGTTAGGTTTCGTGTCTGCTTACCGCGATGGAGGAGGCAATGTCCTAATGCTCGAGGTCGTGTTCGGTTTCAGCTGCCGTTGGTCCAGGTAGGCCTTTTTGTCATGCCTAGTTTCTTTAAACAAAAAAAACTACCTAGTTAATAAACCATAAATTAATTTTTCGTGTCCCATCTCTATCCAGATATCCAAGATCGCGTTTTACGTGAATATATATATAAAAAAAATGAATGTTTGCATGGTGCAAACGTGGTATGAGTGTTTAGTGCATTAGTGGCGTAAGTATAAGATGTGTCCGCCATCTTGTTTGCTTAAATCTATTATCCTTTTCCAAAATATATAAAGGTTCAATATAACAAAAATTTCCCATCTAGTGGCGTGTAAAGCAACCTATGATCCCTTGGGCTTATCTCTCGCGGTGATGCTTTCAGAAATGATTTATGTGTATATATGATCGTGCCACGTCTTACCGATAGGCGAAATAATAAAATATTGTCCGGGTGGGAGTACACAAGCTTTTTTTTTCTCTACCCACGTTAAGAGTATCTAATTTCAATAAATATTAATAAAACACTATATTAAACGTATTTAGCTAAGAGATGTAATTATCACTTCATTATTTTACTTGTAAATGTGAAAATAAAGTGGAACTATTTCCTGACATGACCACATAAGTTATAATGCTACGGTTTATTATACAGCGTGTCGCGCCCGACGTGACGCGAATTCGCGTTTCGCTCGGCGTGATGCTGGTACAACATGGAGCGCAAACGTTACAGCGCATATGTTTATGGAATTGTCGCCAGATGGCACCACATATATGGAAAATCAAAATGACCAACGTTCATAATAAATTTCCAAATGTGTTTACAAAACCCAATGTATACAAGCCTGTCCCTGCATAACCTAATAAAATAAATTATATACATCCTATTTAGTAAACTATAAACTAATCTGATGCACACTAAATTGACCAATCGGAATCTAACAATTTTAAGTGATTGAACATTTATTTCTTAAAATATGGTTTGGAATTAAATGCAAATGCTGGTCATTCACACAAATGTCCTGCCATCTGGTGGATTTAATTTTATGAGCGTTCACGTATGCCAACTTCAATTCTAATAAAGAACTTTGAAAATAAATTGAGAGGAAAAGTCATAATTTGTGTACATAGATAAACATATTAAAATTCTTCATCAAAAAGTTTCAAGTGTCGTTGGAAAACGATTAAAATAGTTCGAAATATTAGTAAAGACAGAAAAAGGTACCTAGAGCAACAGCATCATAAGAATGTTGTATGGAAAATTGTAGAATAAATTATTCTTAATTCTTAAATAAACATATGGTTGATGAATATACCAAATTTTAGAATACTTCAGACTTTCGCCTGAGCAGTTTTACCAGGTTTTGAAATTTAATGATTTATTTGTTACAGTAATTGATTTAGGTTGGGTTAGCTTTTATGTTCCTTGCGTTTTAAATGTGATTTGATACGTAAAATAAATTACTTCTTCCTATTTTGTTACTCTATGAAAAATTCAAAATGTCGGACGATTACCATGTTAAATCATATTTCCACTACTACGTTTCGTGTCAATTCAAGTCGCGTAAGTAAAAAGCTTGTCTGGTACCACCCCACCAAAATATGTCATTATACACAATTATTAGCATTGGATGAGATATTGCCACACAACAAAAACTAAAATTATAACACTCTACAAAAGAAATATCATAACCTAGGTTAACAACAAAAAAAATATCCTGAAACAACACCATTTTAATTCATAAACCTTAGGTGTATCAAAAAAAAATCAAGTTATAAAAAGAATCTACCATATAACATAGAAAAAAATTAATGTACATATTAATATCTCCCAAAAAAAATAACACCTAAAAACAATTATCAACAACACCAAAATTGTCGTACTCATTGAAAAAAACTTTAATTATGCCTAGAAAAATAAACCATTTGTTGAGGAAAAAAAAACATCAATACCTAAAATATAACCTAAAACACGATATATCCAAAATTTTCCTATTATCTATAAAACCCAAATATTAGATCCCAAAAAAAACATAACCTAAAGCCATAATGTCCCAAAGTTGAATATTTTCTGGTCTCTCTCTGTTTTTAAAAGACGTAGTTTATTCAATGTGACTCTTCTCTTCCCAATTGAAAAAAAAACATATAACTTTTTACTGTATGTGAATTGAAGTTTAATTTGTGGTCTAAGGTTCGATATTTTTTTTTTTTCGTGACTATAATAATAACTTATTTTCACGAATATCCCATCGCCAGCCACCAGAATATTACGCGGCGCGTCTGTTAAGCCCCAGCGTAACGATAGCGTTAAGTTCACTATTGTTTAAGTGGTCTTTGGCCCGAGCGGTCGGCCTTGGTTATGGAGGAGTAGTTCTATAATTAACCAAATGAAACCACAGTAAACGAAAAATAACATTATTTATTAAAATAAGTACCAAACATAAATAAAATCAAGTCAAAAACTGTTATAAAAATCAGCTGAAATCGCCACATTGTCCCAGTCTAAATATTCAAAATGTTTAAATTCAGAGAGATAGAAACCGATCCTTTGAAAATGTTCAACTTTGTGTAATATTAAATTGAAGTTTATTTGACCATCTGGTCCTTATTTAATTCTGAGTCTTAAAATGATTTATTTAAGTGAAGTTACTTTTATTTAAGTGAAGTTATTTTTATTTAGTTCTAAGTCTTAAAATGTCCCAGGAAGCAATATAGATGGACATACGTTACCCATGTAGACGCCACCGGCCCGCTGGGCCCTCCTGAGGGGACCGCCTCAGTCCCACTGCTGTCCTCCGTGTCCTTTCTCGACACTTCTTTTTATGCATATCGAAAAACAAGATAATACCTCATACCAGTCCTAGCTTTATCATGTCATAATTACACATCCAAGGGTCAAGATGATGCAACTTGAAGTTGAACAGGAGTCACCATCCCTCTTTGACCCTATGATAACACTGTTTGGTTATCACGAACTGTTTAAAATTTGATTACAAATTTCCTAACTACAAGATTTTCTTACCAAGAATTATTAACTATTTTAATAGAATTATATTCCATCTTTTGTCTTTATTTTTTATGATATCTGAAATTAGGGCCTGATGCATTTATAATAGTCAACATACCAATCTAAAGAGACATCTAGTAGGGAACTAAGGTATTACCAGGATAATGAAGGTCGGTAAATTTTACTTAGAGACCTCTTTATTCATGCTTAAGGTTCTTTTAAAAGCTTGAAATCTTAACACTTGGGACCAACAGCTTAAAGTCCCTCCCGGAGGACTTACTCCTTGGATTATTCCATCCTAAAAAATCCATCAACCTCTGCCGGGTGCACATGACCCTCGGAACATTATCACAGGGCCACCATGGCCGACAATTAATTAAATTAATAACGGTTTTATTTCAATAATGATTATCATAAGTAATGCCACGAGTGATTTCCAAATTATCGATAAATTCACGACTCACGAAGTGAGGAGTGAATTTATCTAGAGAATTTGGAAATAAAGAGTGGCATTTGTTAGGACTATTTAACGAATAAAATTAAGCTGTTTACTCACAAATCATTATTTAACTATAGTTATTTTAAAATATTTATATATTTAATGTAAACGGCGATGTTTGAAAACAAATGAGAAACGATAGGTACGCTTCTACTGCTTCTTTTGTTTATCACTGCAACCAGATCATACTATTTATTGCCAAAGGAACGCAATATTGTAAGAAGGAGCTATCTTTAATATGGTAATTATAACACTGATAAATATTTGGTGAAACACGACTCTGATTGGTTGTAAAACAGAAATCATTGAAACGTGATTGGTCATTGACTCCCATTTGGGGCATGAGTTAAATAGTCTTATATAACATATCAATTCATACAAACTATGAAGCTATAAATTATATTGACAACTGTGGAATGATTTTATTCCAATGTGAAATCAAGAATATGAATAATTAAATATAAATATATATAATACCTTACAAGTGTAATAAAGGATTCACACATGAATATATATTTATAATGGCATAGCCCATTGTTGAGCCATAGCCTCTCCTTTGTAAAGAGTTACTCGACCAAGTTAATTTTTAGTTACCTTATTTGCTCATAGATGTCATGAATGACATGCGGTCAACGCACCGACCCAATGAGACATCTAACAGGTATTACTAGGACATTGATGTCAGTAAATTTTGCTTAGGGGCCTCTTTAATCAGGCTTAAGGATCATTTATGAGCCTGAAAATCTCAGACTTGGGACCCCCATGGCTTAAAGTCTCTTCTGGAGGACTTGCTCCTTGGATTTTTCCATCCTAAAAAATTCATCGACCCATGACACTCGGAACTAGAGGCAAGGAACATAATCACTGGTCCACCGCGACCTACTTTTACGCATGAATAGTGAATAATTGTTTAAGCTAAAATCTCAGCATTGACAGGTAAATTTCTTAAAATGTCAGTAATGTAAAAAGGCAGATTATAATTCTCCACATTAAAAATCAACGACAAACCCATATCTTAATATATCCAGCCTCTAAAAATATGAATGAGTAAAAGTGGCATACTTCATATTACAGGTAAGATAAATAACCCTTCACCCCTCATCAAACTAATTAGTAGACAGGAGTATATGTTTATAATATAGGAGTATAACATTTGACCCATTGATAGAAATTCCATGAATTTTTAGTATACTCACATACATTTTTGGAAAGACACGACTGGAATAGACATCCCACAACTTTAAAATCATCCAATACAAATATGTTATGAATATTTAAAAACCCTCTAAAATACAGTGTCTATCTTAGCATTGGTTTGTAGCCTACATATTCAAAAGACCCTGAATCGCAAACTCTCAATCTATCAGAATTTTCAAGACTCCAGGATGAAGTTAGAATTATGTCACCCGATGACATGCAACATGTTGGTCCCTGAACTTCAAAGAATTAAAATGTAATACATTTAGTTGATGCTTTTTTTGCATTACCAGTACCTTACTCAGTAGAACATCAATGTACATATATATATATATATACACACACATTGATGTTCTACTGAGTAATATATATATATATATATATGTATAGAAAGTTTTGTAAAATGATTCATATGAAATTAAATTCTGTGTCAAATAAATATTAAATTTTGCAACAAACTAAATAAGTTTAATTACATAACAGGAACACTAAAAAGAACTTTGAAAAATAAAACCCGGGAAGACTCCATAATGAAATTATACAGGACAATGGCAGTGCCTATTATTACTTATGGATCCGAAACATGGACAGTGACAATACAACAATCTGCCAGAATATATGCTGCTGAAATGAAATTCCACAGACCAATAGCAGGATATCAAAGAACAGACAAAAAACATAACACAGAAATAATACAACTAAAAGTAGAGGAATTAAACTCAACAATAGTAAAATACAGAACAAACTGGAAAGAACACTTGGCAAGGATGACTGAGAATAGAATACCAAAAGCAGCATACAGCTATTCACCACGAGGAAGAAGAAGTTTGGGAAGACCAAAGAAAAGATGGGAACAGCAGCAATTTGGGGCCAGAACAGGCTAGTAAATAAGCCTAAACCGTGATGATGAAGAAGAATATAAAAATAAGTAGTGTTGCTAACCCTGAAGGACCTCTACACTCTACTGCAAAAGAAATTTAAGAAGTGGATCAAGAGTGTGACAAGTGGCCCAAAAATCATCGAGGGAGATATTACATGAAAAGGTGAGACTGCTAACTGAACATTCCTGACCTAGTAATTTTCCAAAAAAAAAATATTTGTTCCAAATCTACATAACCTATTTTCAATTCACTTCTCATTTGTTAGAAAAATAAATGACAACATGAGCCAATATACATTTACAAGATAGAGAGCAGTTGATTTATTTTCATGGCCATGCCCTCCAATCTTCTTTCCATTTCATTGACTATATATTTACATAAATGGATGTGTGTATGTGTATGCCAACATAACTGGGGTACACAACCAAACTTGGTATACACACGACTTACATCGAAAATGTTGACATGTTCTAGCATAACTCTAGAACATCTGGAGCTAATTCAACCAAAGTTGGCACATACATAACTTACAGTCTGAGAGAGATACTATAAGGTTAAGAGACCCAAGGAATGAGTGAAAGGAGGGGGGCAACATGTACATTAATAAAGGATGACAATATTAGTGTCAAAATCAGAGTTTTCGAACTCGGTAATCTGACTGATGACAGTCCCGATGATACTTAAGCCCATGTTTGGCCCCTAGCACCCCACTCCTAATGGGGGTGAGAAAGGGGTTTTCAATCCAGAGTTTCTGGGGTCGCTGGGTTAAACAGTGATACTTCCAACATCATTTAAGTTCAAGTTCAGCTTCTAACAGTATGGGCAGGGTGAAAAGGGATGAAAAATAATGTTCAAAATTACTTATATTAGTGTCAAATCTATAGTTTTCGGGGTACTGAGATAGAGTGACTCATCTAATGCCTCCATAAGGATAAGCGGGGTGAAAAACAAAGTGTTCGAAATTACCTATATTAACGTCGAATTCATAGTTTTCGAGGTCACTGAGACACTCCCAATGGCATGGGCATGATGGAAAATAAAATGCTAAATAAAAATGGCCGATATTAGAGTCGAATCCATTATCGGTATCGCGATGATAAGAAGACTGAAATAAATAAATTCCCGGGCAAAACTAGTTAATCAGCTAGTTTACAGACCATTTGATGCAACCAAATATTCTAAACGTGATGTGACCTTAGACGCATAAACAAACATGAAGTAAAATATATTTTTAAAAAATGTTGTTAAAATTAAATGCTATATTATATAAACAATGGCCGCACGACTTTTATTGAAATTCACATAAATTACGATAAAATAAGCTAATGCATTTATACTGTAGATTTTCTTTCAATCACAAGATCTACACGGTGACCCATTTTAACCACCGTAAATATTTATAATTTATTATATTGTTCAAAATATTAAACACATTGTCCCAATGGGGTGATGTCTGGTATGTAAAGGGTCCAATAAATCCATTGAAGTGGGACGATGTCTGGTAGGGTCTAAAAATCCATTAAAGTGGTTCTTTCCTGAAGAAGCATCTTTAACATACCCCTCCTTCATATGTCTTTAACCGTGGCACTAACTATAGAATGCTTACACTATACATTACATAATTTTATGAAGTAAATTATTTACTCATTTCATTGTAAATAAAGTTATGTTTTACATACTTTTTCGTCTCTTGTACCTCATAAATGCGGGATTTTGAAAAAAATTTGATTTGAGATTTTTAGATAAATGAGCATCCATGTCCTGAAATCCGAAACGCATTTCGGCTGAATTTTATAAAAATGCATGCCATAATGGATATCCCTTTTTAATATCAAATTAAAGTGCCACTTGTTATAAAATTTATATTTATTTATATAATCTGCAGGAGAGAAAATAAAAAAAGGACGATTTTTTGGATATGAGTGCGTATTTTATTCAATGGAAATAGGGTCTAAACTATTTTTAAAAGTTGCTTCAAATCCCGCGTTTACATAGTATGAAAATATGTAGGTAAAAATATTATGTTCGTTAAGACTTAAATACATAACCCAAATAAATGTAAAACAATTTAACTGGTTTATAACCGCAATAAATACTAACAGTGTTAATGCCAATTCGACAACCATATTTATTATTTAGGACACTGTGCAGCTGTGGATAGCC
Organism: Diploptera punctata; assembly: GCA_030220185.1. Taxonomy (NCBI): domain Eukaryota; kingdom Metazoa; phylum Arthropoda; class Insecta; order Blattodea; family Blaberidae; genus Diploptera; species Diploptera punctata. The sequence goes on from JASPKZ010008885.1 coordinate 570,616, forward strand.
CATAAAAGTACTCGCATAGGCCTAGAATGTGATAAATTTTGTGGTTTATGTTACCAAGCAATAAATAATCCATAAATACTAGACTACTAGAAAACCAACTAAAGAGCGAAACAAATAGGCCTATGCTATTAAAAGAAAATTGGAAAATGAACGTAAGAGCTGTAATTCTATGGTTTTCGTTAGAAAATAATTTAAATGCCAAAATATTTACTATCAGTCGTAATTTTAACATGATGCATTTTGTATTTTTATATCTGTGATTATTTGTGTGTTTTAATTGTGAACAATTATATTACAACTTTCTCTGTCGTTCCATTAAATTTTCCCAAAGTAAATAAATCAGGCAAGAATAACTTTATAAATGCAATTCAAAGTCATGGATCCCCTATAAATTTGATAAACTAATGCACCATGCCAAGGGAATATTTATACACATCTTGTTTACATCAGGTTTTAACATTACTACGGATTTTAAAAATTTGAATTTCCCGAATTGGGATGAGTTTGAAAACGCGACTTTTGAATCAATAGTTTTTTTTCATATCAACTATGGTGCAAAAAGTACCTTCGGGCATGAAAATAAAACCCCCCAGTGTAGGAGTTTGCCCTGAGGTCGCGATTATTGTGGAGCAGAAATGGGCTATAGGCATCAAGAAAACGTCCTTTCAGAGATTTTATCTTCCGTTACAAAACACGCACCTTCTACTTACTATATATATTTTTCATAAAATAGAACACATTTGTCGTAACAATGCAGAACTGCTTTCAACTTGAGAATTGTATGAAATGAGAGTCATTCAGCTACCTTGGTTAAAAATTAAATTGTCTTACGAACACTGTGAACAGAAAGTATTAAAAGTTACAATCCATTGCGGGCTGCGGTTCAATTCTACCGTGACCGACTGACCGTATCATGCAGTAACAGTCTATGTTATGAAACTAAAATTCACATTGCTTTCCTTATAACAAGATGAGAAAACACACGATAACCTGCTTGTACGCAACAATAATTTTACTTCTAGTCCATTGATTGCCACAACCATACCTTACAAATAAAAAGTCCAAATTATGCGATCTTATTCACGTACTGTCCCTCCCAAATAAAAGTGAAAATATAGCTGCAAGTGCCTTAAAACACATTTCTCACTAACTTAGAAACATACGATTGCTCAATGATATGGTTTCGTTAAAATAAGAGATCCAGCTGGCCTTGAAAATAACACAGTGCATTTATGAACTAATTTTCATGACTTACACAAATCACGTAACGAAGTTCTATCTTGAAAAACGATGTTACTCACACAACACTTTCACGTTTACTGCGGAGACACTGTTTACGTTGACAACACCAAACCCCCCCAAATTCCAGAGTCACGTGGTTCTCACTCACTATCTCCCTTTCTCCTTGCAGAGATAATCGTCTAAAGCGGTTTATGTTTCTTAGCATTAGTCATTTCTCATGTCTATAATTCCTCAAATTCCAGGGAAATGTTTGCACCACCGAACTGTGTGTTTGCCTTTCCCTCGCCAGGTTATTGTCCTTGAAGAGTAATTCGTATAATGAGTACATGGTCGTTTATTATAACCAATGCTAAATTGCAACGATAATTAAAATCATTTCAGATGAATACGGGAGTCGCTACGTCTTTAAAAATGCAAGAAATAGAACATTTATACAAGTCATTGCCCGTGCATACATACAGTGTATGTGCAAGCATGCGCTGTGATCTCTCGCAACAATCAAATCAATAGACTAATTTTCGCTAAATTTTGTTGATAATTTTCCTAAAATAAAAACCAAGACCAATTTTTAAATTAATTATTTAATATTTTGAATTATATTCTTACTAAAGAACATGCCGTATGTTTTTTTTTAATGTTAAAATCATTTGGCAACTTCCACTTTTAAAAAAACAATTGAAGCTGTATGCCTTGTGATAATGTATGTAGGATATATGGTATTATTTTTATTATTTTGTATCTTTTACTCTATGTTTCTGGTGGAAAATATCTTGCAGCTAGCGAAAAATCCATTTTATCGTACCATCAACTTTAAAATGGCGGCTGCAGAATTTTGGGGAAGCACTGGCTCAGCGACACGCCCTGCTGTCTGTTTTTAGACAGCTGAAAACGTAGCTTACCATATTTTAACTTTGTAATAAAATCTGAATTTTTAAAAAATAAATCATGTAAGTCTTTAAGTAATTTATATTTCGTAATATTGTACTAAATCAAAATCAATAGCTGTACAGTAATTATTAGAGCGTGAACTTACAATGAAACAAAAATAACAATATATAAGTACTAAAATGGTAACGAACTGCCTTGACATGTTTCTTGGAATAAAATGACGTGCAATTTGTGTGGTTTAGTAAATAAAAAAGAAAAACAATGTCAATATTAGTGTCACATGGCATAGGCCTATACCTTGTTTTCGACTATAAAGCATTTAACACGAATGCAGTGTCTTGGAAATAGATCAATAAGTAATTATAACTTTTTTCTAACCGCACTTTACGCGACGCTATATTTAAAAAAATCTAATAAGATAATCTAGAGCATTACCAGTCCTACATGCAAGACGTTAAGCCTGAAGGCCCCCTTGGTGCTTTTCGGTAGGATAACTCAATGTGTCGGCACCGGGTTTCACATTTCCTTTCTTTTCATCATCATCATCATCCCTCATTCAAAACACTTTACACTATTCAATCACAAACACATACAAATTCACTCATCTTACACTCCTCTCTGTAGGCCTACACAATACAAGAATACATTACTATGTAAAGTGGTCTGCCGAAGTGGTGCGTAAATTGAAAATATGCTATATTAACGCCATCTATCCCCTAGCACGGAACCCGATGCATGTAAAAGTGCAATGGGTATCATTAGAACACACATATTATAGGCGTTCTATATTTATTTTTCTTAGCTTAACTTCTCCTTTTGTATGTACTTTCACATGTCCTATGCTTCCAGGGTCTTACAGGGACACGACATCAGGAGAGGATTTTAAATCCGGACCTCATACTTTTTGACTATACTTCCCGAAGGAGCGATCAGCTCAATACCCAAAAAACACGTACATTTAAGATTGGACACGCCATTCACTCATATATTCACACTAAACAAAGATAATATGATGGGCTCATGGTGTTCGGGATCTATTTGGTTCTTAAAGTATCCGACACGTGTCTTAGAGGTGAGGAAAGCCCCCGAAAAAACTTTACTGTTCCCTACCAGAGATCAAACCACGGTCCGCTGCTTCCGAGGCAACGACGTTGCTGCGCAACCATAGGGTTGGGCAAATATATTGGTCTACATCACACAAATTAGTAAATCTATAAAGAGCATATGTGAGATTGCCTGTGAAAATCCGCCTTAAGGAGGCAAATATCAAATTTCTGTTTTTTTTTTTTTTTACTTGGAAAGAGGAGAAAATGCTGAACATTTCTTAAAATCATGTTTCTAAGACAAAATTTTATTTATATTGTTTAATTTTGAAAAAAATAATTTTGAAATAGGCATTTTGAGTATATTGCATTAAAAAATTGAACTTACAAAAATTGGCCTATATAGGCCTAATACTATGTTTTTCAGTTTGATTACTTAGAAATATGGAGTAATAAATTTTAGTTAGCCTACTTGAAATTAATAAAATATTATTGAAAAGATAATAAAATATTGGTCCTTGGTTCAATGTTTGGTCCTGATTCGTTTTATTTTGTTGTACTGAAAAGTTGCGTTTGCCGACTTAAGATGGGGTTTCCCAGACAGCCTCCCATATAGGCCTATTGTAAATTATCTCTGTACAATATTGTAGCTACTATAGAATAGCATAGTATGTCACATGTACGAGTATTTAATTATTTTTAGGTTTTATAATGTTTTACAAGGATTCTCTACACCTCTATTACGCTATGATCTTAAAACAAAATTCATAGCTATTAGATAACCACCATGAACTTAACAACCGAAATAAATTTAAACGTTGGGCCGACATTGGTTATCGAAAAAAAAAATGAGCACAATATTCTTCGAAAAAATCGTCAAATCTTGTTAACTACATATTTTCACAATTCATTAGCTTCGGATTCAGTGTGTGATCGTTTTTCAATGTGCTAAACATAGCTATTAGATAATTATGGAGTTCGGTAAATATATAGGCCTATATATAGGGCCTATATAGGTCCAATTATTTATTAATACAATATAGCATAGGCTATATAGACCTATAACATCGAGACCCGCAACGTTGTTCGCGTGGGCAAAATAATTTAAACAAGTTATATATAAACTAACATAGGCTATTAAATTTGATAAGAATTATTAATAATAAAATCAACAATAAAATCAATAAGTATCTTTTGGCAACGGAAATGGATTTTATACGAAGGGCAGCAAGCATTTCAAGAAGAGAAAAAATAGAAACTCGGTTATAAGGGAGAAAATGAAGATTGAAGATATATTTTTTTTTGGAAAAAGCCGTACTGGCTGTAATGTATAATTCCCAAATATGTCTTCTTAATAAAGGAGCTGCCATTTGCAAGATAGAAGCATGGCTTCACAGCATTTGGTGGATGGGAATTACAATGTATATAGAGAAAGATTTGCGTTTAGATCGGTACTTGCTCAGGTAGCTCAGTTGGTAGAGCACTTGGTCTGGAGAACCAAGGGTCCCGGGTTCAAGTCCCGGTCTGAGCGTATAATTTTTCTCTTCAAATTGAAGATATTATTTTGGATTATATTAAAACTCAGCATTTAAGATGGTCCAGCGAATGGAAGAGAATCGGCTACCAAAATGTGTTTTGAAATGGAAACCTGAGGAAAGACGAGGCAGAGGAAGACTTAAAACCTCATGGAATCAGGGAATATATTTATAGGTCTGCATGAAGGAGAAACGTCTACAACCAGGAGAATGGATGGGACGACAAAATTGGCTATTAGGAATCGGACGATGTCAAAGACATTAATCAACCGATGATCTATCTATCTAAGAATTATGAATGTATTGTTGGAAAATTATTTGTAATTTTATTATCCGGCGTTGCCTGTGAATCTACTTATCCCGATCTTCTTGCTATAAATGAGCTGAAAGACGAATATGGTTATTGTGAGTTATTCGTAAAAGATAGACATGTTGCCGGGGACTTTTTTGTATAATTTTTTAGATATTCAGTTCTGTATAGGCCTACATTAATTTGGTATATTTGTTATGGTTTAGGCACCATAAACCATTTAAGCGTCCAAAAAGCTGCTTTTTAGAGCACCGATGAACTTTTTTTAACTCCTGCCCTATAGTCATCATCATCATCATCATCTGCATTCATGGGTTAGGTCTGTTGACCCGTTCCGACTTCAGCCCATCTCTTTCTAGGTCTGCCCACATCTCGGGTGCCTTTAGGTTTGTATTTTGTTATTTGTTTTGGATATCTATCTTCATTCATTCTGTCTATGTGTTGCATCCATTTTTGTCTATATGTATCTATTTTATCAGTTATTGCAAATATTTCAAGTTCCTCTCTTATTTCTGTGTTCTTGATTCTGTCTTCCTTAGTGCACCCTTTAACAAATCTCAAAAATTTCATTTCTGCCGCCGTTATCCTACTTAGATCTTGTTTTTTTTATGTATCCAGGCTTCTGAACCATAGAGCCGTCTATAGTACGTACAGTAATAGGCCTAGGTCTATCTTATATAGGCCTACTTTAATTGTCCCAGAAAAAAAAATATAAATGACGATGAAAACCCCATTCAAATAGGTTAAAGTAGTTTTTGGGTCTATAAAGAACAGACAGACATATATATATATAGGCCTATATCCATCCATAATCCATAATAATTCTGCCCGAGGGCAGGTCTTTCACGGCAATCATAGCTTTCCACACCGATGAAGGATGGTGATAATAAGGATGATGATGATGATGACCGGATGATTTTCGGGGACCGTGGGGCCCTAAGCTTCCAAAAACCTCACTCAGGAGCCTGTCCCGACCGGGAATCGAACCCAGGTCCGCTGCGTGACAAGGTAGCACGCTAACTCGAGATCACAGCGGTGGACAATATAATAAACTATTGCATTCATTTTCTTGATAACCAATGTAGACCCATAGGCCTATTTAAATTTTGTCTCCATTACTTAATTAGTTATGTCCATTGCTGTGGTCTCGGAATAACATCGTACGCAGGGGGCCCGGGTTCGATCCCCGTTCGGTACAAGTTTCCTGAGTTTTTTTTTCAGGGGTTTTCCTCGTCTGTAAGATGTCAGGAAATTAAGTCCCAAACAGTCCCCGAACATCGTCTGGTCATCATAATCTCCATTATCATATTCAGCATGTTTAGTAGATAATAACTAGGACTTTATTAGTCTAAAAGTAAGATACATACAATGTTATTTACAAATATGGGTCGCACGGGCAGTAAGCCGTACGTGCTGTTGACAGTCCGTTACAATGAATTAATGTTTAGTAATAGAATAACTTAAAAAAACACAATAATATTACAATTAGATAACAGTACAATTGCATTATATATTAACTTGGTTATGTAGAATTATTAAGAATTAATGGTATTGCAATTTGTTAACATATTTACCTATTCATGAATGAGTGTTGTTCTTATTTTCCGCGCTTTGTCCAGAAATTTACCCAAGTTTATCCAATTTTCTGGGCTTACCATTAACTCGTAGCATGCCAATCTTTCACGATTTTAATTTAGAAATCTTTCCGATTCGCCATGTTTAGTATGAATGCGTGAGTGAATGATGTATCTAGTTTTAATGTTGTGTTGTCTCGAAGGAGGCCGTGACATTGAGCTGATCATTCATTCTGGGTCCTTGTGTGGTCAAAAACCATGTGTGTGATCCATAGTTTAAATCTCCCTTCTTGACAGGTCATGCCATTGTAAGGCTCGGGTGATGTGCGGCAAGTAAAGAATACCTATAAGTGAGAGGCTGAACCAAGTTAGTGAAATGGAATAGAATTTAATTCAGTATGCTCTAATACGGTAATGCATTTTCAAATCGGAGTATTAATGAAAGTGTAGCGAGTTCTAGCCTTCCTGCACCATTTTCAAATTGTTATTTAACAATGTCTTTTAACAGCTAAGATCATTAGTGTAACAATTCAAATCTATGCGTGAAAGAGTCGATACATTTTGCCCAGATGCCAGATGATTACGGTTCTTTTACATGCCTTAAATATACAATACAGGACCCACAGCTTAGTTCTACCGAAGGAATCTATATTTAAGGATTTTTTCTTCTTCGTCACAGTTTAGGCTTTTTGCTAGCCTGTTTCGGCTCCAAATTGCTGTTCTTTCCATCTTTTCTTTGGTCTTCCCAAACTTCTTCTTCCTCTTGGTGAATAGTTATATGCCGATTTTCATATTCTGTTCTTAGTCATCCTTGCTAAGTATTCTTTCCAGTTCGTTCTGTATTTCACTATTGTTGTGTTTAATTCCTGAACTTTTAATTGTCTTATTTCTGTGTTGTGCTTTTTGTCTGTTCTTTGATATCCTGCTATTGGTCTGAGTAATTTCATTTCAGCAGCTTGGATTCTGGCAGATTGTTGTGTTGTCACTGTCCATGTTTCGGATCCATAAGTAATATACGAACTGCCATTGTCTTGTATAATGTCATTATAAAGTCTTTCCTGGCTTTATTTTTCAAAGTTGTTTTTAGTATTCCTGTTATATAATTAAACTTATTTAGTTTGTTATTTATATATATATATATATATATATATATATATATATGTTTAATTAAGGATTTTTACGCCCTGAAAATCCACCGGGTCTGAAAACACGAACCTTGGAAACAAGAGATGGGCATGGTAAACACTATCCTACTAGGATGGACAGCTCACTCTGTTATTGCCATTTACTGTTGTTCTCTATTTTCCCATGTCCCATTATCCAATCCATTTTCTTGTACTGAGAGACCTATGTAGTTTTCATAAGTAATGCCACGAGTGATTTCCAAATTATCAATAAATTCACGACTCACGAAGTGAGGAGTGAATTTATTTAGAGAATTTGGAAATCAAGAGTGGCATTTGTTAGGACTATTTAACGAATAAAATTAAGCTCTTTACTCACAAATCATCATTTAAATATAGTTATTTTAAAATATTTATATATTTAATGTAAACGGCGTTGTTTGAAAACAAATGAGAAACGATTGGTACGCTTCATTTGCTTCTTTTGTTCGTCACTGCAACCAGATCATATTATTTATTGCCAAAGGAACGCAATATTGTAAGAATGCACTCTAGTGGAGAAAAAATGAAACATCAAACTGTACATTAATTCATTTCTGATGTCCTATGATGTAAATATGACAATTATATTTTTCTGGGAAAAAATACATTTAAGAAAATGCAAACAGTGGTTTCTTTTTTTGGTGGTATAATCAATTGCTACAAATGTTTTTATATTAACTCCCGCATGCGGTATGTGTTGACATTCATGCACTATATATACAATCTGGTAGCCGTATTTCTTAGTGAGTCAGTCATTGCAAAATAATGCTATGACCTATTCAGAATGTTAAAATTGAGGTGCTTTCTTTATTATGATAAACTTTAGTTGGTAAATTCTAGGCGAAACCCGACTGTGATTGGTTGTAAATCAAAAATCATTGTAACGTGATTGGTCATTGACTCCCATTTGGGGCATGAGCTAAATAGTCACACTAAACCGACATTGGTGTTGGAATTAAACGCTAATTAGCATATAATTAGATCAAAATGAAAAGTGTATTTTAAACAATGTATTGTATTAGAACATCAATTCAGGTGAATAGTTATAAGATAAAAACTTAAAATATGTACCTTTTGGCAGGTGCCGTCGTCCTCAACTGTGTTAAAATACATTTAAAATGTTATCTGGAGGCCTTTCGGAAGTTAACTTCCATCATCAGCAGGATGAGTATCTGCTACTAGTTGTTGTTTACGACGATGTAGACTCAAAATGTCTGTAGTAGCAACTAGTTGCATCGTCGTAAACAACAACAACAACTAGTAGCAGATACTCAACCTGCTGATGATGGAAGTTAACTTCCGAAAGGCCTCCAGATAACATTTTAAATGTATTTTAACACAGTTGAAGGCGACGGCACCTGCCAAAAAGTACATATTTTAAGGTTCTATTTTATAATATTAAACCTGTTTTTTTAACTGAATTCGTTCTAAATTATGATTATTATGATTCTGAAACATGTATTTAGACAAATAGCCAGGGAATTATAACTGCATAAAAGTTGCGAAATTCATCAAGAATATAAGAATTTTGTGTAAAACACATTTTTTGGCATTGCTATTGTAACCTTGGATATATAGGCAGTTTCTATAATCATGGAGAGATGGCTGACAGGATGAATGTATTTTTTTTTGGAATCCATATTGTGAAGTTTTCTGCGGGCACTAAGGCTCCGATATTGGATTTATATAACACTTTTTATCTTTTCTCTCCAGTGCGTTTAAATTCAGTAAATTGTGAAATTTTATATTGTACTTAGATTTTTTCTAACATAGTCTACAAACTGAGTTTTTTTAATTCAACGCATCCTCTCTTTAAACCATATAAACAATAAATTTCTTTGACGAATTTACCTTTATTTCTGTCAGCAAGTAAATGGGACAGATTCAAACAATTTTCTTCAGAACTCCTTTTATTACACTAAATGCTGAATCACAAGGAAGAAAAGAGTAACCTCGGACTGGATAATATTGTTGAGTCTCTTGAAGTCTGTTGATTTCAACCAAGGCATTGCAGCCTGCCTTATGGTATTATTGTGTGGTTCTTGTTTTCCACTATGGTTAGTGTAGATTTGTCCACATGCTCGTACATTTTCAATTACATTTCTGATATATAAAATATTTAGCTTTTCGAGGGTATGAGCCATTTCCTATCCTATAGTGTTCTTCCCTAGGGCAGGTCCTTCAATGCAATCATAACATTTTTATGCTATGCTTTGCAGCTTTACTAGAGAATTATAGGTGTGGTAGCTTCCCGTTGCTTTCCAATCGTGGGATAATGATGGTGATGGCCAGATGATGTACGGGGAACGTTTGGGCCTCAAAGCTTCCTGAAATTTGTCCTATAAGTGTGGAAAAAACCCGAAGAAACCTCACCCAGGAAACTTGTTCCGATCGGGAATCGAACTCAGGCACTCTGCGTGACAAGGCAGTACGCTACCTCGAGACTTGAGCCATTTTAAGAATGGCATTTCATTAGAGAATAAAACAATAGAAGAGGTGAACAATTTCAATTATCTGAGATACAACGTGTCATATAGAAAAAGCGAAGACATTGCAAATAAAATTAATTTAATTATATGTGTGGCACAATAAAGAGAAGTCTCAAGGGAACTAGAAAAGATACCTTTTAAAAGTTTATAAAGCAATGGCGGTTCCAGCACTTATATGGATCGGAACACTGGATGTTAATAAAAAACCAGGAACGAAGAATATAAACTTGAGATATGAGGTTCTCGAAGGGTGTAACTTACTATACAGTAAGATATCGGAAACGCAGTGGAAATATTGGACTAACTCTAACTCACTGGCACTATCGAACCCGCAGGTTCATGGCCGCGCGGACATAAGGTCTCCATACATCCCTATCCTGAGCTAATGTTTACCAATCATCCCCTGTATAATCTACTACCCTCAAACCATAGTTAATCTTATTCTCCCACCTCATTCTTGGTCTACCAATTGGGCGTTTTCCCTCTGGTTTTCCTACAAGAAGCTTCCATGCACATCTCTCATTCCCCATTCGTACCACATGTCCTGCCCATCGCAGTCTACGAGACTTAACTGTTCTTATTATATCTGGCTTCCTATAAAGACCATGTAGTTCACTGTTATGAAGTCTTCTCCATTCACCTGTTTGTTCATCTCTCTTTGGTCCAAAACTTTTCCTAAGAACTTTATTCTCAAATGCTCGTAATCTTCTTTCCTCCCTTAAATTAAGAGTCCATGTTTCGCATCCATATAATATAACCGGTAGAATAATAGTTTTATATATTTTCATTTTTACGTTTTTTGAAAGGAGTTGGGACGTCAAGAGTCTCTTTAATGCATAATAGCGCGCATTTCCAGAATTGAGCCTATGTTTAATTTCTTTGTGCATCTCATTCCTATTTGTGATTATTGTTCCCAGGTATTTGAATTCAACCACTTCCTCAAAATTTACCTCATTTGTCTTTAGATGTCCATTTCCATTGTACGAGTATAATGTATTTCTACGTGTGACCATATATTTAGTTTTATTTATATTTACTTCTAGTCCCAATTTCTTAGTATTACTCAATAGTGTGTGCGTGTTGGCCTTTAGTATCTCCTCTCTACGTGTGACCATAGGCTACATTTAGTTTTATTGATATTTACTTCCAGTCCTAATTTCTTAGTGTTACTCAATAGTGTGTGCGTGTTGGCCTTTAGTATATCCTCGCTATCGGCCAATAGTATTACATCATCAGCATATACGAACAGCCTATTAATACCATTGAGTTGTAGGCATTCTTGATCCTCTAAAGATTTGATGGCATGCTCTAGTACAAAATGAAATAGTAGAGGAGATAGTGCATTTTCTTGCTTCAACCCATTGTGGATTTCAAACTGATATGTACAACTGTAGTAGCTACACGCACCATACTCTTTGTGCCATTTAGACTATAGTCGTATAAGTCGAACTAACTTTTTTTATACGAATTTCCGAACTCAAGCAGGATAACCATATAACTTCTGCTCCCCTTAATATAGATATAGATATTGGAAACAGAATACATTTCAACGAGGTGGAAAAAAAATGACCTCGTACTACAAGGTAGGCCAACGTCCAGATTTACCGGATCTACAAAAAACAACAAAATACTAGGCAGTTTAGTATCCATTGCTATTGTGTTGTTTTATGTTTACTTACAGGGTTTATTTGGACAGGATTGCACAATACAGAGACGAATAAATTGATCACATCAATGGAATGGATATCAACAGAATCCCAAAACAAATAATTTGTGTAAAAATAGCTTATAAAACCAACAATAAATGACTTAATAACATATACATATGCACAGTGTTCTGCCCAAGCGCAGGTCTTTCATTTTTCCTTTTTGTATCTGCATACAAACCATTTATTTTAATATTGTCTATCATGTGATGACTTTTTCTGCCTCTAACTTTTTTTCCGTTGACCACTCCTTCTAGGACATCCGTCAGCAGGCAGTTTCTTCTTAGATAGTGGCCAATCTAAATTATTTTCATCTTCTTTATGAGTTCCAACATTGTTCTTCCTTCACCCACTCTGTTTAGAACATTTTTATTTTGTCTGTCCATTTTATACGTTCCATCATTCTCCGTATCCATATCCACATCTCAAAAGCTTCCAGTTGATTTTCCTCATTCCGCCGTAATGCCAAGTCTCTGCACCATACAATGCTACACTCGATACAAATCACTTCACTAGCCTCTTCCGTAATTCTTTTGCCAAAGGTCCGCAGAAAATGCTTCTCTTCTTGTTATATCCAACAAAATTGAAAATACCAATAAATATGAACATAAAGGAATTTATAAATCAAAAAGCAAAAGTTGCGATAAATTTTATATCGAAAGAATCACCTGAAAATGTAATATAAGATATAATGAGCATTTCAGAGACTTTAAATTAAAGGGAAAATCAAGCTTTGCAAAACACGTCATAAGTGCAGGTCATCAACATGATTAACAGCACACTCTCAATAGCACACAGAGAGTGCAATAAAACCAATAAATAAATAAATAAATAAAAATAAGCATCCTGAAGAAATAGAAATACCGAAAGAAGTAAGAAACAAAAACCTGCTAAACGAGAAAACGCCCAATCATCTCAAACCTCTTTACAATATGCTCATAGAAAATTACAGCTGCTGGGGATGAAACAAGAAGTTCTGAAAGTCCTCCACTATTTTAATTAATTTTAATTTGTAGAGGACGACTGATACTTTAGAACCAATTTTACTATTTTAACTTTTTTTGTAAAAAAAGTCAGTAATGGGGGATTCTGCAATAAATTATTAAAATATTAATATTGTAGTAATGTGGTCTGTAAAAGTTGGTCTTACATTGCGGCTTGAATCTGCTTTTTGTGATCTTAGCTAAAATATCTAGCGTTTTGCAACCCCTTGAAAGAAAAATGAGAGCGCTCTTGTTTAGAATGAACAACTTATAAATAAATAACTTACTAGTATAATTTTCGCTATGAATGGTATGGAAATTAGTCAGGTATCCGTTGGTTTATTATGAATCAGTGGAAGTGGTTTTTCATTCATTGTTTCGTTTAAATATATTACGTCATTATGCATCCTATACTTGAGTCACTTCCTTGCAGTGAATTTTTACACATTCTATTTCCTTATTCCTCCTCCAAGCGGTACAGGTCTAGAAGGCCCTTGCCTACCAGCCCGCTGCTGGCCTCATATCCACATGTGTTTATCACACAGGTAGACAATCAACTAACCAGTGTAGGGGTGACATGTGGTCACTGTAGCTACCCAAATGCCTCACGATGTTGGGCACCGGTCCCATACTGTCCGAAATTCCATGAGAAAATGTCTTACCCCATGTGGACTCGAACCAGAGCAAGTCCCATAGCTCTACGCCAAGGCTTCTTGCCTTAACCACTCGACTAAGGCGCGGGACGCTATTTCCTTATACATGCCATAAAAAATCACTTGAAAACCTCCTAACAAGATCAGGTAATTTCTCCAGACTAGTTCTCTTATTAAGGCTCGTTTCCATTACTACAAATTTGTCCCACAACGTGTGGAGCGTCATGTGCCGTCACATGTGCCCGAAGTGTGTTGAAATGGAAACAGTATGCATCATGTTGCGGCACAAGTGCCGGGGACAAAAATGTGCCAAGCGACTGCGGCGGTCAACATATGCCACAACTTGTGCCGCAGAAATTGCAAACAGACTGCAACATGTTCCAAATACATGCGCATGCGCAATACAGTCTATATTAGCTGTCTTCCAGACCCTGCGCTGCGAGTGTAAGTTCAAACGAGCTCTCTTGTTCGTGGTTGTGGTATTTTCAGTGTTATCAGAGCTGTTGTTTCTCAAACCACTTTGGGGACACTAGTCTCTCATCAACGAGTTGTAGGCTCGTTCCGAATGTCTTTTCGCTAGAAAACTTCTAATCCACCATCTCCGTCGTTTTCGCCTTTTTTTTTAGAAGTTCATTCACAGTATGCGCCTGCCATTACCACAAGAGCTGAAGCAAGCAGATGAATTGTCCATATCACTCAAATATTTGAACCTCAGGAAACATTGGATAGCACTGTATCTGATTCACTGTATCATCTGAAAGTGTAGTCTTGCACACCTCTATTATACTAATGTTGCAGATGCCGCTGGAAATTGGAAACAGTAGAAACAATGGCGCGCAACATGTCCCGGCACATGTTGCGCGTCATGTGCCTGGAACTTGTCAAAATGGAAACGAGCCTTGACAATTCCAGGCAGATGAAGCGCAACATGTCCCGGCACATATTGCGCGTCATGTGCCTGGAACTTGTCAAAATGGAAACGAGCCTTGACAATTCCAGGCAGATGAAGCGCAACATGTCCCGGCACATATTGCGCGTCATTGTTTCTACTGTTTCCAATTTCCTGCTGCATCTGCAACATTAGTATAGAAGAGTGCAAGAGTAGAATTTCAGTTTATACAGTGAATCAGGTACAATACTATCCAGTGTTTCTTGAGTTTCAAACATTTGAGTGATATGGGCAACTGATCTATTTCAGCTCTTGTGATAATGGTAGGCGCATACTATGAACTTCAAAAAAAGGCGAAAACGACCAAGATGGTGGATTAGAAATTTTCTAGCGAAAATACATTAGGAATTGCGTCCCCAAAGTGGTTACGAGAAACAGTAGCTCTGACACCACTGAAAATACCACACAACCACAAACAAGAGAGCACGTTTGAACTTATACTCGCATCGCAGGGTCTGGAAGACAACTAATATAGACTGTATTGCGCATGCGCATGTATTTGGAACATTTTGCAGTCTGTTTGCATTTTCTGCGGCACAAGTTGTGGCATATGTTGACCGCCGCAGTCGCTTGGCACATTTTTGTCCCCAGCACTTGTGCCGGAACATAATGCATACTGTTTCCATTTCAACAAATTTCGGGCACATGTGACGGCACACGATGCTCAACATGTTGCGGGACAAATTTGTAGTAATGGAAACGAGCCTTTAGACTCACCAAGATGCATTATATACAACCACCCAGACGAAGAAATGGATGACGAGCACCTGACGTTTCCTGGTTGTAAAGCCGTCAAACAGGAAACTTCCAAAACTTCAAAGTAAAGACTGCTAATGACTTCAGTGTTAGATGCAGCATATTAGACATCAACCAACCACTTCCTCATTTATAACTTTACTTTTATATCGGACTCAGTGGACTAATGGCTACCATACTCGCCTGGGTCTCGAGGTTCTGGCCGAGGTGATGGATTTTATGAGCTTAAAAAAAATATATGGATTCCTTCAGTAGGGAAGTAAATCCGTGAATCTCTTATCTTACAAGGGAATTGTCTACAAGGGAACTGCCATCCATTGCATGCTGAAAACTTACTTACTTACTGGCACAATCGAACCCGTAGGTTCATGGCCGCGCGGACATAAGCTCTCCATACATCCCTATCCTGAGCTAATGCTTTCCAATTATTCCCTGTATAATCTACTTCCCTCAAATCATAGTTAATGTTATTCTCCCACCTCATTCTTGGTCTACCAACTGGCCGTTTTCCCTCTGGCTTTCCTACAAGAAGCTTCCATGCAAGTCTTTCATTTCCCATACGTGCAACATGTCCTGCCCATCGCAGTCTACGAGACTTAACTGTTCAACTGAAATTTCTCCCAGATAAGCATTGTGATGTACTAAGGCCGTGTCCAAAAGAATATGTGCTGTTTTAACTACAAGGCACAGAAATCAAAGCCAATGTCAATCCACTGTACGGAGCATATGGACTCCCTACTTGAGTATGAGCAGAGTGAAGTGAGGCGAAAAGCGGCTCGGACGGTAGGTAGTGAGAATTATCCAATCTGCCAATTCAGGTGTTGTATTACTCCCATGTAGTTTGGATTTTAGTGCCTTGCAGTTAAAAACGGCAGATTTTTAACACGACCTTTGTACATCACAACGGTTCTCTGCAAGAAATTTAAGGCACGTAATGATTGACAGTTACCTTGTTAGACAGGTATATAAACCTCAAATGAGCAAAATTTGTGTATCCTTTCACGTCAAAATTTAAATTGCGATACTAGTTACCTAAGTTGTTAAAATCCGTCGTTAAATAATACTATATTTTTTGCGCGATAGTGCGTTTTACCGTACTTACAGCAATGTGGACCATGATTAAAAGTTCAACTTCCTACATTTCGGGGTTGCCAACCTAAACAACTAGACTGTAATATTACATATTACAAATCTTGTGCGAGAAGTAAAACCACTGTACTTTATGTATACTGCACACAATGTGTATACAAATATAGTGTTAATACACATTATACGAAACAAATCACTGCATTTTAAATGAAATGAACTTTATTTAAAACAGTATAAAACAAAAATACGTACTTGCCGTCATTTTATGACTGATTGGTGTCACGCTTGCTGTGCCCACACTTATGAAGGTCTTGAAGAAGATTTCCGGGCTGTTGGCCGTGAACTTCAAGCCTCTAGATCTCGACCAACAGCCCGGAAATCTTCTTCAAGATCTTCATAATAACTCCGGCAGTGAAAGCCTATGTCAATATATTGCCCACACTGTTAACATTAGTCAGTTGTTTATAATGAACGCAAATATTTCCAACAAAGATTTTATTATTTTACTATTATTTATTATTTTGAAAACGCCATCGCGCAAAAAAATAATGTACAACGCACGTTTGTGAAGTGTTTTACAGAATCTCGGAAATTAAAAACCTCGCTATCGCTCGGTTTTTAAACATTTTCCTCAATTCTGTAAAAACCATTTCCCAACCTCGCATCGTAATATACTATTACATTGATCTTTTCGTAAGTAATGCCACGAGTGATTTCCAAATTATCGATAAATTCACAACTCATGAAGTGAGGAGTGAATTTATCTAGAGAATTTGGAAATCAAGAGTGGCATTTGTTAGGACTATTTAACGAATAAAATTAAGCTGTTTACTCACAAATCATTGTTTAACTATAGTTATTTTAAAATATTTATGTATTTAATGTAAACGGCGATGTTTGAAAACAAATCAGAAATGTGAGGTTATGTTCATTCACTGCAACTAGATCATATTATTTATTGCCAAATAAAATCGCAATATTGTAAGAATGTACCCAAGTGGAGAAATAATGAAACACATCAAACTATATATCATAATCAACATTACGGGTTATTCATTTATTTTTTAGCAAACAACTCAGTAAAATCAAGGAATCTGTTCGTTATTTGCTATATTCGATGTATTTGTTGGAGAAAAATAATGTTCTGTCCTGTTCAGAACATTAAAAAAGAGGAGCTTTCTTTATCACAAAAGCAGGAGCTGATAAAGAGAAATCGATAAAGAGTGAGGTGAAACACGACTGTCATTGGTTGTAAAACAAAATTCATTGAAACGTGATTGGTCATTGACTAGCATTTGTGGCATGAGTTAAATAGTCTCCATAAAGTAAACCTTCTAATAAACAGTAATTTAATCGCACTTGGCGATGTGAAAAGACTGAGGAACTGTCCTCTAAAATTCTCTATCTTGACCTTCCCATTGTCTGTGTTTTCAAGGATGCATAATTTCAATGCGATTTATTATATCCTTCTTCAATGTAATTACATTTACTTTAACCTCTGTTTACCTTACTTTAACCTCTCCCTAGTAGGCACTTTTACGTGCAGTACAACACCTGGTCTTACAGGAAAACGACCTGCGGGAAGAGACTATGAAACTCTGTATAACACGTTTGCTTTTTGACCACAGAAAGACATGGAGGACCCCTAGATGAGTGACCATCTTAATGCTAGGACCACCCCGAGACAATACAAGACAATACACCATTCACTCACACATTCATACTAAACAAGGAAAACATAATATGGATGGTTGCGGTGGTCAGAAAGCATTTGGATCTTAAGATGCTCTGATATTTATCTTGCAGATGAAAAAATCCTCATCCAGGAAACTATTCCCGGCTGGGAATCAAATCCAGGCTCTTTGCGTACGAGACAACGACACTATGCCGAGACCACAACGGTAGACAATTTGTTTAACTTTACTCTTAAACTTCCTCTTTCTATAAAATAAAATAAGTTAAAGTATACCTTCTTAGATAAAATCCGTCGTCCTCAACTTATAAAATATGTAATCTTTATGCCTGTAGGCCTTTCAGAACATTCGTTCCATCTTCAGCATGGTCCCTCTTCGCTACAACATCCAGTATGATGGTTGATGCTGCTGGTCGTAATGTGGTGTTGTCACGACATTAGGACCAGTAGCATCAACCATCATACTGGATGTTATAGCGAAGAGAGAGCTGCTGAAGATGGAACGGATGTTCTGAAAGGCCTACAGGCATAAAGAAATATTTTATAAGTTGAGGACGACGGATTTTACCTAAGAAGGTATACTTTAACTTATTTTATCTTATGACTCTCCACCTCAACGGTTTTAACAATTAATTTTATTAATACTTCCTCTAACTAATATTGCCAAGTACTAGACCTAGACTGTTTGGTTATTTTTATGTAAGCGATGATTCATCATATTTGCATATTACTTTGTTTACTTAGATATGATGCAAGTCCATCGCCGTGATGTGGACAGTAACGTTCTTTCTTTCACTCTAACTCACGGAGTTCGATTTATTATTATTATTATTATTATTATTATTATTATTATTATTATTATTATTATTATTATTGGACAGCTAATGACAAATGAGGGAAATTTTGAGGAAGTGGCTGAATTCAAATACATAGGAACAATATTCACAAATAGGAATGAGATGCACAAGGAAATTAAACATGGGCTCAATTCTGGAAATACGTGCTATTATGCATTGCAGAGACTTTTGATGTCCCAACTCCTTTCAAAAAACGTTAAACTGAAAATATATAAAACTATTATTCTACCAGTTATATTATATGGGTGCGAAACATGGACTCTTACTTTAAGGGAGGAAAGGAGATTACAAGTATTTGAGAATAAAGTAGGGTACTTATGAAAATTTTTGGACCGAAGAGAGATGAACAGACTGGTGAATGGAGAAGACTACATAACAATGAACAACATGGTCTTTATAGGAAGCCAGATATAATAAGAACGGTTAAGTCTCGTAGACTGCGATGGACAGGACATGTTGCGCGTATGGGGAGTGAAAGACATGCATGGAAGTTTCTTGTACTTAAGCCAGAGGGAAAAAGGCCCAGTTGGTAGACCAAGAATGAGGTGGGAGAATGACATTAACTATGATTTGAGGGAAGTAGATTATAAGGGAATGATTGGAGAGCATTAGCTCAGGATAGGGATGTATGGAGAGCTTATGTCCGCGCGGCCATGATCCTACGGTTTCGATAGTGCCAGTGAGTAAGTAAGTAAGTAAGTATTATTATTATTATTATTATTATTATTATTATTATTATTATTATTAACGACATAGTAGAATATTTTTAATCTCAGCCTTAAATCTGGTTATTAATTAATAATAAGAAAGGTTCGCCCTAACGGGCATAGATAGTACTTTAGTCTTTGCTGTAGTCTTTAATACACTAATGATCTTCTTGGTGATAAAATCGTAAAATATACATCAAGATACCCAATTCACCAATTAATAATTGAATCGCTAATTACAGAAGCCACCTAAGTGCACTTTTCAAACTGTTGGGAAAATAAAAAAAAAAACAGTGTGGCAGTATAAGTTGAAGTCTGATCTCCTTCTATTTTTTTTTTAAATCAAACTTTAATGTGCTAGGAAAGTGTAGTAAATATGATTTTTTTTAATTTTAAGTGCTATAAACAATCTTTTTAAAACATTGCACTCAGGTTGTTTCTGAAATAAACAACTTTTCTTGTTAATTTCTGTAGTAATTATTAAAAAAAACCAGCTAATTGATTAATCTATGGAAGTTTTAAGATGAAATGTTAAGTAAATAACACCTTTCTATTCATCAAAATGTAATAGACATCAGTTAATGAACCACAAAATACAAATTAGAACAATAAAAGGCTTTCCGGCTTTATTAAGCCTCTTACATATCCTCGGCACGTTCTCTCTCGGTTGTTGGCCACTGAATGATGCTGTCATAAAAGTCTTCATAACCAACGGTGTAATCCATTAACTTTTTCTTGTCATCAACTTTCTTTTTGTTCATTAGAACCTAAAACCAAAAATTGCATTTTGCAGAACCCAGTAAAAGTTTATAAAGTTATTATAGGCTACAACATGTTGGTTTTACTACCTCAATAATTTTATATCCCTTCATTAATATTATTGTAATCAACTTACCTTTCCCAAAGGATAAGCCTTCTCGGAAAGTAGTTCTGGTGGGCTGTCAGGTTTCAGTAGTGCGAAAGTAGATGAAAATCCTCCAATAAACGCCTTTGCCACAACTTGTCCTGGAGTATTTTTAGAGTACAGAAACTGTTTGTAAATAGAAACCTTGAATGGCTCCTTACTTTCTCTTGGTACTTCCCTGCCTGATGTTTCATTAGAGTTTGTTATTTTCTTGTACGATGTAGGCCACCAATGTTTAAAACTTAAAAGCATCGTCCGATGTAAGATGGTAAACGGTAAAATGTCCAGACACACTTGCCTTTAAGATGAGCTCAGCATACTCATCTGGAGTACAAATTCTGTCCACCTTCCTCAAGAGCCGTTTAATACTCCCAAAATCCCTGTCACAAGGCGAAAAAGAGTACCCACAGACAGGAAGGTCATGCGTAATCATCTCAAACCGACCTCTGTCACAGAGATTCAATAAGAAACGCACAACTGTGTGATTCTTATGTTGGCCCGTTGGCCTATGACAAAACAATATGAGGTGCTTGACATTAGATGGAATTTCAGTGTCAAAATAATATAGCAGCATAGAACAGACTTCATCTGGACCTTTGTTCGCTTCTCCCTCATGGTACACATACAGTTCCGAATGATTAGTATTTAAGTCATGTATTGAAAATACATTTAACCATATAAAACATCTCATATAAAACACTTCCTGTACAGGTATATGAGGCAAAGGTAGGATTTGAATAAAGTCAAATGCCAAAGCCACAGTGTCATCGTCTTTGTTCTAAGTCACTTCTTTCATTGCTGAATAATATTTTTTTGGATCTTCTCTTATGCACAACTATTTCAGCTGCTACATTCTGCTTAGCGTTTCGACTCAAAGCTTTGTGTTTCAATTTTACAGATAATCTCTCACAAGTTGAGCAAACGTCGACTTGTGGCCGACCAAAAGAATATGAGAACTTCTCTTTGAAGTATTTGTGGTAAAAACTATATTTAACTTTGTCTTTTAGATCAGGGTTATCTAGAATGAACATATTGTGCATTTTTCAACAAGTCGTGCATCAAGGTATTGTTTGGGTGTTCCCCCATAATGGATTACTTTCACATCAAACTTCTCAATATGTTTATGAATGCGTAGACAAACTTCATGTGGAATACAGTTCCCACTTCTTGACTCCCTCCTCATGTCCACTGGGCTTTTATGAAGAACAGAACATTCCTTTATTCTCTTAATTATGTTGTCTGAAATGCCAAAAACTTGCAAGAAAACATTTCTACATACTTGAGTTAGAACACCATTCAGTTTTAAGTTGTATTTATAAGAGTGTGCTTTTTTGTTGTTAGGCAATTATCAATAGGAATGTCAGGGTTTTCTTGAACTTCATCTTCAGCTTGTTCTTTTACGTTAGGTTTTTTACGCCTCCGTTTTACTGGCATAACCTCAACCAAAGTTTGTAAGTAGGTGTCTTGAGTGTTTTTACTCTCCAAAGAATAAAAATTATTCCAGAAATCCTGTATAGTTTTGTCAGTAAGTTTTAAATGACATTTAAAGTTACACGTACAGTTTACATTGTTCGGCAGGGCTTTCTGGGAGGCATGCACCTCAGTCCTTGTACTCTAGCTTTCCGGACAACGCTCCGCTTTATGTCTCACTCCACGTTAGGTTCATCCTCTGAACTGTCAGATATGGTTTAAGAACTAAACATTACTTAATAATCACTAATAAACTATTATTTCCACTACAAACACACACTAGACCACTCCGTGTTTACTGTCACAACAGCAACAAACCCAGTAAAAACAAAACAAGAATCACAAAACAGGTTATTCTAACAGGGCCACCAACCGTCATGAGTGGAGGAATTAATTTACCGCAGAAAGTACCTAAGCGACGGCGCTTGGATTCTTTCTGAAATAAACACATTATTTACACAGCTGCCTAACAGCATTGCTTATATGGAACATAGGTTGTTTCTGCAAAAGACAATGTATTTATCTCCGAATAGTAACATCCGTCAAAAACTCAATTTGATAATAGTGTCACATAGGTGGTTTCTGAAACAAACGATTCAATTAAAAGAGTCAACATGTTTCAAAAGCGAAGCTGTCATTTTCAAGGCTAAATATTGACTGCAATATTTGGTCTTGAAAATGACAGCTTCGCTGTTGAAACGTGTTGACTCTTAACTATTAATTGGTGAATTGGGTACATTGACTGTATATTTTGCTGTAGTCGTTCAGCAATTTCGTGTTTCTTGGGCATTTCGGTATATGGTATCGGTCCCACTGTCCGCTACACAATTCACACGCGCACTTTTCACTAGGTTCGTGATTTTTCTTGTTCCTGCACACCTTATGATGAAAGCTGTGAATCGTATATCTTGTCACAACTTGTCTTAGCTCTTGGTTGGCTTTCGTCCAGTTCCTGTCTAGTATAGCTTCTGAGGTGTAGAAATCAGCATCTATTATTCTCTGTTTCTCTCGCCTGCTGTTCTTTTTTGTTGTTAGGCAATGGTAGTAGTATTCTCAGTCGGAGATCTTCGATGTAGCATGTTTCCTTCGTGAGTTCATAGATGAATCCTGAGGGTGAAATTTTCCCCACTCTCAGTGCTGTTTTTAGGAAGTGGACTTTCACGTTTTCTATCTTCCTAAGGTCAGTGACAGTTTTTCCCATATCAGATCTACTTCATAAGTGACGATCGGCGAAATCGTGGTTTCTAATAGAATCATGGCTGTCGGCAACGAGAGTCTTGCTAGGTTCTTAAATCTAATTATGTATCTCTTGTCTTATCCAGTGCTGTTCTTCAAGTTTCTCAGCAGTGTCTTTAACATTCTGCTAATCAACAGATCCTGGAAGTCCCGTCACTGTATATCTGTATAATAAGAGATTCATAATTTCTGCTCCCTGACTCACAGGCGATCAGTCATGGGCTTTAAGTCCTATGGAGATGTAAATCTCCAAGGAACGGAGGGTACAGACGAACGAAAAAAAAAAGTAATATAATTGTAAACGTTTCTCGTTTCTAGATATTCTAGAGACTTCGTATCCGTAATATTGAATCAATTTTACTGAACACAAAATATTGTAGTTTATCAGTTTTGTTTATTATTAGATTCCGAAGATAGCTTACAAATAGCAGCATATCAATTATTCAAAATTGCCAGCAAATATAATATGAAAATTTCCACATCAAAATCCAAAACAATGGCAATGTGTGGAAAAAACATACAACGGGTGAAAATTGAGATTGATAGAAAAATTATAGAACAAGTGTCAGATTTCTCTTACTTAGGAAGTGTATTTGCAGAGTATAAGAGTGACATTGATTCAAAATTACAAAAATATAATAAAATGAATGGGGTAATACGAAGACATTTTGGTAAACAGATGAGGACAGAGACAAAACTAAGATTACATAACGTCACATCAAAAGCTGCTCTAAAATACGGAAGTGAAATTTGGATTTTAAATAAAAGAAACTCTCATAAACTTCAAGTAAGCCAAATGCGCTTCTTACGATCATTGTTAGGAGTTAATAGACTGGATCACCAAAGGAACACTACTATCAGAGGAAAACTTGGAGTAGCAAGTTTAAATGAAGATATCCAAAGATACCAACAAGAATGGAGAAATCATCTGAGAAGAATGGCAAGAAATAGACTTCCAAAATTGGCATTCCAATATACCCCAACTGGACATAGGGACCAAGGAAGACCAAAACATCGGTGGAAAGATCAAGACCATCTTCGCTAGGTTTACCGTACAGGCCACATGGCCTAAAACGAATTTATTCATGATGATGATCATCAGTTTTGTTAAATATGGTGAAAATATAAGAGCGCTTTTTTTTTCAGCCTCCGATGGTCCATAAAAGACAAGCGTGAAAAATAATTTGTTAAAAAAATATGTACATGGTTATTTTTCGACATATTTACCGTGAAGATTGGTGTATTTGTCATATCTGTGTACGGGATTTCCAATCACCTCTGTATAGAATGTTATCGTCTGTGAATTGAGATGGGCCTTAAAATTAACATTTTTGCAGAATTGATGTTGTTTATACTAGCTACAAGAGATGCGCAATATCGTGATCACAATTTCATACATCCTCGCTAACTGTTAACTATCTTTTTGCACAATAGTGCGTTCTGTCGTACTTAAGCAATGGCGACCACGATTGAAAGTTCAATTCCCTAAATTTCGGGGTTGCCAACCTATAAAACTAAATAACTCTATTGTACGGAAATTGCGGAAAGTAAAATCACTGCCCTTTATGTCTACGTACAATGTATATACAAAAATATATCCAAAAAGTAGTGTTAATATACATTATACGAAACAAATCACTGCATTTTAAACAAACTGAACTTTGTTTGAAACAATATAAAACAATAAATTAGTAACTTGCCGCCATTTTATAACTGATTGGTTTCACGGTCTGCTGTAGTCTCAACTTAATTATTTTCGGCATTTACCATATAAACATTGACCATACTGTTAACGTTAGTCAGTTGTTTATAATGAACACAAATATTTCCAACAAAGATATTATTATTTTACTATTATATATTATTTTGTAAACACTATCGCGCAAAAATTAATGTATAACGTACGTTTGTGAAATGTTTTACAGAATCTCGGAAATTAAAAACCAAGCTGTCGTTCGGTTTTTAATCATATCTTCACTTCTGTAAAAAACACTTCCCAACCTCGTTTTGTAATATATTATTTACTTAGATTACATTATAATTTATTATCTTTTTTTAGCATTTATATACCGTTTAAAATAATTTATCAAATTATGTAAAATTATTTTAGTTTTCAATGGTGTTAAACTTTTTTGCCATTTTTAAAAGTTATGCTGAGAACATAATGCAATCACATTTTCCAATCTGAGGTACAGAAAATTGTATTCGTTATGTAAAAAATGCGATAAAGTTAGAGTTCGTAAGTACAAAAATATATCAAACTTTAAATAGGCCTTCACAATCTATAATGTATGCACAAGAAAAAAGTTGCAAGTAATCGAAGGAGTAACTAGTGTCAAACTTTCAATTAATTTTAATGTAAAAAAAACAGAAAAATATCTAACGAACTCTTGAGTCAATTTTGCAAGAAAGTTAAAGGAAAACCATGTGCATTTCCAATATCAGGAACCATTCATAGAATGGAGACGATCTGATAACCTATTGTCCTAGTTTGATTATCAATTTTTTATCTTTTATTATTATTTTAGTACTACATATTTATATCTGGCGCAATATACTAGAACTACATATGTCTTCGAATGATCTTGATTTCAGTGAGCGAGTCGGCCCACGCAGCAGTGGCGTTTGGACTCGTGGTCGGGAGGTCCCGGTTCAAATTTATTTCATTGACAACCAACTTCACTGATATTTTTCTGATTTTCCTCAGCATACTTGTTAACAATTAAGAGTAAAATTAATTACCAAAAAATTGCAAAGTAGAATACAAAGCGCAGAAATGGACTTCCTTAGAAGAGCAAAAGGCTGCACAAGATTGGATCGGATAAGGAATGAAGATAAAAGAACAGAGTTAAATATAATATATCCATTGGATGAGAAAATCAGAGAATATAGATAGAAATGGTTTACACATGTGGAAAGAATGAATGTAACAAGATTACCAAGAGCAGCATTCAACTACAAGCCAAGAGGTTCAAGGAATGTAGGAAGGCCAGTGAAAAGATGGACAGAACAACTGTGAGGCGGAACAGGCAATTTTCCTAGCCCGTGAAGTGAAGAAAAAGATTAAATTTTACAATAATCTGATTAAACCTGCACTAGCGTATGGATCTGAGACATGAATCCTAAGCAAAAATGATGAAAAAGTCTTACTGTTTTCGAAAAGACAATTTTGAGATTCATATTAATTCAATAAACATTGATGGAGAATGGCGTATTAAATATAACAAGGAGCTGCATTCTTCTTCTTCTTCTTCTTCTTCTTCTTCTTTTTATGCATAATTTGTAGGATTTTTATCCTGTTTATTTCCAAAATCACTCCTCTGAGGAAGACGTATTGGATGTGCATTCACTGTCTATATATCTCTTAGCTGGTATTCCTCTTGTTCTCCCGTCCATTGGTCTATCTTCTTTAACTCTTTTTGCAAGTCTATTGTCTTCCATTTTTTCTATATGACCTTTCAAATATTTTCGTCTATATAATAAATTTGGTTATGTCTTGAATATGACATTTGTCCCTAATTTCTGTGTTGTGTATCTTATCAAATAATGTTTTCCCCTGAATAGTTCTTAAGATCTTCATTTCACATGTAAAAAGAAAAAGGAGTTGTATGATATATATATATGTGTGTGTGTGTGTACTCGTTTGTATGTGGACATTGTCGCATAAGTTATATCAAAATATAGAGACTGGAATGGGAGGGCATTTGATAAGATATAGTGATCACATGCCTTTATATAAAATATTACTGCAACTCTGGAAGGGAAATGACCAAAGAAAGACCTAAACTTTGGTGAGAACATAAATACTAATGGATGTAATGATTCTGGGTAAAAGAAAATGGCAAAGAGTGGTTCTTGATAGAGCAACTTGGCGGGAATTTCAGAAGAAGTCTGTGATCCAAAGAAGGTTTTATGTCAACTATGATGATGATGATGATGATGAAGATGATGATGATTTTACTCAGTCGACAAAGTAAAATTCAAGATTGGAAATTCATTATAAGGACTCGTTCACCACATTGGTATTTCATAATATCGTGTAAAAAATAAAATTAATTAACTACAAGTACGCATGACCTACACAATAGATAAGCTACCTCATGGATAGAATCAAACGATCATAGATGCAATGAGAACTTGGTATTAAAGCGTCCACAAATAAGCATGGGGGCACGCCGTAGTGTAGTGGTTAAGGCACTGAGCTACAAGCCGGAGGGTCGAGGGTTCAAGTCCCGTTGGGGTCAGGATTTTTAAACTGACCCAAACCCTCTGGCGGCACTATGGCCCTGGGGTCGACTCAGCCTCTAACAGAAATGAGTACCAGACGCTTGTTCTGGGGGTAAAGGCGGCCGTCACGCAGGGCTGACAACCCGGGTGACATAAAGTGTCGATTGTCTAGAAAAAGTGGGAGCCTTAACCTCCAACTATCCCAAGGGCCTCCGGGTCTGTTGTGGGATCACTTTACTTTTACTTTACTTTACAAATAAGCATGAAGTGGCGTGGTCGGCAGAATCTCTTCCTTTACTCCGGCGGCCTGAATTCGATTTCAGGCTAGGTAAGGGATTTTAAGTCTCTGTTTTTTTTTGTTACTTGTCGTATACTATCTTTGTCGGTGACCTTGCTTTCCTACTAACCATAGATATAGGAAGTACTATAATTGTGTATCTTTTTAATGCCTGGTTCCAGTGTTCCTGCCACTGTGTACAGGCATCGTGCCCAGAACACTGACTTGTAAAGTCACAAGGGGGAGAATTATATAGGCCTACATAAAAAATGTGACTTTCTCGAGCACTTCCCGGTCTTCAAAGTTTCTTTTCTGTTGGTTATCGAAATATGTCACCTTTATGTAATAAATACATAATGCAAGTTGGATATGTAACAAGTATTTTCTGAGCATTATTCATAGCAAACCGATGTATGTAGGCTAATTATTTTCTGCATTTTGTACGTCGCTTTAAAATTATACGTTTTATTATTTTTTTTTATTTTCCTTACTTTAATTTATTTCAGATGAGTAATCAGCTCAATGGCAGGGTCATCTCCTAAACAACGCGCACAATTAAGACCAGGCACACCATTCACTCAAATATTCATACTCAAGAAGACGAATATGATATGGATATTATGATGGCCAGATGGTGTTCAGGGACTACTTGTCTTACAGATGAAAGATTCCAAAGAAAAACCTCGTCCAGAAATCAATACTAATAAAGTTCATTGTTAAAACCGTTGAGGTGGAGAGTCATAAAATAAAATAAGTTAAAATATACCTTCTTAGGTAAAATCCGTCGTCCTCAACTTATAAAATATGTAATATTTATGCCTGTAGGCCTTTCAGAACATCCGTTCCATCTTACAAGAGTACACAAAGAGGGAAATCCAACTAAAATCAACCTATTGGAAGACCTGGAAATTATCAAGGAAATAGACAACAAGCTTTTAATAAATGAAAGCACTCCCAGACTAAACAACCCACTATACGATATCGTCAGGAAGAAGCTTTAGTCACGACAAAGCAACATTAGGACCAGCAGCATCAACCATCATACTGGATGCTGTAGCGAAGAGTGACCTGCTGAAGATGGAACGGATGTTCTGAAAGGCCTACAGACATAAAGAATACATATTTTATAAGTTGAGGACGACGGATTTTACCTAAGAAGGTATATTTTAACTTATTTTATTTTATGACTAGTCCAGAAAACTTGTCCCGTGCGGGAATCGAATCCGGGATCTCTGCGACTGAGCAAAGACGTTATCACTAGACCAAAATGGTGAACGGATATATTTATTACATTACAAACATTTTTAATTTGATCCATCCATCCATAGTAATTCTGCCCGAGGGCAGGTCTTTCACTGCAATCATAGCATTTTCATGCTATGCTTTGCAGCTTTACTAGGGAAGTATAGGTGTGGAAGCTTCTTGTTGCTTTCCACATCGGTGAAGGATGATGATGATGATAGCCGGATGATTTTCTGGGACCGTTGGGCCCTAAGCTTCCTGATATTTATCTTACAGGTAAGGAAAAACCCCGAGAAAAACCTCGTCCAGGAGTCTGTCCCGACCGGGAATCGAATCCGAGCCCGCTGCGTGACAAGGCAGATCGCTACCTCGAGACCACAGCGGTGGACTTAATTTGATTATTTAACTCATGCCTCAAATGGGAGTCACCCCACCAATCACATTTCAATCATTTTTATTTACAACCAATCACAGTCGTGTTTCGCCTAAAATTTACCAACTAAAGTTTATCATAATAAAGAAAGCACCTCCTTTTTAACATTCTGAATAGGTCATAGCATTATTTTGCAGTGACTGACTCTCTAAGGAAAACGGCTACCAGATTGTATATATATTGCATGAATTGTAACACATAGCGCATGCAGGAGTTAATATAAAAACATTTGTAGCAATTGATTATACCACCAAAAAAAGAAACCACTGTTTGCACTTTCTTAAATGTATTTTTTCCCAGAAAAATATAATTGTCATATTTACATCATAAGACATCAGAAATGAATTAATATAGAGTTTGATGTGTTTCATTTTTTCTCCACTAGAGTGTATTCTTACAATATTGCGTTCCTTTGGCAATAAATAATATGATCTGGTTGCAATGATAAACAAATGAAGCAAATGAAGCGACCAATCGTTTCTCATTTGTTTTCAAATATCGCCGTTTACATTAAATATATAAATATTTTAAAATTACTATATTTAAATAATGATTTGTGAGTAAACAGCTTAATTTTATTCGTTAATTAGTCCTAACAAATGCCACTCTTGATTATGATAATCTTATTAAATGCTAGTTACTACGCGGTGTGGACTGCTACACACAAACAAATGAAATGCGTTTTTATGTTTAGTTTAATAAGTAAATAGAAAAATATTTATAAATTGATACTGTAGTTATTTTTGGATACCCCGTGCTGATTATTCGGCGTTTCCCGGGAATTCTACTTATCTCGATCTGCTTCGTATCAATGATCTTAAAGACAAAAATTATTATTGTGAGTTATCCGTAAAAGAATGCCCTGCATGCGCTGCTACGCTTGCCCCGGAATCTACTCAACCCGATCTTCTTGGCATCAAATGAGCTAAAAGACAAAAATGTTTATTGTGAGTTATCCATTAAAGATAGACATGCTGTCGCGAACTTTTTGTAGATTTTTAAAAATATTCAATTCTGTGTACATTCATTTGGCGTATTTGTTATGGTTTAGGCAGCGTAAGACATTTCAGTGTCCAAAAAAGTGACCGTTTTAGTGCGCCGATGGCCCTTCCCCTATTTTTAGCTACTTTTTAGTAGGGTCTATATAGGGTAATATATTATATACATTATTGTCCCGGGGGCACGTCGTAGCGTAGTGGATAAGGCACTGCGCTACAAGTCGGAAGGTCGAGGGGTCGAGTCCCGGTGGGGTCAGGAACTTTAAACTGACCCAAACATTCTGGCGGCACTATGGCCCTGGGGTCGACTCAGCCTCTAACGGAAATGAGAACCAGACGCTTGTTCTGGGGGTAAAATACTGCCGTCACGCAGGGCTGACATCAAGTGCCGGTTATTCAGAAAAGTGGGAGCCTTAACTTCCTACTACCCCAAGAGCCTCCTGATGCCTGTAGTGGGATACCTTTACCTTTTTTTACCTTTTACATTATTGTCCCAGAAAAATTCTCTAAATTGATGAGAAAAAAAAACATTCAAATCGGTCAAGTAGTTTCTGAGTCCTTAAAGGACAGACAGAATCTCACTCATTTTTATATTAGATAAAGTTATCTTCAGTATAGAATTTCATAACAATAGAAGGAATATACGATGCAGTTATTAGAGTTAATAAAACATTTAGATAGATAGATAGATGGAAAGCTCTGCGGCGATCACTTAAGTGATGGCGGTGAGCGATCCATTTTGACCCTCCTTAATAGGTAGAATCCCGGGTTCCTGTAAAATACATTAGCCCCGGTTTAAATTTTGAATTCAAATTTGAATTAATTAGCAGAGTGAAGTCGGAAGCGGACCTTTTGGGGTTCTATTCCAGCATTTGCTCTTTGGATTGAGGGAAACCGTTTAAAACCTCAATCGGAATAGTCGATCACGCGAGATCTTGACAAGTTTGGCTTTCGGATGACTCTATATTGGGAGGGCATCCAGGCTTCTCTTTATTTAAATAGGCCTATAATGTGCGTACATTTCAAATTGTTACAATTATTCATACAATTATGGTAACGTGCATTTAAAAAAGAATTTACTCTTCAGTTGTAGAATTTGGAGAAATAAAAAAAAAAGCGAATAGCACAAAATCTTTGAAGAATAAAAAGGAAAATCTTGTCAATAACAATAATATGAAGGTTCTTATTAGTCAGATACCCATGTGACTTTCAGAAGTCAACTCGTTTTGAAAATTCGTTAAAAAAAGTTTTGCTCAAGTCCAAATAATTAAGCTTATATAATAGGCCATGGCAAATTAAACATTTTTTCTCTAATTTACCCTGATGTGAATATACAGCGATTATTCAGTGGAGGTACAATATGCCTCTTTGCCCTCCTGTACCCGACCTCTGACAAACGAGATAGCATCATTTGTTTAACCAACTCTCAGAAAAAATATGACACGTTACATGTAATTTGTCGAGATTACGCCACGCTCAATATCCACTAAAAACACAATAATTTGTAGCCTAAGTAGCCTATACTAGCAGATACCCGGCGTGCGCTGCTACGCGTAAATAAATTAAATATTGAGGATAATTAATTATATGGTATACACTGCGATGAATCAAACATGGAGGTTGCTAAATAAATTTTTAATCTCAAATTTCAGGTAAACCTCCACTTCCAACGGTCGAATTTCGCTGATTTTTTAAAAATACATACCTGGGTTTATTTTAATATAATAATATAAAGGAGCACTCAGAAGAGCATTAGTTGGGTTTATTTTAATAGGATATCGTCATCATCCTGCCAGGTATTAGTCCCAGAAGAACTGTTATGGCCTGAGAAAGCGGTTTTCGTGCCATCTTTTCATAGGTCGACCAAGTGACCGTTTCCCATTTGGACAGTAGTTCATTATTGCCTTGGGGACCCTGGATCTAGCCATTCTTGAGACATGTTCCTTCCAGTTTAGCTGATATCTGGAGATGACACCTTAAGTTCTTGAAGGATTTCTACATTTTTCTTTCGATCCCATTTGGTGTAGCCAGCTGTTCGGCACATAAATCTCATCTCACAAGCTGTTTAATAGGATATTCCTAGTTTTATTGTGAAAAATAAAAAAAAATACGATCTCTAGAGTGATTTTAAATTTTCGTTTCAGATGAACTCCTACACCTAATGATTTTATAACATAATAGAAAACGGCTAAACACTTGTCGCATCTAAATAATAAGAGAAATAAAAAAAAGCTTAAAACCTATAAAAAAATAATTTAAAGACAATGGTAAAAAACTCTTCCACGCCAAGTATATCAATTTATCATAACGATACCGAGGGTTGAACTGTTTAGAAGTTTATAAAGGAGAAGCAGACAGACAGATAGACACAATGCCTATATAGGCATATATATATATATATATATATATATATATATATTAGAAAATTACAAATATATCAAACCATAATTCAGAGCATTTTAACATATGATGCTGAAGTCTGGCAAATTCCTACCAGGGAAATGAAAAGAATTTTAAGTACAGAAATGGATGTTTTAAGAAGATCAGCTGGAAAATCTAGAATGGATAGAATACGAAATAAAGAAATAAGGGAAATTATGGGTGTACAAGAGGAGCCGGACATCATAGACATCATAGAAAAAAAAAAGATTGCAGTGGTATGGTCATGTCAAACGAATGCCAGAGCAAAGATTGCCAAAAA
Source organism: Diploptera punctata (assembly GCA_030220185.1). Lineage (NCBI taxonomy): Eukaryota > Metazoa > Arthropoda > Insecta > Blattodea > Blaberidae > Diploptera > Diploptera punctata. The sequence continues at coordinate 603,744 of JASPKZ010008885.1, forward strand.
TTGTTATGGAATGGATCCCAATGGAAAGGAGGAAGAGAGGAAGACCGAAGAAAACTTGGATAGAAGGGGTACAAGCAGCTATGAATATCAGAGGAATGGAGGAAGATCAATGGATGGATAGAGAGGAATGGCGTTTGGTTTCCGGAAGACGGCGGCAGCTGCCATGATACCGGATGATGATGATGGTGATGATATATATATATATATATATATATATATATATATGTTATATAATTTCTTTATATTTTTTCTGTCGTTTATAATGAAGTTGTACCGGCAAGAAAATCAAATTCTTTTCCTGTCTTGTAGACTCCAGAAAGTCTACTTTCTTGCTGTGATTTGTAATTTGTGATAACAGCGTTCCTTGATGTATTTTATATTAACTTGTAGAGGAAGTGTTTTCATTCATGTTAGCAGTTGTCTGTGTTTGAAGAACATTTTTGAGTAGATATTCTTCGACATTAAAGATGAACGGATACAATGTCAAAAATGTGATCTGTGGTTCCATGAAATGTGTCAAGGTTGACTCTTTATAAGTGGGATTTCGAATGCTCTGGATGTAACATGGAGAGTGATTAAAAAGTTTGTCACGATTTTACTGTAATATTATAACAAAATTACCCGAGTTCTTGAAACCTCCAGAAAAAATAGATACTGTATATAATTTGTCATATTGGTAATCTAATATATAAAAATCAATGTTTGTTTGTTTGTTCGTATTCTATGCGCGGTCATACCGTTGATCCGATTTTGATGTTTTTTTTTTTGCAAAATGTTCAAGGAGATTCCCGGGATGAACATAGGCTATAAGATAGTTGTAATATTCAAGCCCTTCACTCCTAAAAAACACCCTTTGTAGTGTAATACAGTGAATTAAAGTACCTATTTTCACGCTTAAATGGCTTACGCTGCCTAAACCATAACAAATAAGTTACACCAAATTAATGTAGACAGAATTGAATATCTCAAAAAAAAAATCTCTACAAAAAAGTCCGCGACAGCATTTGTTTATCTTTTACGGATAACTCACAATAACCATTTTTGTTTTTGATTGATGCCAAGAAGATCGGGATAAGTAGATTCCCGGGCAAGCGTGTTCTGCCATACCGTTCATCCGATTGAGATGGGGCTTTTTGAAAAATGCTCAGGAGATTACCTTTGTAGTGAAAAACGTGAAATAAAGTCCCTATTTTGACGTTTAAATGGCGTCCTCAACTTATAAAATATGTATTCTTTATGCCTGTAAGCCTTTTAGAACATCCGTTCCATCTTCAGCAGGTCTTTGTTCGTTACAATATCTAGTATGATATTGTAGCGAACAAAGACCTGCTGAAGATGGATCGGATGTTCTGAAAGGCTTACAGGCATAAAGAATACAAGTTTTATAAGTTGAGGACGACGGATCTTACCTAAGAAGGTATATTTTAACTTATTTTATTTCATGAAGGTCATGTTATCCGCATATCTTAGACAATGTAATATATTGAGGTAGGATGTCTAGCCCTAGGCTCCAGTTGACTTTACTCTCTGGAAAGATTCTTCTTCTCACTTTATAGGATGCTACGTGCGTTCCAGAGCCAGCCTGAATACAAATGAGTGAAGAAGAAATTCCACACTTCTGTTATCGTAGTCAAGGCCGCTTTGCCGCCTGAGCTAATTTGACACTTACTTACTTACTTACTCACTGGCACTATCGAACCCGTAGGTTCATGGCCGCGCGGACATAAGCTCTCCATACATCCCTATCCTGAGCCAATACTTTCCAATCATTCCCTGTATATTCTACTTCCCTCAAATCATAGTTAATGTTGTTCTCCCACCTCATTCTTGGTCTACCAACTGGGCGTTTTCCTTCTGGCTTTCCTACAAGAAGTTTCCATGCACGTCTTTCATTCCCCATACGTGCAACATGTCCTGCCCATCGCAGTCTATGAGACTTAATTGTTCTTATTATATCTGGCTTCCTATAAAGACCATGTAGTTCATTGTTATGTAGTCTTCCATTCACCTGTCTGTTCATCTCTCTTTGGTCCAAAAATTTTCCTAAGAACTTTATTCTCAAATACTCGTATTCTCCTTTCCTCCCTTAAATTAAGAATCCATGTTTCGCACCCATATAATATAACTGGTAGAATAATAGTTTTATATATTTTCAGCTTAACGTTTTTTGAAAGGAGGTTGGGACATCAAGAGTCTCTGCAATGTATAATAGCACGCATTTCCAGAATTGAACCTATGTTTAATTTCTTTGTGCATCTCATTCCTATTTGTGATTATTGTTCCTAGGTATTTGAATTCGAGCTAATTTGACACACTTACATTAATTATTAATTATACAGAGTAAAAATATCACTAATTCAATAAGATCCACCCAGTTTGTTCAAACAGTAACATTCGAGTTTTGTATTCTAAATGTCTCGGGTTCAGATTTCAGACACGCCCAACTGGATTGAAATTTCTTTTTCATGGATTTGCACAGACATCAAGCAAATGTCGGGTTTAATTTCCATGACCTCAAATAATGTTTCGTTAATACCATTTCACAATTAATACAAAAATTAATTCGGGTAGGTATATAATACTTTTAGAAATACTTTACAACACGTGACGCGAAAAAAAATGTCGTTCCAATCATACACCATGCGCATGCGCCAACAAACGCGAAACGGTTTACACTATGGAATCGCGGGATGTAGCCAACATATACACGATATTTAACGAACCTAAAAGCTAACCTTACGCAATTTAAGTATTCTAACCTGTGAAAGAACAACCTAGAAGCTAACATAACGCAATTTAAGGATTCTAACCTGTGAAAGAATGAAACGCCCAAAAATAAATAGTAAGTTCTGAGATTCTGAAGTATATGTGTACAGTAATTAGTACATACTCTATGTTGGCTGCACTGGCACACGACTTTGTTTTTGCATAGAATATTCATTTAAATCAATATGGCTGCCACGTCTTCATGTTACGTACGTAGTTAAATGTCATAGAAAAATATATTGAAATAATCGTTAGAAAAAATATAAAAATCATTGTAAATGGTTGGAAGTAATTTGAAAAATGAAACCCTAAAAATAAATTTTGACATGAGTTAATGAAATAATTAAAAAAGTCGCGTCACAAGTTGTAATGTTTTACCGAACAAGCAATTATGAGTGTTATATATATGTTTTAAGTTCTATGTTCTAATAAACTTTTATTAAATTATACAAATTAAATGTAACTGACGTAACAACTAACACATATTCATGGTTTAAGAGTTTTAATTAAAATAAATAACAATTCTTTGTTACGAATGAGTTTGTTCATATTCTACAATATTTTGGGATGTAGACACTTGCATTTTTTAATAGTCAATATACCACTTTGGGAAGCAGGGATGAAACTTAAATTTCATGTGTTGATCAAATTTTACGTGGAATTCACCTAATGACTTTCTATTGATTATGAAAAAGATGATTAACAATGAAATCGGTGATGAAAAACTCAACACATCTCATTTTTGACTGAGGAAAATCAAGAAAAAATCTGATTAGGTTTTAATTTAGAATCTCACAAAACAGTTGTTATTTCTTAATGTTTGATTTTTATTCTTATTTACTGTGTAATGATTCACTCTATGCATTTTAAAGTATAGGCTCTATAGTCGGTTCCAGATGTCTACGGAGCAGATGTAAACAGTGGTTGTAACGGCGAAAAATCGCGCTTCACAAGCGGATAAACCTTACGAGTACATCGACACGCAATTATGGTTTCATAACATATTTGTTTAACAACAATGAAATGCAATACTGACAATAATAATGAAATTAATAATGATAATAATAATATAATAATTATAATATAATAGTAATACTACTACTACTACTACTACTACTACTACTACTACTACTACTACTACTACTAATAATAATAATAATAATAATAAATAATACTAATACTAATAATGAATACCAATAATAATATATGAATAATATAAGAATAATAAATAATACTAACATTAATAATAAATACCAATAATAATAATCTCTAATCGCCGTGTGAGGGTTCTCCTTCAATAACGTTTTATAAATGTCTATATTTCCCCTGAACGAAACCCTTTCCTCTGTTTATGTTTCTTCACAGGAGACATTCCGCAAGGACCTGGCATAGAATTATCGGACATATTTTCAGAAAGGGATACTACACATATTAAAAAAAACACTTGCACACGCCAGCTAAATATATCACATTCACTACTGTAGGCTCAAGACTTATTTAATTTTACTGAACATAGCGCTTCATCAATACTTGAGCACATAAGTGATACTGAGGGAAAAAAAACAAGAACTTGTGTTGTGATAACTAAGTAACCCACTGGCACAATCGAAACCTTAGGTTCATGGTCGTGCGGACATAAGCTCTCAATACATCCCTATCCTGAGCTAATATTTTCCAATCATTCCCTGTATAATCTACTTCCCTCAAATAATAGTTAATGTTATTCTCCCACCTCATTCTTGGTCTACCAACTGGACGTTTTCCCTCTAGTTTTCCTATAAGAAGTTTCCATGCACCTCTTTCATTCCCATTCGTGCCTCAAATCGAAAGCATTTATTATCTACATTATTAAGACTGGAATTTATTGTACTTTCACTCTATCTTATTATGTATTTTTATCTAATTTCTTTTAATTATGAATTATATTTTAGAATAGTTTTTTTAACTGCCCATCGCAGTCTACGATACTTAACTGTTCTTATTATATCTGGCTTCCTATAAAGACTGTTATGTAGTGTTCTCCATTCACCTGGCTGTTCATCTCTCTTTGGTCCAAAAATTGTCCTAAGAACTTTATTCTCAAATACTCGTAATCTCCTTAAAGCAAGAGTCCATGTTTCACACCCATATAACTGGTAGAATAATAGTTTTATCTATTTTCATTTTTACGTTTTTGAAAAGAGTTGGGACAAGAGTCCCTGACTTTTATTGTTATATTGTGAATAATCCTGATGTGGGATTTCCCACCAGACACGTGCAACGCAACCAATGACGCGCCATCATTTTAAATGAAGGGTAGGGCTGGCTTACTTCTTTGCTCCGAAGACATCTGGAATTTGGTATAGTAGTTATTTATTCATTTATTCAGACTGGGAGGTCAGATTGCCCTGAGCACCACAAACTGAAAGATTTATTGCTCCTTCCCAGTATTATGGAAATGAAAGGAATTGGAGTCTACTGTACGGTGTTATGTAAGTTGTTGGTTGGTTGGTTACGGCTAATCCAAGGTGAACAAACAATTCTCAGAACAATTTGTTACGACAACCAAATTAGGAACGCAAATGTAAAATTACTGGGCAGACGAGCTTAGGAGAGAACTCCAAAAGATTGGGATGGGTTGGGTTTGGGAAAAAGGGACTGAAAATGGCAAGAATGTGTGAAGAAAATTAAGAAGGAGGTACTTAGATACAAACCAACAAAATATTCTGGCCGAATGTGCGGGAAAACGCTCACTCTTTTTACAAAGAGACCTAAACGAGTTTGGGGAAAATAATCTTATATACTCAATCTAAGATTTAAAGAGAGATCTGGGCTAGCTTGGTTCAGGTTAGGGGCATGGAAATTTTTAAAAATTAGCGATGATCACGATATGCGAATATGTCCAATGTGCGGGAACTTTGAAGACGAGATACATATATTAGGAAAATGTAACGATTTGGAATACTGGAGGCGTCAGTTGTTACCGGAAAAATTTCTAAATTCAACTCGTGAAAGATTGGCATGCTACGAGTTATTGGTAAGCCCAGAAAATTGGATAAACTTGGGTAAATTTCTGGACAAAACGCGAAAAATAGAACAACACTCATTCATGAATAAATAGATATGTTAACAAATTGCAATACCATTAATTCATAATAATTCTACATAACCAAGTTAATGTATAATGTAATTACATTGTTATCTAATTGTAATATTATTGTTTTCTTTTTTGTTTTAAGTATATTATTACCAAATATGACATTATTGTAACGGACTGTCAACAGCACGTACGGCTTACTGCCCATGCGACCCATATTTGTAAATAGCATTGTATGTATCTTACTTTTAGTCTAATAAAGTCCTTATGTATCTAAGTTATTGATCGTCTTTCGGGCCCGTCACACCAGGTTTTACTCCCATGAGCCATACTGCCTTTTTTTTTTTTTTTTTGCCTTTGGCCGCGAGGGGGAAGGACTATTCAACCTTCACTGTTAACCTCTTCTGGCCTTTATATTACTCAGGCTCGGAATCATGAGTTAGTACCATGGTCGATTACCAGTAGATTCCAGCAACCACATTTTTCAACACCTGTGAATTGCTAATCAAATTATTTTTCCTAACATGAAGTGAGGTGAAGTGTGATATTAAATTAATTAATGAGAACTGAAATGACATGAATGAGAGGGAAGGGGGAATGATAATTGTTGGTGTGATGTTATTCCGGAAACGGGAGATCCTGATAAAAGCCCGAAAAATCCCGCTATGGCCCAGCACCAATACCTCTCTGCAACATCTAGGATTCGAACCTGGGATCCCAGTTGGGACAGCCGCGAGCGCTAGCCACGCGTCTACCGAGACGGCTGAAGCACAGTATGAATGAGGCGAATAGAAGAAAGGTGGCGTAAGTACAAGTTTTGCAGTGTTGAGAAAAACAGATTTAAAGTTTAAATTCTTCTTCTTCTTCTACGTCATCGAATTAAGCCGTAGACCTACTTCCATATCAAGAGATCGTATCCCTCCATTAAAGTTGAGGTTGTTGAATTTGTATAAGAAAATCATAACTAACTAAATGGCACTATCGAACCCATGGCCGCACTGACATAAGCTCTCCATACATCCCTATCCTGAGCTAATGTTTTCCAATCATTCCCTTTATAATCTACTTCCTCAAATCATAGTTAATGTTATTCTCCCACCTCACTCTTGGTCTACCAACTGGGCGTTTTCCCTCTAGTTTTCCTACAAGAAGCTTCCATGAACGTTTTCATTCCACATTCGTGCCACATGTCCTGCCCATCGCAATCTACGAGACTTAACTGCTCTTATTATATTCGGCTTCCTATAAAGACCATGTAATTCACTGTTATGTAGTTTTCTCCATTCACCTGTCTGTTCATCTCTCTTTGGTCCAAAAATTTCCTAAGAACTTTATTCTCAAATACTCGAAATCTCCTTTCTTCCCTTAAAGTAAGAGTCCATGTTTCGCATCCATATAATATAACTGGTAGAATAATAGTTTTATATATTTTCAGTTTAACGTTTTTTGAAAGGAGTTGGGACATCAAAAGTCTCTGTAATGCATAATAGCACGCATTTCCAGAATTGAGCCTATGTTTAATTTCTTTGTGCATTTCATTCCTATTTGTGATTATTGTTTCTAGGTATTTGAATTCAGCTACTTCCTCAAAATTTCCCTCATTTGTCACTAAATAAAATTATGCTGGGATCTCATCTGAACCTGATGCTTTATACATCTTCAATTTTTCTATCGCCATTTCAATCTCTAATGAACTTGGTTCTGCGACTAGCATTTCTGCTGTCTGTAAATTATCCTCTCATAAGTAATTGAAAATTGTAACGATCATACTGTATATACAGGGTGGACCGCTCGAATGGACCTAATTTCAATTGCTTGTTACTGGCAAACGGTTGAAGATAGAAACTTAAAACAACGTTCATATTACAGAAAAACTCACCAAGTTTTGATATCCAGATCACCACATCTCTATATGAGCCCCAGCAGTCACTGTGACGATATCAAAGCGATGAACAATTTCTTGCCAAGTACGTTGGAGTATGTCTTCTGGAATGTTCTCAATAGCCTCTATGATGCGCTCACGAAGATCACGAAGGTCTTTGACTGGGGTGGTGTAAACTTTATCTTTGACATAGCCCCAGAGAAAGAAATCCAGTGGTGTTAAATCGGGAGATCTCGGGGGCCACGCGATTGGTCCTCCCCTACCAATCCAACGGCCAGGGAAAATGTTGTCCAAAGTCGTACGAACTTCATTGGACCAGTGGGGAGGAGCACCATCTTGCTGGAAAACGATGTTAGGCTGCAGTTGTTCAATTTGTGGAAAGAAGAACTGCTCCAGCATGTCAAGATATGTGGTACCACGAACAGTTTTCTCGGCGAAGAAAAACGGTCCAATGACCTTATTATGTGACAAACTGCACCAAACATTCATCTTCGGACTATCACGAACATGCTCTTGAATAGCGTGAGGATTCTCCGATCCCCAGATCCGCACATTATGCCGGTTTACCTTGCCTGACAAATGGAAAGTGGCTTCGTCCGAGGAGAAAATCTTGGTCATGAAGTCAGGATCAGCGCCGAGACGGTCCAGCATCGTATTGGCGAATTCCACTCGTTTCGGCATGTCATTCGGCTCCAGACGTTGCACTAACTGCACTTTATATGCGTGCAGTTTGAGGCGTTTGTGGACAATCCGTTGTAATGTCGATTTTGGTATTTGAAGTTCCCGCGAAGCTCCTTAATGACTTCCGGGGGCTTCGCTCAAATGCGGCTTGAACATTTGCTACCATTTCATCGGATGCTCTGCGACCACCACCATGCTTCTTCAACACAGATCCTGTAGCTAATAATGTATCACGCCACTTCTTTATGCTTCTAGCAGTTGGAGCATCACGGTTAAACACACGCCGGAACTCCCTTTGAACTCTAATGATTGATTTAAACTCCGCATACCACAAAACAGCTTGCGCTTTCATCTGCGGAGTCGCCATTTTCACAAACAATTAAATCTAAGAACGAGAAACGTATCTTTGTGCCATCTACCGACAGGATTCGAAACTTGGTGAGTTTTTCTGTACTATGAACGTTGTTTTAAGTTTCTATCTTCAACCGTTTGCCAGTAACAAGCAATTGAAATTAGGTCCATTCGAGCGGTCCACCCTGTACTCCTAACACATACACCTGTATCCCTTTGCCAATAAATAGAATTATGCTTCAAGAATGTAATTATGCATCAAACTCTTTTTTTTTTTGCAGAAAAAATAAAAAACAATGTTATCAGATACCGAAGACAGCTTACAAATAGCAGCGTATCAATTATTCAAAATTACCAGGGAATATAATATGAAAATTTCCACTTCAAAGTACAATGCAATGGCAATGTGTGGAAAAAAACATAGAACGGGTGAAAATTGAGATTGGTGGAAAAATTATACAAGTGTCTGATTTCTCATAGACTCACGAAGTGTATTTGCAGAACATACGAGTGACATTGATTCAAAATTACAAAATACAATAAAATGAATGGGGTAATAAGAAGATATTTTGGTAAACAGATGAGGGCAGATACAAAACTAAGATTACATAACATCACATCAAAAGCTGCTCTAAAATACGGAAGTGAAATTTGGATTTTAAATAAAATAAATCCCCATAAACTTAGAGTAAGCCAAATGCGCTTCTTATGTTCACTTTTAGGAATTAATAGACTGGATCACCAAAGGAACACTATTATCAGAGAAAAACTTGGAGTACCATGTTTAGATGGATATAGAAAGATAACAACGAGACTGGAAAAAAATCATCTGAGAAGAATGGAAAGAAACATACTTCCAAAATGACGCTCCAATATACTCCAAGGAAGACCAAAACATCGGTGTAAAGATCAAGACCATCTTCGTTAGGTTTACCGTCACATGCCACATGATCTAAAACAGATTTGTTCATGATGATGATAATGATTAAAAATCGCGTACACTCCTTTTCTTCTAACCGCCTCAAATGAGCTTGTCGGACTTCGGTGATGTGATATACTTCCGGCTGTTTATTTAAAGCAGTTTTATGAATAAGATCCACCCGATGAATAAGTGTACTTACAGTTACACAAATAATAACTCTATGAATTATGAAATTTGTAGATCGATGCAGCATTACTAAAGCTCTCAACTGGTCCCAATCTTCGGTCAACTGAATCTTCGATATCTAGTTCCTCAAGATCCATCATCCCTTTTCCTAAAGTTCTCCCAAGGATTTCTCAATAAAAAAAAAGTGTATAAAACACTGGCTCTTCCAACTCTTTTGTATGGTAGCGAAGTATAGACACGGAAACAGAAGGATATACAGAGACTTAGATCTGTTGAAATGAGATACGTTCGGAGGACTGCAGGATACAACAACTAGATCACAAAAAAAAGTGAAGACATCTTAGAAGAATTACACATGGAATCCTTAGAAAACAAAATTTCTGATTATAAGTCAAGATGGATGCAACATGTTCATCGAATGGAAGATCACAGGATATCCAAACAAATGTTATGCTATCAACCTGCAGAAAGAAGAAGACCAGGACGTCCACTCAAAAGATTTTGAATGGCGTTTCTCTTGAGGCCGAAACAGGTCAACAAATGGCCTAAATGTACTATGATGATGATAATGATGATTTCTCAATAAATAATTTGAATACATTTCTTATCTGACACATTTGAGCTACATGATTTGCCCATCTCAATTTCCTACATTTAATAACTTTGACAACGATATAAATTATATAGCACGTCATTATGAAGTTTCCTCCATTCTATATTATGATTCCTTACGGGACTGAATATTCGTCTTAAAATCATATTTCCTAACACTTTCAATTCTTTTTCTTGCCTAAACGAAGGCTAAGAGGCTATATTTCACACCCATAAAACAAGACTGTTTTATAATTATAATATTTAGATTTATGGATCGGAAGTTTGGACAATGACACAACTATATGCCAACAGAATAACTTCAGTTGAAATGGATTTTTGGAGAAGAGCTGCCAGAAAATCTCGACTGGAAAAAAATATAAAATAGATGAATACAAAAAGAAATATAATGGATGAGATTGAACACAGAAGGCTAAAATGGTATGGACACGTGAGAACAATGCAGGATGGAAGACTACCAAAGACCGTCTATGCATGGAAAATTGAAAGAAGGAACAGAAAAGGAAGACCAAGAATAACCTGGAAGAACAACATTGAAAATTCAATGAGGAAATTTGGTGTAACAGATGACACAGAGGACAGAGAACGATGGAGAACTTTAATTAAGGGAAATTTGTGAATGAGGAAAATTCTCAAATGAATGAATGAATGAATTCTTAAACAAAATCCCATGATACAACTTTATCAAAATCCGAGAACACTTTTGAATAATACGAAAAAAAAGTAACATTTAGGCTTCCTTTTCTTCATTTATTTATTTATTCAAACTGGCAGGGCAAACTACCCGAGTACCGCGATCTGAATAATTTATTCCACTATTCCAGTATTAAGCAGACGAGCGGAATTGAACTCTACAGTGTTATATACGTTTTAAGTCGTCTTCCGGGTTCGACAAACCAAGTTCTACTCTCATTGGTTTGGGCCTGTGGCCACGATGGAGCTCTACAACCCTCCCATTGGCCTCTTCTGGCCTGTTTTCATTGCTCAGGCTTGGAGCCATGAGGTAGCATCCTAGTGGATTCTACTATTCCCACAACCACACATTTTCAACATCTGTGGATTGCCAATGAAACTATTTTTTTACCTAACAAGAAACGAGATGAAGGGTGATATTAAATGAATGAATGAGAACTGGAATGAACCCCGAGAAAAACCGGAAGAATCCCTATGTGGACCACCACCAATACTCCTTCAGAACCGTCAGGTCGGGACAGCCGCGCCTGCTAAGCACGCATCCACCGAGTTAAGGCTATAAGCCCACAAAAATTTGATTTGAATATGTTTCATCATATATTTCCACATTTATCCTATAAATACATTTATTAATATAGTATTATATAAACATAGGCTCAATTCTGGTAATGCGTGCTATTATGCATTGCAGAGACTCTTGATGTCCCAACTCCTTTCAAAAAACATTAAACTGAAAATATATAAAACTATTATTCTACCAGTTATAATATATGGGTGCGAAACATGGACTCTTACTTCAAGGGAGGAAAGGAGATTACGAGTATTTGAGAATAAAGTACTTAGGAAAATTTTGGACCAAAGAGAGATGAACAGACAGGTGAATGGAGAAGACTATAAACAATGAACTACATGGTCTTTATAGGAAGCCAGGCATAATAACAGTTAAGTCTCGTAGACTGCGATGGGCAGGACATGTTGCACGTGTGGGGAATGAAAGACTTGCATGGAAGCTTCTTGTAGGAAAGCCAGAGGGAAAACGCCCAGTTGGTAGACCAAGAATGAGGTGGGAAAATAACATTAACTATGATTTGAGGGAGGTAGATTATACAGGGAATGATTGGAAAACATTAGCTCAGGATAGGGATGTATGGAGAGCTTATATCCGCGCGGCCATTAACCTACGGGCTCGATAGTGCCAATAAGTAAGTAAGTAAGTAAGTAAGTAAGTAAGTAAGTAAGTAAGCAAGTAAGTAAGCAAGTAAGTAAGCAAGTAAGTAAGTAAGTAAGTAATATAGTATTATATCAATTATAGTTTTCAGATTATTTATCCTTCAATCTTAAGTGAATATCAAACTCTTTGGCTTATGAAGGGCGGAGGTTTGTGCAGCATTCACTAACATTATCCACTGATCCGTATATGAATTTAGTTTAGTGCCTTCAATTTCTACTTTCATGAAATTCATCTAAAAGTATACTCCGATCCATGTCTAGGTCTTCCTAATAATATTTTCCCCAAGAATTTCCTGATCGAGATTTTAAAACAGTCTCTATTATCACTAGAGCCTGGATTTGTATGCGAAATGCATGTTTTGTTTTACGCATTAAAAAGTATGCGGAGATTATTTACATGTTAAGTGGTCCCTTCACAGACAATTTGAGGGGTATTTGATATTGCATAGAAATGCATATTCGGGGGGAAAATGTTTATTTTAGATTTTTAATGCATAAATGCATATTTTACTCCTAAATGTGGTATTAAATTATAATTTTCCCTTCAGCTAATTACTAGTAATTAATTAATTATTAATTAATGTCTTTTTAATTAAGAGAGTCTCTAAAATCAATTGGACTTATTTGTCTACTGTAACAGCCAGGAATAAGCTAAGATTATCCACAAAGCAAATAATTTCTTCTTCTTCTTCTTCTTCTTCTTCTTCGTCAGGCTCTACGACTTCCAGTGGAATGTCTTGGCCTTCTCAACCAGTTTACGCCACTTCTTCCTATCTTGTGCAGTAGATTTCAAATCAAAAATCCCCATCTCTTTCAAATCCTCAATTACGTCATCTTCCCATCGATCCTTGGGTCTTCCCCTTGGTCTTGTTCCCTGTGGCTTCCAATTCAAAATATCATTCGGCAATCTTCCCTTTGGCATTCTTAGTGTATGTCCAAACCATTGTAATCTCTTGGATTTGATGAAACTAACTATATTTTCTTTAGTATTCTTGAGGTATAATTCGTCATTCCTTCTCAACCTCCAATTTCCATTTTCCTTTACTGGACCTAGCACTCTTCTAAATATTTTCCTCTCAAACGTTAATAGTCTTAATTTATCTGCTTCTTTTAGTACCCAGGTTTCAGCTCCATAACATATGATTGGTCTTAGCAAATAATTTATTTGATTTTATTACAATCTGTTTTTGCATATTTAGGGTGCATATTTTCTACATTTCTCATGCAAAATTGCATGCATATTTAGTACTTTATTTTGCATATAAATCCGGGCTCTAATTACCATGCATTCCAACTGCGTGATCTGCAATTCTAACATTACAGAAATATTCAAAAGTTACATTGTAAGACAAGTGATAAAGTTACGCATAAAATGGCGTGTCGGCCGCAGTGGACTGGTGATTATCTATGTTCCTTGCCTCCGGTCCCGAGGTTCAAACCCGGCCGGGATCATTGGATTTGTTTTTAGGATGGAAAAATCCAAGGAGGAAATCGTTCGGGAAGAACTTTAAGACATGGGCCCCGATCTGAAGATTTTAGACTCGTAAAATATCCTTAAGCCTGAATAAATAGGCCTCTAAACAAAATTTACCGGCCTATCATCCTACGATAATACCTCAGTTGCCTGCTAGATGTCTCATGACAGCAAACCATTCACGATATCTGTGTGCACATGAGCATAACTAAATTGACTTGGTTTAGTTACTCCTAACAAAGGAGAAGCTAAAGCTCGGCATTTGGCTGTTACACCATTGTAGATGTAGATAGATAACGTGTTGCACCATCAATAAACAAACAATCAAAATAGTAAATAAAGAAACTGATATAAATATACGTATGCGGTTACATAATTTACAAAATATGTTTATTATTAGGTCTATACAATTTACAAATCTATAATTATCTATATAGGATAGGAATTTCTTGCATTAGGATATGTTAGAAGAAGAGAAACGTCTCAGCAAATGCAAAACCAAGAGAGAGAAAGAGAGAAATAAAAAGAGAAAGAAAGAGAGAGAAAGAAAGAGAGAGAGAAAGAAAGAAAGAGAGAGAAAAAGAAAGAGAGAGAAAAAGAAAGAGAGAGAAAAAGAAAGAGAGAGAAAAAGAAAGAGAGAGAAAAAGAAAGAGAGAGAAAAAGAAAGAGAGAGAAAAAGAGAGAGAGAGAGAGAAAAAGAGAGAGAGAGAGAAAGAGAGATAGAGAAGGAGAAAAAGAGAGATAGAGAAAAAGAGTAGAGAAAGAGAGAGAGAGAGAGAAAGAGAGAGAAAGAAAGAAAGAGAAAGAAAGAAAGAGAAAGAAAGAAAGAGAGAGAGAGAGAGAGAGAGAGAGAAAGAAAGAAAGAGAGAGACATACAGACAGGCAGGCAGATACTTTTTAACAGGGCTAGGATTTCTATGTAAATACAATTGGATATCTGAAAGTCTGGCTGACGGTAAGACATTCCACCTTCACAACATCTTTAAAGTGAAGTATTCAAGAAAAACATATTTCCCATAAACCGTCCCTTCGATTTTCTTTCTCTATTTCATTATCGCTACACTCCAACCTGCAAATGTCAGTTCTTAGTTTAGTGCTGCAGCATTGAATAGTATAACAGGTAAATGGAAATGTTTGCTACAGTTCTAACATTCTCTTCCCTTGTGGCGTTGCATAAGATTTCAGTTAATTTGCGCTCCGTTTGTACATATAGTCTTTATATTAAAGTTAAAATGTCGTTACATGTTTATTCATTAAGGTATTGGAGTGGTTTAAGAGACATTTATTTTTCCATACTCATTCATATTTCAGGGTATAGGCCTAGTACATAATTTTTACATATTTCAGAAAAATCACATATAATTTCATAGCTTAACGTTTTATTTTAAATATGTTCCATATTATGAATTCAAAGTTATTCTTGCGAGATAATCGTTTAAAACATATTTTACTAACAGTTAAAAACTAACTAATTAACTAACTCACTGACTATCTAACCCTTAGATTCATGGCCGCGCGGACATAAGCTCTCCATACATACCTATCTTTAGCTATTGTTTTCCAATCATCCTCTGTATAGTCTACTTCCCTCAAATCATCGTTAATGTTATTCTCCAACCTCATTCTTGGTCTGTCAACTGGGCGTTTTCATTCTGGCTTTCCTACAAGAAGCTTCCATGACTCTCTTTCAATTCCCAGTTTAATAATTTAAAATAAATCAAAATAAGACAAAAATCTACAATAACAACTTTTGCTTTCTTCGTGCCACATGCCCTGTCCAATACAATCTACGAGACTTAACTGTTCTTCTTATATCTGGTTTCCTTTGCATCTGTATTTCATAGCTGGGTTCTTGAATTTCTATGGAATATTAAAAACAAGTTGTGTTGTATGCAGATTCTTTAAATCTTTATCCCTGGGTCCCTCCGACTTGGCCTCGTCATTCAACTCCCTGTAACAATATAATTTCTTATACCTTACCTTAACAAATCTGGCCCAGGCAACTAGTAGACCCACTGTAAGTCATAGGGCAAAATATTTAGCTTAACGTCTTCTATTCAGTAGTTTATGATTAATCAACCGTTCTGTATGATCTTCGAGTTCAGTATTGTTCATTTACATCTTCATGCGGTATATTAAATTATTAAAATCCCACCAAATCGTAAATAGTAATCTTTAAATTACGATTGTATATAAATAATTTTCCGATTGAAGCATCATCAACAACGGTATAGTATTCTTTATAATGTCTGCCAGAAAAGTTTACACAATTTCTATAAAAATGGTCCATATATTACTCCATGTTTTGAGAATATTTATTCGATGTATATGCAAATTTAGCCATTTTAATTACATATAAATCAAATCCCTGCTTAATGTAAGTTGCCATTTCTTACAAGACCGAGACTGTATTAGGATGCAAGCAGGAGAATGGCTGTCAGTTCCGTAATGACATTACATAATAATAATAATAATTTACGAAGTACTGTATTATGAGTAAACTATTATATGATATATTAAAGATATTCTAAATTTTTTTAATTTACTCCCATCTAACGAACTGACAATTTTAAAAGTTGCTAAATGTGGGCAACCACTCGTGAATATGCACAGTTGTGAATGATTATTTTAAAAATTCGAAACAGAATAAAATGTTTGCTGTATAATTATAAGTTAAATTGATCTTATATAAAATTTTAATTGTAATTTGTAATCTTAAATTGAAGAAAATCCGCCATAGCCTGTCACAAGCCAGGTTGAAAAAGGGTGAGGGGGAGGAGTAACACCTCGTAAAAAAAAAAACTTGGTTCAGCTTGCCTAGCTGATAGTACCTTGTGAAGGCCCCTTGCCAGGGTTACGGTGAAGACCTCAACGGCAGATACAGCGGAGGAGTCCTTCGGTACGGTATACCTGGTGGAAGAGACAACTATACATCTACTGCCTTGTAGATTGATGAACGGGAGGATGGATTTCGTTAGTCCTGCAAGACAACCCATCTAAGAGAGACAACTCCGAAATAAAACGGGACAGGCTGAGCTCTGGAGCTGGGTGAAGGCAATCGGCCTAGGGAGGAAACCCCGATTAATAAACCCGCCATGAAAACGGGCTAGCAACCCACTTCAAGGTGTATATTATATATTACTCGCAGTCTCAAGGATCAAAAACATTATTTGATAAGATTCACAACACAGAAATTAGGGACAAATGTCATATTCGAGACATAACCTACTTGGACCTTTGCTTTTTTCAATCTACATAAATGACATATCTAATTCCCTAAAGCATTGCAAACATAATTTATTTGCAGACGACATGCAAATCTACATCCACACAGACAAATATTCACTAAATGACGCTGTTGCCAAAATTAACGAGGATCTTGACTCACTAATGACTTGGACAGTTAAATATGGACTGCAATTAAATCCTACAAAGTCACAATCAATCATTATGGGTCATCAGAGACTATTATCTACAATTAACCTAAACACAGTTTCGCATGTGTCACTAAACGGAGTTCAAATCCCTTATAGTGAGACAGTAAAAATTCTAGGAGTATTTATTGACAAAAACTTAAATTGGAATACACAAATAACCATACATGCAAAACAGTCTTCTCAATAATACATTCATTAAATCGTGTACGAAATTGTTTGCCATTCGCCCTTAGGAAAATGTTAATAGAAACACTTGCAATGCCCCATTTTGATTATTGTGACACTCTTTTTACAGACTTAAATATTATTTCCACTCAAAGACTTCAACGTGTTCATAATTCTTGCGCACGTTTATTTGTGGTAATCGCAAATTTGACCATGTTACACCGTCCCTGGAACAATTATCGTGGTTTCGTCTAAGAGATCGTAGAACTGTCCATTCCCTATCCCTTCTCTATAAAATACTTCACACATCATCGCCTAATTATTTATCACGCCGCTTCATCAGACTATCCGACACACATAATCTTGACACTCGATCCCATCAGCACATTGTCCTTTATATCCCGCCTCATCACACTGTATATTATTCATTATCTTTTACGGTGTCACTTACCAAAACATGGAATTCCCTTCCACCCTATGTCAGAGACTGTCAAACTATAACATCCTTCAAAAACAAACTAAAGAATTATTTAATAACAAACTAACTTATACACCTCACTGATAGTATTCTTTTAGCAATATTAATATATTTAATTATTTATGTAAATAATATTAAGAATAACAAATATTTTTATTTGTTTTGTTTTAAATATTGTATAATCGTAAAATTAGTTTTCTATATCTCATTATTTTCCTGTTTTTTATATACACTAGACAGGGACAATTTAATATGTCTTGCTTGTATAAATTTTATTATTAGTTTTAGTCTTAATTTTAACTAATATTAACTGGTTGTATTATAGATCATAATATGTATATTAGATATTACCTTTTGATCAAATTTTTACTTAGTGTTTAATATTAGAGTTAATTAAGATTGTTATATTCTTATGTAATATATGTTTATCCTGGTGAGTGGAAGAGAAGGCCACATGGCCTTAACTCCACCAGGCTAAATAAATCTTAAAAAAAGAGAGATTTATTATAGATAGACGAAAATATTGGAAAGGTAATATAGAACGAATGGAAGACAACCGACTTGCAAAAAGAGCTAAAGAAGATGGACCAATGGACGGGAGAAGAACAAGAGGAAGACCAGCCAAGAGATGGATAGACAGTGAATGCACATCCAATACGTCTTCCTCCGAGAAATGATAATGCAAATAAACAGGATGAAAATCCTATACATTATGATTAAGAAGAAGAAGAAATTTAAGAAAGCAAAAATACTCACTCTTCTTCATTAGTTGTATCATCTCTCCCTTTTTTATAAGACAATCTCACCAGAAGCCCTTGGTAGGGAGTCTGGACCATATACGAGTATTAGGTATTGTAGGTATATAGTGACAGCTGTGATTAACAGTATTTTTTGCTACTGCTGAAAACAGCATATGACAAAATACGAACACTCAGAACAATTTTTTGCTACTGCTGAAAACAGCATGTGACAAAATACGTACTCTCAGAACGGATTTTTTGCTACTGCTGAAAACAGCATATGACAAAATACGAACACTCAGAACATTTTTTTGCTACTGCTGAAAACAGCATGTGACAAAATACGTACTCTCAGAACGGATTTTTTGCTACTGCTGAAAACAGCATATGACAAAATACGTACACTCGGAACAGGACTTTTTTCTACTGCTGAAAACAGCATATGACAAAATACGTACACTCAGATCCAAGGTGGAGATCCAATTTCCTAGCCCACCAGGAATAGGAACAATAATTACAAACAAGATAAAGGTGCAGAAAGAAAGTAAAACATAGACTCAACTCTATAAATACGTGCTGTTATGCAATAGGAACTCTTACTAATCCAACTTCTCTAAAAAAATTCAACTAAAAAATACATAAAACTGGGATATGAAACATCGTCTCTTACTTTAAGAGATGAGAAGAAATTACGAGCATTTGGGAATAACGTCCACCGCTGTAGTCTCGAGAGGTAGTGTGCTGTCTTGTCACGCAGCGGGCCCGGGTTCGATCCCCGGTCAGGACAGTTTTTCTGGGCGAGATTTTTATCGGGGTTTTTCCTCACCTGGAAGACAAATGTCAGGAAAACTTTAAGGCCCAAACGGTCCCCGAAATCATATGGCCCTTATCATTATCATCATCTTCATCCTTCACCGGTGTGGAAAGCAACGGGAAGCTACCACATCTACAATTCCCTAGTAAAGATGCACAGCATAGCATGGAAATGCTATGATTGCAGTGAAAGACCTGCCCTCGGGCAGAATTACTATGGATGGATGGATGGGAATAAACTGTTTAAGAAAAATTTTGGACTAAACAGAGACGAAACTAGGTGAATGGAGAGTATTGCATAACAGTGAGCTACATAATCTTTATGGGAAACCAGATGTAATAAGGGCAGTTAAATATAATAGACTGCGATAGGCAGAGCATGTGGCAGTAAAGGGGATTGAAAGAGGGAGATGGAAATTTGATTACGGGGAAACCAGAGGGAACGCGTTCTGAAGAAATGAAGTGGGGGAATAACATTTACCATGTTTTGAGATAGGTGAATTTTATAGGGAATGACTGGAAAACATTGGTTCAGAATAGGTATTTATGGTGAGATTATGCCACGTTTTGTCATGAACTCTATGTTCGATAGTGTCAGTCAGTAAGTAACTGGAGTGGAAAGTAAAGAGTTTACTAACTTTGCCACGGCAATGTACATCATCATCATCATCATCTTCTTCTTCTTCTTCTTTTTCTACTTCTTCTTCTTCTTCTTCTTCTTCTTCTTCTTCACTTCACGGGCTAGGCAAATTGCCTGTTCCGATTCATTCTTTCTACATGTCTAAACCATTTATCTCTATAATCTTTGATTTTATCATTCATTGAATATATATATATATATATATATATATATAATTCAGTTCTTATATCTTCATTCTTTTTTCCCCATTATCTATGAGAGTTTTAGTAATAAAGTATTTCCTCTGGGTACGTTACTGGCGTTCCGCAGAGTGAGATGTACGATGGGATTGCCATCTTAAGGCTAGACATCACAGCCCCCAGTTGTATGAACCCCAAATGGAGGGCTGCCTCTTCCGCTCCTAAGGACCGTTGAGGACTTCTCCCTTGTTACCCCGGGAATGGGTCTCCACATTTTTCCCTGGAAAATGGGCGCCTCCTCCGCATTCCCAAAATTATACTTAAATACAAACCAAAAGGACGCAAGAATGTTGGTAGACCGAAGAAGAGATTGATCCAGCTTTGAATGAGAATCTATGAGACCGGAACAAGCCACATGGGCTTAATCCGTGATTGTTGATGATGATCTTCATTCTTTATCCGATCCAATCTTGTGCAGCTATGGAAGTTCATTTCTACGCTTTGTATTCTACTTTGTAAATTTTTGGCCGTTACCCGGAGTTTCATTTCCATAAAGTAACGCAGGAATTGGCAATGTTTTATAAAACTTCAATCTAGTATTTCTTCTTTCTTCTTTAATGTTTCATGTATAGTTCCGCATATCACGTGAAATTTCGACAGTTTCATATGTATGTAATTAGTATAAAAAATTGTATTAAAATAATATAAAAATGACATGACACTGTATTTGATAGCACAAATCGTAGTGTCATCTTGAAATCTAGGAACAAGATTAAGTTAATTTCCTTGTGTTCCAAGAGTTTTTAATATGTACTGTATATGGTAACCTTCTGCATCTTACGGAACAATTAACTCTAATCTACAACATTACCTGCTGACCTTGAAGTAGAATGGCAGTAGGTTGTCTTGCGGTATTCCCACCTCATGCATGTAACGCATAACTTTTTTATCTCATTAGAATAACATCAAGCGTCTATTCAACAGCTGTTCTTATGACTAGTTTCTTCATGGGACAATTTTTTCAATTAAACTTAACATACATAAACTCACATGACATGAATTAACTAATACTAATACAGTTCATGGCAAAATTCCTTTCAAGTTGGTAATAAAAGATTCCGGGCTATGTGGCCGTGGTCTATAACTGGCGTTTCTTCCAGACGTTTCTCCCTCAACTGCGGAGGGCATCTTCAGTGGCGAGCGCTTACAGCTGTTGTTTCCCTGTCGTAGACTCGACTGAGAAACGCCAGTTATAGACCACGGCCACATAGCCCGGAATCTTTTATTACCATGATTACCGGCCGTGAAAGCCTGCATTCTACTATTCCTTTCAAGTGTTAGCTAATATATATAGAATACTAAGCTAATTCCTGGCGTGCACGGCTACGCCTAAATATATAAAAATTAATGTGTTCTTATGTTTAATTGAATGAGTGAGAAGGAAAAAATAATTATAAATTTATATCGTAATTATTATTAGGTACCCCGAGCTGATTACCCGGCGATGCCCGGGAATCTACTTATCCCGATCTTCTTGACATAAATGAGCTGAAGTACGAAAATTAATGTGTTTTATGTTTAGTTAAATAAGAAATAGGAAACATATATAGCCTATTATAATTATTTTTAGATACCCGGTGCTGTTTACCCGGCATTGTCCGGGAATCTACTCATCCCGATCTTCTTGGCAAAAATGAGTTGAAAGACGAAATTAATGTAGCGTACTTCTTTGGATTAGTTGAATAAGTAACATGAAAAATAATTATAAATGTATATCGTAATTATTTTGAAATTCCCCGTGCTGATTACCCGGTATTGCCCGGGAATAAACTTATCTCGTCTTCTTGGTATAAATAAACTAAAAGACGAAATTCGTTATTGTGAGTTATCCCTAAAAGAATACCCGCCATGTGCTGCTATGCTTGCACAGGAATCTACGTGCTTGTTTCGATCTTCTTGGCATCAATGAAAGACAAAAATGGTTATTGTGAGTTATCCGTAAGAGATAAACATATGCTGTCGCATACTTTTTTGTAGAGCTTTTTCAGATATTCAATTCTGTGTACATTAATTTTGTGTATTTGTTATCATTTAGGCAGCGTAAGCCATTTAAACGTCCAACGAGCTACTTTTTTTTTTTTTTCACTTTTTCCACTACAAAGAGCGATTTTTAAGGGTGTAGGAGTTGAGTGTCACTACTTATAGCCTATGTTTATCCTGGGAATCTTCGGAATATTTTGCAAAAAGCCCCATCACAATTGGATGAACGGTATGGCCGCGCATACAGAACGAACAAACCAACAAACAAACAAACAAACAAACATTTTTATATATTAGATAGGCCTATAAAAGCCTGCGTATGTTTATGATTTACAAACTTCTAATCCGCTCAACAAATCTTCATGAAAATTTGTACATACAGATATTCAGTTACAGCGAGTGTTTAGGCGCTCTCTGTTATGCTCTAAAACTATAAGGCGTAGTAGTTCATCTGGAACGAAAATTTAAAAATCGCTCTAGCGGTCGCAATTTTCGATGTTTCACAACGAAACTCAGTACATTATATTAAAATATACCTAGGTAAGTATTGTCCAAAACTCAGTGACATCCGACAACTAAAAGTGGGAGTTTAATTGAAATCCGAAATTAAAAATTGACTATAGCAACCGCCATATTTGGTTCGTGCAACGTAGGCCTATACCATACAATTTAATTAATCTCTAATTTTCTTTTCATTTATTCAACTAAAATAAATATTGAATTTATTTTGACGTACCAGCGCATGCTTAGTATTAACTAATCCTCTAATAGCCTATCCATCGATCCATAGTAATTCTGCCCGAAGGCAGATCCTTCACTGCAATCATAGCATTTTACTAGGGAATTGTAGGTGTGGTAGCTTCCCGTTGCTTTCCACACCGGTGAATGATGATGATGATGATGATGATGATAAGGATGATGATGGCCATATGATTTCGGGGACCGTTTGAGCCTTAAAGTTTTCCTGAAATTTGTCTTACAGATGAGGAAAAACCCCGATAAAAATCTCACCCAGAAAAACTGCCCCGGCCGGGGATCGAACCCGGGCCCACTGCGTGACAAGGCAGCACGCTACCTCAAGACCACAGCGGTGGGCAATAGCCTATATAAAAATTAATGTTTGTTTGTTCCTATTTTATGCGCTGGCATACCGTTCATCCGATTATGATGAGTCTTTTTGCAAAATGTTCAGAGATTCCCGGGATCAACATAGAGAATTATGATACTCTACTCATACACCCTTAAAATCATCCTTTGTAGTGAAAGAGTGGAAAAAAATAGTCCCTTTTTTGACGATTAAATGGCTTACGCTGCCTAAAACTATAAGAAATAGGCTTACATAAAATTAATGTAGGCCTACCTAGAATTGAATATCTAAAAAAAAACTCTACAAAAAATTTCGCGACACAATATATTTATCTTTTACGGATAACTCACAATAACCATTTTTGTCTTTCATTGATGACAAGAACGAGATATGTAGATTCCCGGGCAAGCGTAGCAGCGCACGGAGGGTATTCTATTACGGATAACTCAAAATAACGAATTTTGTCTTTCAGCTCATTTATGCCATTCATCGGGATACGTTGTTTCCCGGGCAACACTGGGTAATCAGCACGGGGTATCTAAAAATAATTACGATATGACTTTAGGCCTACTTATAGCGATTGCTTGAATATTGGATTTTGAAAGATGAAAAATTATTTAGTATTTAGATTTATAAAAGGTGGTTTGGAAATAGAATTAATTAGATTATTGGTTTCTTTAGTTGTAATAACGAAGAGAACAAATTTATAATAATTTTTGCTTTTACTTATTCAACTAAACATAAAAACACAATTTTCTTCTTTCAGTCAATGTATGTCACCAAGAAGATCGGATAAGTAGATTCTTGGACAACGCCGGGTATCAACACGGAGCATCTAAAAAAAAATAAGGATATAAATTTATAATTATTTTTTCTTTTACTTTTTCAACTAAATGCAAAAAATATATATATATATATATATATATATATTTAGGCGCAACAGCGCACGCCGGGAATTAGCTAGTATAATATAAAATTATAACATTCTACCTTATTTAGCAGTCACGTCAATTGTTAAAATTATGAAAACATTGATTTAATAAATTGTTCTTTTTCTTTGGTTTAACCTATCACCTTATAGGTACTTTTACGCCCCACATGCCCCCGGGCTTAACAGTGACACGACCCATCGGGAGAGAGATTTTAACTATGGATCACATAATCACATACACAAGGGGAATAGGAATTAAGATGAATGTAAATAGTGTTAATTTGGTAGGTAAGTTGAATATTTCATCTCCAAAAGAGGGGCTAAATCGAACTAATAAATATACTCCTGCTGTAACAAGAGTTGAAGAATTCACTAAAGCTGATACAGGTATAGGAGCGGCTATTGCCGCTGGTAGTCAAGAAGGAAAAGGAATTTGAGCTCTTTTTGTCATAGCAGCGAAAACAACTAATAAGCTAATTAATTCTATCTCTCTATTTTTCATACAGTCCAGGTAATAAATAAAATTTCATCTTCCAAAATTTAATATTCAAGCAATAGCTATAGGCCTAATTAAAGCCACGTCACCAATACGATTAGATAGGGCAGTTAATATTCTAGCATTATAAGACTTCACATTTTGATAATAAATTACCAAACAATACGACACTAAACCTGGCCCATCCCACCCAATTAGAATACTGATTATATTTGGACTAATAATTAAGAACATTATAGATATGACAAATAAAAGGACTAGAAAAATGAATCGATTAATATTTAAATCTCCATGTATATAGTCATCTCTATAAAGAATAACTAAAGAAGAAATAAAGAATACAAACCCTATAAATATTAATGATATTCAGTCAAATAAAAAAGGTATCACGCTACTTCTTGAGTTCATCCCATTCAATAAAATAAATAATTAATTCATAATAAAATACACACTTAAAAAAACTAATCTAATTCTAGATAATCTTAAAAATATAAATTTTAAATAGCAAATAGATATAATATTTCATTTGACCACATAAGGACCTGCCTGAATGAGAGATCAGGTCAATTCAGGGCCTCCTCCGAGACAACATAGCATTAAGACAAAATACAGACATAAATACTAAACATGGCGAATATGATAATGATGGGTAGATGATGTTCGGGGACCATTTGGATCTTAACATTTCCTGACATTTATGTCTTACAGGTAAGGAAAAACCCCGAAAAAATCTCACCTAGGAAACTTTCCCTGACCGGGATCCGAACCCGGACCCGCTGCGTGACAAGGCAGCACGCTACCTCGAGACCACAGCGGTGGACGATTTAATAAATTATTTAAAGCTATTATTACCGAATGTAAGATAGAACTTCGGTACCGGCCATTTTAAAGAATATCTTCTTCCTTCCAAGCATTAGGCCAAGGCCTGTTACGATCCTATAGAAAATATTCCCTCCAGCGTTTCATAGGACGGCCCAGTGATCTTCGTCCTCTTGGTATATAATTATAAACAGCTTTGGGGATCCGATTTGAACTCATTCTTTCAAGATGGTGTTTCCAATTTAGTTGGTACTGTTTAATATATTCCAAAATTGGCGTAGTCTTCAATTCTTTTAAGATATCGGTGTTCCTTTTCCGATCCCATCTGGTGTAACCCGCTGTTCTGCGCATGAATCTCATTTCACGAGCCGTTATTCTGCTTTCATGTTGTTTTCTTAGTGTCCATGTTTCACTACCATATGTCAACACTGGTCTAGCCAAAGTGTTATATAAACGTAATCTGGTGTTTTTTGTACAAGGGATGGTTTCATAACTTGATTAATAATGCCTAAACTTTTATTATAACTAGTAACTTTTTCAGGGATATCCTTTTCATCCCAGATAGAGAGATAATATCCAAGATTTTAAAGAATATCGGACTCTTTTATTCTAATCCTGATAGTTGCGACGTGAATGGGCTACATCATTTATTTAATTAAAAGAACTGTTCAGTTTATTAAAAAAAAAGTCCATGATATGACAGGCCTAAAAGCACGTAGACCTACCAGGCGGCTGCAGTCCTCACATATACATGTGTCAATCACACAGATGTACGATAATATTGCCAATACGGAGGGTGACGTGTGATCAGCATATTTGATCCCTATACCCTTATAGCTTTTTTTCAACCTGTAATCGGTATGTACCATAACTATCCAAATTCGTTAAGATGCTGAGTGGACACCGGTCCTGCACAAGTCAATTCCATGATAAAATGTCCTCCCTCCCTCATGGATATACTAACCAGCGCGTATTTTAGCTCTGCACCAAAGGCAGTCTGAAGGTAGATCTTGTTGGAAAGGCCGTGCGGCTCGCCAAATTAACGACAAGCGGTGAGCAATTCCTTTTGGTTCTCCTGGATGTCCAGAATAGGAGAACCCCGGGTTCCTGCTAAAGCATTTGCCCCGGTGTGATTTAGAGAGTGTATAATTACCGATTAAATATATAAT
Organism: Diploptera punctata; assembly: GCA_030220185.1. Classification (NCBI taxonomy): domain Eukaryota; kingdom Metazoa; phylum Arthropoda; class Insecta; order Blattodea; family Blaberidae; genus Diploptera; species Diploptera punctata. Next base: position 630,611 of record JASPKZ010008885.1, read on the forward strand.
AACGAATTATCACCATTCTAACCTGCATGGTAGCAGCTGTGTGCGTGTTTGATTAATGTTTACGCAGTGAAAGTTTGAATATGGCGCCTGTGGCCGTCAGCCAATGAGAAGCGAGTGATTTTTTAAAGTGTGTATTATTTTTTATATTGTTTAGATACCGGAATTAAATGTTTTCCATGATGTTTTTAATGCTTTTTGTAAGCGAATGCATGTGTTTTTATTGATTTAGTTTAATTTAAATATATTAATGTCACGGCACCAAAGGCAAGAAGATGTCTTTCTTAGACCGTTTGGCCACGCTGCGCGATTTGATTTATTTAATAGTTGACAATAGTATATGACAATGTGAGGTTGGGAAGTGGTTTTTACAGAAGCGAGGAATTAATTTCAGAGATTCTGTAAAACGCTTCACAAACGTGGGTTGTACATTTTTTTTTGCACGATGGTGATTTCAAAATAATAAATAATAGTAAAATAATATCTTTGTTGGAAATATTTGCGTTCATTGTATACAAGTCCGCCGCTGTGGTCTCGGGGTAGCGTGTTGCTATGACACGCAGCGGGCTCGGGTTCGATTCCCGGTCGGGACAGGCTCCTGGGTGAGATTTTTTCGGAGTTTTTCCTCATCTATAAGACAAATACCAGGAAGCTTAGGGCCCAACTGTCCCCGAAAACCATCCGGCCATCATCATCATCCTTATCATTATCATCATTGGTGTCAATATTACCTATTTCTTAGGTTAGAGGACTTGGAACGCGGAGTTACGTTACCCAGATCTTGCGATAGGTAAAAAATGATAATAAAGCACCAGAAGCAAACTTCGAGACTTAACTGTTATTATTATAACGTAGGCTACTGATTAAATTCTTAAATATTCAAGCGTCACAAAATAAATAAAATCTAGCACCTTGTAATAAGTATAATCCTCGTTCTTTTCGCTGTGGGATATAGGTGCTTCCCTAGTGGAAGTTTCTTAACCAGACTAATTTAGTTATGTTTATTTCCCCACACATGTCAGCGAAGGGCATGTGGTTAGTACATCGCCTCGAAGAGACATCTCCAGTAATACTTGTTCAAAGCGGAATCGCATGGGATCATTTTTTTCCCACATTAGACAACATTCCACATTATAAAAAAAAAAAACAAAAAAATATTAACCAATCTTAGATTACATATCTTGGATTAATTGTAGTTCCGCTGCTATTGGAAAATTAAGTATAGTATGTACGAGCGACTTCGACGGCAACCCGCGAAAAAAAACAGTCTCGTTTCGTCAGCATTAAAAATGTCTCTTAGGCGCAATCGTGAAATTAAAGTATGCAGTTTCGGTTTCCACTCACTAACTACACTTTCGTCCACATCCTTTGATTCCCCGTAAATTTCATTCCACACTACATTGCGCCGTCTTTTCAAACTGTCCATAACCATCCTGAAAATGCCATGAAATCGTTATCCCCTAGGGATATAGCAACAGCTAGAGCTTGACTTCGGAGTATCGGTCCGGAAATTTGGAGATTTTTTGATTGGAATTGTAAAACACTCCCAAATCTAGTTGATTTCTTCTTTTCTCTCTCTCTCTCTCTCTCTCTCTCTCTCTCTCTCTCTCTCTCTCTCTCTCTCTCTCTCTCCTCTTCATTTGACCATTTCGTGGCATCTATTCTTTCATTATATTTTCTTTGTGTTTAAAATCTCATAAACTTGGGTTTTTCCACATTTAATGTTAGTTATTATTTGGCGTACTGAGAGTTTGTTTTCTTTTATCTTCAATAACTTTCACTTTTTCGTTTAATGACAATCATACATACCATTTAGCGATATTTATTCCATGGATTCAGAACGTTACTCGTGAAAGATACGTACACAATAGGTCTCAGATCTTAAACTATTTTAAGATTTTACAGTCACTTGTTATTTGTTAGGCAGATGTCACACGCCAAGTATTTGTTTAACGAAACTGTATTTCGCAAAACGGGTGTGTAGTGAGGCCGAAAGAAAATTCCAGATACAGGTAGAAACTCTACTTAATCCGGCACGGCGGCAGGAAACATCATTTATTGTTAATTCGCCTTACGGGAATTCAATGAAGTGGAAACTAATTTATTTTTCTCTCTGTATCTTTCCGTCTTATAAATGTTGTTTCATCAATTGTGTAGAAATGTCCTTCCGTTTCCGCGTTGGGCAGATTCCGTTTTATACAAAATAAATACACGTAAAATTACTATTATTTTGCCGGGAGCAATACATTTGTTCACACTGTACAGATTTCCGCATTATTCACGTTCCGTATTAAACAAGTTTTACTGTATTAGGAAACTAATGTATTACTCAGATGGATGCAAGTCGTTAAATTTTGCTCACAGATCTTTTTATTCAGACTTGATGTTCTTTTACGAGACCAAAATTCATCAGACTCGGGACCCATGGGTTAAAGTCTCACTCAGAGGACTTATCCCTTGAATTTTTCCATCATTTCAATACGCGACTCGGGACTAGAAGTTAGGAAGATAACCACTAGACCACCGCGACCGACAACCTTATAGAGCGATTCCATGAAAATGTCATACCGAGATGAAAATTTTGAAATTGACGCAGGAATAATTTTTTTTTTTGGTGTAATATATATCTTTAAGGATCAAATTTTCTGATTCTATAATATAATGTCCCATAAGCGTATTATCGTATCTAATATTAGTGGTAGAACTTGTAACCTTCCAAACCTGTAAAAACACGCAAATTTTTACCAATTTGTTGTTTAATGATTTGGTCGTATTAATTCGTTTTATTTTACAAACTCTTTTGTTAAACCATACTTTGGTCCTCCCTAGTCGTAAATGTAATAATATTAATTGCATCTTAATCTTCTATATACCTTAAATGTGTCCTATAATTGTTAACTGCAAGCTATGGTCAGTCAGTCACGGAAAACATATAAAAATTACTGTACACAACATAATAATTGATGGAATAAAATTTCCTCTTGGATTCTACGTTATCGGTACACAACTAGCAAACAAGTATTGAAGACATTTTCTTGTAAAGTCATTGTTTTTCCCGCTAGTGTCCCGTGACTGACTGACATTTGTCCTATCATATATATGCTAATACGCATGTTGCAGTTAGTTGCTAGCTGCATTCCGCTGAGGATTAACATAAATATAGTTTAGGAAATCTGGTAGACGATTCGGCTCAGCTGTTCCATGAAATAATTACTGACCCTTTTTGAGCTAAAAGACAGTTAGCAGAAGCATTTAAATATATAATAAATCACAATTATTGTATCGGTAAGATAAGATGATATTACATTGTGCTCCGAGCGAAAGTCAGTGTGGAGAGACTGCTATTTTTTTAAATGCAAGTTGTGATATATTTATCGCTTGGCCTGTTGTCTGTGTTCTCGTAATTTAATCATCTGGAAACATTTGAGTTTGTTGGGAAGCGCCACAGCGGAACACTGACATCAATATTCATGGTTTGATTAATATTTCACAATGATAAGGCTTGGCCCCACTGCAAGTTTATAGCACAAGTTTCTTACAAGGGATGTGACTCCCTGCTTACAACCTGATCAAACTTGCACAAATCAAAGAAACTGTTAACGCTAGCATTTGTCACAATTGCTGCACCATACACATCACATTTGCACAAATAAAATAAACAGTTAATGCTAGCATCATCATCATCTTCTTCTTCACCTCATGGTATAGGCATTGAGTTACCTGTTCCGTCTCCAAATAGGCCAACTCTCCAGCCATCTTTTTTCTACGTCTACCCACTGATATGTTTCCACTAACTTTATAACTTAATATTTATTTAGTTAATCTCGTAGTTTTCATTCTTTCTAGATGTTCTTTCCACTGTTGTTTTATAACACTTTTTTATTCATCATTCAAATTGAACATTTCCAATTTCTCTCGTATTTCTTCATTTTTATGTGATCTACTTTTGTACATCCTTTACCTCCTATCAAGAACTTCATTCCTGAAGCCTGTATCTTAATTTTTTTTGTCCATATTTCATTTCCACAGGATATCACCGGTCCAGCCAATAGCTTTATAAAATTTTAATTTCTTATTTTTTTCGGATTTTATTTTAAATATTCGATTAATTGTTACACAGATTATTTATCTGCAATTTGACTAATTTTATATCTATATTATAACCTTTATCATATCCAATATCATATATAATAATATTTGTTCTATAATCTGATTATTATTTTTGTTCTAATTAATTGTTTGTCTTGAAATGTCATTACTTTTGTTTTAACAGTAGAAAATTTCATATTATTTTGTTCAAAGATCTCATTTAATTTAAAAGCAAACATTTGTAGAGCATTTACTTTATTTTGACTATTTAACTCATGCCACAAATGCTAGTCAATGACCAATCACGTTTCAATGAATTTTGTTTTACAACCAATGACAGTCGTGTTTCACCTCGCTCTTTATCGATTTCTCTTTATCAGTTCCTGCTTTTGTGATAAAGAAAGCTCCTCTTTTTAATGTTCTGAACAGAACAGAACATTACTTTTCTCCAACAAATACATTGAATATAGCAAATAATGAACACATTCATTGATTTTACCGAGTTGTTTACTAAAAAAATAAATGAATAACCCGTAATGTTGATTATGATATATAGTTTGATGTGTTTCATTATTTCACCACTTCGGTACATTCTTACAATATTGCGATCTTATTTGGCAATAAATAATATGATCTAGTTGCAGTGAATGAACATAACCTCACATTTCTGATTTGTTTTCAAACATCGCCTTTACATTAAATACATAAATATTTTAAAATAACTATAGTTAAACAATGATTTGTGAGTAAACAGCTTAATTTTATTCGTTAAATAGTCCTAACAAATGCCACTCTTGATTTCCAAATTCTCTAGATAAATTGGAAATCACTGGTGGCATTACTTATGAATAATAGCCCAGTCATCAGCAAAAATGAATATAATTAATATATACTTTGTGTTATTTTTTAAAAGCCAGGAGTCACCCGTTGCTTCCATTTCTGTATTAAATCATCAATATAGATATGGAAAAGAGTGGGTGAAAGACTGTACACTTGTCTTAAAATTATCTTAACAGCTATTTTTGTTTCCTGTTAAAGATATTGTACAGTTTTATTAGTTATGTGGGTGTCCACATTAATGCTAGAAATTGTCACAAATGCTGTAAAAGTCGCAGTTTTAATTAGTACCTCAGAACTAAAAGACGAGGAATATATAGCGGAAGTTATGACAAGCTGCCTCACAAAATGTCCCATGTCTAATCGTCACGTTAATGTCGTCCCAAGTCAAAATCGTCACACTACAATTTCATCATATAGGGAAGTCGACTTTATATATACACTAGCTGGCCCGGCGAAAATCGTATCGCCTTTAAATATTTTTACGTTAATTTTTCCGATGTTTTAATAGTTATCTGCTATTCGGGGCGGAAACAAATCTAACAAATCAAAGATCATAAAAATCGGTCCAGCCGTTCTTGAGTTATAAATAGTGTAACTAATCCGACTTTATTATATATATATATATATATATATATAGAAGTCCCGGCCACGCGTTGTTGTGGCTAAGGTATACGTTAAATTATGTTGTAGTAAACTAAGTGAGAAATCTAAATCAGAAAGTTTTTGTTTTACACAATTTTTTAGTTCTAGTACGTTAACTACACCCGGTATAAATATGAGTTGTGGTTTATGTGGAAGTGGTTTTGTTGAGTGAGATGAATTTATGTTGTCTGCATTCTCAGTATCATCCATAAGTGTATCATAAGGATTATATACATTGACTGATGGAATATTTTGAGGAGGCTTGCTGATTTCATTATACTTCCGTTTTTTTTTCTACGAACTTGTTGCCAGTTTGGATTTTCATCATCATCAAGAAGTCTCTGTCTCGTAATATCATCTTGTGATATATTATAGTCTTCTTGTTTTTCATTTAATTGAGGCATGGAGATTGTTTCTGTAATATTAGGCATATTATTATAACTAATAGACTTACTTACAGTTCCGTTATTCCGTTCCTTAGGACCTTCATATGTTTTTAAATTGACATTCTTCTTAAATGTAAGATTTATGTCACATAGACCTATACCAATTTGCGGAAATTCACTTGATATCTTATCATTCATGGTCTCTAGAACTGATTCGCCATATTGTTCAATGTACCTTCTCGGTCCAGTTAAATTTAAATTAAGTTGCTGTCTTTCAGCCAGATTACTTAAAACTAATACTTACACACGAAATTAATATTATCATCAATAGGCCTATATTGAAAATAACACAAACACACTTAAATTATGAAATAATCAATATTTGTAATTTAATTGAAATTTGCGGTTGCAACAAAAAGCACAGCCACCTGGATATCTCTTTGTTAAATAATAAACCAATTACCTTACACCGTCATCTGTTAGAATCGTATGGAACTCACAGATAATTATAACTCTTTGTTAAATAATAAACAAATAATTTGCAATAAAAAATAATGCGACTATAAATTTAGTTATAAACAACCGTAGGTCTCAAGTTGGATCAAACAGCACACAGTGTACAAAATTTTATTAAAATCGGTTTAGTAGTTTAGAATTACATCGCGGACAAACAACGTGACACGTAATTTATATATATATATATATATATATAATGTAGTCCCAATGAATAGTTCGTCCCAACAGCGAGTTTAATAAATTCATTCGCCTAACATGACATTCATTTAGTAATTAATCGAACTATATAAACGAAAATAATAATCCACCTCTTTGCCTTGTTCCTTGTATTCTTCATAATGTTCAACAACTATTTCTAGTCGTGTCAGTGTTTTCATACTTGTGCTTCTTCTTCCTGGGAGATCCACCAATATCTAGAACTTGTATTTTGTTATTTATTTCTGCAAATTCATTCTACAATTTTTCAAGGAATGCAGAAAAGGATGGATGCGATTTTCCAACGAGATGATGCAGTCAAAATGCCACCCTTCTATTGAGTTTTGTGTTTCGAGGGAGTCCAGCCACCGCTCGTTTATAGCAATTGCAGATATTTGGTGGGAATAAAGATGCGCTATATTCTCGCCCACTTCGCCTACCTCAAATGTTGTTACTTACGTGCTCAAATGTATGGTCAAGCAATGTATCTGAAGATTCTTGAATAACCTCTTCTCCATTCTTTCTGTCAGGTACAAAATCAAAGGCAACCATAGCATGCAACAGTATACAAATTTATCACTCCATTCTCACATGCACGCATCAGAAAGTCTTACTGACTGCACTTTCGCCACAATATTTGACTAAAATAGAAAAGTACCCACAAATTCTGCAGTTTTGGAATGTTACTCTGGTAGCTTTTATAGCAGCAATTTCGTAATCTGTCGAAATGAATACACGCGATATATATATTTGAAATGACTTTCGACTTCGTCGCAAAGGATTTTTAGGACCTCTCTGCACATCTCTTGTTATTTTCTTGTAATTAAAATAATAACGAGTGGGACCATTGTTTCCGAATATTTCCATAGGCATATATTATAAAAAATGGGTCATTAATTTGGGAACAGATTTGGAAGTCCCATCACATAACTAATATGGACACCTGCTTAAATAACTTAATTGAGTGAGTGTTGCAAATGTCACCAATTGTCTGTCACTGCTAAACTTCAAAAGCCATTGTTCGCCATCCTTCTTAAATGTTGATCTCTCACCTATCAACATCATATGGATACTACAAAAGATGAAAATCCACCACTAAACTTTCATAACTAGCAAAAATACAAACGAAGGCTGAGAAAAGGTCTCCTACAACGCAATAACAAGGAGACGATCCCCAAGGAACACTCATCGGGTGACAATGTCCAGAGCAGAATTATCACATTTTTATGTCCATTTAAATTTACTTGTGCTGAATTTTGACCCATAGTACATAGTACTTAAGAGTTAATATTAATCATTTCATAATTCATTAATATCATAAATGTTCCAATGAACACTCATTAAGAGATAAATACAGGGTGCCCTAAAATTCCCCTTACAAATGTCTAGGACTCGTAGAGGGGACTGAGATGATAATATTTAGAATTGGAAACCACGTCTGGAAACTTACCGTTTCCGTGCTACAGCCGTTTGAAAACAAGCATTGCCTGAACGCACGTCATATATCTCAACAAGTAATAGTTTCGCGACTCGTCCGCCTGCAGAGTTACATATGAGGGGCGCTTACGTCGGATCACGTGATGTCAATTGACGTTTATCCTACCTCTCGGAGCTGGTTCGAGCCTCATTCACGTGTCTTTCAGTGTTAGAGCAACATGGTTGAGTACACTTTTGCTGAAGACACCAACATGATCGAGTTAACTACTTCCTCAATTTTGTCACTAATTATGACTTCAGACGTTGACATATACTCACCAGGGTTCTGGTCAGACATTTGGCAGCAGACATTGCAGTGAGACGACATCGGTCGCAGAGCGCCGTCTCCTCACTGCTAAATCCAACAACACTCTATCAAATTGTTGGTCCAAGTTGTTCCTGCAAAGTAAAATCCATCCCTTACATCTAATATTTTATTCAAACATAACACATATTCCTATAATATTGAAAACAGTAAAGTGAAACTGTAATTTAATAGCTGATACTAATCAAAATTAAGTTACACATTTGAATATTTGAATTTATTGCAGCAAAGAGCTGGAATTCTAGTTATATGGAATCTTAATACATACACATTTATAAACTTCCTTACGACGGTATAAGCTATTATGTACTATTTTCCTGTTTTACACTTTGAAGGAACAAAAAAAAAATGTTTACTTAACACAAGATTGCACTAAAATAATTATATTAAACTGAAAATATGTTAGCTATGATATTTGATTGAAATTTTACATACAATTTGAGAACATTGAAAAAAAAAGTGTGTCTAACACATTAAAAAAAAGTAATTATCTGTATCTTCTCGAAAACCAATAATCAACCATAAACTTCATAGATTTAGTAATCTATACATATATTTAATACAAACTATAGGTTTATACATTTTTTTGCGATTAGGCTCGGCTCGTGAATGCCAAATCCGAGGAAGCCCGGAAGTATCAATTTGATAACATGAAAATACACAAATTTTGTTAATATGAGATCTAATTTGTTTACGATGCAAGCTTACCAACAGCTTAAATTATATATATACCGGTAAATGAAGTCTCCTCTCCTTTTTCAATGCAAAGTGATTAAAAATGACCTTGTTGACATTATCTGATTTCTAGAAAAATCCCGAAATTTTCGGAAAATGCACTTTATACGAGTAGTTGCCTATAAGCTTTCTTGTTATTAAACTCGTTTTGAATTTCCACAATTATTGATTGTGATCTTGTAGGTCCTGCTGATTTTTTTATATGTTTTGTCCTAGGGTTATTTTGAAACACATTTTTTTCGGACATTCTGAACTCCGTACTTTATAACTGCTACTCGCAGGAATAAAGGAGAAAATCTTGACTTTTATAATAACACACCGTCAACTTGATGACCAGAAATGTCCGCGGCCAGACGGAATAGACGGAGTAATCGTTAAGAAGATTGACAAGATCCTACGAGCTTTCTGAACGGCAATTTTAAATAAATGCTTGAACCCGGGATGGAAGAGGACAACCGTCATTACAATCCCTAAAAGTGACAAGACCAACTCCAGTCTGTATGTTTTTGCATGTCTGTAAGTAACCTTTATTAATAATAGGAAAAGCGCGCACAAAAGTGCATTAGTTTATGTCTCTGCTGTATACCAGCAACGATTGTGTTCTCTTTAAACAGACACTGAAATTATATCTTTCACACGGTTTATCACAGAGCTTACACACGCAGTCCCTTGACGGATCATGATAGTTTGAATTTTTGCAGTTTGTGGTGATATCCATGCACTGCCAGTCTTATTATTGCACTGCGTATCTTGTTGTTCGGTCCAGTCCAGTCTCTAGTGATCATTGCATCTGTTGCGTAAAAATCGTCTGGTATTTCTTTTCTCTTCTTTTTTCTTATTTCCTTCAATGCAGTTTCCTGTTTAGTAGCTGGTAGCAGGAATTTTGTGCGTAGATCTTCCACGAGGAAAGTTTCCCGTGCTAATTCATATGCAAGTCTAGATGGAGCAAATTTCGAGATCCCCATTGCTGTTTTTAGGAATCTTGCTTTCACCTTTTCTAAGGTGTTTAAGTCTTCGTAACTGAGGTCAGTCCAAATGATTTTTATTCCATACGTTAAGATGGGAAGTATTTTGGCCTCAAAAAGTTTCTTGGCTGTTGCAAGTGACAGTTGTATGACGTATAAGTAAGTTTTATGCAACTTATCGTACTTACTTATCTTATTAGTATTTCCTACATATAGTATGAGGAGCACGCCATACCGTTTTTGATTAAGCTAATACGCTACATGCCGGAAGGTCGAGGGTTCGAATCCTGGTAGGGTCAGGATTTTAAACTGGCCTAAACATTCTGGGGGCATCATGCCCTGGAGTGGACTTGGCCTCTAATGGAAATGAGTAGGTCTACTAGACATATTTTCGGGGGAGGGGGTAATGACGGCCATCATGAAGGGGTGATAAACCAACAGACATATAGTGCTTATTGTCTAAAAAGATGGAAGCTTTAATTTCAGTTGTGGGATGAAGGCTTTCATGGCCGGTAATCATAATGTTGAGTGATACCGGGCTTTGTGGCCGTGATCTATGACTGGCGTTTCTTCCAGACGTTTCTCCCTCAACTGCAGAGGGTATCTTCGGTGGTGAGTGCTTCTAGGTGGCGTTCCCTTGTCATAGACTCATTCACAGTCTAGGGAACACCGCCTAGAAGCACTCACCACTGAAGATGCTCTCCGAAGTTGAGGGAGAAACGTCTGGAAGAAACACCAGTTTTAGACCACGGCCACATAGCCCGGAATATTTTAACATTTTAATTTGTTTTTTTTTTGTATAAGCCCCTTCATCCAATATACGAGTAATTCTTAACATTTAATGATAAAAATCTAGGTGATAGCATCAACTATGCGAGTAACACTGTAAAAATAAAGTATTTCCCTTGTTATTCTCTACTGAAACAGAACATAACTCTGTCATCTGGCGGTAATGTCTGTAAATGAGTTGTCATTTTTCTCCTCCATGCTAAAACAAATGTCTCCTTCCCGGCCTTCAGTAATCCAGGAATCTAATGTAATAAAGTGGGCAATGACCGTACCTACATAGATGGATTCCACATTGCAGACGACCTTACACGTTCACGTAACACAAAACAATAACAAACGGTGAGTCATCCATTACATGAATGTCCACACATATGACAATAGAGAATCCAGTTATGAGCAGACATGAGGAAAAACGCTGACACCTGCCAGCCACCACGAGACAACTATCATAATATCCAAACATCTTAGAACTTTTAATAAATTCTGCAATTCAATAGCATTGTGATTAAGTGGAACTAAAAAAAAGTGTTAATCGTCATCATCATCATCTCCTCCTCCTCCTTCTTCTTCTTCTTCCCTTCCAGGATTAAGTCAATGAGACCAGTTCCGGTCTCAAGTCCATCGTTTCCTTGGCCGTCCCAAAGATATCTTTCCATGCGGTTTGTAGGTGTTGATCGTTTTGGGTAATCTTGTATTGTCCATTCTGTCTAAATGTTCTTTCCATCGGTATTTGTGCTCTTCTAGTTTATCGAGTATTGAAAATATCTCCAGTTCATTTATTATTGATTCATTATGTAATCTGCTCCTGAGTTCGTGTCCCAGACTGAGCTGGTCCTGGGTTCGTGTCCCAGACTGAGCGTATAATTTCTCTTCAAATAGAATATATTTTGAATAGTACTGTCAAAAAGGTAAAATAAAAGGAAGATGAAATTCTGCCAATAATACTAGAATGTCCAACATTATGTAATCTATCCATGCAATGAAATTTCATTTCATTGGCTTGAATGTGTGAGATATCTTTTTTTGTAAGTTTCCAAGATTCAGATCCATATAAAAGAATATAATTCTATAAAACCTGAGCTGAGTTTATCTTCGAGTCTATCGGAGGGTTCTTCTTACAGCGCCGCACATCATTTGATATCGATTTAATTTGTTATGTAGGCTTCTATTCCAATCATCATCCTATTCATCATCATCATGACCGTATTTAGGTCGTTTGAATATGTTCCAATGTGATCTCAAGATGTGGTTGATCAGTCCATCTTAATTTTGGGCTTCTTCTATCTCCAAGCCCTTTAGGTTGATACTGCAATACTACTCGTAATTTAGGAAAGCGAGTGGGTACATCCTTTGGAGATATTGTAACCAATTGATTTGATAATTCTGAATTTCTTCAACTATATTTTAAACTTTTAATTTATCGTATAACGTTCTTAAGAACATTTTTGGACCAAAGAGAGATGAACAGACAGGTGAATGGAGAAGACTACATAACAGTGAACTACACGGTCTTTATAGGAAGCCAGAAATAATAAGAACAGTTAAGTTTCATAGACTGCGATGTGCAGGACATGTGGCACGAATGGGGAATGAAAGACGTGCAATGAAGCTTCTTATAGGAAAACCAGAGCGAAAACGCCCAGTTAGTAGACCAAGAATGAGGTGCGAGAAAAACATTAACCATGATTTGAGGGAAATAGATTATACAGGGAATGATTGGAAAACATTAGCTCAGGACAGGGATATATGGAGAGCTTATGTCCGTGCAGCCATGAACCTACGGGTTCGATAGTGCCAGTGAGTTACTTAGTTATGTCTGCGTTTCTTTGCTTGTCCATTTTTGTCAAACCTAGAAGTTTAAATAAAAATAGGATCTTGCCGCTTGTAATTTTGATTTGATTTTATAATTTAGTAACCAATACACTACTAGTCCACCGCTGTGGTCTCGAGGTAGCGTGCTGCCTTGTCACGCAGCGGGCACGGGTTCGATTCCCGGTCGGGGTAGACTTCTGGGTGAGGTTTTTTCGAGGTTTTTCCTCTCCTGTAAGACAAATGTCCCAACGGTTCCCAAAAAACATCCGGTCATCATCATCATCCTTATCATTACCATCATTATCCTTCACCGTTGAGGAAAGCAACGGGAAGCTACCACACCTACAATTCCCTAGTAAAGCTGCAAAGCATAGCACGAAAATGCTATGATTGCAGTGAAAGACCTGCCCTTGGGCAGAATTACTATGGATGGATGGATTCACTGCTATATTTCAGTCCTGACTTTGCAGCTACATTGTGTAATCTCAATTTTGTTGCGGTTGACATTTGTTTACCAAATTAAAAAAAAATGTTAGAATAGCATATAAGTGAAAACTCTAGATGATAGTACACAGTGATAAGACATAAAAACAATTGAGTATAGATTATAAACTACGGTCTCAATGACTAACAATTAAGTGTACATTAATAATGTGTAAAACTGATAAAAATATATTAAAATAAACGTGACACAACATAAATAAAAAAGGTTAAGCATGAACATAATAGAATATACTTCTTCTTCTTCTTCTTCTTCACGGTTTAGGCTTATTTACTAGCCTGTTCCGGCTCCAAATTGCTGCTCTTATCATCTTTTCCTTGGTCTTCCCAAACTTATTCCTTGTGGTGAATAGTTGTATGCTGCTTTTGGTATTCTGTTCTCAGTCATCCTTGCCAAGTGTCTTTCCAGTTTGTTCTATATTTCTCTATTGTTGTGTTTAATTCCTCTACTTTTAGTTGTTGTCTTATTTCTGTGTTATATTTTTTGTCTGTTCTTTGATATCCTGCTATTGGTCTGAGGAATCTCATTTTAGCAGCTTGTATTCTGGCAGATTGTGTTGTCACTGTCCATGTTTTGGATCCATAAGTAATAATAGGAACTGCCATTGTCTTGTATAATTTAATTATAGAGTCTTTCCTGGCTTTATTTTTCAAAGTTCTTTTTAGTGTTATATAATTAAACTTATTTATTTTGTTATTTATATCTGTTTCCGCTGTGTATGATATTTCGAAACCTAGGAAGTTATATCTTACCACTTGTTCTATTGGTTTATTTTCTAATATTATTTTTGTCCGAAACTGGATGAGCGCCCTTGAAGGCCATTATTTTTTTTATTTTTGTGAGGATATTTCCATGTTGTATATTTTTTATATTTCATTTAGTTTATATAGCATTCTTCGTCCTCTGTTTTTGTTATTAAAATCTGGTCATCTGCAAAGGCTACTGTTTTTATTACTATATTTCCTAAGTTAATTCCCCCAGTCGTCATTTACTTCCATGATCTTATCATCTCATCGAAATAAATGTTAAAAAGAGCGGTTGATAGTGGACAACCTTGTCTAACTCCTCCTGTTATATGTATTGGTTTCCTTTGATTTATTTTTATTTTTGTTCTCTCATACATTTTACTCAAAGTTAGGTGATAGTGTATCGACTAGGTTATAAGTTATAACTTATAACAGACTATGCTATGTCACCTGTGAATATTCGAACGGAGAAAAAGTGACTGATAACATATGTCACCGCTAGAGTCAATTGCCATATAAGAGGATTCTATCCCAGGAGTCCACCTACATTAGTGAGCAAGTTAGGTGAGAAAATAGCTGAGTTAATGCACACCAGATTAATTTAGCGTTCACTTGTTTGTTAGCGGGTTTTTGTGATAGTTGGCTACACTGTCTTAGCAATGTACTTACTTACTCACTGCCACTATCGAACCCGTAGTTTCATGGCTGCATGGACATAAGCTCTCCATACATCCCTATCCTGAGCTAATGCTTTCCACTTATTTCCTGTATAATCTGCTTCCCTCAAATCATAGTTAATGTTATTCTCCCACCTCATTCTTGGTCTACCAACTGGATGTTTCCCCTCTGGCTTTCCTACAAGAAGCTTCCATGCAAGTCTTTCATTCCCCATACGTGCAACATGTCCTGCCCATCGCAGTCTACGAGACTTAACTGTTCTTATTATATCTGGCTTCCTATAAAGACAATTTAGTTCATTGTTATGTAGTCGTCTCCATTCACCTGTCTGTTCATCTCTCTTTGGTCCAAAAATTTGCCTAAGTACTTTATTCTCAAATACTTGTAATCTCCTTTCCTCCCTTAAAGTAAGAGTCAATGTTTCGCACCCATATAATATAACTGGTAGAATAATAGTTTTATATATTTTCAGTTTAACCTTTTTTTGAAAGGAGTTGGGACATCAAGAGTCTCTGCAATGCATAATAACATGCATTTCCAGAATTGAGCCTATGTTTAATTTCTTTGTGCATCTCATTCCTATTTGTGATTATTGTTCCTAGGTATTTGAATTCAGCCACTTCCTCAAAATTTCCCTCAATTGTCATTAGCTGTCCATTTCCAGTATATAATGTATTTCTACGTGTGACCATATATTTAGTTTTATTGATATTTACTTCCAGTCCTAATTTCTTAGTGTTACTCAATAGTGTGTACAGCAGATTAATTTAGCGTACAATTGTTTGTTAGCGGGTTTTTGTGATAGTTGGCTACACTGCTCTTATTATATATGTATTATATATATTTTACATTGTAAATGTGGTAATTTTAGGTTACTTTGAGCTGAACTTCACACTTCATTTTAAGACATTCCTAACATGCTGAAAAATCAGCATATATATTTCAATCACTATATAGTAATTACATCAATGAATTGTATGTTTTTTTTTTAAATTTATGTAGGTGGCATAGAGTCCCGGTTAAGCGTACAAACAATAGCATAGAAAGGCATTCAAGTGACTAAGTGGAAATAATATATTAAGCATAAAACAACAAAGGCATAACAGTAAGCATACGATTAAGAGAATTCATAATACTAATAGCGATGTCAAAAGAAATTGAAAACAGAAATCTTCTTCTTGTATCTTGTAAGTCCATGTTTTCCTTAACAGAGATTTAGGCGCTCTCCCCTACAGGGAAGAATTTGAACCATACTAATTTAGTAACACTTGTTTTCGTATAGATGTCATTTGAGTGGTCAGCGTTCCGCCTCATATTGACATCTAGGATACCAAAGTAGTACTAGGACGGAAAAATTCAGTAAATTTTGCTTAGAGGCCTTTCCATTCAGGCTTAAGGATCTTTTACGAGCCTGAAGACTCGGGACCCACGGCTTAAAGTCCCTCCCGAAGGACTTGCTCCTTGGATTTTTCCATCCTAAAAAAATCCATCCGCGACCCTCGAGACCAGAGGCAAGGAGCATAACCACTAGTCTACCGCGGCCAAGATGATAAAAACTGGAAATTAATATAATGAATGTAAGTAATATTATTATACAACCTAAATGGGGACTTCAATAAATTTATGATGATGATAATAATAATAATACTATCTTGAACTTGTTTCAACTCAAGTTCGGGTCGAGGAATGAAATGAGATGGAACCCTTACGGACGGATAAACGAAATGAAACATAATGGATGAGGTGAAATCGGAGAAATGATGAAATTAAATTTATGGCAGAGCTAAACGGGAGAAACCCCGGGAAAAACCTGCCCAATGTCCATTTCGTCCACCACGAAACTATGTGGAGTGATCAAATTGGTTATTAAAATTGAACATTTAAAAGTCTGTGATACACATGGATCTCGGCTGACCAGGCCTCTCATACCATCACAGGGAACTATATGAGATGGAGAAAGGAAGAAAGACTTTTAATCTGTTGGAAATGGGAGATACCGGTATCGAGAGATAAATCTTCCAATGCTCCGAATCATGCGCCACGAACCGCACAAGGAGTGATCGAGACGCGAACTTGGAGTTGGTGGACGAATGCCAGAGGTGGAGGGCGAATGATTGACCACTTGCGCAACGAGTCGTCTAATTAAACAAGTAAAATTAAAACATAATTAATATTTAGAAAAGCTCTGAACAAAACTAAAATTACGTAAGATAAATTCCCGCACAGTAGCCGAGCAGTTTAGGTGGTCATGCTTTGATGCAGAGCTACGTGACTTGTGGTTGTTCGAATTCCTGTGGGGAACATAGCCTATTTCCTCACGGAATTTCTCAGTATAGGATTGATACCCACACAATCATCGCACAGTGGTCTAAATGAGCATTCTATCGCGCTAAAAATGTAAACATTACTTGTAATATTGAGAATACAGTAAAAGCTCCGTATTCGCTGAGGATATGTTCCTTAAGTATGCCGCGAATATGGAATGGTAATTTGTATGGGTATATGGTAGATACGTTCCAAAGTTCCGAAATAAAATAAAAATTATTAAAATGAAATAAATTAATGAGAGATTTTGAACAATTTCTATTAATTATTACTGTCAGGCTTAGGCAAGGGCTTAAAGAACTTAGTAATTATTTCCTGTTGTCCTGCTTTTAAAAGGTATTTTAATTCAGACTGATGTTTAGCTGTAAATTCAGCGATAGAATTACTTATTTTATCTTCGGATTTCTTGATCAATTGTACAGTTCATTCATTAACGTTGAAACAACGTGCTATAGATACAAACGACTCGCCAACATGTAAACGGTCAAACATTTATACTTTTACTTTAAGCGGCAACGCTACTTTTTTTTCACGTCGGAACTGATTTTTCTTTCCTTTTACTCGACATTATAAAATGGCAACAAAGCAGAAGAGACACGTGTTATTCAATCAAAATTATTGCAACGAATGACAAGTTGAAACAATAAAACACCGATCGTGGAGAGGGTGGCATTTATCAACAGACAGCGAGCGATACGTGAATTACGGCGGCGGTGGCTTTTAACAACCAACTTTAAGCTTAGTGGCAATAAGGCTTGTTTTACTCTGATATCAATTTATCTGTTTGGTTTGAATCGCTCCTCACAAAAACCGCCTTGACACGTGCCTGCCGTAAAAAAAAAAATTGCCAATGAGTTAATAAAGGATAGGCTACTAATTCTCCTTATACACCGACAGGATCCGCGAATGCATAATTTTTAGCAGCGAATACAGGAACTGTGTCGCAATTTTTTAACTCGCAAATAAGGGAACCGCGAATATGGAGCTTTTACTGCATAAAAAATTGTAGAGATTTGTGAATTATAGCATCCTGAATCGCGTGAAACGTATTCATTTTCCATTTAAATTGACCTCAATATAAATCGCAGCAAAATATTATAGGTTGAATTTTTAAAATTAATTTTGTTATATAGGACTATTGAAAAGAAATTTATTTTATCATTATTACGAACTGCTGGTTTTCTTAGGGCTTAAAGGACCTTCGGGACTTGGAAATTTTGGTAGCATGAGGTTCTAGCCGAGCGTTAGTATGTGGAGTTATAAAGGGATACGTGTTTTCGAATATAAATAAATGGATTCTTAATTTATCTATTTTTATTTCTAGAGAATAATGATTACAATAACTCTAAGTATTCTAATCCTAAATGATACATCTAAGCTTGTATTAAGAAAACCTGCATTCGAACTTTCTTTAGGTTTGAGAGAGAGGGATGAGGGATTGTCAATCTACCCTAATTTACATTTTAATAAGTATATACTAATTCCTACACTTTAAAAAAAAAGTGTCTTAAAATATTTATGATACTTGACTACATCGCTAACTGTTCCTAGCGAATTTATTAAGAAAAATGGTAGCAGACTTACTCATCAGCACACTACACAGACAGACCGAGTCCCTTACTTTGCCAGGGTTAAATACTGAGCTTTGACCTACATCTCCCCTAACTGTACTAACATTCCATAGTCTAAAGGCAGAAATTTTACAGTTAGTCTTGAAAACTTTGTTCTGCCATAATCAAAAGTCTGTCCTGAAATATAATATGTCTAAAGTTTTATTTCAACAACGTTTTATTTGAATAATTAAAATAATCTATGAAATAATTAAATATCTATGTAAAATACTCTATGTATTCATAACAATCACCATTATCATTTCAAGGATTGGGTCATTGTCCATTCTAGGACATCCAACGTCTCGTCGTCCTCTTGCTTGATAGTTCTTCGGTATAGTGGATATCGTTTCTCACATTCTGTTTACATGTTCATTCCACATTTGATTATATAATTTATTTTTAAATTTATATTATGCAACATTTATTTTATTTACTAAAATTTTAAATAGGCCTTTTCTATACTGAATCTTATTTAGTTTTTCTTTCAACAGCTCTTTCTAAATAGCAAATTTTAGATTTTGAATATTTTCAAATGAATTTATTTCAGATCAAAACATTATCGTAAGTAAAGCCATGAGTGATTTCCAAATTATCGACAAATTCACGACTCACGAAGTGAGGAGAGAATTTATCTAGAGAATTTGGAAATCAAGAGTGGCATTTGTTAGGACTATTTAACGAATAAAATTAAGCTGTTTACTCACAAATCATTATTTAAATATAGTTATTTTAAAATATTTATATATTTAATATAAACGGTGATGTTTGAAAACAAATGAGAAACGATTGTTACGCTTGTTCATCACTGCAACCAGATCATTATTTATTGCCAAAGGATCGCAATATTGTAAGAATGCACCCTAGTGGAGAAATTTATAACCAACATTATAGGTATTAATTAATTTCTGATGTCAATTATATTTTTCTGCAACGTCATTTCCTGGGAAATAATTCGTTTAAGAAAGTGCAAACAGTGGTTCCTTTTTTTTTTTGTGGTATAATCAATTGCTACAAATGTTTTTTTATTATCTCCCGCATGCGCTATCTGCTGACATTCATGCATTATATATACAATCTGGTAGCCGTATTTCTTGGAGAGTAAGTCACTGCAAAATAATGATATGACCTATTCAGAATGTTAAGAAGGAGGAGCTTTCTTTAATATGATAAACTTTGGTTGATAAATTCGAGGCGAAACACGACTGTAATTGGTTGTAAATTAAAAATCATTGAAATGTGATTGATCATTGACTCCCATTTGGGGCATGAGTTAGATAGTCAAATTAAACATTTAGTACATGAACCTATTTAATAATTATATTCTCTCACCACCATCATGATCTTTCACCGGTGTGGAAAGCAACGGGAAGCTACCACACCTACACAATTCCCTAGTAAAGCTGCAAGTATAGCACTAAAATGCTATGATTGCAGTGAAGGACCTGCCCTCGGGCAGAATTACTATGGATGACTCTTTCCTTCCTGCTCAGTGAAATCCTATTTTTCAGCTTCGTCAACGATCATCATAGTCTTCGCCTCTTCCTTGGGGGTTCTCTTCTATTGTTTTTTCCCCTGAATCGCTTGTGATGAGTACTTGAACATCAGTGATGAGTTTTTTCATTTTCTTGTAAGGAAAAGGTCGCAAAGTTGCTATGAAAGGGCCATAAAAGACACAAGATGGTTATATGAAGTAAATCCTCATTTGTAGCAAATTTCCAACATTTTGTTCAATGTGATTAGCTGATTTTTCGAAAATCTTTATTTCTGGATTCCTGTGCTTCTTCCGACTTTTCCCTATTGGGACGATATTTTACTGCTTTTGCGCTATTTACTTTTAGTTTATGTACATTAGCAGGCATGTAAAACTAGCCATACAAGTCGATTGCGTTTATTGTTATGTATGGAATTCTTTTCTATTACCATCATAACCGTTTACCAAAATGCGAAGAATAACAGGGAAACGGCGAATAATGTAGGAAGAAAGTTAAGGTTTTTTTTAAATCTCCTAACTATATTTTAGTCATTTGTATTGGCATTTTCTTGCTTTGGACGATCAAAAATTAACCCCATCTCCTCACGAAACCTCTGGGTTATCTGTGGTTTTCTGGAAGCAACTTTGAACTTTTCCTTCTTGTTTCTCGTTTGTAATTTCTTAATATTTAACCTATAATAATCAAGGCACAGCAAATATTCAAAACATCTTATCCAAGCATATAAAATGGAAAGTCCAAACCGAAATGTATATTGAGGCCTGCTGATATTTCATATGCATCTACCTGGTTCATCTCCTTTCGCCTTGCACCGCAGATGTAACAGACCTGTGAGGAAGTTTTTAATGCCACGAGTGATTTCCAAATTATCGATAAATTCACGACTCACGAAGTGAGGAGTGAATTTATCTAGAGAATTTGGAAATCAAGAATGGCATTTGTTAGGACTATTTAACGAATGAAATTAAGCTGTTTACTCACAAATCACTGTTTAACTGTAGTTATTTTAAAATTGGGGCACGCCGTAGCGTAGTGGTTAAGGCACTGAGCTACAAGCCGGAGGGTCGTGGGTTCAAGTCCCGTTGGGGTCAGAATTTTTAAACTGACCCAAACCCTCTGGCGGCACTATGGCCCTGGGGTCGACTCAGCCTCTAACGGAAATGAGTACCAGACGTTTGTTCTGGGGGTAAAGGCGGCCGTCACGCAGGGCTGACAACCCGGCTGACATAAAGTGCCGATTGTCTAGAAAAAGTGGGAGCCTTAACCTCCCACTACCCCAAGGGCCTCCGGGCCTGTTGTGGGATCACTTTACTTTACTTTATTTTAAAATATTTATATATTTAATGTAAACGGCGATGTTTGAAAACAAATCAGAAATGTGAGGTTATGTTCATTCACTGCTGCTTGATCATATTATTTATTGCCAAATAAGATCGCAATATTGTAAGAGTGCACCCAAGTGGAGAAATAATGAAACACATCAAACTATATATCATAATCAACATTACGGGTTATTCATTTATTTTTTTAGTAAACAACTCAGTAAAATCAAGGAATTTTTTCATTATTTGCTATATTCAATGTATTTGTTGGAGAAAAATAATGATTTGACCTGTTCAGAACAATAAAAAGGAGGAGCTTTCTTTATCATAAAAGCAGGAGCTGATAAAGAGAAATCGATAAAGAGCGAGGTGAAACACGACTGTGGTTGTAAAACAACATTCATTGAAACGTGATTGGTCATTGACTAGCATTTGTGGCATGAGTTAAATAGTCATGTTAAATTTTAATTATACTGCAGGAACACATCTTTAACACGTTAGAGAAGTGAGATTTTTTTATCTAATTTTTCGAGATGCAGTACTTCCCGCTTTGTGGCTCAGCAGTGTCTTTGATGAAGTGAAATCTTACTGGTCTGCAGTTTCTTGTTGAAGATGCGCGTGGATTTGCCCATGCAATTGCTTAATATCATCTTATTAAGCATACATACATTTAGGAACGAGATATGTTATAAACAGATCACTGTCTTTATGAAGAACATTCTCGTCAACTAATTTTTACTTATAGGAACAATGTTCATTACTCCTGTCACACCTCAATTACAAAACACAATTTTTATGTATTTTAAATCACGTGGAACAACTTCTTCTTGAATTTTCATTATACGTGTTACTATGACATCTAATAAAACTTGTATAGCTTGATCTTATCTCTACGGAAATTTATGAAATAATAATGGAATCCAGGAGAGGATAGCTTTGTTTTTCTAGCATCAACTATGTGAGAAGAATCCGGAGACATGTTTGTATTCCTTTGTTTTGACTCCTTTCTAATTTACATATCACTGATGTTTGATTAGTCTGTTTTCAATCATAGAAGCAGTGCTTCATCTGCAGTAAATGGTATAGGTTTTAATGTTTTGGATAATACACACGCTTGTTCTACGTATTTTGGATGCACACTTCAAGGCGGTTTCTGTGATACCTTTATGTGTATCTCTTTTCCCCTATTTTCTTAAAACAATTGGACTAGCGTTACTTAATTATTCTGTATGTTCTTGTAACAATTTCTCTGCCAGCTTGTCTTTAAACATTTTTCAAATATTATTATTATAGATTTCGTACATCTCAATGATGGATAAATCATATTTGAAGAGAAAAATTATACGCTCAGACCGGGACTTGAACCCGGGACCCTTGGTTCTCTAGACCAAGTGCTCTACCAACTGAGCTACCTGAGCAAGTACCGATCTAAACGCAAATCTTTCTCTATATACATTGTAATTCCCGTCCACCAAATGCTATGAAGCCATGCTTCTATCTTGCAAATGGCGGCTCCTTTATTAAGAAGACATATTTGGGAATTATATATTTTTCAAATAGTTTTTGGGGACGACTTCTACAGCGACTGTGATGATTTGATAAAACATCACTGGGCTTCATTTTAAATGAATTGTATTGTTGAAGCCATTTTTCAGTAGTCTATTGCCATTCTGGTTATTTGTAAGCCCTACTTTTTAAATTTAAAGAAAAATTCAAAATACTGGATTTCGCCTTATATTAATTCCGGGAGAGAAGTAGAATTGTCAGGGAACTTCACGAAATAACAATAAAGTTTTTGTTGAATTTGGGGTGCTGAGGACTGTATTCTGCCCGATTCCCTTAACACTTCCAACAATTCCAACTGCGTCACTCCATCGCCTAAAAAAATAAATATCCCTCAAATCCGCAAATGGTCGTAAATTAAATGGTTTAATCAATAATACGAATAAATAAGCTATAAGAAGAAGTAACAAAGGCAGATAGTAAACAAATAGAGGCTGCTGAAATGAAGATGTTGAGAGCAATAGCAGGATACCAAAGGACCGATAAAAAGAAAAACCAAGCTATAAGAACAGAACTTAATATATTTAATCTCTGTGAAAGAATAAAATACTATCAAAATGCTTACCTTCAGCACGTATTACGAATGAATGAACAGAGCATACCAAGAAGAATGTATAATTATAAACTAAAAGGGAGAAGAACGTTGGGAAGACCATTGAAGAGATGGAAGGACCAATTCGACCTATAATGAGATCGGAACAGGCCATTGGGCCTAATCCTTGTTGTTGTTGTTGATGATGATGATGATGATGATGATGATGATGATGATGATGAGAAAAATGCGTACAATCGTACATTTTTTATAAGTCAACGTACTTAAATGAGGAAAGGACTTTACGAGTATTTGAAAATAAAGTTCTTAGGAAAATCTTAGGACCAAAGAGAGATGAACAGACAGGTGAATGGAGAAGACTACTTAACTGTGAACTACATGGTCTTTATAGGAAGCCAGGTATAATTAGAACAGTTAAGTCTCGTAATCTACGATGGGCAGGACATGTGGCACGAATAGGAAATGAAAGACGTTCATGGAAGCTTCTTATAGGAAAACCAGAGGAAAAACGCCCATTGGTAGACCAAGAATGAGGTGGGAGAATAACATTAACTTTGATTTGAGGCAAGTAGATTATACAGGGGATGATTGGAAAGCATTAGCTCAGGATAGGGATGTATGGAGAGTTTATGTCCGCGCGGTCATGAACCTACGCGTTCTATAGTGCCAGTAAGTAAGTAAGTAAGTAAGTAAGTAAGTAAGTAAGTAAGTAAGTAAGTAAGTAAGTAAGTAAGTAAGTAAGTAAGTAAGTAAGTAAGTAAGTAAGTAAGTAAGTAAGTAAGTAAAGTCTTAAGTATTTAGGAGATTTTACTTTTAAAAATGAAAAATTTGCACTCATTTTAGTAAACAACATATCTAATTTTTGTAAAATTAAATTTTTTCTTAATAATTACATATATTTATCTTCAGTTTCCATTTTCGGCGATTGAAATATATCAACACACGACTGTTTGACACAATAAAGAAATAATGACTTTTAGGGGAAACTGGTTCGCCCGCGACGGAGAATAAAACACACTTAGTTTTGATCCATATTTGGTTCGTCTTCTGGGCTTATAGGCCGTGGTCCGGTTGTCTTCATACTCGACGTTTCGTCTACTGCTGCGATAGACCCCATCAGTAGACGAAACGTCGAATATGAAGACAACCGGACCACGGCCTATAAGCCCGGAAGACGAACCAAATATGGATCAAGACGCCGGCCGTGAAAGCCTACAATTATACACTTAATTTTATCTGCCTCTCATAAAAACAAGAAGATAAATACGAATTCTCCCTTATTAATTTAGAATAGTCAGATTTTATAAAAACAAATCCCAATAATCAAAAAATATATTATCCATGATCGAAAATTTTATTTATAGCTCCCATAAAATACTCATTTAGCCACCGTGCATCACGTGTAATTTGGGTAGCTAAAATAATTTGCGGCTCTAGGTTAAGAAAACTAGATATAACGGCTGAGGGACCCGACATGCTGATCACTTGTCATCCCTATACTGACAGAATGATCGTCTGCCTCTGCGATTAGCACATGTGAATGTGAAGCCAGCAGCCGGCTGGTAAGACAAGAACCTTCTAAGATAGTCACGTCATAGAGTGACTTTTGTTAGTTAAAGACATTCATAACTTACAAAAGACAACTATTAGTATACGGGGTGAATAATAAATATGGCTATACGTTTGATCGCGCTGTGTGATGAAAATATTACCATTACAGGAAATATGAAATTACCGTTGGGAAGGCAATTATTCAAATTACAACAATGGAATAAAACAAAATAGTGTAGAACTTACGTCATTAGTGAAAATGGCGTTGAATATGCAACAGCAAATTACAATTGCTGCATGGGCAATAACGTATGCTAATGATCGTGAGGCCGCAAGACAGGGAAGATATGTGTTTAACGTAGCATTGCAGCCGTCGACAGTGGGTAAGTGGAGAAAACGACTGCTGGCAACGGGAAGGATGCAGAAAATCAAACCTCCTGGAAGGCCTCGCATTAGCACGGATGCAGAAACAACGAAGAGAATTGTGGAGGCGTTCGACGCTAGCCCACAAAAATCAACCCGCTAAGCTGCACGTGAGCAGTGATTTGTTTTGTTTTGTCCTATTATTGAATTTGAAGGATTACCTTTCCAATGATAACATCATATTTCCTTTAATAATAATATTTTCGTCACAAAATGCGATCAAACGTATAGCCATATTTCTGAATCACTCTGTATTTTAATATAAGTAACAGAGTTTAAAAGCTTATGAAACTTTATATTTAGATGTAGATGATCAGCCTTTTATGACAATCCGGCTGATTTCCATGAAGCTTCTCAGTAAGATAAATGTCTCCTGGAAGCGTTACGAGCGCTTCGCAGGACAAGGATGGTGGAAGGGCTGCTTCCTCTGAGCCTCCAAACATGCTCCTCTGGGTATCCACCCCCCAAGAGAGGGCTGCTTCTTCCGCTCTTCAAGCCCTACAAGTTTAGCTGTGCTATTCCTTGTCGCCCTGTTGACCGTTGAAGACTTGACTTGACGAAGATGTGGCCGCCCAATATGGATACAGACGCCATTCCTTCGTTGTGAGCTATACTTAGTTCCCCTCGCCTCTTACCCACCAGCAAGATTAACCTAAGTCAATCTTCCCCAGTAGAGTCGTCTGGTTCATCGGGTACTAAGCCCCCCACCACGTCAAGGTGATAGCTCCTGGGGGGGTTAATAATAAGTGAAAATCAAAGTGGATTCAGAAAGGGAAGGTCATGTATAGACAATGTCTTTACACTGAAACAACTCATAGAAAAGAGAAGAGAACATAACTTAGAAACTCACATAGGATTTATAGATTTGGATAAGGCCTTCGATCGAGTAAAAAACAGACAAAAATTATGGGAAATATTACGAATGAAAGGATACCCGCTGTGCCTTGTTGAAACAATAAAGACATTATATGAAGACACAAATATAATTATAGATACCGGATTCAAAAGAACAGATGCAATCAAAACAAATACTGGATTACGACAAGGATGTAGTTTATCACCCACTTTGTTTAATATATATATAGACGATATTTTTAATAAATGGAAAGTTTTAGTAAATCCAGGAATAAGAATGGATAATAAAATGTGCATAAATAATCTTTTATTTGCTGACGATGTAATCATAATACAGAAAAATGAAGACGACTTACAGAAATCAATGCATGCATTAAATGAAATATGTAAATTATACGATCTAAAAATTTCTGTAAGGAAAACGAAGACCATGGCTTTTAGAGGAAGAGATCCAGTGAGAACCAAAATTATTTTAGAAAATCAAAGTATAGAACAGGTGTCTAGTTTCAAATATTTGGGCTGTGATGTTGGCTACAATGTGGAAAGAGATATTGACTCCAAAATAAATAAATTTCAGACGGTTGTGTGGAACAATACAGAGAACATTCAAAAATAAAATTAGAAAAGAAACCAAGATAAAAATGTATAATGTTATGGCGGTTCCCACAATATTGTATGGATGTGAAACTTGGGCTCCAGTGAAAAGACAGAAGGATAGAATACAGACGGCAGAGATGCGGTTCCTAAGACAAGTAAAAGGATGTACAAGACTTGATAGAATAAGAAATGAGGATATAAGAGAAGAATTGAAAGTACAGCCTTTATTGGATAAAGTCACGAATTACAGACAGAAATGGATTGATCACATGGATGGAATGAACAAGGAGAGATATCCATTGTTAGCCAGAAATTATCAAGCAAGAGGAAGGCGTGATGTTGGAAGACCTAGAAGACGTTGGGCTGATGCAATATGAAGTCGGAACGGGCAATTGCCTAATCCTTGGAGTGATGATGATGATGATGATGATGATCAGCCTGGTTTATAAAATGTATATCCGAGTCTATCTTATTCTGAAAGTGTAATCGCTGCAGAACATTTTGAGAGTAGCACGGAGAACTAGAATGAAGATAAAATATGGTTTTATACTTCGCGCACTCTAAACTAGCGGGTCATTAACATCACTGTTGTACTTGGGGGAACAAGATGTAAAATGATACTACTAACTCATAAAATAAAATAAGTTAAAATATACCTTCTTAGATAAGATCCGTCGTCCTCAACTTACGAAATATGTATTCTTTATGCCTGTATTCCTTTTAGAACATTCGTTCCATCTTCAGCAGGTCCTTCTTCGCTACAATATCTAGTATGATGGTTGATGCTGCTGGACCTAATGTGGTGTTGTGACTAAAGCTTCTTCCTGACGATATTGTTTAGTCTGGGAGTGCTTTCATTTATTAAAAGCTTGTTGTCTATTTCCTTGATAATTTCCAGGTCTTCCAATATGTTGATTTTTGTTGGATTTCCCTCTTTGTATACTATTGTAAGGGTGTCTTCTATTGAGTTCATTCTATGACCGGCTTAGCGTAATTAGACTTTCCATATGCTGAAGATGGAACGGATGTTCTGAAAGGCCTACAGGCATAAAGAATACATATTTTATAAGTTGAGGACGACGGATCTTACCTAAGAAGGTATATTTTAACTTATTTTATTTAATGACTCTCCACCTCAACGGTTTTAACAATGAATGTTATTAGTAAAGTAAATTAAGTAAAGTAATCCCACTACAGGCCTCAGGAGGCCCTTCGGGTAATAGGAGGTTAAGGCCCCCACTTTTTCTGGACAATCGGCACTTGATGTCAGCCGGGTTGTCAGCCCTGCGTGACGGCCGCCTTTACCCAGAACAATCGTCTGGTACTTATTTCCGTTAGAGGCTGAGTCGACCCCAGGGCCATAGTGCCGCCAGAAGGTTTGGGTCAGTTTAAAAATCCTGACCCCACCGGGACTTGAACCCTCGACCTTCTGTATACAATCGGCACTTGATGTCAGCCGGGTTGTCAGCCCTGCGTGACGGCCGCCTTTACCCAGAACAATCGTCTGGTACTCATTTCCGTTAGAGGCTGAGTCGACCCCAGGGCCATAGTGCCGCCAGAAGGTTTGGGTCAGTTTAAAAATCCTGACCCCACCGGGACTTGAACCCTCGACCTTCTGGCTTGTATCGCAGTGCCTTAACCACTACGCAACGGCGTGCCCCAATGTTATTAGTATTGACTACTAACTGACTTAAAAATATCGGTTCGTGTATTATTACTGGAGAGGCGTTTCAAATGTGAATTTGTATTTATAAATTATTATAAGTTAAAAGTAAACTTATTAGTGACTGTAAAATTATCGCGTAGCACACGAAAGGAAATATCTAAACATTGATACAAACCACAGAGATAACGTTTTATTTCAGGTCTATACTAGGGGTTGGAATGTAGACTGAGAGGTGGCCCTTAGGCTATACGATGACAAATA
This sequence comes from Diploptera punctata, assembly GCA_030220185.1. Taxonomy (NCBI): domain Eukaryota; kingdom Metazoa; phylum Arthropoda; class Insecta; order Blattodea; family Blaberidae; genus Diploptera; species Diploptera punctata. Next base: position 659,523 of record JASPKZ010008885.1, read on the forward strand.
AGCAATATCCGCACCCACCAATTTGTAGTACGTTAAGTATAACTCGGGATGTTAGAGAAATTAAAGTTCTTCTTCTTCTTCTTCACCTCATGGGCTAGGAAAATTGCCTGTTCCGCATAACAGTTGCCATGTCCATCATTTCACAGCCCTTCCTACATTTCATGAATCTCTTGGCTTGTAGTTAAATGCTTCTTTTGGTTATCTTGTTACATTTACTCTTCCTATGTGTCTAAACCATTTATCTCTATATTCCTTGATTTTATCATTCAGTGGATAAATATTTAACTCTGTTCTTGTAATTAAATTAAAGTTAATAATTATTATCTATCATTAAGAACAGAATTGTTGCTTTTTTGTTACTTGTAATTTTACTGTTTCTTCTATTGTACCTAAGCGGTTCGGTTATAGCACTTCGAATCTCACACTACACAGATACACAGGGCGGTTGTTTCCAAATTTGTGGTTAACAGAATCCCAGATCACCGGCGAAGTTATCATAAGACATCACAAGACAAGGGACACAAACTCAGATACAAATTGTAAGTTTAAAATTATTTACCTCGCCGTGGAAACAAACCCTTGTCATCTGAATGACCATGATATGACGATTGATTTTCAGAGCTTCTAAACAACTATATTTCTACCAAATACTATTTTACTTTTGTAAGTCTATATTTTTCGTACAACATTAGTTTTAAATACATTTGAATACACGTATTAAGACAAAATGCCAAAACTCAAGAAACTATGTACAGTAAATGCTCCTTATTCGCGGGTTAAAAAATAACACAGTTCCTGTATTCGAGGCTAAAAAATTATTTTTCACGGATCCAGTCGGTATGTTAGAAGGAATAGTATCCATTTTTGTTTTACAGCAGGCACGTGCCAACACGACTTTTACAAAGAACGATCATCATCATCAACAACAACACGGATCAAGCCCAATGGCCTGTTCCGATCTCATCATAGGTCGAATTGGTCCTTCCATCTCTTCAATGGTCTTCCCAACATTCTTCTCCCTTTTGGTTTATAATTATACATTCTTCTTGATATGCGCTGTTCATTCATTCGTAATACGTGCTGAAGGTAAGCATTTTGATAGTATTTTATTCTTTCACAGAGATTAAATATATTAAGTTCTGTTCTTATATCTTCGTTTTTCTTTTTATCGGTCCTTTGGAATCCTGCTATTGCTCTCAAAATCTTCATTTCAGCAGCCTCTATTAATGTCCAGGTTTCACATCAATAGATAAGAGATGGAATTGCCAATACTTTGTAAAACTTCAAAATAGTTTCTTTTCTAGTCTTATTCAATAAAGTGCGTTTAATTGTGCCACATAGATAATTGAATCGTTGTATTTTAGTGTGTTTATCTAAATTTCTGTCATTACCTAAATGACATCCCAAATAATTAAAATTTTGAGCTTGGTCTATAATTACATTTTTTTATTATTGATTTCGTACATCTCAATGATGGATAAATCATATTTGAAGAGAAAAATTATAATTTTTCTCTTCAAATATGATTTATCCATCATTGAGATGTACGAAATCAATAATAAAAACTTGGAAAAAGCCGTACTGGCTGTAATGTATAATTCCCAAATATGTCTTCTTAATAAAGGAGCCGCCATTTGCAAGATAGAAGCATGGCTTCACAGCATTTGGTGGATGGGAATTACAATGTATATAGAGAAAGATTTGCGTTTAGATCGGTACTTGCTCAGGTAGCTCAGTTGGTAGAGCACTTGGTCTAGAGAACCAAGGGTCCCGTGTTCAAGTCCCTGTCTGAGCGTATAATTTTTCTCTTCAAATATAATTACATTGTTTATCATTATTTTTGTTCTTATTGCACATTTTTCTTTCAGAGCTAATATTTTTGTTTTAGATGTAGATATTCTTAAATTGTATTTTAGAGAGATATTATTTAAAGTTTAAAGGAATTGTAAAGCATTTTCTGATGCTGTCATTATTACTTGATCGTCTGCAAAAAGCAGAGTTGTCAATACACTATTTATATTAATTTGTTCTTGCCATTCATTTATGACATGGTCCAAGTAAAAAATAAATAATACTGGTAACAATGGACACCCTTGTCTTACTCCCTGGTTTATTTCCATGTTTTGTTTACTAATTTTATCTCCGCAGTCTATTTTAAAATTTGTTTCTATGTATAAACTCTGAATGGCTCTTATAAGAACGATTCAAACCAAATAAATAAACTAGTATCAAAGTAAAACAAACCTAATTGTCGCTAAGCCTAAAGTTCGTTGTTAAAAACCACCGCCGTCGTATTTCACGTGCCGCTATGTCCGAAGATAAATGCCGCCCTCGCCACGATTGGTGTTTTATTGTATCAACCTGTCATTCGTTACAATAATTTTGATTAAATAACACGTATCTCTTCTGCTTTGTTGCCAGTTTATAATGTCAAGTAAATGGAAAGTAAATTAGTTCCGAAGCGGAAAAAAAAGAGTGTTGCCACTTAAAGTAAAACAGAAATGCTTTACCGTTTACGCGTTGGCGAGTCGTTTGCGTCCATATCACGCTGTTTCAATGTTAATGAATCAACTGTACGATTCGTCCAAAAATCCGAAGACAAAATAAGCAATTCATAGCTGAATATCAATTTGAATTGAAAGACCTTTTAAAAGCGGCAAAACAAAAAAAAAAAAAAAACAAAAAAATACAAACTTCTTTAAGTCCTTGCCTACGACTGACAGTAATAATTAATATAATTTTTTTGACTATTTAACTAATGCCCCAAATGGGACTCAATGGCCAATCACGTTTCAATGATTTCTGTTTTACAACCAATCAGAGTCGTGTTTCATGAAATATGTATCAGTGTTATAATTACCATATTAAAGAAGGCTCCTCCTTTTTAATATTCTGAACAGGTCTGACCACTATTTTGCAGTGACTGAGCACGTGAGAAATACGGCTACCAGATTGTATATATAGTGCATTAATGTCAACATATGCCGCATGCGGGAGTTAATATAAAAACATTTGTAGCAATTGATTATACCACCAAAAAAAGAAACCACTGTTTGCACTTTCTTAAATGTATTTTTTCCCAGGTAACAATCCAGAAAAATATAATTGTCATATTTACATCATACGACATCAGAAATGAATTAATATACAGTTTGATGTGTTTATTTTTTTCTCCACTAGAGAGCATTCTTACAATATTGCGTTCCTTTGGCAATAAATAGTATGTTCTGGTTGCAGTGATAAACAAAATAAGCAGATGAAGCGTACCTATCGCTTCTCTTGTTTTCAAACATCGCCGTTTACATTAAATATATACATATTTTAAAATAACTATAGTTAAATAATGATTTGTGAGTAAACAACTTAATTTTATTCGTTAAATAGTCCTAACAAATGCCACTCTTGATTTCCAAATTCTCTAGATAAATTCACTCCTCACTTCGTGAGTCGTGAATTTAGCGATAATTTGGAAATCACTCGTGGCATTACTTATGATAATTTTTATTCTATTTTGGAACTATGGAACGTATCCCCTATATACCCATACAAATTCTTCTTGTAAGCCCATGTTTCCCTTAACAGAGATTTTAGGCGTTCTCCCCCTAAGGGAAGAATTTGAACCATATTAATTTAGTTACACTTGTTTTCGCATAGATGTCATTTGAGTGGTCCGTGGTCAGCGTTCCGCCTCATACTGACATCTAGGAAACCAAGGTAATACTAGGACGGGAAATTCGGTAAATTTTGCTTAGAGGCCTTTCATTCAGGCTTAAGGATCTTTTACGAGCCTAAAAAATCCATCGACCCCGGCTGGGTTTGAACCCGCGACCCTCGGGACCAGAAGCAAGGAGCATAACCACAGTCACCGCGACCAATTCCATACAAATTACCATTCCATATTCGCGGCATATTGGCGGAACATATCCTTCGCGAATAAGGAACTGTATTATTCTTTTTCTTTTTTTTTTAATTTTCTTAAGGTATACAGCATTTGAGGGACGGAGCAAGTGGCTCATGCAATAGTGTGAATGGATATAGGCCTACCGCTTATCGGAAATCAAGAGTTCAAATCCATGACCAGCCAATCTGAATTTTTTACTGATTTTTCTTAGTCTCTGGGCCAAATTCTGGGTTATATTTTAATTATCAGATATATCTCGTAATATAATCACAATTTAATAATATCATTAAAATTAAATCAGTAAACTTCGACATAAAGCACTTGATAAATACAATAATACAAATACTACACACTACTAACTAACTAGCTCACTGGCACTAACGAACCTGTAGCTTCATGGCCGCGCGGACATAAGCTCCCCATACATCCCTATCCTGAGCTAATGTTATCCAATCATTACCTGTATAGTCTACTTCCCTCAAATCGTGGTTAATGTTATTCCCCCACTCATTCTTGGACTACCAACTGGCATTTTCCCTCTGGTTTTCACTACACACTACTCGATATAAATATTATAGAAGGGATATTATCTTAGATGTTAAAGCGTCTATAAATAAGAATGAAATAAAAATGTTGAGGGGCTCACGCGAAGTTTCAGTGACAAACGTTAAAAGCGGATATTTATCTCCATATAAAAGTAATAAGGGTTTTTGTTTTGTTTATTTAATATTTAAATATAATTATATTTATTTCTATTAAGAATAGAAATAAGATTGATTTAGCGAATTCAATTTGTTTATAAGTATATAAAAAATTCAAAGTGGTCAATATAAACTGTTAATACAGTTAGATATATTCAAAACTGATTTAATATATATAAAAATACGTTGAATATTTGAATGTATATGTTGTATAAACAATTAAATGGGACTGGACGAACTGGATGGTAGTCGGCCAGTAGCACTTCTTCCTTTTCAGTTGGACCGATCAGAACTTCCAGATTATAACAGAAATGAAATGGGATTTTTCCCAGAACAAGAAGATGGTTACAATACTTGAAAGAAGTCAGACATGTAAAACTACAGGTCATCAAGAAATAAGAGAATTGTAGTTTAATTCTTGATATTAGTTGACAAAATGGTGTCAAAGTTATAAAAAATAATATTGTAGTATAAATTTTATCCAACTGGAGTATAAATAATCCATAAAGTGAAAATAAAGTGTTAATGAGTGAAAAATTGACAGTTGGAAATGGTCATCTGTTATATATATATGAATTAATAATCTTCTATAAGTGAAATTTATTAATTTAAGCAGGAATCTTTTAAATTATTGATCATTTACAAGATTCATCTAAACAGAAGTGAAAACTTTAATAAAATAACATTTAATTTAACTGTTAACAAAGTGTCGTTATTTGTTTATGTAAGAAACTTTCCCTCATTCCCCTGACGGGAGTCATCAGTGCCGTGGCATATAACTTACTTACTTACTCACTGGCACTATCGAACCCGTAGGTTCATTGCCGCGCGGGCATAAGCTCTCCATACATCCCTATCCTGAGCTAATGCTTTCCAATCATTCCCTGTATAATCTACTTCCCTCAAATCATAGTTAATGTTATTCTCCCACCTCATTCTTGGTCTACCAACTGGGCGATTTCCCTCTGGCTTTCCTACAAGAAGCTTCCATGCAAGTATTTCATTCCCCATACGTGCAACATGTCCTGCCCATCGCAGTCTACGAGACTTAACTGTTCTTATTATATCTGGCTTCCTATAAAGAACATGTAGTTCATTGTTATGTAAGTCTTCTCCATTCACCTGTCTGTTCATCTCTCTTTGGTCCAAAAAATTTCCTAAGTACTTTATTCTCAAATACTTGTAATCTCCTTTCCTCCCTTAAAGTAAGAGTCCATGTTTCGCACCCATATAATATAACTGGTAGAATAATAGTTTTATATATTTTCAGTTTAACGTTTTTTGAAAGGAGTTGGGACATCAAGAGTCTCTGCAATGCATAATAGCACGCATTTCCAGAATTGAGCCTATGTTTAATTTATTTGTGCATCTCATTCCTATTTGTGATTATTGTTCCTAGGTATTTGAATTCAGCCACTTCCTCGAAATTTCCCTCTTTCCGGAGGTGGCATATAACAGTGATCTAAATTATTACAATCATATATCTACAACGTGTGACATCACATCCAAAAACCCATCTTTAACGTTCCCTTACGAACCTTCATGTCGTAAATCAGCATGAAATACAAGGAAATAGAAGTACTTTAGATATCTGAAATGTTTTGGTTTTAAAACAAATTGTTAAAAGTGTGTGTTTGTTTTGTAAACAGCGTGTATTTTGGATTGAGCAATGTTGTGTTTGATGATGAATATTGGTGTATTCCGTCTTTCAACAGCTCGTGACAAATTGAATTTATTGATTGAGACTGTAATATAAACATAACTGTGGACAGAAAAGACAAGACTCAATTAAACCCGGACATTCATCACGAGGCATGTGGCCAGCCAATTCCACATGTGTGATTTCAATTCAAAATTAAACACGTTTATATATTTTTTTCTTCTTCTTTCTTTACTTCAGTTTAACCTCTTCTTTCCTTTATAGTTACTTTTACGTACAGATGCCACTCTGCCTTTACAGGGGCACGATCAAGGGATTAAGATGAAATAATTGTTTTATTCTCGTGACTAGAGTCCGGATGTTAGGCACTTAAAAAGTTCAAAATAGGCAGGCAAAAAGGCACTAAAAATCATTAATATAGGCACTCAACAAATCAAAATAGGCTCTTACTAAAATGGACTACAACATAAAATTTTACAGCCTTACGTAAAGAATATAAACATATGGTATCAATACCATACGAAGATATCAGATATGATTTTGGAACTTGTTTTGCCTTTTTACAAAGAGCATACTTATGTTTTGCAGTTGCAGTGTGTACGTGTTGCGAAACATGGCACTTCTTCGCGCAATTCACTGAAATTTTACACACTTTGCAAAACAATGTCACTTGAGAATATTTCCGCACCAAATTCTTTCACGAAATTGGTCAGTTTGTCTTTTACTGTTTTACTGTTGTCCATTCGTGAAACAACTGTTCTAAAGGTTAAAAAAAAGCCACATACACTTGTCGCACAACTTAGTCTTTGAAGCACGTGTCTGTGAACGAGGACTACAGGCTGAATTCAGTGTTGTTATCAACATAAAAAATAATATATATGTGTCATGAAGTTTGTCCATTTAAATTAATTTCATTGAAATACTAAGTTAATTTCGAGAAAAAAATGGCAAATAGGCATTTATAGGCATTATAAGCCAAAATAGGAATTTATAGGCAAAATTGACTTCATGGAAAACATCTCTAGGGTCGTCGGTATGAACTCATATCAAGTCACTTTTACAATATTTATAATAAATAACTGTAGGCATTTTCCCTAACATCCGGTCTCTACTCATGACTATTCAAAAGATCGCCCCCTATTTGTTTGAGCAGTGGGAATTACTGCTTTACTTTTACTATTTTCACTGCCGGTATTACCGGGAGTAACTGTCGGAAGAAGATTTTAAACTCTTTGATAACACACTTTACCACACAGGGACATGGATGGCTTCTGTGGATGAGTGATCAGTTCAGTGCCAGGGACACCTCCAAGGGAACACAAACATTTAAAACAGAACCATAACAAACAAACTAACTAACTAATTCACTAACTTATTGGCACATCGAACCCGTAGATCATGACCGCGCGAACATAAGCTCTCCATACATCCCTATCCTGAGGTAATATTTTCCAATCATCCTCTGTATAATCCACTGAGAAGTCTGTATAACATTGAGCTACGTGCTCTCTATGGGAAATCAGATATAGTAAGAAAGTTAAATATCGAAGTCTGCGTTGGCAGGTCACGTGGCACGAATGGGGAATTGAAGTCGGGCATGGAAACTCCTTGTAGGAAAACCAGAGGGAAAGCGTCCAGTTGGTTGGTCAAGAATAAGGAGGGAGAATAAAATTAACCATGATTCGCCGTAAAAATACAATCGTCAAGAAATGCGGACATGGGTTCAACTGGGGTAAAATTTTCCGGAGGTCAAATACTTCTAGGAAGCCATATATAACGAGAACAGTTAAGTCTCGTAGACTGTGATGGGCAGGGCATGTGGCACGAATGGGGAATGAAAGAGGTGCATGGAAGCTTCTTGTAGGAAAACCAGAGGGAAAACGCCCAGTTGGCAGACCAAGAATGAGGTGGAAGAATAACACTAACTATGATTTGAGGGAAGTAGATTATACAGAGGATGATTGGAAAACATTAGCTCAGGATAGGTATGTATGGAGAGCTTTTGTCCGCGCGGCCATGAACCTCCGGGTTCGATAGTGCCAGTGAGTGAGTTAGTTAGTTATGATTCGAGGGAAGTAGATTATATACGGAATGATTGGAAAACATTTTCTCAGGAAAGGAATGTATGGAGAGCGGTCACGAACCTACTGGTTGGATAGTGCCAGTGAGTTATTATTATTCTCGGGGTAGCGTCGCTGCCTCGTACGCAGAGGGCCCGGTTTCTTTCCGCTGATAGGACAAGTTTCCAAAGTGATTTATTTATTTATTTATTTATTTGCGGGGGATCTTTTTCTCACCTATAAGACAAATGTCAGAAAACTTATGCCCAAACGGTCCCCGATCATCATCTGGACATTATAATCATAATTATCATATTCACCATGTTTGGTACTAAAAGAGACGTAAATGTGAACCTGTCAAGATTTCAAATGATATAAGGAACTATACATAAAACATTAAAGAACAAAACAAGAAGAGATACTATATTGAAGTTTTATAAATCATTGGCAGTCCCTGCATTACTTTATAGGAGTGAAACTTGGGTAATGACCAAAAAATTACAAAGTAGAATACAAAATGTAGAAATGAACTTCCTTAGAAGAACAAAAGGCTGCACAAGAATAGATCGGATAAAGAATGAAGATAAAAGAACAGAGTTAAATATATATCCATTGAATGATAAAATCGAAGAATATAGAGAAAATGGTTTAGACATGTAGACATAAAATATGTTAAAATATACCTTCTTAGGTAAGATCCGTCGTCCTCAACTTATGAAATATGTATTCTTTATGCCTGTAGGCCTTTCAGAACATCCGTTCCATCTTCAGCGGGTCCCTTTTCGTTACAACATCCAGTATGATGGTTGATGCTGCTGGTCCTAATGTGGTGTTGTCGTGACTAAAGCTTCTTCCTGACGATATCGTATAGTGGGTTGTTTAGTCTGGGAGTGCTTTCATTTATTAGAAGTTTGTTGTCTATTTCCTTGATAATTTCCAGGTCTTCCAATATATTTATTTTAGTTGGATTTCCCTCTTTGTGTACTATTGTAAGGGTGTCTTTTATTGACTTCATTCTATGACCGCCGTTTATAATGTGCTTAGCGTAATTAGACTTTCCATATGCTTATACGAAATCGTTATGATGTTCTTTAAACCTTATGTTGAAGCTTCTTTTCGTTCTACCTATATAGAACTTGTCACAGGCTTTGCATGTTAATTTATATACACCCTCGCCATTATTAGTAGTGACTTGTAGAAAGAATGAACGTAACAAGATTACCAAAAGCAGCATTTAACTACAAGCCTAGAGGATCTAGGAATGCAGGACGGCCAGTGAAAAGATGGACAGAACAACTGTGAGGCGGAACAGGCATTTTGCCTAGTCCGTGAAGTGAAGAAGAAGAAGACCACTTTTGGTATTAATGTGGGTGTGTGAATGGTGTGTTTCGTCTTCATGTTGTGTTGTCTCGGAGGAGACCCTGACATTGACCTGATCACTCATTCTGGGAGATCCAACACGTCCTTGTGTGGTCAAAAAAGTATGTGTGCGATTCATAATTTAAAATCTTCTCCCGACAGGTTGTCACCGTAAGTTCCGGGTGGAGTGGCATATAAAGGTAGGCCTACTTGTACTAGGGGGAAGTTAAACTAAATTATCATAAGTAATGCCACAAGTGATTTCCAAATTATCGATAAATTCACGACTCACGAAGTGAGGATTGAATTTATCTAGAGAATTTGGAAATCACTCGTGGCATTTGTTAGGACTATTTAACGAATAAAATTAAGCTCTTTACTAAAAATTAATTATTTTAATATAGTTACCGGTGTTTCAAGGTATTTATATACGAGTAGTTAATGTAAACGGCGATGTTTGAAAACAAATTAGAAATGTGAGGTTATGTATATTCACTGCAACTCGATCATGTTATTTATTGCCAAATAGGATCGCAATATTGTAAGAATGCACTCTAGTGGAGAAATAATGAAACACATCAAACTATTATAATCAACATTATAGGTTAATCATTTATATTTTGAATAAACAACTCAGTAAAATCACTGAATTCTATTCATTATTTGCTATATTCAATGTATTTGTTGGAGAAAAATAATGGTCTAACCTGTTCAGAATATTAAAAAAGGAGGAGCTTTCTTTTCACAAAAGCAGGAGCTGATAAAGAGAAATCGATAAAGAGCGAAGTGAAACACGACTGTCATTGGTGTAAAACAGAATTCATTGAAACGTGATTGGTCATTGACTATCATCACAATTAACTTCACGAATTAGGTTTTGCCTGTTCCGATCTCACATCTGTTCAGCCCAGCGCTCTCTTGGTCTTCCTACCGATCTTCGTCTTCCAAGATTATACATCAGTGCAATCTTTGGTATACTAGTCTGTCATTCTTTGCAGATGTTCTATCCAATTGTTTCTGGGTTCTTCAATTTGTTGAAGAAGTGGTTGTACTTTTAGTCCCTCTCTAATATTCTCATTTCTAATATGTTCTGTGTACAACCTTTGACTGCCCGTAGGAATCTCATTTGCGCTGCATGAGTTTTTTTTTTACTTTTTTCTTTTTCCTTCAGGACCCAGGATTCACTTTCATACATCGCCACTGGTAGTGTCATAGTTGAGTAAAATCTTAGTTGCGTATCCTTTCTTACTTTGTTCCTCAGTGTTCGTCGGATTCTTCCACAAATTAGTTAAAATTTCTGCATTTTTCTTATTTATATCTTGTTCTTATGCATACGTTATATCGCAGTCCAAATACTGGAAGTGTGAAACCTGTTCCAACTCTTTATCTTCTATTACTATTTTTGTTCTTCCTGGGTACTTCCCATGGAACGCCATTACTTTAGTTTTTATTCTTGAAATTATCATATTATACCTTATATAAGGCCCACATTATTTAACTGATAGACTGTTTTTTGTAGCCTGTCCTCTCTGTCAAAAATTAATACTGTATCATCTGCAAAACATAATGCATTCAATGCTTTTTTTCTTCCAATTTTGAATCCCTTATGAACTAATTGCTTCCATTCACTAAGAATGTCGCCAAGATATATATTAAAAAAGTGTTAGGGAAAGGCTACACTCCTGACATTCAGTGCATGGATAGGGTTGAGTAGAGAAGGAAAATGAAACTTTAAGCACAGAATTATGTGTAAACATTGAAAATGTTTATAAATACATTATTAATATGTTATAGTCGGCCGCGGTGGACTAGTGGTTATGCTCCTTGCCTCTGGTCCCGAGGGTCGCGGGTTCAAACCCGGCCGGGGTCGATGGATTTTATTAGGATGGAGAAATCCAAGGAGCAAGTCCTCCGGGAGGGACTCTAAGCCATGGGTCCCGAGTCTGAAGTTTTTCAGGCTCGTAAAATATCCTTAAGCCTGAATGAAAAGGCCTCTAAGCAAAATTTACCGAATTTCCCGTCCTAGTACTACCTTGGTTTCCTAGATGTCAGTATGAGGCGGAACGCTGACCACGGACCACTCAAAATGGCATCTATACGAAAACAAGTGTAAATAAATTAGTATGGTTCAATGTCTTCCCTGTAGGGGGAGAGCACCTAAATCTCTGTAAAGGGAAAACATGGGCTTACAAAAATTATTATTATTATTATTATTGATATTGTAGTCGTCAGATAATGCAAAAAAAACCTGTAAAATATTGAAAAATAGAGGACGAATAAACTTTATATATATATATATATATATGTGTGTGTGTGTGTGTGTGTATGATTAGGAGTATATGTGTAAAGCTATGACAGATTGAACGCCCTGAAAATGAGATCATAGAAAACACCTCGCTAGAACCAGTGAAAAAAATTCAAAATTTAAAATATTACCTTAGTGTAGGCCTACAAGATTTAAAGAAACGTCGCTCATTTTCCGGAAAGGGACATATTCCAAGAAGATTTGAAAATAAATAAAAAACCGATTTCGTTTAAATGATCAAAATTGGCAGTTGACTAAGTTATTAATCTAACTAACTAACTCACTAGCAATCGAACCCGTAGGTTCATGACCTCACGGACATATACTCCCCATACATCCTTATCCTGAGCTAATGTTTTCCAATCACTCCCTCTATAATCTACTCCCTCAGATTATGGTTAAGGTTATTCTCCCATCTCATTCTTGGTCTACATCTGTTTTTTTCTGCAAGAAGCTTCCATGCCCCTCTTTCATTCCCCTTAATATATGCAAGGATAATATTTCTGGTGCCCCACTACTATATATTGATCTAACATTCCATGTTTCTACGAATATGTTCTTGTGTATGAGCTTTTCCCTCCATGGTATCTTTACTGTGTCGTGGTGAAGTGGCTTGCGTACTTAAATTACCCTGAGAGCTATGCCGGCGGTAGCATTGCTGCCGAAAGGGTTACCCAGGCCGGAGAAGTCTAGGGTGATAAGCCAGAAGGAAAAAGTACCTTGGTCGAAAGAGTGATGACCTTTCACCGTAAAATATGACCGTCAAGAAACGCAGACATGGGTTCCACTGGGGTAATTTTTTCCAGAGGTTCTTGTAGGAAAACCAGAGAGAAAACCTCAGTTTGTAGACCAATAATGAGGTGGGAGAATAATATTAAACATTTTGGGAAATAGATTATACAGGGGATGATTGGAAAACATTAGTTCAGGCTAGGGATATAAGGAGAGCTTATATCCGCGCGGCCATGAACCTACGGATTCCATAGTGCCAGTGAGTTTGTTAATTTGAGCCTTTGGCATAGATTCCCTGAAGTAGACCCCGCCCGGAGAACCGATTGGGAACTATTTTACCTCCGAAAAATGTACCCCAGTGGAACCCATGTCCCCGTTTCTTGACGGTTATATTTTTCGGCAAAAGGTCTTCACTCTCTCGACCAAGACACCTTCTTAGTCTTGCTTATCGCCTTCGACCTGTCCAGCATGGGCAACTCTTTAGGTAGCAATGCTACCGCCGGCATATCTCTCGGGGTTATTTAAGCACGCAAGCCACTCCACCACGACAAGGCAAAGATGCCATGGAGGGAAAACCAGAGACCTATTAATTCGCTGATTGATATTGTCTTCTAAATCTTAACTCTTTCAGCATGTTTATCTTGTTTATTTGAATTTTATTAGGAATATTATCTATTGAAGTCTTTCATTTTGTTAATCCTGTATTCTTTTCTTAACATGTCAAATGTGACAAAATCCTAAATCTCGATTCTACGTTAATTAAATTGAATCAAATTTAATCTAACAGAAAAGGTGACATAAAAGAGCTTAACATATCATAAGTTAAATTATACAGATTTTATAAAAAGTTAGCGGGGCCAAAAATGTAGTAAACCTCTTTAATCCATAGTGCGCTAATTCGGACAAGTACAATCGATATTTTTGTTATTCATGGTAGTGCACGGGTTGCAGATATGGCAGGGTGTGAGAGAATGCTGGATAATCAAGCAAATGAAGAGATGAAGAGCTTCTTCATTTCAACACAGTGAAGTCAACTGTCATCTAGTCTTCTCCGATATCAAAATTATTCATCTCTACAACCATGTGCCTCATAATTTTATATATGTTCTCATTATTTTTTTTGCATAAAAATAAATCTTTTATTTTAAGGCATAGAGGAATAAAATATTATATTCGTACAAATGCGCGCGCAAACACACACACACACACACACACACCACACACACACACACACACACACACACACACATATCTTAATATATATAAATTTCGTATCACATTGTTTGTCCGCGATGGAATCCTAAACTACTGAACCGATTTTAATAACATTTTGCACACTGTGTGCTGTTTGATCCAACTTGAGACCTACCGTTGTTTATAACTAAATTTATAGTCACATTATTTTTTATTGCAAATTATTTGTTTATTATTTAACAAAGAGTTATAATTATCTGTGAGTACCATACGATTCTAACAGATGGCGATGTAATATCTGTGAGTTCCATACGATTCTAACAGATGGCGGTGTAAGATAATTTGGTTTATTATTTAACGAAGAGAGATCCAGATGGCTGTGCTTCTTGTTGCAACCGCGAATTTCAATTGAATTACAAGTATTGATTATTTCATAATTTAAGTGTGTTCAGTGTTTATTTTATTTTCAATATTATTAATTTCGTGTGTAAGTGTTAGTTTTAAGTAATCTGGCTGAAAGACAGCAACTTAATTTAAATTTTTAACGTATACCTTAGCCATAGCAACGCGTGGCCAGGACTTCTAGTATATATATATGTGTGTGTGTGTGTTCCAAGTTGCCATGGGGTCTTTTCTCGTAATAAAGCAACATAGGTGATTGTGTAAAATTCCACAATAACTTTATTTAATTGTGAAAACCCTGAGTGACATGTCACTCACAAATTAATGCGATAAATAATTTTGCTTTAAAGTTTTTTTTCTATCTGTCGTACAATAATCTCCAGTCTCTAAGACTTTCACTTACTACAGTTTTTTCAGGTCACAGTTCACTGTATCGCTATTGCTTTATAATTAACTCGCTTCCGACTCTGGCAACAGTTTATATAGACCGGGGAAGGATATTTCTCGATTCCCAATCAAGACCCTTCCAGTATGGAAGCCTCTGGCATCGAAACTTCCCGACAGAGTGGGTAGCGCTTAGAGAAATCTCCGGAACGGAAGTTTAGATGCATGGATCAACTGTGCCCTTTTAGTGTAATTCGTCGACATTTTAGTTTTTCTTATAACTATATATACAACGAGAATATATGTAATTAAATAAAATCCGATCTCTAATGATCACCAATGTGGATTTAGAGGAAATGGATCTACAATATGTCAGATTTTTAGTATAATACATATTCTATAAATAAAATGATATTATGATTGTACTATACATCAACATATGTAGACTTCAAAAAGGCATAAGATTCAATTAAGAGGAAAAATTCTATAGTATCCTATTGGATATCGGGATTCCTAAAAAAGTTAGACTTATTCAAATGTGACTAAATGACATAAAGAGTATGGTGTGTGTAAGCAAACAGTTTTCATATGCTTTTGAAATTCATAATGGGCTAAAGAGAGGGGATTTACTATCTCTTCTGCTGCCCACTTTTATACTACAAAATCAAGTACGTAAAGGATAAAAAATCCGTACAACTCAATGGTTATTACTCAAATACTGGTATGTGCTGATGTATTTTTAGGCAATAGCGGGAAAATTCGAAAACCCAATAAACACGTTCTAATAAATAACACTAAGAAACTGAGACTGGAAGTAAATATCAGTGACTATTTAACTCATGCCACATATGCTAGTCAATGACCAATCACGTTTCAATGAATGTTGTTTAACAACCAATGACAGTCGTGTTTCATCTCGCTCTTTATCGATTTCTCTTTATCAGTTCCTGCTTTTGTGATAAAGAAAGATCCTCCTTTTAATGTTCTGAACAGGTCAAAGCATTATTTTTCTCCAACAAATACATTGAATATAGCAAATAATGAAAAGATTCCTTGATTTTACTGAGTTGTTTACTAAAACAATAAATAAATAACCCGTAATGTTGATTATGATATATAGTTTGATGTATTGCATTATTTCTCCACTTGGGTGCTCTCTTACAATATTGCGATCTTATTTGGCAATAAATAATATGATCAAGCAGCAGTGAATGAACATAATCTCACATTTCTGATTTGTTTTCAAACATCACCGTTTACATTAAAATATATAAATATTTTAAAATAACTATAGTTAAACAATGATTTGTGAGTAAACAGCTTAATTTCATTCGTTAAATAGTCCTAACAAATGCCACTCTTGATTTCCAAATTCTCTAGATAAATTCACTCCTCACTTCGTGAGTCGTGAATTTATCGATAATTTGGAAATCGCTCGTGGCATTACTTATGAAAAAGATATATACAGTCACACGTAGAAATGTATTATATAATGGAAATGGATAATTAATAACAAAATTGGAAAATTTGGGAAATGGAGAAAATTTTGAAGACGTGGTTGAATCCAAATATCTATGGATCATATTTAATTACAAACAGCAATGAGATACAGAAAGAAATTAAATATAAACTCGATGGGAATCGCTTTATATTATGCATTACACGAACTCCAGGTACTTCAATTTCTCTCAAAAAATAAAGTAAAAATATATCATATATGGCAATTCTTGCAATTAATATTATATGGATGCGCAATAATTTAAGATAGGATAAATGATTACAAGTATTTGAGAATAAAGATCTTACGAAAATTTTACATCAAACAGACTCTGACAGGCGAAAGGAGAAAATCAAATAACAGTGAGCTATATTCATTTTTTGGGGAACCAAATGCTATAAGAATAATCAAATCTCATACATTTCAATAGGCAGGACATGGAGCATGAATGGCGAGAGAAAAATGGGCATGAAAACTTTATAGGAAAAACAGAGGAAAGCGCCCAGTAGGTAGCAAAGAATAAAATGTGGGAACAGATAGATGAATGGAGAAAAGTACATACCGTAACAGTGAGCTAAAATAACTTATTGGAGAACCAGATATACACGGTGTCCCATTCAAACCTCCCACATTTTAATTAATCATAACTCTCAAAGTATGCAGAATTATGAAATGAGGTTGGTATTAAAAGAAAGAGAAACTCAACGCATTTTTGTTTTCATTGTTGCAGTTAACTCATTTGTCACATGTTGGACAAGAATGACATAAAACAAAATAGCGAGCACAAACTGTTTTCTGGTATGCAGAGACGAAGTCAATAATTACAGTGCAAATAAATTACCGGAGAGAATATAGAGGAAATGCACCTGATGGGAGATCATTAAGGCATGGTTTGAGAAATTTCTGGCGACTGGAAGCGCTAAAAAAAAGAATCAGGAGGTGCTCGTACACGTGTTTCAGAAGAAAAGATTGAAGAAATGATGCACATATATAGGTGTTTTAATGTGTGGCAATGATAATTCTTTGGGTTTATGTTTTGTTTTATATCAGCCTCATTTCATAATTCCGCATAATTAGTTAGTTATGATTAATTAATGTGTGGGAGGTTTGAATGGGACACTCTGTATAATAAGAACAGTTAAGTCTCGTGAACTACGATGAGCAGGACATGACACAAAAATGGCGAGTGTAAAAAGGGCATGGAAACTTTATAGGAAAAACATTGGAAAAGCGCCTAGCTGATAGGACATGAGATGTAAGAAAAACAAAAAGAAAGCGACCAGTAGGTAGGCCAAGAATGAGATAGGAGAATGATATTAACTGTGATTTGAGAGGGATGATTTATACAAGAAATGGTTAGAAATTAGTTCAGGATAGAAATGTATGGGAATGTATGTGCTGCCATGAACCTCCGGGTTCGGTAGTACCAGTGAGTTAAAATTAGCTGTTTTTATGAGCAATTAGTTTGTCATGGCACAATGGTTACTTTGTTGTATATCACCGTCGATATAAATAATTCAGTTTTATTATATGGAATATTAACCATAGAAAGCATAGAATTTGAAATTACAACTGAAATTCCGATGATTACATAATCATTTTCGTTACCCATTAGGTTAAGGCAGGAAGCTTTGGCGCAGAGCTACGGGACTTGCGCTGGTTCGAGTCTCCATGGGGGAAGAAATTTTCTCATGGAATTTCGGCCAGTAAGGGACCGGGACCACTCAGCATCATGAGGCATTTGGGTAGCACAATAAGTAGCGGTTGCAGGTTAAGAAGACCAGCTATAACAGCTGGGGCACTCGACATGCTGAGCACATGTCACCACTACATTGGCAGATGATCATCTACCTATGTGATTGACACCTGTGGTTGTAAGGCCAGCAGCCAGATGGTAGGCTAAGGGCCTTCTAGGCCTGTCGCGCCATGAAATTATTATTATTATTACTTTCTTACTTACTCACTGGCACTAGCGAACCCGTAGGTTCATGGCCGCGCGGACATAAGCTCTCCATACATTCCTATCCTGAGCTAATAATGCTTTCCAATCATTCCCTGTATAATCTACTTCCCTAAAATCATAGTTAATGTTATTCTCCCACCTCATTCTTGGTCTACCAACTGGGCGTTTTCCCTCTGGCTTTCCTACAAGAAGTTTCCATGCACGTCTTTCATTCCCCATACGCGCAACATGTCCTGCCCATCGCAGTCATTATTATTATTATTGTTATTATTGTTATTATTATTATTATTATTATCTGCCTTGTCACGCAGCGGGCCCGGGTTCGATCCCCGGTCGGGGCAGTTTTTCTGGGTGAGGTTTTTATCGGGGTTTTTCCTCACCTGTAAGACAAATGTCAGGAAAACTTTAAGGCCCAAACGGTCCCCGAAATCATATGGCCATCATCCTTATCATTATCATCCTTACCATTATCATCATCAACCTTCACCGGTGTGGAAAGCAACGGGAAGCTACCACACCTACACAATTCCCTAGTAAAGCTGCAAGCATAGCATGAAAATGCTATGATTGCAGTGAAGGACCTGCCTTCGGGCAGAATTACTATGGATGGATTATTATTATTAAGTCAAAGAATCTGTATGAGAAAGAACAGTTGTTTGACGAGTTGAGAAAGCACAAAATAAAATAAATGTATTTGCGAAGAAGTTTAATTTTTGCAATTAAAGTTGGTAATATTTTCAGTAATGTTATCATCATCATCATTATTATTATTATTATTATTATTATTATTATTATTATTATTATTATTATTATTATTATTATTATTATTATTATTATAGTATTTATTTTAATGTTCATGTATACAAGCTAAATGAAATAATATTGCTCCTAGAAAATCATTATTTCGTTTATTAATAGAGACAATTTTTAATTTCGGATTTTAGATAATCCCCACTTCTAAGGGCCGAATTTCGGTGATTCTTGGAAAATACATAAATCGGTTTATTTTAATGGGATATATTGAATTTCATAGCGAAAAAAAAACACCAAACGTTGCGACCGCGAGAGCGATTTTAAAAATGTTCGTTTAAGGTGAACTCCTACACCTAATGGTTTTAGAGCATAATAGATGCCGGATAAACACTCCCCTTACCTGAAAAGCCTGTATAGACAAATTTTCATGAAGTTCGGTTAAACGATTTTCGAGTTTTGCGAGCACAAAACAAACGCAGACTAAATTTTTATATATAAAGATATAGATAAGTTAGTCTACCTACATGCAGATATTTGTTAATATTGTACTTTCACTGCCTTTGCCAACTAACACAACAATAAATGTATTATTAATAACCTTAGAAATTGACGCTGGACTAAATATAAAATAATAATAATTGGGAATATTCCACAATACAGTGTTCCTCCTTCAACCCAAAGTGATTTGTCGCCGGAGGTTCCTGTCTAAAGCATCTTCTTCCCTCAAATCTCTAGCTTCCATACTTCTCTTCACTCCATCCATCCATCGATCGTTCTCTAGGCCTGCCTCTTCCACTTCTTCCATTAGCTTTCCAATTAAGGATATTCTTTAGTATTCTGTCTTCTTCCATTCTTATGAGGTGTCCATAACATTTCAAACTTTTTCTTCTATTCTTCCTAATATGTTTTTTTTAACTTGCATAATTTCCCTTATTGTGCTGTTTCTGAACTTATCTCTTCTTGACTATTTAACTCATGCCCCAAATGGGAGTCAATGACCAATCACGTTTCAATGATTTCTGTTTTACAACCAATCAGAGTCGTGTTTCACCAAATATTTATCAGTGTTATAATTACCATATTAAAGAAAGCTCCTCCTTACAATATTGCGTTCCTTTGGCAATAAATAGTATGATCTGGTTGCAGTGATAAACAAAAGAAGCGGTAGAAGCGTACCTATCGTTTCTCATTTGTTTTCAAACATCGCCGTTTACATTAAATATATAAATATTTTAAAATAACTATAGTTAAATAATGATTTGTGAGTAAACAGCTTAATTTTATTCGTTAAATAGTCCTAACAAATGCCACTCTTGATTTCCAAATTCTCTAGATAAATTCACTCCTCACTTCGTGAGTCGTGAATTTATCGATAATTTGGAAATCACTCGTGGCATTAACTTAATGATAATCTTGTATCGCATTGTAAGCACCATTATTTTCCGGGCTAAGCAGAGATTTAGGCGGCTCCCTCCCCGCGACAAGGAAAGAATTTGAAACCATACTAATTTAGTTATACAGCTTGTTTTCGTGATAGATGTTATTTGAGGGCTGCCGTGGTCAGGCGTTGCCGCCCTCATATCTGACATATACGAACCAAAGAGTAGTACTACTGTGGAGACGGGAAAATTCGGTAAATTTTGCTTAGAGGCCTTTCCATTCAGGGGCTTAAGGATCTTTTACGCATCCTGAACATCTTAGAAGAAGACTCGGGACTTCCCATGGCTTAAAAGTCCCTCCCCGGAGGACTTGCTCCTGGGATTTTTCCATCCAAAAAAAATCCATCGATCCCGGCCGGGTTTGAACCCGCGACCCTCGGGAAAAATTTTTTTTTCAGAGGCAAGGAGCATAACAACTATCCACCGCGGCCGATAGAATAATAATAATAATAATAATAATAATAATAATAATAATAATAATAATAGTCGTAGCAATAATTGTAATACTAGTACATTAAAGATGATATTTAACAAATCAGATCGTTGGTGTCGCAAGTTATAGTTGATCGCGAAAGAACCGACAAATTATTTGGGGCTTGAGATTGTTATATGATACGTGAACAGAGGCATTACTCCTCTGCACAGGAATTCATACTAAGGGCTTTTACGTCCTGAAAAATCTATCGATGAATTTACTTGCTCTAATATTGAATTCTGAATACAAATTTTACTTCTTACTGGGAATTTCCCTTGAAAGGCCTTAACTTTAGATTTTGTTGTTGATATTTCCATGTTAAATCGTTGGGCTATTATATGTGATATATCCTTTAAAATACAAAACTATAATAAAGCTTTAAGAATTATCAACCAAGTTTTTAAACCATCAAAAGTGCAGAGACACACAAGAATGAAAATCTATAAAGTTCTCGCTAAACGCGTAATCTGTTATGGCAGTGAAGCTTGGACCATCAGAACTCAGGATGATCGTCATATTACAGCCACGGAGATGAAATTTCTGCGACGAACTGCAGGTTATAGCCTTCTAGACCACCAAAGAAATTCAACAATAGCCAGAGAGTTAAACATCATACCTATATCTGAATACCTCAAAGAATATAGAAACTACTGGCTAGCCCATATTCAGCGCATGGATCGTCACAGAATACCAAAACAAATTCTTCACTACATTCCTCGAGGCAGAAGATCTGTGGGTCGACCTTTTCGGAGATGGCGGGAGACCGTAACGGGCCACTGGGCCTAATATTTGAAAGGCAGATGATGATGATGATGATGATGATGGAAAATCCATCGATTCCGAATGAGATTGAACCCATGAACGTCGGATCAATAATGGCAATCACTAGTCCACCGGGACCGACTAAAACTTGGAAAAATAAAATATAAAAACGTGTAGACCAATTTAAAATCTTTAAGGTTGGTATTATACATATAGCAAAATTCCGTAAACTGTGTATTTTGAGATATGAACAAATTGTCAGAAGCTCATTATTCAGGCGCCACGAGTTGTTGAATTTACGAGATTAAAGTCTGGCGGTACAGTAACACAGTCTCCAGATAAAGCATTAACAGAAATGAACTTTGGATTCAAAACCATTTGATCCTGGGTTATAATTGCTGCTGCTTTATTAATCTCCAAACATTATACAGTAAAACTTGTTTGATTCGGGACGTGAATAATTCGGAAATTTGTCCAATGTGAACAAATTTATTGGTCCCGGCGAAATAGTAGTAATTTTACGTGTATTTATTTTGCATAAAACGAAATCAGTTCAACGCGGAAACGGAAGAATATTTCTACACAATTCATGTAAAATATATAAAGCGGAAAGACAATAAGTAAATTAGTTTCCACTTCATTGAATTCCCGTTAGGCAAAAAAAAATAGGAAGGAATGATTCCTGCCACCGGGTGAATTTCAGATTCTACCTGTACCTTAAAATTATATTTCGGCCTCACTGTATACCCGTTATGCCAAATACAGATACCTGTCTTACAAATATCCATTGCACTGTAAAATCTTAAATTAGTTTTTAAGTTCTGAGACCG
Organism: Diploptera punctata; assembly: GCA_030220185.1. NCBI lineage: Eukaryota > Metazoa > Arthropoda > Insecta > Blattodea > Blaberidae > Diploptera > Diploptera punctata. The sequence goes on from JASPKZ010008885.1 coordinate 681,941, forward strand.
ATCTTTCACAGGGATCGTTCTGAATTTACAGAATAAAGATAGCTAAACGTATGTATCATTGTCATTAAACAAAAAAAGTTAATGTGATTGAACATAAATCTCCAAATTTCCGGACCGATGCTCCAAACTCAAGCTCTAGCTGTTGCTAAATACTTAGGGATTTATTTTAAGGCATCTTCAGATTGGCTGGACAGTTTCAAAAGATGACCAATGTAGTGTGGAATAAAATTTGCGGAGAATCAAAGGTTGTGGACGAAAGTGTAGTTAGTGAGGGAAACCGAAACTGCGTACTTTAATTTCAGGATACACGCCTAAGAGACATTTTTAATACTGACGAAACGGGACTAGTTTTTTTTTTTTTTCGCGCGTTACCGTCGAAGTCGCTCATACATATTATATGCCTATTCCACTTTTCAAAGGCAGCGGAATTACAAATTAATCCAATGTACGAAAAATACATATGCTGTACTCTATAATCTAAGATTATTAATAAGTTTTAGTTTTTATAATGCGGAATTTTGTATAATGCGGAAAAATGTTCCCATGCGATTCCGCTTTGAGCAAGTTATAATGTACTATGAAGTATGTATTTCAGGACAAGTTGACGGAATCGGCACGTTTCAACACCAACTCTTAGGGCCAGTTTCATCAAGAGAGGTAACTGTATTACGCCAGTTTAAGCTATGCATTATATATGGGGAAAACTGGCGTAATACAGTTACCTCTCTTGGTGAAACTGACCCTTAGTGGTCTAAGGGTTAAGTTTACTCCTTCTTGTCACGAAGGTTGCGAGTTCAAACCCGCCCGAGGTCGATGGATTGAAAAATCCAATGGACAATTCTTGCGGAAGGGATTTTAAGCCGTGGGTCCCGAGTCTGAAGATTTTCGGGCTCGTAAATTAGAGCACAACACAAAATTTGAATCGGCCTTTCTCATCAAAGTAATACCTTAGTTGCTTACTAGGTATCTCTTTGAAGTGATGAGCTAACCACAGGTCATTTCTTGAGATCTGTAGGGAAATAAGGGTACATAAATTACTCTTGGTTAAGTAACATCCACAAGGGAGCGTCCTTTCCCCACATGTGGATATGCAGGTATAGACAGACCTAAACGTTTGGCGACTGAAAAGTAATTTTTTGCACCCTGGCAAACTCTCTGTGGCTTGAACGGTCGTATGTCGTGTAAATTCCAGATATAATGGCACCTGAAATATTTGTTTCCCCTATCTCAAAATGCATAAATCTTAGATACACTGTAGACTGGACCTTTATTGAAGGAAATTGTCTACTGCAGAAGAAGGCTTACTCAGATGTCGATAGCCTATAATACAATGTGAAAGCAATGTCATGTCTTCTTTTTTTTAAAGTTTACATCAATGAAATTTCACTGATGTAAATTTATGAATATTGCAGCACTGCATAAAATGAAATTGGACAGCGTTATGCATCAGCCGGCTATGCGCCATTATGTAAGTTTCTAGAAAAATACGTTTAAAGTTTAAGTCAATCTTCACTATTTATTGTAGCCTCAAACTAACATTACTGGATATTATGTCATTTTCCTTGTTTTACAGTTATGCATCAACAATCTAACATTTGGCGCTTAGCTGCATGATGCAAAATTTAGATTGTCATTTATGAAGATCCGGTTTCTTTAATAATAAGGCCATATTTAAAGATTTGGCGGTAAAAGTGTGCGTACACTTACTTTATGTGCCAGTGCACAGATGGCCACAAAATCTCAATTCTGAAAAATGGAGCTTAGCCGGTTGATGCATAATAGACGAATTATTTAAACATTACTCTTCTATATTGTGTTTTACATATCAACCCCAACAACAAAACATACATAACTTCAAATTGTCTCGAAATTGTACTCTTCTCAAGTTACCTTGGCCTCTAAACACAAGCAATTAATTTTTTTTTTCACTGTCATACGATTTTATATAAATATATCTTTAGTAACTGTGGTCTCGAAGTAGCGTACTGCCTTGTCACACAGCGGGCCCGGGTTCGATTCCCGGTCGAGACAGGCTCCTGGGTGAAGTTTTTTTTCGGGGTTATTCCTCGCCTATAAGACAAATGTCAGGAAGCTTAAGGCCCAACGGTCCCCGAAAATCATCCGGCTATCATCATCATCCTTCACGGTGTGGAAAGCAACGGGAAGCTACCACACCTATAACTTCCTAGTAAAGCTGCAAAGCATAGCATGAAAATGCTAAGATTGCAGTGAAAGACCTGCCCTCGGGCAGAATTACTATGGAATGAAATCTTTAGTAATTTTATATAGCCTATATTAGATTAAATTCATTGTTCTGACAATTTGAACATTTTTGCACCAATGTTAAAATTATAGCAGCAATAATATGAAATAGTAACATTAAAATATAATGCGCGTAATTGGTATATACCAATTCCGAGCTATGTTCCATTGTAATGTAAATAAAGAATATGTATGACTGAATTTTCATTGGTCGAATAACGATTTTACATATGATTGTGTAAGAAAATGTAGTTCACTCTCTAACACTCGAAATAAAAATAATAAAATAATAAACATATGTATTATCTATCACATGTCTATATATGTTATATAGGAGGATATTAAAATATACAATATTACAATTTCAATAGATTAAATAAACATTGTTTTATTTTTTGCACGCGCAATACACAATACATTGGGATTTCAGTTGTTTCAAAATGACCGTTTTTGTAGAATTTCAACATACGCTGGAGAGTAAATTACCATATGAAAAGCAGAGAGAAACAAATTATTTTGACTATTTAACTCATGCCTCAAATGGGAGTCAATGACCAATCGCATTTCAATGAATTTGATTTACAACCAATCACAGTCGTTTTCTACCTCGATTTTATCACTTTCATTTTACCAAGTGGCTCCCAGATTGTATATATAGTGCACGAATATAACCAGACACTGCTTGCGAGAAATAGAAAAACATTTGTAGCAATTGATTATGCCATAAAAAAGAAGCCACGGTTTGCACTTTCTTAGAGGTATTATTTCCTAGGATTTAACGTCGCAAAATATAATTGACATATTTACATCATAGGACATCAGAAATTAATTAATAACCTGTAACGATGAGTTTCATTTTTCTCCACTATGGTGCATTCTCAATTTTGCGATTCTATTCGGCAATAAATATGATCTGGTTGCAGTGATGAACAAATGAAACATAACGTTTCTAATTTGTTTTCAGACATCGCCGTTTACATCAAATATATATTTTAAAATAACTATATTTAAATAATGATTTGTGACTAAACAGCTTAATTTTATTCGTTAAATAGTCCTAACAAATGCCACTCTTTATTTCCAAATTTTCTAGATAAATTCACTCCTCATTTCGTGAGTCGTGAATTTATCGATAATTTGGAAATCATTCGTGGCATTACTTGTGAATATTTTCAGACTGTTTATTGAAAAATATTTCACATTGGCCATTGAGAATGAAGTGAAAATAACAGCAGAATTTACAGGTGAGTCAGAATGGAGCATAAATTGTGCTCATAATGAAATTGCAAATAAAGGATATCTATCGACATCATGGAACATGCGTAAACGTCTGATTATGTAGGCACATATAGACCTATATTTTTGTCATAAATAAATAAGAAATGAAGAAGTTTCTAATTACACACAACAACAAAGAATTACTCGCAGGCTCGAAATGTATCAATAACTATGTTTTCGGACTCGCAGAAGACGAAAATGATATTAGTTTTTCCAATCACCAAACCGGAGTCAGATATTTCGACGACAACCATCAGCAGAAGTGATCGTTTCCGTGAGAGTCGCAGGCGCTATTGTCTCTCAACCTTGTCGCCCTTCTTTTTCTTTTGTGCGGTTTTATTACTCTTAGGGATTGTTAAACCCTCAGGAATACACAGGTATACAAAATTTCCTGATTGCCACTGATACGTGAAGAAATGGCATGTTATACCTCGTTCTGTGCAGTTCGTCTTACATTACATCATTGTGATTGTGAAGGGTCGATACATGCATTATTGTGTACCATTATAAAGAAATTTAATTAAAACATTATATAATATATTTTAATACGTAAGTTTTAGTGTTTTTATAATTTTGCAATGTCTCGCCGCTGTAAGAATTCTCCTAATTTATTCTGTTACGTATGTGGAGAGCATTGCACAAAATATCAGCGCAGAACTAGTTATAAAGGCGTAAACATTTATATTTCGGAAACTATATTAAATTTGGAGATACTGATAAATATTGGGCCCCCAATTTTTGCTGTACAAACTGCCAAAGGATTTTAATAGGGTGGTTAAAAGGATCGCATTCGTGCATGCCATTCGCCATTCCAATGTTGTGGAGGGAACCTACGGACCACATCACTGACTTATTTCTGTATGTTGAATAGGCCCTATACCTGGTTTCACTTTAAAAATAAGCATTCTCTTCAATCTCACTGTGTGTGCTCCAAATTGCAAGCAGCCATGCGACTCAGTGACAAGTATAGTGATTCTTCGCCGATCTTGGGTGACGTCAGTGATGAACATGGCAAAAGGTTCCACGGAAAAAAATTAGCAGAAATGGAAAAAAGGCGTTATAAAGAGAATATCAGTGACCAACAAGGCATGTGTCGTAACGTAACTACTTATTTATCCTTCTTAGAAAAAAATATTTTAACTTTTAGGATCATATATGATTTGGTTTTACATAGATCAATTGCTTCTAGCAATATTGTTGCAAAAAAATTGAAACCAAGTGCAGATAAGGAATAATATGCGAAATGTAACGAAAAAGTTCAACACGTCCTCGCAAAAAACTGTTAAGTGATAGAGAAAAACGGACTTCAAATTCGAAATCAGCGCATGCCAATTAACTAAAATCACCTATTTTCATTTCTGCGAGCGACAAAAAGTTCAAATTTGTTGTTGTGTGTTATTGTACCATCTTACCTTGTATTCAGTCTTGTTTCCCGTAAAATGCGATATTGCTTATAATCGATGTTCCTGCACATAATTCAGTCATATTTCGGGTTAAAGTAGGATCATGGTTCCCCAATAGACGGAGTTGGCAAATTAGTAGGCTGCCTTATACTTCTTCTTCTTCATTGGACACTAAAGCTCGGTGCGAGCCTTGGCCTCCTCCACTATGCGTCTCCAAAGATCTCTATTCTCTGCCATAGTTCTCCATCATCAGATCCCCATAGCCGCAAGATCCTCCTCCACACCACCCATCCATCTAGTTCAAGGACGTCCCTTTATTCTTCTCGAGTAAAGTCTTCCCTTCCACATTTTTTTTTTTTTTTTTTTTTTTTTTTTTTGGGATGCTATTATCATACAATCTAATAAGACGGTCCAGCCATATTAGCCTTTGAGACTTCATAAATCTGACTATATCTTAGCCATTCGTTAGATCATTCAGTTCCTGGTTACTTCCAATTCTCCATGTGTCAAATACCTTGTATAAGTTTGTTTATAGTACAAGTGAAACTTAGCTCCGAATTAGAAGGTCTACAGTAAAAAATTCTGACATCTTTAAAATATTTTTTTTAATAACTCTATTGCTAATTTACAATCTATCTTGAAAAGACAATAAGTAAATTTGTTAAAAGACATAACTTGTTAGGAGAATACTGCCCATTGACAGCCTCCATTATACAACATTTTATGCAAAAATGAAAGGAAGTTCTAATATTCTATTTCTTTTTAGTCTTCTTATTTCTTCATTGTTGTCTAGAAGATTGATTGCAAGATGATTAGGATGAACTTCTAGTCGCCTTAGATATCGAGTGCTGTACTTTTCTATTTCTTCTTTTACAGTAGCTATTTTTAAATCATGATGAATGGTGGCGTTGTTTACATACCATGGAGCAGCAACAATAAAACGAAGGGTCTTAGACTGAAATCTCTGTAAAATTTCAATATTGGAATTGCTGGCAGTTCCCCATAATTGAATACCGTAAGTCCAAATAGGTTTGAGTATAGTTTTATATATTAGAAGTTTATTTTCTAGACTCAGTTTTGATTTGTGACCTATGAGCCAATTAAATTTTGATGTTTTTAGTCTTAATTCTGTACGTTTTTGTTGAATGTGTTTCTTCCATGTTAAACGACGATCAAGATGCATTCCCAAATACTTAATCTTTAAAATATGGGGTCAAAATAGGCCGAAGTGACTTTCATGTCAATCAAAAGTTGGATGCAACAAAAACTGTTATACTTCAAAGCTCAGTCGTGAAATTTACTGCGAAATGTAATGTCGCATAAACTGGGTTTATAATACTAGGCATGTTTCTATCCACCCTTGTAAACCTGTTGCCCTACAGAAACAACACGGTTGTAAAAGATAAAAAGAGGCTAAATGTACTGTACTTAAATTATGTATCTTACAAGATAGTTTTATCGATATATCTTAGCAATTAATCTGAACTTACTACACCGCCGGAACTACATCTACCGGATGCTCACGGAAGCTGGTCCGGGGTTTGCAGATAAACTGCTTCTTATGTAGAACTATAACATTGAATCTCTTATAACCAACCCATTTACAAATTTTATTACGATATTTTAGGCGGCTACGTGGCGCAAGCGGTTAGATGATCGCCTCTCATCGCTGGGGTCTCGAGATCGAGTTTCGGCCACTCCATGTGGATTTCGTGGTGGATAAAACGGAGCTTGGGCACGTTTTTTTTTTTTTTTCAGTGGTTCTCCCGTTTGCTCCTACCACAAATGTTATTCCATCATTTCTCCATAATCATCTAATTCATTTCGTTTATCAGCCCCTATGACAGTGCGTCAGGCGTGATCGGCCGGCACCCTTCTCAGACTTCTATAAATTTAAGGGCTTCATCCCTGACATGAGTTGAGGATATTTATTAGATTTTTTTTTTTAATTTGGTCGCCTTCCCATCATTCAGATTATTTTCTAAAGCCAATGTCATCTCAATGAAACCATTCTTCTCCTTTTCAAGCTAACTAACTAACCATCTAACTCATTGGCACTATCGAACCCATAGGTTCATGGCCGCGCAGACATAAGCTCTCCATACATCCCAATCCTGAGCTAATGTTTCCCAATCATCTCCTGTATAACATACTTCCCTCATAATGGTTAATGTTATTCTTCACCTCATTCTTGGTCTACCCACTGGGAGTTTTCCCTCTGGTTTCCCTAAAAGAACGTTCCATGCCTCTCTTTCATTTCCCATACTTGCCACATTCTCTGTCCATTACAGTCTCGAGACTTAACTGTTCGTATTATATCTAGTTTCCTATAAGGATAATGTGGCTTACTGTTTTGAAGTCTTCTCCATTCGCCTGTCTGTTCATCTTTCTTTGGTCCTTTTTTTAAGCTGTCCTTTTTTAAGCTGTCCTTTTCATTTCTTCATAGTCCTGGTATACTATAATTTGTTACATCTTCTAAAATAGTCGATATTCCTCTTTTCTTTCTTTCTTTTCTTTTTCTTTTTTTTTTACAATTTTCCCTTCAAAAACTCTTTTAAGTAAGTTATTGTAAAGGGGTATGTGCCAGAAAGGATATGTTTCTACTAATAATTTTTAAAAATAATGACTCATCTTTTTCTATTTCATCCAATACGTGTTGGTTTGTTTTTCCTGTCTGTACAATTTATCTTTTCTGATCGTCTCCATACCACATTTTTATTGCTTCCAGTCTCTTTATGTCACTTTTCGTCAGGATCCGACTTACACAGCATATAACACACACTCCAAATACATATAAGATTTCATAAATTGTTATCTCTTCTCTACACTTAAGCTGCCATTTGCAAATACATTTATTTTCTTATTAAATGTTTAGTTCCCGATAGGAAGCACCCTAATCCCGACACAGAGAAGGAAATGGCTTACAACGATGAATGTATAGGCCTATTAATCTTTTAACGAATGAAATTCTATCCTTTATTTGAACTGTTGAAATATAGAAAAGAGCTGCATTAGTTATGATTGGTGATCATCAAGGCTAGAATTTGTTTGTAATTACATATTATTTCCCTATTCCTATATCTTACAGACCTACATAGCTAAAATGATAAATTTCCAGGAATTAGAAACTTCTTTATCATATATAAAAATTATCATTACATATTTTTGCATATTTTATCGCAAATTCATACTTTAATAATACAATGGTTATTTTACGCAAAACTACGTATTCTGTCTCTTAATTTTTAAAAATTCATAAGTTGAATACAATTTAAAACAGTCTGCATGATAATATTTGTTCACATTTGAAATTCAGGTAGGCCTACTTGATTATACGAGGATTTTCCAAGCTATATAAATGCCCACATCATTAATTTACATACAGAAACACACTGAAGACTTGGGTATAGGGTTCCACAATGCAAGATGTCTTTTTTAAAATCTCAAAGACCCACTGTGTTTAAGACTTAAATAGTACGTATAAATATACAAACACTTGTTACCACATTCGTCAAGTAATTTGCAGCCCAACTTCCCCATTCCTTGGTTTGATCTTAAACTTCATGTTTAATATAAAAATTAAATTTTAATGTACATTTTTTACATATTTTAAGAAATTGCATATAATTTTAAATGTTTTATTTAATACTAGCTAATACCCGGCGTGCGCTGCTACGACTAAATAAATGAAAATTAATGTGATTTTATGTTTAGTTGAATAAGTGAAGGGAAAAATAATTATAAATTTATATTTTTTAGATACCCCTTGCTGATTACCCGGCGTTGTCCGGGAATCTACTCGTACTTATTCCGATCTTCTTGACATAAATGAGCTGAAATACGAAAATTAAACTGTTTATGTTTAGTTAAATAAGTATGAGGAAAATTTTATATTGTAATTATTTTTAGATACCCCGTGCTGTTTACCCGGCGTTGTCCGAGAATCTACTAATCCCGATCTTCTTGGCATAAATGAGCTGAAAGACAAAAGTTAATGTAATTCTTATCGTTAGTTGAATAAGTAAAATGAAAAAAATATTTATAAATGTATATCGTAATTATTTTAAGATTTCCCGTGCTGATTACCCGGTGATGCCCGCGAATCTACTTATCTCGATCTTCTTGGCATAAATGAGCTAAAAGACAAAATTCGTTATTGTGAGTTATCCGTAAAAGAATACCCGCCATGTGCTGCTATGCTTACACAGGAATCTACATACTAGTCTAGATCTTCTTGGAATCAATGAAAGACAAAAATGGTTACTGTGAGTTATCCGTAAGAGATAAACATATGCTGTCACGGGCTTTTTTGTAGAGCTTTTAGAGATATTCAATTCTGTGTTCATTAATGTTGCGTGTTTGTCATGGTTTAGACAGCACAAGTCATTTAAGCATCCAAGAGCTACTTTTTTTTACGTTTTCCACTACAAAAGGACGATTTTTAAGGGTGTAGGAGTTGAGTATCATAACTCTCTTATAGCCTATGTTCATCCCGGGAATCTCCCGAACATTTTGCAAAAAGCCCCATCATAATCTGATCAACGATATGGCCGCGCATAAAGTGCGAACAAACAAACAAACAAACATTTATATATATATTAGATTACATAAATATTCTGACGCATTGAATTGCGCGAGCAACGACGGGAGTACAGAACCCGCATTTGCCTACTGAATGGAAAAATCGCGAGTTGGAAACTCGTGCAGAAATTTCGACAAGCTTCTAGCTTTCCATTTCGGAAGGTTCTGTACGCATCTACCCTTCCTATCAAGAGGTTTAGACTCCCAAAGCTTCCATACTAGAAAAGTCTCGATTAAAATCTGAGAGATTTCCTTCCCCGGCTTTTATAATGTTACCAGGGTCGGAAGTGAGTCAGTTCTGTTGTGACAGCGATACATTGAACTGAGATAAGAAGAAAGTCTGGTAAGTAAACTCATTAGAGATCGGAAACAAGTCTATGGTAAATAAACTGTAAAACAAGATTAATTATAGAAGTAAGTTGTAGCCTATGTAAAGTGTCACTGAAAGTTTATGTTGAATCAAATAAAGTTATTGTGAAAGTTTAACGTGAACATCTGTTGTGAAGGTGAGAACGATCCCCGGGTAACGCGGAACAATATGCACATATTTTTTCATGTTAAAATTATATAAAAATCCTAGCTTTGTTATCATATTGCCTTAGCAGTAGAATTGTTCTACCTCTTCTATATAAAAGTTACCAATCTTTATATTAGTCATAACCTTGATTTCTGAACAATATATTTTTTTATTGGTATTGAGTTTTATTTTAAATTCTGTTACATGTAGTATCTTTTCTGACATCTGTGGCTGGAAACTCTCCAGATCTGTTAAAATGTGTAACATATTTTGTATAAATGTTCTCTATCGCACAATTTAACAATATCGTCTGCAAATCCTATACAGATGATATTTTTTCCATTTATTTTTAATCATTTAGAGTGTTTTTTAATGACTTAGTAATTTCTTCTATGAATAAAAATTTAATAAGAATTGTGATAATAAACTTCCCTGCATTACTGCCTTCTTAATATTTCCTGTCTTTTTGTTGTTATTAATTTGGTATTATTCGAAAAAAATTGGTTATAAAAATGTATAAAAGTATATGAATTTAAAAAAGGTTAAAATTGTGTTTTAACGCCTAGACAAAAATGTAATTTTTGCATAATCGAAAACATAACGTTAAACACCTCAACTCGATTGCTGTAAATATGCTTTTGCACGATAGTGCGTTTTGTCGTACTTACAGCAATGGCGACCATGATTGAAAGCTCAACTTCCTACATTTCGGGGTTGCCAACCTAAATAACTTCTTCTTCTTTCCAAGTATTAGGCCAAGGCCTGTTACGATCCTATAGAAAATTTTCCCTCCAGCGTTTCATACGACGGCCCAGAGACTTTTTCATGCTTTGGTCATCATAAGTTTGATCCTTCCGGGAAATTCTCGTATAAGACTTGAAAGCATAATAATAGTCCCTTTGATTGGTTGCTGGCCAAAGGAAGGCAAGACCAGTGATGGGGCTGCCATCTTATAGCCTCTGGTCAGGCTTTTCTGGAGAAGAAAAGAAAATAGAGGTAAGAAGAAATGGAAGAAAGGAAAGACTCCCTAGCCCTCGGATGCCCTAATAGCGTCGGGGTCGAAAAAACAAGAGTTAACCAAGAGAGGTTAGATAGTAAAGTTAAAAGAGTCTGGTATAAGTAAGTCCTAAATAACTATACCGTAATATTACATATTACAAACGACGCGTGGGAAGTAAACCCACTGCTCTCTATGTTTACTACGTACAATGTATATACAAAAATATATCCATAGGGTAGTGTTAATATACATTATACGAAACAAATCACTGCATTTTAAATTAACTGAACTTTATTTGAAACAATATAAAATAATAAATACGTACTTGCCGCCATTTTATTACTAATTGGTTTCACGGCCTCCTGTAGTTTCAACTAATAAACATTGCCCACACTGTTAATGTTAGTCAGTTTCTTATAATGCACGCAAGTATTTCCAACAAAGATGTTATTACCTTACTATTATTTATTATTTTGAAAACACCATCGCGCAAAATATAATGTACAACGCACACTTGTGAAGTGTTTTTACAGAATCTCGGAAATTAAAAACCTCACTGTCGCTCGGTTTCTAACATTTTCCTCGCTTCTGTAAAAACCACTTCCCAACCTCGCATCATAATATACTGTATTAATTCCTCTGTATATTTAAATTCTTTGTGGATTTCTTAATGTTGAGATCGTTAGGATGGTTACTGGCTCGACGCTGAGTATTCCAGTGGTAGGACTGCTATCTTATAGTCTGTGAACAGACATTAGGATACCGTATTTACTCAGTAACCGGCGACCTTCCGGCTTGTAGTGTAGTGCCTTAACCACTACGCTACAGCATGCTATGTTAAAATGAGTACAATAATGGTTGACATGTTCTCATATAAATTCGTATTTCGTCTTGCTAATATTTTATTCCTAGTTTTATTAAACTGATTGTCGATCTCCGAATATAGCAAAGAATAATACCCATTCGGGTGAACCTTCCATATTTATTAAACTGTTTGTAACCAGTGTCATTGGCTTTCCCCTTTATCTTAGAGTAATAAGTTAGGTATTAAAATAGCCAAATCTAATTTCAATGCATCTACTTCTTTAATTACTTCCTCCATTTTATTTCCGCAGCCTTGAATATTCCATGTTCCAATTTTCAAAATCCTTTTCCTTAGCTTTAATCGTCCTAGAGTGCTTTTCCGAGGCATGATGTTTGGTATTTTAGCATTTTTTCTTTTTATGATGAACGAGGAGCTGGCCCGATGCATCAACCCCCAACCTGGGGGACGGGTAATTTTTGTTCAAGGTTTTCTTCCTCTAGCCTTTGATAGTACAGTATCTTACTGCAAGGCAGCGGCGCTAGTTTTGGTCAGCTCTGGGTATTATATTTCCCCAGTACCCGCTATATCATAAAGATTACAGTGGTATGGCCATGTCAAAAGAATACCAGAGCAAAGATTGCCTAAAATTGTTATGGAATGGATCCCAATATAAAGGAGGAAAAGAGGAAGACCGAAGAAAACATGGATAGAAGGGGTACAAGCTGCTATGAATATCGGAGGATTGTGGGAAGATCAATGGATGGACAGAGAGGAATGTCGTTTGGTTTCCGGAAGACGGCAGCAGCTGCCATGATACCGGATGATGATGATGATGAAAAAGTTAAGTAACATGAATTCCTTCTAGAAGTCCTGGCTTCACCCCCCTGAATTTCTCGACCCGTTACCTATTAAGAGATTTTATTAGAATCAATATCTAGGATACAGATTTATGAATAACGCCTTTCGGAGAGTCCCTAAAACCATAAATGGCATTAACCGGGAATCTACTTATCTCGATCTTTTTGGCATAAATGAGCTGAAAGACAAAATTCGTTATTGTGACTTATTCGTGAAAGGATACCCGCCATGCGCTGCTACGCTTGCCCGAGGATCTACTTATCCCGATCTTCTTAGCATCAATGAAAGACAAAAATGGTAATTGAGAGTTATCCGTAAAAGAAAAAAATATGATGTTTTACTTGTTTGTAGAGATTTTTTAGATATTCAATTCTGTGTACATTAATTCTGAGTATTTGTTTGGTTTGGGTAGCGTAAGCCATTAAGCGTTCACGTTTTTCACTACAAAGGGTGATTTAAGGGTGTAGGAGATGAGTTTTTCACTACAAAGGGTGATTTAAGGGTGTAGGAGATGAGTATCACAACTCTCTTATAGCCTATGTTCATCCCGGGAATCTCCTAAACATTTCGCAAAAAGCCCCATCACAATTGGGTGAATGGTATGGCAGCGCATAAAATACGAACAAACAAACAAACGAACATCCATTTTATATATATATAGGCTATATATATATATATATATCCTTCTTCTTCTTCTTCTTCCTTCCAAGTATTAGGCCAAGGCCTGTTACGATCCTATAGAAAATTTTCCCTCCAGCGTTTCATAGCACGGCCCAGTTTTCTTCGTCCTCTTGGTATATAATTATAAACAGCTTTGGGGATCCGATTTGAACTCATTCTTTCTAGATGGTGTTTCCAATTTAGTTGGTACTGTTTAATATATTCCAAAATCTTCCATTTATTATTTCCTTTATTTTCTTTTCTTCTCCAGAAAAGCCTGACCAGAGGCTATAAGATGGCAGCCCCATCACTGGTCTTGCCTTCCTTTGGCCAGCGACCAATCGAAGGGACTATTATTATGCTTTCAAGTCTTATACGAGAATTTTATATATATTAGATAAAGATTATGAGTTGGTACTCACACGTAAACTTCAAAAAAGTTTGAATTGTCTAGAATGTATTTGGAGAGGTATCTTTAGCTATAAATAACTCAGGATATCCATCCATCTGGTGGATGGGTGTAACATCTTGGACAATTCAAGTTTCTTATTGAATTTTTAGTATGATTTCCGAGTGAATTAATTAAGATTGTTAAGTACATTCATGCATTTCTTTGCGATATTACACTTAGGTCTATATGTTGTTCTATAAAATATCGTAAGATTTACTCTTAAGGGTGGCTCATCCGTTAGTTATTGGTGAGAAGAACTAATGACCTGAAGAGAATAGATGATTATTCATGCATATTAAGCCCACAACAAGAGATTCATGTCGATGCGAGTATCTCAATACAGTTCATTTAGGTCAGTGATTCCCAATTTTTGAGCTAAAAACTTTATTTATGGTTTCATTTTACACGCTGTATATCAGCTTGACCTGTATCTGTCTATCTACGTAACGGAATCTTTCAACACGATTTTCACCCACTTAAAAACATTTTATCGACTTGAAACTTTGTATACTTGTAAAGGACCAATGACAATACAATAATTCCACAATTTTTTCTAAGATCCTACCCAGGATCATCAAGACATAAAAAAAAATATAATAAAGACCGGTATAATAGATTGCGGACGTATCGACTTTTTACTCCATCGTTGTAAGAAATTAATATTATATCCTCTGGTAGCTCAGTTGATAGAGCGGTGGACTGTAGGTGGTACATAATTTCAGTAATCCATAAGTCGCTGGTTCAAATCCGGCCAGGAGGATTTTTAGAAGAGTATTACTTTTAGCACATACTACAATAGTATCGAATTTAAAGATATTTACATTTTTATCTTATTCTGTCAAATATTTATGACAATTTTGTAAACATACCACATTTATCCAAAAAATATGAGAAGGATACGATTAACTGTAACTATTTATCTATATTAAAATATTAAAAAATATTATAATAATGTTAGATAATAATAATTTAATATAATATAAATAATATAATTATATATAATAATAATATAATTATATAAAAAATATAATTATATTCGTGCCTAGACACTAAAATATCGTAAGCAATTATATTTTCATGTGATTCCGGGTTTATGACAATCAATTATACTAAAAAATAAAAAAAAATAATAGTTAAAAAACTAACAACACACTTTATTAGAAAACCGAACTAAATAAATAATAGTTTTAAAAAATTAAACAACACGTTTTATTTGAAAACCGAACTAAAATATGAAAAATAATTTTAATTTCCAACGCGCTTGGGATAAGAGTAAAGTGGTCAACTAAAAAATCATATCCAACACATCTAGAATAAAACTAGAGTTATCTACAAAAAAAATAATTTTACCATCAAAAGCGTGGGGTGTTTTTTTTATGGTTTTTACGTTTTCTTCTTAGAGACTTTACTTTTACCAATATCTATTTATTATCAAATATATTAATTGATAAAGAACACCCCACGCTTTTGATGGTAAAGTTATTTTTTTTTGTAGATAACTAGTTTTATTCTAGATGTGTTGGAGATGATTTTTTAGTCGACCACTTTACTCTTATCCCAAGCTAGTTGGATTTTTTTTTTCATTTTTTAGTTCGGTTTTCTAATAAAGCGTGTTGTTTTAGTTTTTTAAAACTATTATTTATTGAAATAAAAGTATTAGATATGCTGATTACTTTTACCGATGAATGTTATTTTATGAATTAGGTTTCTTAACTTGAAAAATAGAGCTTACGTGCATTTTTAAAAGTATTTTTGGCAATCTTAAAGGTTATCTAAATCCTAGTCCTAATCATCATCATTAGCAGCACTACAGCCCGATCTAGCCTCGGGTTCTCTGAGAACCCTCTTCGAGCATATCATCCTCGATTACACTGAGCAACAAAAAATAAACTCTTTTTTTTTTGTCTCAGAAAGAAAAATATGTGATTCTGATAGTATTTTTTTCTCCTGAATTCAAATATGATATCGGTTTTTCTTCATCACGCAAGGGTTTCCGAGAGACAGGCATTTATAATTTCAAACACTTCAATATTTTCTACATTCGTAACTACACAATATTCGAACATTCGGACTCACCTAGAAAGTAAGAAATGACGATTTTATGCTATATTTTGCCTGTGGAGCATCCCTCTTGATGATCCAACAATAATCCATCCATCCATAGTAATTCTGCCCGAAGGCAGGTCCTTCACTGCAATCATAGCATCATAGCAATCATAGCATTAGCAATAGGTATGGTAGCTTCCCGTTACTTTCAACACTGGTGAAGGATGATGATGATGACGATGATGATGATGGCCATATGATTTCGGGGACCGTATGGACCATAAAGTTTTCCTGACATTTGTCTTACAGGTGAGGAAAAACCCCGATAAAAGCCTCACCCAGAAACACTACCCCGACCGGGGATCGAACCCGGGCCCGCTGCGTGACAAGGCAGCACGCTACCTCGAGACCACAGAAGTGAACTCAACAATAATCGGCCAGCATATTAGGATTCCAATTGCCTTGATATCTCTTTTCCATAGCTGAAATCTCCCCGTGCTCATCGCTCAATGGACAAATGGACGAAAAAAACGTTTATTAAAAAAAATAATTATTTAAATTCATTAATTGAAATTGAAATAAAAAAACTGTGGTGATGGAGAAATTCCGAATACATATTTGAAAACACGATAAAAAAACTGCATTAAGTACAACTATTGGTACTCATGAGACAAAAATCATGTTGACCAGTGTCATCAGCTTCCTCAGATCCTCCTAAATTCCATCCATCGAAAGCAGTCTCGGTCGTACCACATTCCTTTTTCCTTCAAATTTACATTCCATGATTTTATTGGGTGTCTAGTGTTCAATCATTAGGCCATTCTTTGTATGTGCGCAGCCCATCGCAATTTTTGAAACTTTAATTGATGTAACCACATCATGAGACTTATACAGCTGAACTCAGGGTTATATGATATATGGCATTCTCCTCGTCGCATATTAGGCCTTAATTTTTTATTAATATTATTTTTTCAATGACTCAGTCTTGACATATCGGTCTTGAACAAGGTCCATGTTTCACTATCATATATTAATACTAGTTTTCCAGAGTTTTATATAGGCCCTAGATTACATTTTGTTTCTCTTGTAAGGAACCTTGACTTTAAATGTCTAAAAAATCCAAATTATGCTTTATTGGCATTTTGAATTCCTCTTTCCAATTTCTTCACTGATGTAACTTGTACAATTAATTAAGGAGCCAAAATATATAAAAAAAACTAGAAACACTCTGAAATCTATTGCTAGTCCTAATGTCAAATGAATTTATCCGTGTTCTATGTAAATACGTAAAATGCATTATGCTTCCATCCTATTGAGCAATTAATTCAGGAAACTGACTGTAGGCTACCAGAATGGAGCAGTAATAAAATTATATATATAAAAAATAAGTGTTTGCATTGGATTTGCCTGGTGGTGTAATGGATACCTTGCTGGGGTACCAAACCAGAGGTCCGGGTTCAAATTCCGTTCAGGCATTTATTTTTCTTATCATGTCGTATATATTATATATATATATATATATATATATATATGTGTGTGTGTGTGTGTGTGTGTGTGTGTGTGTGTGTGTGTGTGTCTACCGCTGTGGTCTCGAGGTAGGGACAGGCTTCTGGGTGAGGTTCTTTTTCGAGGTTTTTCCTCACCTGTAAGACAAATGTCAGGAAGCTTAGGGCCCAACGGTCCCCGAAAATCATCCGACCATCATCATCATCCTTCTCATTATCATCATCATCCTTCATCTGTGTGGAAAGCAACTGGAAGCTGCCACACCTATAATTCCCTACTAAAGCTGCAAAGCATAGCATAATAATGCTATGATTGCAGTGAAAGACCTGCCCTCGGGCAGAATTACTTTGAATGGAGATATATATGGCATGATAAGAAAAATAAATGCCTGGACGGGATTTCTGAGTCTGTACCTCAGCGTGATATCCATTACACTACCAGGCGAATCCAATTCAAACACTTATCTTTCTTTATATGTATTATAATATTTCTTATATATGTATTATAATAGTAAAGTAAAGTGATCCCACAACAGGCCCGGAGGCCCTTGGGGTAGTAGGAGGTTAAGGCTCCCACTTTTTTCTAGACAATCGGCACTTTATGTCAGCCGGGTTGTCAGCCCTGTGTGACGGCCGCCTTTACCCCCAGAACAAGCGTCTGGTACTCTTTTCCGTTAGAGGCTGAGTCGACCCCAGGGCCATAGTGCCGCCAGAGGGTTTATAATACATATATAAGAAAGATAAGTGTTTGAATTGGATTCGCCTGGTAGTGTAATGGATATCACGCTGAGGTACAGACTCAGAAATCCGGGTTCGAATCCCGTCCAGGCATTTATTTTTCTTATCATACCATATTAAGCTTACATTGCTCAATGTTAAACATTTAATTATAACATATATATAAAGTAAAAAATATATTCTCTTTAATTTGCTTAACTTGTTATAGTAACTACCAGGTGGCAGTGAAGACCGAGTTCTCGCTACATCTCGTAATAATGGAGAATATATATATATATATATATATATATATATATATATATAAGAAAAATAAATGTTTGTATTAGATTTGTCCGGTGGTGAATGGAGTACCAATACAGAGGTCCAGGTTCAAATTCCGTCCACGCATTTATTTTTCTTATGTCATATATGACGCCTAAAATGTTTATTCAAACAGTGACTTAATAAAAAATATTTGTATTTTTTCTCTGTATTTACTTTTATTAAAACAGTGCTTAATAAAAAAATATGTCTTAATTTTTTTCTGTGTATTTTCTTTCCCAACAGGGGGGTGAACTTTTATTCAAACAGTGACTTAATAAAAATAATTTTTTTTCGTGTATTTTCTTTCCCGGCAGGAGGGGTGAGTTTTTATTCAAACAGTGACATAATAAAAATAAAATATGTTTTGTTTTAATATTTAATAATTTTTGTGTGTATTTTCTTTCCCGACAGAGGTGTGCAAGTACGCCCCCTTGCACCCTCCTGCCGAAGCCCACGCGTGCAAAATATACCTATCTAACCACAAAGCAAAGCGCCAGTAAACTAAATGGCTGAGCTGACTATACTGAAGTTGTACCCTGATGTTTACCAAGAATCACAGATACACGAGGAGAACAATGAGTTTTTCAATACGTGTTTAACACAATACATTCAAACTTCATTTTGTCGAACACACCTTTTAAAGATTTCGTCATCCACTCACATTTTTACACGCTTTATATTAGCTTGACCTCTATCTATCTGTCTATCTGTCTGTCTGTCTGTGTCTGTCTATCTATCTATCTATCTATCTATCTATCTATCTATCTATCTATCTATCTATCTATCTATCTATCTATCTATCTATCTATCTATCTATCTATCTATCTATCTATCTATCTATCTATGTAACGGAATATTTCAACGCGATTTTCACCCACTTAAAATCATTGGATCGACTTGAAACTTTGTATACTTGTAAAGGACCCGTGACAATACATAAATGTCATATGTTTTTTCTAAAATCCTGGCCAGAATCATCAGAAAATAAAAAAAAGTGTCTTTGTATCTAGGTAACGGAATCTTTGAACACGATTTTCACCCACTTAGAAACATTGGATCGACTTGAAACGTTGTATACTTGTAAAGGACCCGTGACAATACAATAATTTCATATTTTGTTTCTAAAATCCTGGCCATAATCATCAGAAAATGAAAAAAATGGAAACTGATATAATAGGTTGCGTTGTAAGAGCTCAATTGGTAGAGCAGTGAACTCTAGTGGTATATAATATCAGTAATCCATAGGTCGCTGGTTCAAATCCGGCTGGGAGGATTTTTTTAGAAGAGTATTACTTTTAGCTCGTGCTACAATAGTATCGAATTTAAAGATATTTACATTTTTATCTTATTCTGTAAAATATTAAAACTAAAAAAATTAATAGTTTTAAAAAACTAAAACAACACGCTTTATTAGAAAACCGAACTAAAAAAAATGAAAAATAATTTTAATTTCCAACACGCTTGGAATAAAATTGAAGTGGTCAACAAAAAAAATCATCTCCAACACATGTGGAATAAAACTGGAGTTATCAACAAAAAGAAAATAATTTTACCATCAAAAGCGTTGCGTGCTTTTTATGATTTTTACATTTTCTTCTTAGAAACGTTACTTTTACCAATATATGTTTATTATCAAATATATTAATTGATATAGAGCACCCCACGCTTTTGATGGTAAAATTATTTTCTTTTTGTTGATAACTCTAGTTTTTCTCTACATGTGTTGGAAATTATTTTTTTGTTGACCACTTGAATTTTATCCCAAGCGTGTTGGAAATTAAAATTATTTTTCATTTTTTTAGTTCGGTTTTTTAATAAAGCGTGTTGTTTTAGTTTTTTAAAACTATTATTTATTTTTCAACATACTGTTAATGTACGTGTACTTGACAATTTCAATTATTGTTGTTCCGTAAATGTTTGTTCAGATCAATGCATTTCATTCATTGAATTTACGTTCAGATCACTATGTTAGTTTAATATTAAGCTTCTATGAACCAGGCGGTACCGGTGGGCTAATAACGCTTATCACGATCGCATCTGGTTCCGAGGTTCACGAGCTTGGATCGATTAATTTTAAGGGCGTGAATAACCTAAGTGTGGCTTTCTTTGGAACTAAAACCGCGAGTCTGTGTAATATATTTACGGTACATAAAATAACCTCAACCCTGGAATAAAAGGCAGTAAAGTAAAGTAATCCCACTACAGGCCTCAGAAGGCCCTTGGGGTAGCAGGAGGTTAAGGCTCCCACTTAACTGGACAATCGGCACTTGATGTCAGCCGGGTTGTCAGCCCTGCGTAACGGCCGCCTTTACCCCCAGAACAAGCGTCCGGTACTCATTTCCGTTAGAGGCTGAGTCGACCCCAGGGCCATTGTGCCGCCAGAAGGTATGAGTCAGTTTAAAAATCCTGACCCCGCAGGGACTTGAACCCTCGACCTTCCGGCTTGTAGCGCAGTGCCTTAACCACTACGCTGGAATAAAAGGCATCTGAGCAAAAATTGTAGGTTCTTTCACAGATTTGAATTGCGATACTACCTGGATTTTTAAAGGGCGTCATTAAATAAAATACTATCTAAAACTGGAAATGTAGGATAATAAAAAAAATTAAAAAGGAAATATTTTGAATTGACTATTCAACTCAGGCCACAAATGGGAGTCAATGACCAATCACATTTCAATGAATTTCATTACAACCAACCACAGTCGTTTTTCACCTCGATTTTATCAACTTAATTTTATCACTTTAAAATCAAGCTCCTCCTTTTTAACATTCTGAATAGGTCATAGCATTATTTTGCAGTGACTGACTCGCTAAGAAATACGTTGAATATAACAATTTATATATTAAGATATAAGAATTCTACAATGCATGTGGCTACCAGATTGTATATATAGTGCACGAATGTAACCAGATAGTGCTTGCGGGATATATTATAAAAACATTTGTAGCAATTGATTATACCATAAAAAAAGAAAAGAAACCACTGTTTGCACTTTCTTAAATGTATTATTTCCCAGGAATTTACGTTCCAGAAAAATATAATTTTTATCATAGGATATCAGAAATTAATTAATATGTGGTTATAAACAGTTTGACGTCTATCATTTTTTTTCTCCACTAGGGTGCATTCTTACAATATTGCGATCCTTTGGCAATAAATAATATGATCTGATAGCAGTGATGAACAAATGAATCATAACAAACGTTTCTAATTTGTTTTCAAACATCACCTTATACATTATATATATGACATGATAAGAAAAATAAATGCCTAGACGGGATTCGAATCCCGTCCAGGCATTTATTTTTCTAATCATGTCATATTAAGCTTGCATTGCTCAATGTCAAAAATTTAATTATAACATATATATATTAAATAACTATATTTAAATAATGATTTGTGAGTAAACAGCTTAATTTTATTCTTTAAATAGTCCTAACAAATGCCACTCTTGATTTCCAAATTCTCTAGATAAATTGGAAATCACTCGTGGCATTACTTATGATAAAATATTTAACATAAGTTTAAGTTTCTATATAGCGTGCTGCCTTGTCACGCAGTGGATCCGAATATGATCCTCGGTAGGGACAAGTTTCCTGGGTATTTTTTTTTTCGAGGGTTTACTTCATCTCTCAGACAAATGTCAGGAAGCTTTAATGCCCAAACGGTCCCTGAACAAAATATGGCCACCATTATCATATTCACCTTATTAGATTAAGTTTATGCTTAAGGCTTCTCCGGCGCATTATTATCATCACCTATCATATACATCATCGGGGCAGCGTTACTTCCAGGCGCTCCAACTCAGACGTGGGTTACAATTACGTCGATGCCAGGAGAGAATACCCGAAACGTAATGACAGCCTGGTGGCATTGAATATAAAAAAAAAGTTTATTAAACAAACTAAAAGGATCCTTATACTGCACTTAATAATTTTGTACATTACCGAGTAAATTTTGAGAAATATAGGATTTAGCAAACTGTAAAGGTTTCAAACTTATTGAACTCCACTTATTAATGATATGCGAAAATAATAAATAATAGATTGAAGAAGATATCTGACACAGTCTTAGAAGAAGAACAAGCAGGGTTTAGAAAAGGAAGATCCTGTAGTGACAATGTATTTATTATAAAGAGACTAGTTGAAAAGATAAGAGAATTTAACCTGTCAACATATTTGTTGTTCATTGATTTTGAAAAGGCCTTTGACAGAGTAAATAGATCTTAACTATGGGAAATAATGAAACAACGAGGATATCCTTCTTCTTCTTCTTCTTTTAGTGGGCGACTACAACCTCATTGAAGTTTTGGCATCCTCAACAATTTCACACCATCTAATAAAATCAGTCCAAGGCTTATATGAAGAAACTAAAGTAGTGATAAAAACTGATGGGAAAAGGTCAGAAGAAATTTTAATAAATCAAGGAGTTAGACAAGGGTGTAGTCTATCGCCCACTCTTTTTAATAAATAAATAAATAAAAAAAATATATATATATATATATATATATATATATTGACGTCATTATGAAACAATGGAAAATTATAACGGGCAAAGACCCTAGAT
Organism: Diploptera punctata; assembly: GCA_030220185.1. NCBI lineage: Eukaryota > Metazoa > Arthropoda > Insecta > Blattodea > Blaberidae > Diploptera > Diploptera punctata. The sequence continues at coordinate 704,915 of JASPKZ010008885.1, forward strand.
TGAACAATAACACGAGTATTAATAACACAAGTATTAATAATTTAATTTTCGCCGATGATTTAGTCTTACTACACCATGATGAAGATCTGTTACAATTGGCTACTTACAAACTAAATGCGATATGTAGCGATTATAATTTTAAAATTTCAATAAGTAAAACAAAAGTAATGGCATTTTGTGGAAGAAACACTCTGCGTGCAAAAATAATAATTAGAGACGAAATTATTGAACAAGTATCCCACTTTAAATATTTAGGATGTGATATTAGCTATGGGTATGATAAAGATATTGAATATAAAACTCATCAGTTTTAAGCTATTTGTGGTACAATAAATAGAACATTGAAAAATAAAGCCCATAAACAAACAAAATTAAAATTTTATAAAACAATGGCGGTCCCTGTCCTTTTGTATGGGAGCGAATCTTGGATTATCACTACCAAACAAGAAAGTAAAATCCAAACAGGTGAGATAACATTCTTGAGAAGAGTAAAAGGATGCACTAGAATGGACCAGATAAGAAACGAGGATATCCGCGAAGAACTACAGATTTACTCCACAAAAGAAAATATATTTAACAACAAGATTCAGTGGAAAGAACATGTAGAAAGAATGGAAGAAAGTAGATTACCAAATAAAATCTTACATTATTTTCCGAGAGAAAGAAGAGATGTCGGACGTCCTCGGAAGAGATGGTCTTACATCTATTAGTGAAGACAGAACAGAACAGGCAACTAATGCCTAATCCAGGAAGTGCAGAAGAATAGTTAAGGTTTCAAACTTAAATGACTTATCTTTAATCTGATTGGTTAAAGAGAAATTATTAAGAATTTGACATGACCAATTGAATTTGAATTATACGGAATATATTTAAATATTTAAACCTTGACCGTAAGACAGGATTAGGTCATATGATATTATGTTTTATTGAATTTCAAATATGTTCTTAGAGTATGGAAGCATCTCGGGTCACTATAAAACGTTCGTTGCGTAGGAATCCCCAGTATCGAGTAGAGATCGAATATTTATTGTATCAACAAATAACCGGGATATTGAATAATTGGATATTTTAATATAAATAAATAAAATATTCTCAACTCGGGTCCAACTCAGAGTCGGGTAGAGGGATCAGATGAGATAAACCCTTTCAGGCCTACGTATATAGAGGTCTGTGAATGACCACGCCTGACGCACCATTACAGAAGCAGATGAACGAAATGAATTGGATGAGATGAATATGGAGAAATGGTGCAATTAAATTGTAGCAGGGGAAAACGGGAGAAACTCCGTGAAAAACCTGCCCAAGCTCAGTTTCGTCCACCACGAAACCCACATGGAGTGACCGAGACTCGTTCTCGGGACCACAGCGAGGAGAGGCCAGCGTCTAACCGCTTCCGCCACGGAGCCGCCACATATTTTAATATATTCACACATAAATTATGTTTTTTATTATTCCGGCTTTTACAATGAATATACATTTTTCCGGTACCCATGTTCACAGTTAACTACACATTTGTTTCAACACATTTTTCCATTCCTGTCTGTTGAACCATATATCTTCTTCTATTTCCCATTCCCTCTTAGCTTCAATGATTCCCTGAATCCACGTAATAGTTGGTCTACCCTTCTTTTTCCTTCCCTGTAGTTCCCAGTCCATGATTACCTTAGGTAGTCTTCTTTCTTCCATTCTTCTAATGTGTCCGTACCAATTTTAATTATTTTGGTATTAAAAAATGCATTAGTGCGAAATAGTTTAGTCCTCAAATCGGACAAACTTCAACGGAAAAGTTTAGTGCCAAAATAAGATAAATAAATGGAAGTTTAAAGATTTTCCACAAATAATGTATTTTCACTTTAATACCTTTTTGACCTTTTCGTATCCCTGAAGAGAATTCATGTTTGACCGAGAGCTAACCGAACCCAGTACCATTGCCTACAAGGGCACATCATATAATAATAATGAGAATGTTCACACATTGTGTATTGTTTTGTTTTATTTGTCCCGTGCATATTCACTTATGGATTTCTTTCTGTTTTTACACACTGTGATGTGGTATCGGTCACATCTTTCCTTGCACATCTCGCATACACATGTGTCTTTTGGTACGTGATATGTCTTCTTGGTGCATATTCTGTGGTGGAAACCGTGTACCGCCATCCTGGTCACCAGGTGTCGCAACTCGTAGTTCGCCGACATCCAATTGTTGTTTGCCATCGCCTCTGTGGAGTAGAATTCGTCCCAGATCTCGTCTGGTTTTCTCCTTCTGTTGTGTAGTACCTTTGCTGCTGCCTCTGTTGTGGGTAACAAGAATTTCAGCATCAGGTCTTGAAGCAGGAATGTTTCTCTAGCCATCACATATGACAGCCTGGATGGGGTATATTTTGATAACCCCATCACTCTCTTTAGGTATCTGGCTTTCAGATTTTCCAGGCTCTCCAGCTGTCTCTCCGTTAGCCGTTCCCATATTATTTCCAGTCCGTACGTTGCCGCCGGTAGTATCTTGGCCTCGAATAGTCTCATTGCTGTTTCGAGTGATAGGGCTTGTATGTTCTTCATATCGTTTATGGCCCTCACTGCTTCTATCAGTCTCCTTTTTTATGTGTAATGTGAATGATTTCCCATTTGTTTGGATCGTGATCCCTAGATATGTATATGTGTTGACTTTCCTCAGTGGTTTTCCTTTGTAGTAGATTTCCGTGTTTGCCTCTAGTCTACCTCCTTTCCGGAATACGACGTATTCTGTCTTATCTTCATTTATAGTGAGTTCGTTTTCTTCTGCCCACACTTGGAGTGCATCTATCGCTTTCTGTAGCTCTATCCTATTGCTTGAGGCACATCATATCTCATCAACAACTAATGTTTCCTTTATAACCAATTAACGCTATGAAATCGTTTCAGTTGGTAAGAAACGATACAAATAATTGAAATTCCAAATAACATACCTAATAGACCTACGTTGTCAACTTTGACAACCTTTTTTATTCAATTCCACCACGTTCTCATTTCGACATTCTGGTATTCTCGCCTGGCATGACGTTATTATAACTCAATTCTGAGGTTGGGGCGCCCGGAAGGCGGAATTATGCTGCCCCGATAATATATAACAGATGACGATAATGATGGTAATGATGCGTCAGGAGAGGCCTTAATTCTATACTTAATGAATACTTTGACAAAATTAGTAGAATAATTAAGGCATTGCGATTCATTTTTTCCAGTTTTTTTAATGCTTCATTCTACAAAATGTTTTTTTTTTTTTGCGCGATAGTGCATTTTGTCGTACTTACAGCAATGACGACCATGATTGAAAGCTCAACTTCCTACATTTCGGGGTTGCCAACCTAAATAACTATACTGTAATATTACACATTACAAACTTCGTGCGGGAAGTAAAACCACTGCCCTCTATGTATACTACGTCTTCTTCTTCTTCCTTCCAAGTATTAGGCCAAGGCCTGTTACGATCCTATAGAAAATGTTCCCTCCAGCGCTTCCGGGAAATTCTCGTATAAGACTTGAAAGCATAATAATACTCCCTTCAATTGGTTGCTGGCCAAAGGAAGGCAAGACCAGTGATGGGCCTGCCATCTTACAGCCTCTGGTCAGGCATTTCTGGAGAAGAAAAGAAAATAAAGGAAAGAAGAAATGGAAGAAAGGAAATACTCCCTAGCCCTCGGATGCCCTAATAGCGTCGGGGTCGAAAAAAACAAGAGTTAACCAAGAGAGGTTAGATAGTAAAGTTAAAAGAGTGCAAAACACAAGTAAGTGGAAGAAATGTTTTGCTCAGCTTGGGCACCTTGTGGTCGCCATCCACATATCCCCTAGATGAGGACCCCTGAGGGTAAAATGTATATATACAAAATATATCCAAAAAGTAGTGTTAATATACATTATACGAAACAAATCATTGCATTTTAAATGAACTGAATTTTATTTGAAACAATATAAAACAATAAATACGAACTTGCCGCCATTGTATACTGATTGGTGTCACGGCCTGATTTAGTCTCAACTAATAAACATTGCCCACACTGTTAAAGTTAGTCAGTTGTTTATAATGAACGCAAATATTTCCAACAAAGATGCTATTATTTTAATATTATTTATTATTTTGAAAACATCATCGTGCAAAAAATTATGTAGGCCTACAACGTACGTTTGTGAAGTGTTTTACAGAATCGCGGAAATTAAAAACTTAGCTATCGCTCGGTTTTTAAACATTTCCTCGCTTCTGTAAAAACCACTTCCCAACCTCGCATCGTAATTTATTATTTTCCCTGTGTATTAATTCCAAAATGCTTTTACCCTACAAAATATTTGACCAATAATTAGATAGTCCATTTGCCAGTTTTATCATTAATATTTAGTAATATGTACAATTTAAAAATATTAATTATTCAGAAATATTGGGGATAAGGTAACATAATGCATACATTACATACTATTGTTATAAACCCAAAATATCAGAGAATTAGAGGTGATAAACCTAAGATTTAAATAATGGGTACTGTTTTTAAGTGCAAGATAACAGAGAGTTCCTAAAAATATTCGTATCTACACTTGATGTAGAAATAAAATAAGAAATATTACAAAGAAACTAGATTATAATTTTGTTGCATCTGAAATGAAAGTAAAGCATCCTAACCACATAGTTTTAGATTCGGCATCAAACAAGAAAATGCATCACATTCATTCAATCTCGCGAGTACGTAGGCCTAAGTATCTATAAAACAATTGCCTATCTGCATAGGGAATGCGTTACAGATTCTAGAGAAAAAATATATTTTAGAAAATACACAGCTTATAGGCAATTTTTTTAGGACTGCAAATAAATATCAACAAAACTATATATATGGTCACACGTAGAAATACATTATATAATGGAAATGGACAGCTAATGACATATGAGGAAAATTTTGAGGAAGTGGCTGAATTCAAATATCTACGAACAATAAACACAAACAGGAATGAGATGCACAAGGAATTAAACATAGGCTCAATTCTGGAAATGCGTGCTATTATGCATTTACAGAGATTCTGATGTCCTAACTCCTTTAAAAAAACGCTAAACTGAAAATATATTGTTCTGCCAGTTATATTATATGGATGCGAAACATGGACTCTTACTTTAAGGGAGGAAAGGAGATTACAAGTATTTGAGAATAAAGTACTTAGGGAAATTTTTGGACCGAAGAGAGGTGAACAGACAGCTGAATGGAGAAAACTACATAACAATGAACTACATGGTCTTTATAGGAAGCCAGATATAATAAGAATAGTTAAGTCTCGTAGACTGTGATGGGCAGAACATGTGGCACGTATGGGGAATGAAAGATGTGCATGGAAGCTTCTCGTAGGAAAACGCCCAATTGGTAGACCAAGAATGAAGTGGGAGAATAACATTAACTATGATTTGAAGGAAGTAGATTATACAGGCAATGATTGGAAAACATTAGTTCAGAATAGGGATGTATGGAGAGATTATTTCCGCGCGGCCATGAACCTATGGGTTTGATAGTGCCAGTGATTAAGTAAGTAAATATAGGCAAATTTTAACACATTTCTACCTTAGTTCCTTTGTCTCAAAAAAAAAGACTATTGTTCGCTTTGTGAATCTTGGAATAATTCATCATCATCCGGTATCATGGCAGCTGCCGCCGTCTTCCGGAAACCAAACTCCATTCCTCTCTGTCCATCCATTGATCTACCTCCATTCCTCTGATATTCATAGCTGCTTGTACCCCTTCTAACCAAGTTTTCTTCGGTCTTCCTCTCTTCCTCCTTTCCATTGGGATCAATTCCGAACCATTTTTGGAAATCTTTGCTCTGGCATTCTTTTGACATGGCCATACCACTGCAATCTTTTCTTTTCTATAATGTCTATGATGTCCGGCTCCTCTTGTACACCCATAATTTCCCTTTTTTTTTTTATTTCGTATTCTATCCATTCTAGATTTTCCAGCTGATCTTCTTAAAACATCCATATCTGTACTTAAAATTCTTTTCATTTCCCTGGTAGGAATTAGCCAGACTTCAGCACCATATGTTAAAATGCTCTGAATTATGGTTTGATATAAACTATTTGTAATTTTATATTTTTTATAATATTTTTGCTCCGCCAAACAGAGTTTAAAGCATTTATTGCTTGTTTTGTTTCTGCGATTCTATTTTATTTTCCACTGTGTTATCGCCTGAATGGTCTAATTTTGTTCCTAAATAAGTGCATTCAATACTAGGTTTTAGTTCTTCTCCATTGTTAAAATTTATATTTTCCATTTCTTCTCCTATACTCAAGTATTTAGTTTTCTCAATGTTTATATAAAGTCACCATTTTTCATATTATTCTTTTGTAATTCAATTGATAAAAAAACATTTCAGGGAAGTTACGACGAGAACCACAGGTGATAATGAATTTAGTAAGGATTCTAGTCGAGCCAAGCAGAATCAGTGCATTACAGTTTGCTATGAAACACAAATTATTCTAACCTCTCTGTCTGAAAATATTTCTGTTTTAGTATTGACATCGGCTTTCTACTCAGAATTTCAGCGTTTGCTACTTGCCTAGTGGCACTGGTTAATGCATGAAAATCAAGCCAAACGTGGTCCAAATACGTCACAATATTATTAATTTCCATAATCATTATTTTAACTTTTTTTTAAATGTCTTTCTTTGTAATTTTCTTTCGTTTACACTGTTCTTCCTTTTTGTTTTACCTTTGTTAACCTTTTTATCTTATTCACACATACAAACACAAGACAGGGCACACCACCCAGACCCAAGGTGGAGATTTAAAATCCCCTACCCACCGGGAATCGAACCCGGGTCGCCGGAGTGGAAGGTAGGGACTCTACCGACTACGCCACGGCGACGGACTTAAAAACATTGTTCAAGGATTCGAACCCTGGCTTTCATACATATTTCATCTTCTTGTAAGCGATTTAACGATCTACGCTATTTGAACGTCTGTCTAACTGTTAACTTCGTTGCCGCCATTCCATTTTCTTCGAGCAGGATTATAAATAAAACAGAAATATTAAAAGCCTAAATATTCGAATAATTCCCAAATATTTCTTATTTTATTAAAATAAGGAGTCAATGGTCAAATTATTTATTGTAAAAAAGTTTTTTTTTGCAATAAGAACAAAAATAGTGATAAACAATGTAATTATAGACAAAGTTCAGAATTTTAATTATTTGGGATGTCATTTAGGTAATGACATTAAAATACAACGATTCAATTATATATGTGGCACAATTAAACGCACTTTATTGAATAAGACTAGAAAAGAAACTATTTTAAAATTTTACAAAGTATTGGCAGTTCCATCTCTTATCTATGGATGTGAAACCTGGACAATAACAAAGGCAGATAATACACAAATAGAGGTTGCAGAAATGAAGCTGTTGAGAGCAATAGCAAGATACCAAAGGACCGATAAAAAGAAAAACGAAGATATAAGAACAGAACTTAATATATATAATCTCTGTGAAAGAATAAAGTAGCCTACTATCAAAATGCTTATCTTCAGCACGTATTACGAATGAATGAACAACGCATACCAAGAAGAACGTATAATTATAAACCAAAAGGGAGAAGATTGTTGGGAAGACCATTGAAGAGATGGAAGGACCAATTCGACCTATAATGAGGTCGGAATAGGCCATTGGCCTTAATCCTTGTTGTTGATGATGATGAGAAAAGGTTTTAAGACTTGAGTTCCGGGATTAATAAATGCTATTAAAATAGAAATATTGCACGACTTTAATAAAAACACTGTTTATGCCTATATATCGCTCATATGCTGCAACAACGTCATAACTCAAAAATCACGATATTTTAGTTAATACCACAGGGAGACTTGGAATGACTGTATTTAAAACTTCAAATGCTTCTCCTGAAAATCGTGATTTTTGAGTTATAACATTGTTGCAGCAAATGAGCGATATGTATGAAGGAGTTAAATAGCTCCATGGAATACACGAGAATCTCATTCAGGAAATCCCAAATACAATCCCTGCGGCAACTCAATTTATTCCACCCGTCCTGAAAATGTTCAGTATTCTTGTCTAAATCCAAAATAGTCGAACCATCCGCTCTGTGTTTGTTATACAGGGTGTAACTAAATTCCCATTACATACTTTGAGGACGTATAGTGGGGATCAAGACCGTTACGTTCAGCATAGGAACGCATGCCCGCTACACGTACCACAACACACATTCAACTCTCCCGGATTTTCGGTGTAAAAGACCCTTACGTTCTCCCGACTGGACCCCGCTGGACTACTACGTGTGGGGTCACATGAAATCCCCGATTTACGAGATCCCTGTGTCATCCGAAGAACACGCACTGGCACGGCTTATGGCTGCGGCAGCATCAAGGATTGGTGATAGTGAGTACCAAAACATGGTACGGAGGTACTGTATCTGTGTTGGCGTCGGTAATCGTCACTTCGAGCCCTTCTCGTGGACCCAGACGAATAGCAGCAGGAGTCAGAGAGACACGAGTTCCTATGTTAAATGTAACCGTCTTGGTCTCCATTAAACGCCCTCAAAGTCATCATCATCATCATCAACAACAAGGATTAAGCCTGTTCCGACCTCATTATAGGTCGAATTAGTCCTTCCATCTCTTCAATGGTCTTCCCAACATTCTTCTCCCTTTGGGTTTATAATTATACATTCTTCTTGGTATGCGCTGTTCATTCATTCGTAATACGTGCTGAAGATAAGCATTTTGATAATATTTTATTCTTTCACAGAGATTAAATATATTAAGTTCTGTTCTTATATCTTCGTTTTTCTTTTTATCGGTCCTTTGGTATCCTGGCTATTGCTCTCAACATCTTCATTTCAGCAGCGTCTATTTGTTTACTATCTGCCTTTGTTAATGTCCAGGTTTCACATCCATAGATAAGAGATGGAGGACTGCCAAGACTTTGTAACGACGTTTAAAATATTTCCTTTTCTCGATCTTATTCAATAATGTGCGTTTAATTGTGCCACATAGATAATTGTATCGTTGTATTTGAGTTGTGTTTATCTAAATTTCTGTCATATGTCTAAATTACATCCCAAATAATAGAAATTCGGAACTTGGGTCTATCATTAACATCATTTATATCATCGATATTTTGCGCTTATTGCACTTTTGCCTATTCAGAGCTAATACTTGTTATATGTTGATATACTTAGCATTGTATTTAAGAAAAAATTGTCTGTAATGGGAATTTTAGATTCCGCCTTGATCTAGTCAGAGATATCCTCTCCATTCGAGAGAGACAACATAATATTAACCGAATGTGCCGACAGGATGTAAAGTAAAGGAATCTAGTAGCAAAAATAAATTGGTTGCTTTAGCCAAATAAAGTAAATTTAGAACAACTGGAATTAACATCAGATAGGGAAACCTACAAGGTGATTAAATAGTCAAAGAGGAAAAATTTGACGAGAGAAGATTAATGATCTTGAAATTAATGAAACATATGAACATCAAGGCAGGTTATGAGTTTGAAAATATTGAGCTAAGGGGATATGGGGGTGCAGTGGAGAGCTTATGTGACGCGGCAGCCGTGCAACCCTCTGGGTGTCGATAGTGCCCATGAAGTTACGTTAGTTATATGAACATCAGAGAGATCTATCATCGAATTAGAAGTATAAAATAGAAAAGGGATTTCAGGCTAGATCAAATATATTAATAAACGTAAATGGGGATATGATTGCAGACTCCAGGAATTATAGTTAAATAGGCAAACAAAAAATTACTTAATGTCAGTTATTAAATCTATATGCAGATCAAGATAATGAACAGGATGGTTTTACAGGACAGCAAGAAATATTAGCCACACAATCCAGTGGCATTGCAGATCGCAATAGCGATACAATATTAAAGATGCATAAAGTATCAGGTTCAGATGGGATCCCAGCAGAATTTATAAAACCAGGAAGAGAAAAATTGATGGGCAAAATACATCAGTATTATTAGTATAATTTTGGAAAAAGAAGCTCTTCCAAATGAATGGAAAAAATCTATTATCTTACCAATCTATAGGAAAGGAGATAAAACTGAAAGCAACAACTACAGAGGCATCTCATTACTTTCAAATTCGTACAAAATTCTAACAAATTTATTAGTATTCAGACTAACTACGTATACTGATGAAGTAATATGTGAAAATCAATGTAAAGTAAAGTGATCCCACAACAGGCCCGGAGGCCCTTGGGGTAGTAGGAGGTTAAGGCTCCCACTTTTTCTAGACAAGTAGGCCTATACTGATGAAGTAATATGTGAAAATCAATGTGGATTTAGAAAAAATAAAACTACAATAGATCAGATTTTTAGTATAAGAGAAATTTTAGAAAATAAATGGGAAATAAAGGCACTATGCATCAACTACATATAGACTTCAAAGAGACATACGATTCAATTAAGAGGGAGAAGTTTACTTATGAAATTCGGAATTCCTAAAAATCTAATTAGACTTATCCGAATGTGTCCAAATGACACAAAGAGGCAAACAGTGTTCAGGTACTTTTGAAATTCACAATGGGTTAAAGCAAGAAGATGCATTATCTCCTCTACTATTCAATTTTGCACTAGGACATGCCATCAAATCTTTAGAGACTGAATAAAGTCTACAACTCAATGGTGTCAATAATATTATGTGTTAATTTATGCTGATGGTGCAGTATTATTAAACGATAGCGAGGAGATACTAAGGGCCAACATGCACACTCTAATGGGCAACATTAAGAAAATTGGGACTAAAAGTAAACAATTACATATATATATATATATATGTGTGTGTGTGTGTGTGTGTGTGTGTGTGTGTGTGTGTGTGTGTGTGTGTGTGTGTGTGTGTGTGTGTGTGTGTGTATGTGCGAGGTCGCATATAGATATGCATTATATAGGCTAATGGAAATGGACAGTTCATGACAAATACCTAGGAACAAAAGATATAAACAAGAATAAGGTGCAGAAAGAAATAAAACATAGGCTCAATTCTGGAAATGCATGATATTATGCATTACAAGGACACTTCTCCCAATTACATGGATGCGAAACATGGACTCTTACTTTAAGAGACGAGAAAATATTACAAGTATTTGAGAATAAAGTTCTTAGGGAAACATTTTTGATCAAAGAGAGATGGACAAACAGGCGAACGGAGAAGAATATACAATAGTGAGCTACATGATATTTATGGGAAGCCAGATATAACAAGAAGAGTTAGGTCTTGAAGATTGCTATTGGCAGGGCATGTGACACGAATTGGGAATGAAAGAATATAATGAAAACTCCTTGTAGGAAAACCAGAGGGAAAGCGGCCAGTTAGTTGGTCAAGAATTAGGTGGGAGAACGATATTAACCATGATTTGGAGAAAGTAGATACAAAGGGAATGATTGAAAAAAATTTGCTCAGGATAGGGATTATGGAGAGCCTATGTTCGCCCAGCCATGAATCTACAGGTTCGAGAATGCAAGGGAGTTATTTATTTTTATAATAATTTAAAATTAAATATATTTTAATAGCTTCTAAAATTAACTCTTTCAAATAAACTGAATCGAACAAAAACAATGGTAATATATTAATAGTCTTATCCGGAAACTATCAACATTAACTGACGTCCAAAAAGTTTAACAATTAAACAATATATACCATAGGATAAAGCTAATAAATCAAAATTAAATAGGTAATTTGTTATCCCAAAAATTGTCATGATAAGCAATCTTACATTTTATTACACAACCATCATAATTAAATCAACAATAAAACTTGATATAAAATCATAATAATGTAATAATTCAAAGCTACAGAAGAATACAAGTAAATTAATTTACAAAATAGCATAATAATTGATCACAAATAGGTTGTAGGGTATTTTATAAATGTATGAAAACGAAACATTCGATAGAAGTTAACTATAGTAATTTGGTGATACGAAATCAACCATTAAAAGAAATGACATTTCGTTACAACTAAAATCATAGTATGTAGCTTAAATCATTCTTTCATATTAATATTATGTAATACGAAATAAATTAATTACACAAACCTAACAATACAGGCGAAATAAAATAATTATAAATAATAAATAAATTACACTACAATCTATATCATTTACCGTCAAAATAGCATCTGATGAATAAATGAACTGGTATCTTACAAAAATACAAAAATTCAAAATGGATACCACCAAAAATTATAAATGCCAATATTAGCAACATTCAGTGTTATAAAATTAATATTTAAAATGAACAACATTGCAATTAAAATTTGTGGCATGAAAAGCAAAGTTAAAATGTGATTGTAAAGAATCAACAATTCCAACTGACATTACATCAACTAAATTAATCAGCACAAAAATAATAATTAAAGCTAATGAATCAATCATACGGATTCAACACGTTAGTTTCTCACATAAGAGGAAGTTGATTCATAAATAAGCGATCGGGTAAATTACAAAATACAAAAAAAAAATGCACCAGTAGGTACTACCTAATTGTAAGAAACTCCAACAACAGTTCAGTGGGACAGAGCTCGCACTACTAGTTCGAGGGGCCACGCCCTCCCGCCACCCGCTATTGATCCTCCTGCAGCGGGTTGGCAAACGCAAGCGCAGGCAATTTGGCGCGAGATACAGAAAGCTAGATCTTTGTCAATCTGCACCATGACAATTACTCCAAATTAAGCAAACAAACGTTAACAATACATATTAATACCCTAATTTATTCAATAGTACAATAACCTTTCTCAAGCTCGTTTAGAAGCTACAAAATTTATTATAATTGTTAATATTGTTTAATAGAGTCAAGAACCATAAGTTGTATGAGCCAAATACCTGAACATAAGAAACATTGCAGTCATATGAATGTGAGATTATTATTGATATATATTAACATGCAATTATTTACAATGAATGTTAGCATATGCTATTTCGAATTAACCCATTTCAGATATATTATGCTATTTTTTAATAGGTTATAAACGTACCATTGATGACGTGAGTGTGTAGTGGAGCATACTTAGGACATTCGCACAAACAACAGAATCAGATGGTCTCGTGTTTCAATTAGGTCTTATGCATTTAAAAGGTCAATGTTTTGCTACCCGAGGTATGTTAACAGTGTTTTCATAGTTCGTGTGAAAGAAGCCTAGAATTAAAAGCACACGCTTTTCCAAGAGTTCATCACAGCAAAGTTTTAAAATGCAGGGGATATGGAAGGGGGTTTCTCATGACACCAAAATCGATTAAATGAAAACGCCCGCAGAAAACTATTATACGAAACATGGCGCCACTGTATAGTGCGGAAAGATAGAATCCTTTTCAACACAAAACCACATGTCCTTTTTCGAGGGTTTATAGTAGAAAATGAATAAGATTAACAATATTAGTACTCACCGGCAGGCCTCCTACCCGGGCCGACCTCTCCGCCCTCCTGCGAAAAAAATCAACAAGAATGGTTGAGATCCTAATCTCAATATGGCGCTAGCTCTTCTTTCATAATTCCCTCCTTTTCACTAGCTACCGCACTCTCGCGCATGCTCTGCACCACTCACCTCCCACCGGTACCCGAAAAAGCACTAGCCGATGCACCCTGCGTTGCACTTGTAATTTCTCAATAAAAAAGGTATACACTTCGGGGTAGCACCAGATTTAGTTCCAACACCGCTTCATGCCGTGCAATTCGTGCATTTTCCTACCTTGAAGATAATGATGTTTTCCTCAAGTGGAGAGCCGGTTACGTTCGGACGGACAGACGGTCCGCCATCTTGAAACAGAATGGCGCCAATGATGTATTTAAAAGGAGATGATTATAAGAACGAGCCACACCCATGAGTGCGGGTATACGGACCACAAGTTCAGAGACAGGAGTATCTTATAATACAAACACTTGCCTGATGACTGCCCGAGTTGCACTGAGGGCTTGGAGATTTTCCTTGCTACTAGGGTGGAGACGACCGCACTCGAGCCAGGACCATACCTCTCCCGGCAGTGCAGGGGGACGGGGTTAAAATCAATAACAACCCGGCCTTTCCCGGGACCGCCGCAAGAGGGAAGCACGCAGAGCTAGGGGTATCACAAGCCATCGGGCAGGATAGCAGGACCTCTCCCATCCATGACCCACATTCGTCGAGGACAATTATTTGACCTGGATACTTGGCTGGAACGCAGGTACCTTCTGCCAATACTGATTGCGAGACAGTAAACAAAACAACAACCGAAGCTAATAATCCTTACAAGGGAAGGTTATCACATTTTACACAATGGAAGGATGTAATGAGACTTATTTTGTGTAAAAATATATTTAATACTGTAGTTGTAAGACAATGCTTCGCTTCAAGTTTTGTGAAATATTCGTAGCTGCATAGCTTTTTCAGTGTAGCGTGAGGCAAGGAGAGGACGAATAAAATAATCTGTAGTGAGACTCTAGACATCATTAAGAATTATAATTCACTCACTCAACCCGTAGGTTCAAGACCGCTCATACATTCATGTCCTGAGCTAACGTTTTCCAACCATCCCCTGTATAATTTACTTCCCTCAAACGATGGTTAATTGTATTCTCCCACCCCATTCTTGGCCTACCTACTGGGAGCTTTCCCTCTCAAGGAGATTCCATCCGCCTCCTTCATTCCCCATTCGTACCGTATGCCCTGCAGATAGCAGTCTACAAGAGTTAACTGTTCTTATTACATCTGGTTTCTCATAAATATCGTGTAGCTCACTGTTATGTAGTCTTCTCCATTCACCTGTCTGTTTATCTTTCTTTGGTCCAAAAATGTTGCTATGAACTCCATTCTCAAGTACTATTCATAGTTTTTTCTCCCTTAAAGTAAGATTCCATATAACTGGGATAGTAAAAGTTTTATACATTTTCAGTTTAATGATTTTTGAGAGTTTGGTATGACAAGAATCCCTGTAATGCATACTTACTTACTCACTGGCACTAACGAACCCGTGGGTTAATGGCCGCGCAGACATAAGCTCTCCATACATCCCTATCCTGAGCTAATGCTTTCCAACCATTCCCTGTATAATCTACTTCCCTCAAATCATAGTTCATGTTATTCTCCCACATCATTCTTGGTCTACCAACTGGGCGTTTTCCCTCTGGCTTTCCTATAAGAAGCTTCCATGCAAGTCTTTCATTCCCCATACGTGTAACATATCCTGCCCATCGCAATCTACGAGACTTAACTGTTCTTATTATATCTGGCTTCCTATAAAGACCATGTAGTTCATTGTTATGTATTCTTATCCATTCACCTGTCTGTTCATCTCTCTTTGCTCCAAAAATGTTCCTAAGTATGCCTACTTTATTCTCAAATACTTGTAATCTCCTTTCCTCCCTTAAAGTAAGAGCCCATGTTTCGCATCCATATAATATAACTGGTAGAATAATAGTTTTATATATTTTCAGTTTAACGTTTTTTGAAAGGAGTTGGGACATCAAGAGTATCTGCAATGCATAATAGCACGCATTTCCAGAATTGAGCCTATGTTTAATTTCTTTGTGCATCTCATTCCTATTTGTGATTATTGTTCCTAGGTATTTGAATTCAGCCACTTCCTCAAAATTTCCCTCATTTGTCATTAGCGTCCATTTCCATTATATAATGCATTTCTACGTGTGATATATATTTAGTTTTATTGATATTTACTTCCAGTCCAGTAATGCATACCAGCATCCTAATTATGAATACGTTTTTAATATTCGAAATACTGGATGGCTATCCCATATGTCGACCCTCAAACTTTTTACGAAGAAAATGTGTTATAAGAGATACGATTTTTAGTGTACAAAGTTTGAGAGCTGGATGATCTAAATAATGTTCCGCGTTGAAAGTTCCACTGCATTTGTTTATTAAAATTAATGTTCTCTTGTTATGTTTTGTTTAAAGCGTTTAATGGTAGGAAACATTAATAAAAAGCCTCAAATTATCATAACTGTATTCTACTTTTGTTTGTTGACAAAATACAAGTCACTGCGAAATGACGATACCACTAAAAAGTTTAATTACATCCTGCTAGTTAATATCCGGCGTGCGGTGCTACGCCTGAATAGGCTAAATGAAAATTAATGTGTTTTTACTCCGTATTTTAGTTGAATAAGTGAAAGGAAAAATAATTATAAATTTATATTTTTTAGATATCCCGTGCTGATTACCCGCCCTTGTCCTTAAATCTAATAATTCCGATCTTCTTGGCATAAATGAACTGAAAGGCAAAAATTAACGTATTTCTTATGATTAGTTGAATAAGTAAAATTAAAAATAATTATAAATGTATATCGTAATTATTTAAGATTCCCGTACTGATTACCCGGTGTTGCCCGGGAATCTACTTATCTCGATCTTCTTGGCATAAATGAGCTAAGAGACAAAATTCGTTCTTGTGAGTCATTCGTAAAAGAATACCCGTCATATGCTTGCACAGTACTTGTCTCGATCTTCTTGGTATCAACGAAAGACAAAAATGGTTGTTGTGAGTTATCCGTGTCGCGGACTTTTTTATAGAGCTTTTTGAGATATTCAATTCTGTGTACATTATTTATGTGTATTTGTTATGGTTTAGGCAGCGTAAGCCATTTAAGCATCCAAAAAGCTACTTTTTTCACGTTTTCCACTAAAAAGGGTGATTTTTGAGAGTGTAGGAGTTGCGTATCATAACTCTCTTATAGCCTATGTTCATCCCGGAAATCTCCTGAACATTTTGCAAAAAGCCCCACCAAAATCGGATCAACGGTATGGCCGCGCATAAAGTACGAATGAACGAACAAACAAACTAACTAACATTCATTTTTATATATTAGATAGATATTGCTTCACTTAGGCGGCTCCAAGGCGCAAGCGGTTAAACGCTCGCCTCTCACCTCTGGGGTCTCGAGATCGAGTCTAGGTCACTCCATGTGGATTTCCTGGTGGACGAAACGGAGCTTGGGCAGGTAAACCTCGGGATTTTCTCCGGTTTTCCCCTGCCATAATTCCATTCCACCATGTCTGCATATTCATGTGATCCATTTGATTTAATTTCGTACATCTATCTCTGTGATGGTGCGGTCGGCCAGCACTCTTGTCATTCACAGACTTCTATATGTGTATAGGAATTCATATCATATCATCTCATCCCTCGACCCGATCCTCAGTTGGACACGAGTTGAGGATATTTATTTATTTATGAGGGTGGATCAAATATAAACCGGAATTTGTATCTGGAGGATCTGGTGGCGAACTGCAAAGCTTACGGTTTGGAGGAGAAGTTGGTGGGGGTGTCTGTAGTAGGTACCTTGATGTGTCGCACTCCGAAGAGCGGCCGCTTGCTTCAGTACGCCATGAGCGAGCAAGAGGTACATACGTTTGTTGCGCAACGCATTATTATTAAGTTTTTGGCGAAAGAAGGCACTAAACCTTCTGAAATTTGGAGAAGGCTCCAAGCGCAGTTTGGGGAAGCAACCCTTTCGAAGACGCAGCTGTATGATTGGCGCAAACAAATTTTAGCGGACCGGGATTCAGTGGAAAATGAGCCCCACCAAAGACGGCAACGAACAAGCATCACTGCAGAAAACATTCATGTTGTACGGGACCTTATTGAGGAGGATCGGCGCGTAACAATTTCTGAAATTGCTTCACACGTTGGAATAAGCTTCGGAAGTGTTCAAGCCATCATCAGTGATGAACTCAAATTCCGAAAATCCACCGGAAACCAATCCGAAATGTGATTGTTCTGCATGACAATGCAAGGCCACACACTGCTCGGTTGACACAAGAAAACCTGACGAAAATGCATTGGACACCTCTGGAACATCCTCCTTACAGTTCAGATTTGTCACCCTGTGACTGCCATTTGTTTGGGCCACTGAAAGAAGACCTGGGAGGAAGGCGGTTTGGTGACAATGCAGCGGTAGAGGAGTTGGTGCGCAACTGGCTGACTACACGTCATCCCTCATTCTTCAAGGACGGTATCAAAAAGTTGCCAACTCGATGGCAAAAGTGTGTTGGAAATGGAGGAGACTATGTAGAAAAATGAGGTGGTGGTTTTGTATTTTTTGTTAATTCAATAAAATTGTAAACAATAATTCCGGTTTATATTTGATTCACCCTCGTATTTATTGCTACACTTATATAAGAACTAGAGAAACACATCTGCTGAATGTAACACACTCACTGGCTTTATCGAACCCGTAGGTAAATGCCCGCGCAGACATAAGCTCTCCATACATCCCTATCCCGAGCTTTTTTTCAATCATCTCATGCCAAATCATGGATAATGTTATTTTCTCACTTCTTTCTTGGTCTACCATCTGGGCGTTTTCCTACAAGAAGCCTCCGTGCTCCTTTTTCATTACCACTCGTGCCACATGTCCTGTCCACCGTAGTCTACGAACTTAATTGTTCTTATTATATCTTGCTTGTCCACTGCTATGGTCTCGAGGTAGCGTGCTGACTTGTCACGCGCGGAGGGCCCGGGTTCGATCCTCGGTCGGGACAGTTTTCTGGGTGAGGTTTTTATCCGGGTTTTTCCTCACCTGTAAGACAAATGTCAGGAAAACTTTAAGGCCCAAACGGTCCCCGAAATCATATGGCAATCATCATTAGCTTTATCATTATCATCATCCTTCACCGGTGTGGAAAGCAACGGGAAGCTACCACACCTAGTAAAGCTGCAAAGCATAGCATGAAAATGCAGTGAAGGACCTGCCCCGGGCAGAATTGCTATGTATGGATGGATATCTTGCTTCCTATATAGGCCTATACCATGGTTGCTCACTATTATGTAGTTTTCTCCATTCGCCTGTCTTTTCATCTTTTTTTGGCCCAAATTTTTTTCTAAAAACGTTATTCTCAAATACTCGTAATCTGCTTTCCTCCCTTGAAGCAAGAATCCATGTTTCGTATCCATATAACATAACTGGGAGAATAACAGTTTTATATATTTTTAGTTTAACGTTTTTTCAAAGGAGTTGGGACGACAAGAGTCCCTGCAATGCATAATAGCACGCACTTCCAGAATTGAGTCTATGTTTAATTTCTTTGTGCATCTCATTTCTATATGTAATTACCGGCAATATTATTTGAATCCAGCAACTTCTTCAAATTTTCCCTCAATTATCATTAGTTGTCCATTTTCATTATATAATGTATTTCTATGTGTCAACATATATTTAGTTTTATTGATGTTTACTTCCAGTCCCAATTACTTAGTGTTACTCAATTAAGTGTGCGTGTTGGCCTTAGTATCTCCTTCCTAACTTGCTAACTTAAAAAAAAACAGGAATTATATAAACTAAGCGAATCCCTCACTAAATCGAATTTATTGTCAGATTTTTGTTGTTTACGGAATATATCTTCATTTTGTTGATTACAACGTATTAGATGTTTTTAGTTAGAAAAAGAACATGGTGGATTCTAGCTATTTCTAATTTCTACTTTCTGATAATCCCTCACTTTTAATGATCGGATTTCGCTGATTTTTTTTTTTAATTCAAATATCATGTCGAGTTTCACTACGATAAATCGAAAATTGCGGCAGCAAGTTATCTCCAACTCCTAATGGTCCGATATTATTCGTTAACCAACTTGGTCTTACATTTCTTAAATTATTGCTATATGTCAAGTTTGGTTCCGAAAAAATGCGGCCGCTAGGTCGATAACAGACAGACATAGGCACATACACACACACACACACATATATATATATATGTTCACCGCTGTGGTCTCGAGGTAGCGTACTGCCTTGTCATGCAGCGGACCCGGGTTCGATCCCCGGTCGGGGCAGTTTTTCTGGGTGAGATTTTTATCGGGGGTTTTCCTCACCTGTATGACAAATGTCAGGAAAACGGTCCCCGAAATCATATGGCCATCATCCTCATCATCATCATCATCCTACACCGGCGTGGAAAGCAACGGGAAGCTACCACACCTACAATTCCCTAGTAAAGCTGCAAGCATAAAATGAAAATACTATGATTGCAGTGAAGGGCCTGCCTTCGGGTAGAATTACTATATATATATATATATACTATATATATATATATATATATATATATATATATACTACATCTTCTTCTTCATCCAATCAAGTCTTAGGCCTATATGCATGTTACGATCTCACTGATGAATTTAATATCTAACGTTTCCTAGGATGGCCCAAAGATCTTTTCCCTGTTGAACAATAACTAAGTATGGCGTTGGGAACTCTATCTGAACTCATTTGTCGCAAATGATTCATCCAGTTGTTCTGGTACACTCACACACATACATAAAGACACACACACACACACACATATATATATATATATATATATATATATATATACTAGAAGTCCCGGCCATGCGTTGCTGTGGCCAAGGAACACGTTAAAATTTAAATTAAGTTGCTGTCTTTCAGCCAGATTACTTAAAACTAATATTTACACAAGAAATTAATAATATTGAAAATAAAATAAACACTGAACACACTTAAATTATGAAATAATCAATATTTGTAATTCAATTTAAATTCGCGGTTGCAACAAAAAGCACAGTCATCTGGATCTCTCTTTGTTAAATAATAAACCAATTACCTTACACCGCCATCTGTTAGAATCGTATGGAACTCACAGATAATTACACCGCCATCTGTTATTATATATATATATATATATATATATATATATATATATATATATTAATTTGTATACAGAATTTTAATGTTTACACATCTTTCTGTGCCTAAAGTTTTATTTTTCTTCTCCACTCGTCTCTCTCCATCCAATCCATGTCCTCCAGTCCCCTTGCTCTCATTCCAGTTCTTATTTCCTGCATCCATGAGTTTCGAGGTCTTCCTCTCCTCCTTCTTCCAGGTGGACACCATTCCAATGTTTTCCTGGGTAATCTTTCTTCTTGCATTTGTCGTACGTGCCCATACGAATTTGATTGCTTATACCGTATATAATCTACTATTGAATAACCAATATTCATTTTTTCTCTTATGACAGTATTTCTTATTTTGTCTAATTTTGAACATCTTGCTGCTCTCCTCAAGAAATCCATTTCCATCGACATACGTTTTTGTTCTAAGTTTTTGTTGAATTTCCAAACTTCAGCTCCATATGTGACAATACTTATATATTATATATTCTTCTTCATTCAACCAATCTTAGGCCTATATGCCTGTTACGATCTCACTGATGAATATTGTATATACTAATATTTAATTTTAGGAAGTTATATTTTGAGGTTATTTTAATTATATTATTTTTGGTCTGGACATCTTACCTCAATATTAATGTTGATTTGTTCTTGGACATGTTTCAAAACAATTCTCTGTTTTATCTTCAGCTTTCCCAGAGTCTGGGAAAGCTGAAGATAAAACAGAGAATTGTTTTGAAACATGTCCAAGAACAAATCAACATTAATATTGAGGTAAGATGTCCAGACCAAAAATAATATAATTAATTGTATATACTGCTTCATGTATTCAATGACCGGTTCTAAACATAGTTCCTTCAAGTTATCATCATTGCGTTTGTAGTCTCATTTGGTATATCCTGCTATATATCTCATGAATTTCTTTTCACTAGAAGTTATCCTGCTCTCTTTTCCTTTCCTCAAAGTCCATGCCTCACTGCCATAGCAAAATGCAGGTCTTGCTAAGGTTTTGTATAACCGTGCTCTGGTATCTAAGTCCCAATACCTTTGGAATTGGCTGATATAAAGATATACATTTATCTCACAATATATTAACTTCATTTTGAGTTTTGTCATGAAAATACCTCATCAGGAATGACTAGCGGAAAGAGATTTACTCACAGTTTCTTCTTCTGAAATATATAATCATCGACAGTAACTTGTAACTAATCATAAAATAAAACTAAAGATTTGCAGAACTGATTGTCAAATTATTCAATGTTTAGCAGGTGTAATTACGAACGCATAACATGCCTTTTGAATTCAGAAAATAATGTTACTTTAACATAAATGCAAAAATCATCAGTAACTGATGATAGAAACCAGGGTTTGAAATTAATAACGGAAAAAAAAAATAATTAAACGCGATCGAAATTTTATCTGCTATTTTTTTACGATAATTTTATTATTTTTTATAAAGAGTTATTTTTATTTTGTGATCAACAGCTGAAAAAATCGGAATTTCGTAATTATTTCTGAGCAAAATCTTTTCGATCAATAATAATGATCATTTCTGAGTAATATTTCTCAAAATCTTAAATGTAAAGTTTGATTGACAAAATTTACTTTTACTCACTGGTTATAATAATTTTCTTCGTTTCACATTGCACACATAGACACTAATATATATATATATATATATATAATGTTTGCAATTACTTATGTTTTCTTCAGAATTTATATCGAAGGCATCATGAATCCACGAGTTTTTATTTCGCCCCATATTATCTTCAATTTGAAGGTTAGAAACGACGTGAACACACTGACAAACAGGTATACACTGATGAATTGTTTATATAATTGGGGTTTTGTTAAAACTACTGTTAGCACTGCTCAGGAAGATGGAGAAAGAAAACATACCGTACCTTGTTTACTCAACTTAGCAACCCTAATCATTAGGGCAAGGAAATTAATGATTTTGCATCTTTTTCTTATGAAGGTTGAAACATTGCTTGCATATATGAAAATGTATGACATTAAAAAACGGATTAAATAAAATGCAATTCGTTAGGGAATTTTTTTGCATTTTCTTAACTTTTCTAGGGATGTCATTTGTTGGCAATTGTTAGGTCATTTTGAGCAGTCTTTTACAATTTTCCGGAAGGCAGTGATATTACTTCTATTTGATTTGAGATTTTTTATTATAATTCAGTATTTTTCCTTGTCAAGACAATTTCTTGGAATTAAGTAGATGCTTTGCTAACTACTGCCCCTATTTTTCAAGGTATGTGCTTATTGAACTTGCCCACTTCTATGAATTTTATTCAATTTCTTAGAGTTTATGCTAGCTTCTACCCCTATTTTGATTGTTAACTGCAATTGAAAATCGTTGTAAAAGTGCACTGTATACTTGAAATGGATTTTCTGCAATAAAAGGTATTCTAATATGTATTTTTAATACCCTTTTTTTTTTAATATTTTGATGTTAAGTTAAATTTTATGTAATTCAGTAATCAAGTGAGTACTTAATCTAATAAATAGTATTTTTATTGATAATTCTTAACTTCTTATTCGTCACTTTCTTATTTTATTGGTATTTTTTTGTGTTTTTTAGGTCATAAATGCATTTTTTATTTTGAATTTTTTTTATCAATTTATGGGTCATTAAATGCCTTGCCCTACTAATCATACTTAGAATTAGCAAGAGAGAAGAGAGAGAGAGAGAGAGAGAGAGAGAGAGAGAGAGAGAGAGAGAGAGATAGAGAGAGATAGATAAGTATAGGCCCAAATAGTATTAAGTTAATACAGTTTAATATTCTAGAATTACTATTTATGTAAAAAAACGCCAAAAAAAGTATTTTACAGTCTGATTTTTATTTTTTTAAAGTATTTTTTCAATCGAGAATTAATCATAATTTTAATTGAAAAATGTATCGCTCAGAGAGTGGTAATTTTTACCTGAATCAATAAAACTCCAAGTTTGATTTTTTATTTTTATGGACTATTTAACTCATGCCCCAAATGGGAGTCAATGACCAATCACATGTCAATGATTTCTTATTTACAACCAATCACAGTCGTGTTTCGCCTAGAATCTACCAACTAAAGTTTATAATAATAAAGAAAGCACCGCCTTATTGACATTCTGAATAGACCATACCATTATTTTGCAGTGACTGACTCTCTAAGAAATACGGTTACCAGATTGCATATATAGTGCATGAATGTCAACACGTAGCGCATGCGGGAGTTAATATAAAACATTTGTAGCAATTGATTATACCACCAAAGAAAGAAACCACTGTTTGCACTTTCTTAAATGTATTTTTTCCCAGGTAATAACATTCCAGAAAAATGTAACTGTCATAGGACATCAGAAATGAATTAATATACAGTTTGATGTGTTTCATTTTTTCTCCACTAGAGTACATTCCTTTACCAATAAATATTATGATCTGGTTGCAGTGATGACCAAAAGAAGCAGATGAAGCGTACCAATCGTTTCTCATTTGTTTTCAAACATCGCCGTTTACATTAAATATATACATATTTTAAAATAACTATATTTAAATAATGATTTGTGAGTCGTGAATTTATCGATAATTTGGAAATCACTCGTGGCATTACTTATGACTATTTAACTCATGCCACAAATGCTAGTCAGTGACCAATCACGTTTCAATGAATGTTGTTTTACAACCAATGACAGTCGTGTTTCACCTCGCTCTTTATCGATTTCTCTTTATCAGCTCCTGCTTTTGTGATAAAGAAAGCTCCTTCTTTTTAATGTTCTGAACAGGTCAAAGCATTATTTTTCTCCAACAAATACATTGAATACAGCGAATAATGAAAAGATTCCTTGATTTTACTGAGTTGTTTACTAAAAAAATTAATGAATAACCCGTAATGTTGATTATGATATATAGTTTGATGTGTTTCATTATTTCTCCACTTGGGTGCACTCTTACAATATTGCGATCTTATTTGGCAATAAATAATATGATCAAGCAGCAGTGAATGAACATAACCTCACATTTCTGATTTGTTTTCAAACACCGCCGTTTACATTAAATATATAAATATTTTAAAATAACTATAGTTAAACAATGATTTGTGAGTAAACAGCTTAATTTTATTCGTTAAATTGTCCTAACAAATGTCACTCTTGATTTCCAAATTCTCTAGATAAATTCGAAATCACTCGTGGCATTACTTATGATAATCAGGCATTATTTTTAAATTTATCGATTTAAAATAATGATTACTACATGATTTGAAAAAATAATTATCGATTTCAAACCTTGATAAAAACATTATATCAGACTGAAGTAATCATAATTTTATTTTCGTTCCGCTTTACATAAATCGAGTCACACACACTGGATTCAAAATAGAGATCTATACATAATGTTAAAAGGTTCCGGGCTATGTGGCCGTGGTCTATAACTGGTGTTTCTTCCAGATGTTTCTCCCTCAACTGCGGAGGCATCTTCAGTGGCGAGTGCTTCTAGATGGTGTTCCCTTGTCGTAGACTTGTGAGCACCACCTAGAAACACTCGCCACTGAAGATGCCCTCCGCAGTTGAGGGAGAAACGTTTGGAAGAAACACCAGTTATAGACGACGGTCACAGAGATCGGAATTTTTTAACATTATGATTACCGGCCGTGAAAGCCTGCATTCCAGGGATCTATACATTTACCACAAGAATTAGGATTTCTATACCTCTTCCGAGCTAAGTTCCAGTTGTAATGTAAACAAATCATATGTATGGCTGCATTTTCATTGGTCGAATAATTGTTTAGCCTTTCAGTGTGTAAGAAAATGTAGTTCGCTCTCTAATGCTCGAAAAAAAGGAAATAAAAATTATATTTAGGCATATATTATCTAGCAAATGACTATAGGCCTATAATTTATATAGGAGAATCTTAAATTATATAATTAAAATTTTAATGGATTAAATAAATAATCATTTCATTGTTTAATTCTTGCGCATGCGCATGCATTGGAATTTCAATTGTTTTAAATGGTTGCTTCTATACAATTTTTGAAGCATCAAAAAGGAAAATCTTTGAAAAGCGGAGAGAGACAAATTATTTTGAATGTATTCAAACAGTTTAGTGAAAAAATCCTACATTAGCCATTGAGGATGTGGTGAAAATAACAGCAGAATTTACAAGTGAGTCAGCATAGAGCATATATTGTACTCGTAATGAAATTGTAAATAAAGGATATCTATCGACATCATAGAAAAGTCGTAAACATCAGATTAGGTAGGTCCACAAGGGCCTACAATTTTCATCATAAATAAATAAATACTTTCTTACTGGTACTATCGAACCCGTAGGTTCATGGCCGCGCGGACATAAGCTCTCCATACGTCCCTATCCTGAGCTAATGTTTTCCAGTGATTCCCTGTATAATCTACTTCCCTCAAATCATAGTTAATGTTATTCTCCCACCTCATTCTTGGTCTAACAACTGGGCGTTTTCCCTCTGGCTTTCCTACAAGAAGCTTCCATGCAAGTCTTTCATTCCCCATACGTGCAACATGTCATGTCCATCGCAGTCTACGAGACTTAACTATTCTTATTATATCTGGCTTCCTATAAAGACCATGTAGTTCATTGTTATGTAGTCTTCTCCATTCACCTGTTTGTTAAATAAATAAATAAGAAATGAAAATTCATAATTATATTATTGGTACTATATTGTGTTGTATTCAGTCTTATTTCCCCGTAAAATACGACGTTGCCTAAGAACAATGTTCTATCGATACTAAATGGTGCATGAAAAGTAGAAGCACGGTTCCCTCAATAGACGGAGTCGGTGGAGTAATACCTCATGCAAGTTTATTTAGAGTACAACTGGAACTTAGCTCGGAATTAGTATAGTCCTAGTATCAATCACTGTGACTGACATTATACCCATAAGAATATGTGTAAAAGAATCCTGTACTGCCATAACTCGTATAAGCTACTACTACTGAGAAAAGAAGAGTCTCAGCGCTGAACCTTGAGAAACGCCTTTGTTAATTAATCGCCTAGGATGTTAAAAAATTCAATTGTGAAGTCGAAGCTAGTAACAATTTTTTTCCCAGATTAATTATTATCTAATAACCAGAGTGCGAAAAAATATTATGTTTACTAGCATACAACTTAACTGTAGATTGAAACAGAGGGAGTATGGCAATTATTATGTTATGACCACAGTACCTACAGTTAACATAACCAATGTAACTATACAATTTCAGTGCTGAACAACAGGTTAATTGGTATAGTTCTGAATATGTAAGTCTGTAGTAGGACTATGTAACAGTTGTCAAAGTAAGCAAACTATACCATATATTGTCTGACCAATGGATCTGTGCCGCCGTAAGATATGCGAACTAAAATACAAATTCCTTTTCTGCCTTCGTAAACCATTTTCCTCCCTGCATTCATATTTCTCTCTTTTCCTTCGCCCCTCGAAAACAGGATTTTAATATTACAATGAATATAAAAGTTAAAGTTAATAATTTTGTATTTTAAAATTCTTTTAATATTTAAATATAACTTGAATAAATAAAAACATCTAAATAATTCATTGTTGGCTATTGTTGAATAAAAATATCTCAGTAACAATTAAAGAAATTGTACTACATAACAGTTTTTGTAAATAAAGCTTTTAAAAATTGTTTTAAGTCATTGTTGTCAAAATTATAAAGCCTTCTATTATAACTGTAATAAGAACAGCTGCATAACTTCATATTCTTAAATGAAAGTAAACTAAACTCTGATTGGATGTTAAAACAATTAACTTTCTTATTTAACAAATCAAATTAAACCTTATATTTAAAGAACTATTAACCAATAGAATTTAAATATAACACCATGTGATGTAATAATGGTCTTAAAATTATAAAAGAATTACACTAGTCATTCTGCATACAACTTTCAACAAAGATAGAAGCAAGAAGAGATCTCCTGATAACATTTAATATGTAATACAAGAATAATAATTGATTCAAGAAAAGAAAATAATTTATTTTTAATTGACGGTGAAGAATAATACCACCTACATTTACTTAATCTGCTGGGAACTTTAAGAAGTGAATAAATGTGAAATTATTTCTACAAGACAGTTTTTAGTGATTTTTAAAGTGTTTTCCTATCCAGTGTACCAACTACCGACCCTAAGAAGAGAATCCGGCTCTACCGAAAATTAAACCCAACCTGAACCAGTAATTCTTTTTTTTTTTTTTTTTTTTTTGGGACATAAATCCTTCTTCAAAATGTTACTACAACATCGGGCATGAAGAGAAATACTTCTTCGCCTCTCATTACTTACAATTGAGTGTCATAGGTGCCAGACCCACAATTAAAATAATTATGCTTTTCCCTGTAATTACACTAGAAATAATAATCTCTGCCAGAGCCACATCTGCCTGTAATATTATGGATGAGTTAAAATTAACACAAAAATAATCTCACAGAGATGATTATTTCTAGTGCAATTACAGAGAGAAGCATATTTTTTTTTAATTGAGTTAGGCACCTATGGCACTGAGACAGTCAATTTTGAGCCTTCTTGGGGGACAGATTATATTTGCACTTGCAGTCCAGTGTTGTAAAATCAACAAGAAGACTGTAGCACGTAGTGATGAAAGAAACACTGTTAAGCAAATATAGTCGGACCAATGGATCTGCGCCCCTGTAGCGCTGGCATCGTTCTTCTTAAGGTACGTACACACCTGCGCGCCGCAAACACGAACGGCGCGCGCGCCGCTCCATGTTCGTCAGATTTGGACGGGGTTTTAAGGTGCGCGCGAACGGCGCGCGCGCCGCGCGCGCGTCTCTCACCACAATCCACTCATTGTCGGTTTTTTCCACAAACACTTTGATGGTTCGCTGTTTAGATTTGGACGGGTACCTGACAGGTTCGTCGTTTTCGGTGCGCACCTATTATTTGAGTATGGAGTGGTCAGAGGAAAACATGTTAAAACTTATTGATATTTATAGAAGCAAGCAATTATTGTGGGATCCTCAACATAAGGATCATTTTTAAAAATCATTGAAAGGAGATGCCTGTTTTTTTTAATGTTATGTGTTTTTTTTTCGTGTGTGCTGTAATTGTATGAATAAATTAAAATTATTTAGAAAACATTATTTATTTAAGACGTTCATTTCATAATATTATGTATGAAGTATCACAAAACAATACAATATATAAACACATTTATTACTAATTATTTATTTATTTCTTCAAAGACTCCAAAGAGCAAGACTGCTCATGTTAAGGGGCAATATACAAAAAATAATGGCCATAAAACAATTAACAATAAAAACAAGAAAACAAATTCAGGCATAAGTTTAAGTAATACACACTACTA
This sequence comes from Diploptera punctata, assembly GCA_030220185.1. Classification (NCBI taxonomy): domain Eukaryota; kingdom Metazoa; phylum Arthropoda; class Insecta; order Blattodea; family Blaberidae; genus Diploptera; species Diploptera punctata. The sequence continues at coordinate 733,898 of JASPKZ010008885.1, forward strand.
TAGATGCACAATATATATATACACACACATATAAATACAATATTTAAACAGGATAATATTAATAATAATAAAATTAACAAAATTAACTAAGAAAGCAATGAGAAAATTTTTTTAATACAATTATAAAAATGTTTAACATTCGTGAAATGTTGATATTCAATAGGTAAGTTATTGTAATGGTTGATTAATGCATAACGAATCCCTTTATACCTTTTTTTTTTGAGAAACTAGTATCTTTGTGCAATAAAGTACCTCTAGTATAATAATAATGTACATCTTTATTAAAAATTAAGGCCATGTTATGGTGAGATAGATTCTTAATAATTTTAAACATATATATACAAATCATATATTTTTAAATTCCTTTAATGCTATAATATTTGAAAAAGTATAAATAAAGTTATAAGATGTAATAAGTAATAAGCGTGACCAGACGTCCCGATTTTGGCGGGACAGTCCCGATTTTTAACAATTTGTCCCGCGTCCCGCGGCATTTTAAAAAAAGTCCCTATTTTTTGGGAAAGAATGCGAGACAAGCGGGAGAACGGAAAGGGAATATACGGTTTTCGCCGCCCTTGTAGCTATTTCAGCAGGATATGAGTTTTATATTATTTTTCTTAATTTTGTAATGTTAAACTTTAATAATAACAAATCATTGTTGAGAACTGCTTATCAAAGTTAACATTGTTGATTCGACCACCATTGTTTGGTAAATAAAGTGCGGACAAAAAAAATCGCAATTGAGTGTTGAGACTTCGAAAGTTATTTTATGTGAAGTATAATTTAACAAATTCTTGTGAAAAAATTCATGACCTTTTAAACAACGACAGCAATCTACTTAAAAAATCACTCAAATGAGAAATATGCCAAAGAATAAAATAATACTGGTACTAACTTATACATAATTTTGTAATGTATTACATTTGTAAATTATACTTACGTTGATATTATTTTTGCGTTCTATAACATTTTTGTTGCTCCATAGAGTATCTTTACATTTTATAATCAAATAAGACCAACATATTTTTTCATATTTCATAATATTTTGGCGAAATGTTCATATTTTAGTAAACATTTAATATTCCTTCATATTCTTCAATTTTTTAAAATAAAATTTCAATAACTGATTAAAAACATGTTTGAAGTGATTGTAGAGACATGGTTGGTTACACCTGCTCTGCAAAATGTCTACTGAAGGTTTGTGGGTTTCCTATGGATCGCAGGAGGTTCGTTGAAATTAATAATTTCGACGAACATAACACGCGCCGTGTGCGCGCGGCGCGCGCGCCGTTCGTGTTCGCGGCGCGCATATGTGTACGTACCTTTACACGTCAGTTCTCACACCATTCCACCGCGCTCCCCTCCCACTACGTCAAATAGAAAGCCACTGCAACTGACCGAGTAGGGACGTTGCCAAACTTCCCCCGGTGTCAGGCTCTTGAATATTGTAAGGTTAATTATTACTTCTTCATATTTAAGTAGGTCTAATGGCACTGATTGATTTATACGATTAATAGATATAATTATAATAGTGGATATTTGTTGGTTAAATGGAAATTACGTGAAGGGAATTTACATATGTTGTTTTTAAAGATAAATGTTTCGTCATAAATATTTCTCCTTCACCTCGTTGTCTTATTTGGTTAGATTTGGAACGTAATCTTGAAGTCCTAACAACATTACAAAGTTTTAGGTATGAATACACAATCATGTGCCCTCCTTCTTTATCCTCCGGGGTAGGGGGGACTGGATGATGGCGAACGTTAATACATGCGAAGGTTTGATTTACGTATGATATAACAGGACTGATACTATACAGGAATTCTAATTTATGCTTATGAATTAAGATAATGATAATAATTTTACGATTTTACATACTATATAACATAACATACTGATACTGAGGTTGACAACGCTAGACTGGGTGTGCAAATAATATCCCGCAAGAAAGCTCAAAACTGTGAGTAATGGGAGGGGAGAAAGAGAGAGATAGAAAATAGAGACAGGCAAGAATGCAGGTAGGGAAATAAATTACCGAGGGAGAAATGGAATTAGTGTTTAGTTCGCATTTCTGACGGGGGCACAGATCCGTTGGTCCAATTATAATAAAAGTCAATCAGCGCCATTAAGTGTGAAGACGATTCAATATTTAAGATCCATGACACTGTTTGAGGGAGAACTGACATCACTACTCGCAAAGTTAAGGTGACTGTTGTTTGACGTGATGGGAGGGAAGCGCATGGAATGAAGTGAGTACGGGCGTTAACATTTCTAAGAATGACAATACCGTCGGTCCGGCAATAATTATTACTGGACCAAGTTAAGTATGCACGGCTATAAAAGGGAAGTGTATTAGCGCTAGTGTCGCCAAACTATTTCTCTATAGAAGGAAGAATTCCTAAACACATGTGAAATATAATTACATGGTTGTCAAATTAGTCATTTAGTTGACGACTGCTAAAGGTTTCGGATCATTTAAAATCTCAGTATTTGCCATCTCTCTATTACCAACCGCATCGCATGTTAAATATTGAAAACACCCTAACAGTAATGCACAGAAAAAATAATCCAGCGAAGATAAACGTACTCGAAGAAATGGAAGTCATGAAAGCAGCCCACAACAACGACAATCTGATAAACGAAAACTAACCCAATACATGTAACCCCCTCTACCAGATCTTCAGTGAAACACCAGTTTTGAATCCTGCCGATGATGGGACAAGTTCCGAAAGCGCTACAGTTAAATAATTAATTAAGTTGAGGAGTCGGACCTTTCAAGGTGAATATTCCATAATTGTATATTTTAATGTTGAATAATACCTCAACGGAATACATCATGAATCTTATAAAAGTTGTTAGTAAACCTTTTCAAAATGCACTGATGTTAATGTTCAATGACGAGCCTAACCCACCACCGGAACCTTAAGCCTTAACAGAGGTTCAGGATCAGTGGCGAAGCGAGACATTTTGAAAAATGGAAGCTTCAGATAACTAAATACTAAAACCTCGCAGTCTAAAGATAGATACCATTGTCAATAAAATAAACTTTTTTGACGACTGAAAAAAAAATTAACACCTTTACCCCTTGCATTGAGGTCATCATTGAGCAATTATTTCGATCTTATCTTTTTAATTACAGTTGTTCTTCCAGAGGTAGAATTAAATACATTATTTAGTAGTCTATATTTTCAATAGAATAATTAATTACACATATGTCCTTCTTCCACTTGAAGACAGCTCGAGCGGCTAAAACTAGCAAACTTAGCTACGTCACAGGGTCGAAAAATGCAAAGAGCTTCCCACTCGCTCCATCAACACATGTACAGTAAGTATTAAATTTAAAAAATCTAATTTCTTATTATGTTAAATGACGCGGGTAGAAGTAAAGGGCTATAACTGCAAGTATTGAGAAAAACATGTTTAAAGTTGAACTTGTGTAAGAAAATAATAACACTGGTCAACATGATTTTTGTCTCATGAGCACCAATAGTTGTATTTAATGCAGTTTTTTTTATCGAGTTTTCAAATATGTATTCGAAATTTCTCCATCACCCGCAGTTTTTTTTATTTCAACTTCAATTAATGAATTTAATTTTTTTAATAAACGTTCTTTCGTCCATTTATTATCTTGGCGCAGTGAGCGATGAGTACGGGGAACACTTTCGTCAGGAGATTTCAGCTATGGAAAAGAGATATCAAGGCAAATGGAATCCTAATATGCTGGCCGATTATTGTTGGACCTACAAGAGGGAAGCTCCACGGGCGAAATATATCAATAAATCGTCATTTCTTACTTTCTAGGTGAGTCCGAATGTTCGAATATTGTGCAGTTACGAATGTAGAAAATATTAAAGAGCTTGAAATTATAAATGCCTGTCTCTCGGAAACCTTGCGTGATGGAGAAAACCCGATATCATATTTGAATTCAAGAGAAAAAATATTATCAGAATCACATACGTTTCTTTCTGTGACAAAACAAAAAATGTATTTTTTGTTGTTCAATGTTATTGAAAATTATAACGAATATTCTTTACCTACTCGTAATGCATACACTCATATCCCTAGGCCACTAAATAAAATTATACTTCAAGAATTTAATTATGCACTCAATTTAATTTAATTATTATTTAATTTAAGAATTAGTTACATCGTTTTTTGACAAAAAAGTCACTTACATCCCTCAAAAAATATATGATACAAAAAAATCAGTAGAAACTAAAAGTATAATTATAAACATAATAAGTCCGGACTATGTAACAAAGAACTGTTAACCACATATAAACTCTGACTACTAGCCCATGAGGCTTATAATATTTTTTATTGAAGGGTAAGTGGCGCTTCATTCTCTTCATATGACTCTTTGCCACTATTCAGAATTAATGTAAGCGAAGAGTAATTACAGGATTAGTATTCTTAGGTGCAAATTTCATATGAAAAAAGGAAGGCAAAAAGTGCTAAAGTAAGATAAAAAATTAACAAAAAGGTTCTGTTTTACTCAATTGATTCAACAAATCATTTCTCCTTCTAGTTTATTGTCTTACAAATACATGAAATCATCACTTTATATGAAGAAGTAATAAACATGAAACTGTTGTACTTCAATACATTAAGCATCTCTACATTTTTTAAAATAAGTTTGTTTTTTCTATTAAGGGATAGAACGTCTTTGTAGATGCTAAAGCTTCTTTCGTCATCCACAGAAACCAATGGAGCTAACTTCGTATTCACTCGGAATGGCAACTCTACAGACGTGGACAATTCCTCAACATCCGGATTCTTCTGAAGACTAGACTCAAGTTTGTCTTTGGAAAAGCCATCTAACTGCTCCCTCACAGAAGTAAAGATATCCCATTGTTTTTTTCCCGAGACCTTGTTCTTCCAATTGTTTAATAGCTGCAGGCAAGTACTTGTAAAAATGGACCCAAAATAGCTTTGTCTTGAAATTATGTATTTTCTCTGGTAGCAGAAGTTGCTGGGCTTTGGAAATTGCATCTGCGTCGGCTGGATCCAAAGAAAGCACAAAACTCTTTAATCTTGTGAAAATTGTCACACAACATAGAAACGCACTCAACCCATGATCCCCAGCAAATAATGACCGGGAAGTTTGGAAAGCGCAGGCCAGTCATTTCCCTGTAGGCAACAATACGACTCGGAGTTTTCAGTAGAATCTTCTTCGGGGCAGAGATGAATTGATTTGACGATGTCATATTCGTTCCGTATGGATTCACAAACTCTGAGAAGGGCATGGGTCAAGCATGTTACATGCTTTAACTTAGGGAACAAATATTTCAATTGTTTAATCGCTAAAACCAGGGCCGTAACCACCAGAAGAACTTTTTCAAACTCGGTACCACTAGGCCATAGCTTTTGACAGAAGTCCATGATTGATTGCATTACTGTGCTGGCCTTGGCATTTTGTAGCTGATATATTTTGAACAACATGGGCTTAACTTTCTGTTCCGCTAAGGAAAAAACTAAACTGTTCAAAACATATCGTTCGATTGAGTGTGTAGTTTCATCCCGTATGATTCCCACATCGCAAGCAGGCACTTTCTCCTTGATTCTTTGCAAACAAGCTCCAAGCAGTTTTTCTTAAAGTACTATCATCGGGGACTGACATCTTAGAGTATTTTTCAAGAAACCCTTTGAAGGGTGCTTGGTTTACCTTATTCAGCAGAATTCCCGCTTGTGTAAGAGTTGCACACAAATCAATGATGAATTTCTTCAAATTTTGAATTTTTGAAGAACACTGTTCAAATGGATTTCGTAATAAAGGTAGTCGCGATTTATTTGTTTGAAGAGTCTTGTTCTTTAGATGTTTAGAACTGGAAATGTGTTGTTTGATGCGGTCTCGCTGGTGTTTTTCATCTAACAAAATTCCTGAATTGCAAATAGTGTATCGTATAACAGTTCCATCAGTTTCTATGGAATCTTGTTTGAATTCCTGAGCCAGAACAGAAAATCGGGCACTGGATACCTTCGGTATGGTAAATCTAGTAATACACTCTAGTAACACACTTACATTCATGAACAGTAGGCTACTGATTCCGATGAAATTAAAACGATAGAATGAAATACATTTCCATTGTATCAGGATATTTATCTCGGTAATGTGAGAGAAAGAGGATTTGCCCTATACACAATTATTTTCCATTGTTGCAGGTGTGTTTTCAGTGCCGCATTCACTATTCGCATGTTCACTGCATACTGAGAAGGCATTAATTTAAAATTACTTTTTATTGTATTGATTCTAAACCATATAGAAATAGAATGTAACTCATAAGTTTGATCCTTCCAGGAAATTCTCGTATAAGACTTGAAAGCATATTAATCAAGTTATGAAACCATCCCTTGTACAAAAAACACCAGATTACTTTTATAAAACACTTTGGTTAGACCAGTGTTGATCTATGGTAGTGAAGCATGAACACTAAAAAGACAACATGAAAGCAGAATAACGGCTTGTGAAATGACATTCATGCGCATAACAGCGGGTTACCGTTCGGAAAAGGAACACCGATATCTTAAAAGAATTGAAGACTACGCCAATTTTGGAATATATTAAACAGTACCAACTAAATTGGAAACACCATCTTGAAAGAATGAGTTCAAATCGAATCCCCAAAGCTGTTTATAATTATATACCAAGAGGACGAAGATCTCTGGGCCGTCCTATGAAACGCTGGAGGGAAAATTTTCTATAGGAACGTAACAGGCCTTGGACTAATACTTGGAAGGAAGAAGAAGAAGATGTAACTCATAAGCCATGTATTTTATAAATGATAAAATTTGCTCCAGAAGCTCATTGAAAAACAAATATAAAAGGGGAAAGGGGGATTGTGGGCACGGTTGGGGAAAAAGCTCCCAAAAAAGGGGGAAAGATGCTTGATAAATGCGTAATTCCTCAACTAGAGATCAAATTTTATAGAGTAGTACCTTTCCAAAGAGCTTTAATTTACCCTGCAAAAAAAGGTGCGCACCTAAAAAATCCTAACTCTAGTAATTACACTAACATATATCCAAGCAAATTTCATTACATTAGCAACTTTATTTTATTCTATTACCCTGAAGCAGTGTCATCATCATCTGCATTCATGGATTAGGTCTGTTGACCCGTTCCGACTTCAGCCCATCTCTTTCTAGGTCTGCCCACATCTCGGGTGCCTCTAGGTTTGTATTTTGTTATTTGTTTTTTATATCTATCTTCATTCATTCTGTCTATGTGCTGCTTCCATTTTTGTCTATATGTATCTATTTTATCAGTTATTGCAAATATTTCAAGTTCCTCTCTTATTTCTATGTTCTTGATTCTATCTTCCTTAGTGCGCCCTTTAACAGATCTCAAAAATTTCATTTCTGCCGCCGTTATCCTACTTAGATCTTGTTTTTTATGTATCCAGGCTTCTGAACCATAGAGCAGTACCGGTACTGCCAACGTTTTGTAAAATTTCAATTGGGTCTCTCTTGTTGTTTTGTTATTTAATGATCGTTTTATCGTACCACATATTCCCTGGAATTTTGCTATTTTATTAGTTATATCATTATCATAATTAAATGAAATGTCACATCCTAGATAATTGAGATGGTTCATCTGTTCTATGATTTTGTTACCTATTACTATTTTGGATCTGATTTGATTTTTCCCTTGGAATGCCATTACCTTAGTTTTTTCTATGGATATTTTGAGATTATATCCCTGAAGCAGTGTCGTTTTACTAGTATCCATTTACACAATGAAATGTATTTGTTTCATATATTTAAATTGTAATTATATATTTTAAAATTATCTCATATACAGTCAGATTCAACCCAGGAAGTTACTGTATTTGGAATATGGAACTGGGTTGCCATTTTAATAGTATTTTCTTGAGAGAAATCTTTATATAAAACTGAAGTATGCAACACAGGAGGTACATAGTTGTAAGTTGTAGCCGTCCAAGCCACCCCCTCTTAAAGAAAAAAAACAGTTATCACTTGTCACTGAGCTCATACGGATCTGTACTATCCTGCGTGAAAGTGTCGACTCTCATATTTATGCTACTATAAAACTAGTTTGCATGCCGTAAAAGAAAAACTATGTTTTTTTAAATGTATAGTACATAGATTTGGAAAAGTATGCTAACCTTGCCCCTCCAACCCTCCTTAAACAAACAAATACCGTTATGAATTTGGCAACATCTAACCCCCGTACATAGGGGGACACTGGCGTAGCCCATAAGGTCTGTAGTAACTTCCTGGGTTGAATTAGAGTGTAGACATGTGCTAGATAATACATTTGTCATTAATTCATTCTGAGAATTTTCTTCATCATTGAGGGTTTTCTCCAACCAATCTTAGTAAATAACATGAATTAAAATATAAATTAGCGTGGGCCGAAAAAACTCATTTTTTTATTTCGAAGTTGCAATAGCGCGGAAAAGTTGCTAATTACATAGAAAAAAAAATTATCAAAATCTGTTGACATCTTCCGGTCGCACAAAGATTCTAAAATTTGACAAAATATGAAAAAAAAAACTTCATTTTTACGATTATTTAAAAAAAAATTAATTAGACGTTTTCGCAATGTAATAGTTTGTAATGTCTTCAAACAGAGCCTAAAAATATTGTTTTAATTTGGTTTAGATCAGTTGATATCTTTCAGTCGCGCACAGGGGGCCTAAAATTTTCCAAAATATTGAAAATTTCACATTTTACGAGTTTTTAATATCTTTAATATACTTTTTCGAAACGTAATAGTTACAGTATTTTTATTTTTGAATATAAGAACATTGTGTTTTACTATGATGTGAATAAATTAACAACTTCCGGTCGCGCAATGACCCCAATGCTATAGATAAACAGTACCTGAAAAAAAGATAGTTGAGCCTATGACATTGATGGGTGATAACAGTAACAACCGGCATGGTACTTTTCGATTTTCTCTGTATTTAAAAAGCTTAAATATTTTAGTTAAAGTATAGTTTTTAACAATAAACTTACTTTTATAAAAAAGAAAAATAGAGTTGAATAAATAGCCCATGTTACATAGTATTGTTCTCTATTTTGTAGCCGAAAGTTCTTTGAAGACTGATTTGCTGGCGAAGTTAGACATGGATGATCTGGACATCAGAGTGGTTCTTATAAATCCGTCTCGAGATTCAGCTCCACAAACTTTACCTGAGGCTTCCGTGACGAGTTTTACACAGCGTTCAACAGAGTCCCTACCTTCCACTCCGGCGACCCGGGTTCGATTCCTGGCGGGGTAGGGGATTTAAATCTCCACCTTGGGTCTGGGTGTGTGTCCTGTCTTGTGTTTGTATGTGTGAATAAGATAAAAAGGTTAACAAAAGTAAAACAAAAAAGAAGAACAGCGTAAACGAAAGAAAAACGACAAAGAAAGACATTTTAAAAAAATGCCCACTAGTTTTGTTTACATCCCATTCAAATGAGTTTGTAATCCGCTCAGAGATGTCTGTACCTGTTGTTATGCTTATGGTCTTTATTCATACTGTACTAAGCTATATGTACATTTCATTTGCAGTGTGTTGCTGTTTACCATGGTGAACTACACCTTTGCGGAATGTGCCGAAATGATGTTATTGTAAGAAGAATCTCGTCCGAATCATCTGAATTAAAGTAATTAGATCGTGGTGGCCCGACTGCTTGGCCTGCACGTCCTCCCGACTTGACCCAGCTAGACTACTATCTGTGGGGCAACATGAAATCCATAATTTACACGTGTCCCCTGGGGCACCCGAAGAAGACCTACTGGAGAGGGTTATGGCTGCGACGGTACCATATCTGCGCTGACGTCGATGGTTATTACATCGAGCCTTTCTTGTAAGTGGATATAGATAAGCAGCAGGCTTGAGAGAGAGAGAGAGAGAGAGAGAGAGAGAGAGAGAGAGAGAGAGAGAGAGAGAGAGAGAGAGAGAGAGAGAGAGCAACGTGTGTGTTGTGGTTTTTTGCGTGTAGTGGGAAAACGGCACGTTTCCGGACATGTGTTCATATGCTAAACGTAACCGTCTTGATCTCCACTACACGTTTTTAAAGTCTGTAATGGGAATTTAGTTACACTCTGTATATATACTTTATGGCACTGAGCTACAAGCCGGAGGGTCGAGGGTTCGAGTCCCGGTGGGGTCAGGATTTTTAAACTGACCCAAACCTTCTGGTGGCACTATGGCCCTGGGGTCGACTCAGCCTCTAACTGAAATGAGTACCAGACGCTTGTTCTGGGGTAAAGGCGGCCGTCACGCAGGGCTGACACCCCGGCTGACATCAAGTGCTGATTGTCAAGAAAAAGTGGGAGCCCTAACCTCCTACTACCCCAAGGGCCTCCTGAGGCCTGTAGTGGGATCACTTTACCTTTACCTTTTACCTATATTGATAGTTTTTCCATTCTCCATTCTACTTCCGAAAGTACACATTTTTATTGCTTATTGTAGCATCTTAATTACTTCTAACCGTTCTAAAACTGACTTACTAACACAGGATTCTCTGTCTTCATAAAGTATCACTTTCTTGCTATGTAAAGATCAATAGCTCAAAGTAAAATCTGATCTTCAGCTTTAGCAGAAATAATAAAAACAGAAAGTAGGATGAATGAACGAGATGGGTGCTACTGTACTAAATAAGAACACAGCTTCAGGGATAATATTTTCACCTTCCCTACGCACAGTTTTATTCTTAAACTCCATGGCGCAACAGGCCTAGAAGGTCCTTAGCTTACCAGCCGGCTGCTGGTCTCACATCCACATGTGTTAATCACAGAGGTAGACGATCATCCAGCCAGTGTAAGGGTGACATGTGGTCAGCATATTGGGTCCCCAAGCCATTATAGCTGGTTTTCTCAACCTAAAGCCGCTACTTATTGTAGCTACTCAAATGCCTCACGATGCTGGGAGGGCACCGGTCCAACATTGGCCGAAATTCTATGAGAAGATTTCTTCCCCCCTAAGGGGACTCGAATCAACGCAAGTCCCGTAGCTCTGCGCCAACGGTTACGGCGTGACTAACCTACTCCAATATTAACAATGTGAATTAAATAATAACGCTGTATATTAATTTACACTTCGTGCCTATTGCGTGAACTGGATTAAGCTATTTCATATAATTTTGGCGTGTTGAATCCAAAATTAAATCCATTTACTTTTATCACATCATATCTCTTATGAAAACTCATTATAAATAGACTGGAGTTACGTAAGTTTTATTAGAAACTAGCTAATAACCGGAGTGCGCTGCTATGCCTAAATAAATGAAAATTAATGTGCTTTTATGTTTAGTTGAATAAGTTAAAGGAAAAATAATTATAAATTTATATTTTTAGGTACCCCGTGCTGATTACCCGGCGTTGCCCGGGAATCTACTTGTCCCGATCTTCTTGACATAAATGAGCTGAAATACGAAACTTAATGTGTTTTATGTTTAGTTAAATAAGTTATAGGAAAATGTATATCGTAATTATTTTTAGATACCCCGTGCTATTTACGTTGTCCGGGAATCTACTCATTCCGATCTTCTTGACATAAATGAGCTGAAAGACGAAAATTAATGTACTTCTTATGATTAGTTGAATAAGTAAAGTGAAAAATAATTACAAATGTATATCGTAATTATTTTAAGATTCCCCTTGCTGATTACCCAGTGTTGCCCGGGAATCTACGTATCTCGATCTTCTTGGCATAAATGAGCTAAAAGACAAAATTCTTTATTATGAGTTATCCGTAAAAGAATACCCGCCATAGCTGCTAATGCTTGCACAAGAATCTATGTACTTGTCTCGATCATCTTGGCATCAATGAAAGACAAAAATGGTTATTGTAAGTTATCCATAAGAGATAAACATATGCTGTCGCGGACTTTTTTGTAGAGCTTTTTGAGATATTCAATTCTGTGTACATTAATTTTGTGTATTTGTTATGATTTAGGCAGCGTAAGCCATTTAAGCGCCCAAAGAGCTACTTTTTTCACGTTTTGCACTATAAAGGGCAATTTTTAAGGATGTAGGGGTTGAGTATCACAACTCTCTTATATCCTATGTTCATTCCGGGAATCTCCTGAACATTTTGCAAAAAGCTCCATCACAATCGGATCAACGGTATGGCCGCGCATAAAGTACGAACAAAAAAATAAATAAACAAATATTATTTTTTATGTATAAGATTTTACCATTTTTATGATATTGTGACGCATTGTAACAGCGGCGTTTGAATTTCGCGGGTGATGGTGAGAATAGTGGTATTGCATTGGTAGAAATAGATTCGCATGTCAATGACTCGCGAGTTCAAGGCCTTCGTAGATGATCAATGAGTCTGGACTTCCTTTCCGGAGATTTCTTTAATCTTCTACCCTCCCTGTCGGGAAGATTCGATGACATAAACTTCCATACTAGTAGAGTCTCGATTGGAAGCGGAGAAATTTCCTTTCCCAGCTTACACAAACTATTGCCAGAGTCTGGTCTGAGTCAGTTATGGAATGACAGCGATACATTATACTGTGACCGAAGTGAAAGCGTTAGAAACTGTGAAGATAATTGTGTGATAAACTTTTAGGCAAAATTAATTATTACAGCAATTTATGTAATCATCTGTATTGTTTCACACGAAGAGGAGAATTTTGAAGTCTGTTGTGGAAAGCATAATGACATATGGTGCTGAGGGATGGACTTTGGTAGAGGGACAAAAAACTAAGATCTTGGCAGTGGAGATGGATGGAATAAGACGCAGTGCCAGGGTGTCCAGGTTGGAAAGAAGAAGAAATGAAGAAGTGAGGCAGATGATGGATATGGAGGAGACAGTGGTGGAAAGGATCGAAAGACGAGCTCTTCAGTGGTATGGCCATGTCAGGAGAATGGAGGATGATAGGTGGCCAAGAACTCTTTTGGAATGGTCACCTTCTGGTAGAAGGAAACGGGGCAGGCCAAGAACAACTTGGAGAGGAGAGATCCATAGATTGATGAACGACAGAGGTCTGGAGGAGGATGAATGGCGTGATCGGCAAGAATGGCGAATGGGAATACAGGGTAACCGCTGAAAAGTGGAGAGGCCCTCAAAAGTAAAAAAAAAAGTAAACTGTATTGTTTTATTACGATACATACAACGTGAAAACGACTCCACGGCAACCTGGGACAATAGTTTTAATCCGAGGTTTTCCTCAGGAAAAATGTCAGAATAGTTTAAGGCTCAAATAGTGCTGAAATCCATCTGGCCATTACTATCATATTCATCTTGTTTAGCGTTGTGACACATTGTTGGAATTGCTTTTGAATTTCGTGGGCAGCGGCGGGAGTCGCAATCTCTCCTCGTATAGTAGAGAAGAATTCGTGAGCTGCCAAACTCACGAATCAGAAAGTCCCAGAGAACTTTATACATGCGTCGATCCCTCCTCTCCAGAAAGGTCGAATCTAACTCTCGAGACGTACACTGTGGAAAAGTCTCGACTGGGCTTTGATCATATTCCTATCCTCGCATATATAAACAGCAACTATCAGGGAGTATAAAGGATTGATAGTGGTGAAGCAAGTTACTTGTGAAGAATCAGTGAAATAATTGTGAAGTAAATAAAGTGGTCTTCTTGGTATACATGAGCTGAAAGACGAAAATTAATGTTTTTACGTTTAGTTGAATAAGTAGACGAAAAAATGTATATCGTAATTATTTTTATATATATCCGTGCTGATTAACCGGTATTGCTCGGGAATTTGCTTATCCCGATCATCTTCTTGGCATAATTAAGCTGAAAGACGAATATTAATGTACTCACGTAGACTTTCACGGCCGGAGTTGCTATGATGATCTTGATGAAGATTTTCGGGCTGTAGGCCGTGGTCGTGAGGCTTGTAGTTCCCCGACGTTTCGTCAGAGACTGCGTCTGGCATCCTCAAGGGTTGTCTTGTAGGCCGTGGTCGTGAGGCTTGTAGTTCCCCGACCACGGCCTACAGTCCGAAAATCTTCATCAAGATCATACGAATATTAATGTTTTTATGTTTAGTTGAATAATACAAAAAAATAATTACAAATTTGTATCGCAATTATTTTTAGATACCCCGTGCTGATTACCCAGCGTTGCCCGGGAATCTACTTATCCCGATCATCTTGGCATAAATGAGCTGAAAGACGAAAATGGTTTTTATGTTAAGTTGAATAAGAAAAAGGAAAAAAAAATATATAATTTTTTTATACCGTGTGTCGATTACTCGGCGTTCCCCGGGAATCTAAGTACTTATCCCGATCTTCTCGGCATAAATGAGCTGAAAGACGAAAATTAATGTTTTTTTATGTTTAGTTGAATAAGTACGGGGAAACATTTATGTCGCAATTATTTGTATAGATACCCCGTGCTAATTACCCAGCGTTGCCCGGGAATCTACTTATCCCGATCTTCTTGGCATCAATGAAAGATAAAAATGATTATTGTGAGTTATCCGTTAAAGATAAAACACATGCTGTCGCTGACTTTTTTGTAGAGTTTTTTAAATATTCATTTCTTCTTCTTCTTCTGCTTCATGAAATTAGGCCTTTTGACCTGTTTTCACATCAAGTGGGATTTAATGAATCCTCCCATCTAGTAAATGGGCGTCCAACATTTCTATGTCCTATTGGTTTGTACTTTAGTAACAGTGAGGGATTCTATCTGTAGGCATTCTCTTGACATGTTCATACCAGTTGTTTCTCATGTTGTCAATTCTATTTGTTAAATTGAAAATATTTAAGTCATTCCTAATATCCTCACTTCTTTTCTTGTCCAAAATTGTCACACCCGCTACTGAACGTAGGAACTTCATTTCTGCAGTTTCTATTTCCCTTCTGTCTGAACGGTTAAGAGTCCAATTTTCACTTGCATATGTTAAGACAGGCACTGCCATAATTTTGTAAAATTTTAGTTGTGTGCTCCTCAAAGTTTTATTTTCAGTGTCCGTCTTAAATATGGATTAGGCAGCATAAGCCATTTAAGCATCAAAAGGGACTTTTTCACCTTTTTTTTACAAAGGGCGATTTTAAGGGTGAAGGGGTCGAGTATTACAACTCTATTTATTATAGCCTATATTCATCCTGGGAATCTCCTGAATATTTTGCAAAAATCCCCATCACAATCAGATGACAGCGCATAAAATACGAACAAACATGCATATTTATATATTGGATTTATGTTCTTATTTAAATATGTTATGATATTAAGTTGCACTGTTATACAAATTAAAAATATTTAGTTCCTGGTGGAGAGGGACCTGCATCATGACTTGTCTGTATGGTTGCAGAATCACAAGTGGGGGTCTTATCTGCCAAATTACTGACACTCTGCATAGAGTAATTAAGAACATTCTGGTATGATTTATTGAAATGTCCGATAGTTGACCATATTGATTATTGTATTTTTGACATGACCAACAATGCTATTGATCAATAATAGTACATTTATAATAAAAGGCAAACCAATAGCAAATATCACTCTTCAAAATAATATAATATATGCAACTTTGCAAAATATGGGAATGGAATTTTATATAAATGCCATCATGTCAGACCAATTATGACATCATCAGATAGGTCTAAACTTCTCTTGAAATAATGAGTCCTGGGTTTGAATCCTAGTCTGATCATATAATTTTTCTCTTCAAATATGATTTATCCATCATTGAGATGTATGAAATGAATAATAAAAACATTGAAATAAGACGTACTGGCTATATAATGTAATGTAATAATTCCCAAATAAATAAAGAAACCACCATTTGCAAGATAGAAGCAAAGGTTTCACAGCATTTGGTGTGTGGACTTTGACAGAGTATATAAGAGAAAAATTTGCATTTAGACTGGAACTCGCCCAGACAGCTCAGTCGATAGAGCATTGGCAAGAAAGCCAAAGGTCCTGGGTTCGAGTCCTAGTCTGAGCGTATACTTTTTCTCTTCAAAAATGAAAGATTAGATTATATAACCTACCTCACAAAATGCATCAAGACAAGATATGAATTAAATATAAAAACAAAAAACAATAAGATACTATCCAGTACTTTTCTCCACCATTCCGCCCTTCTGACAAGTGGTGTGACACTCGAGAATACATTTTCTTCACTCTTAAATATTGGTGCAGTAAGGGATCTTCCTTAATCAGAGTCTCCATTGCAGAGAAGTTATTTTCTGTCACCACTTTTGTTGGCCTCCCTTTTCTCCTCCTCTTAAATTCAGCAAAGCAGTGGAAAACTGTTGCACCCAAGGATAAAGGTCCCCAAATGCTTGTGTAAGTCCCTCAAGCATTTGTAACACATTTAAATGGCTCCTTCTCAAGCTCCATAGGTAATTTATGTTACCACCATGCGCACACAACTTCATACGGTTATTGCTCAGAAACAACTGAAAGAACTCCTTTGTACCTGCTTAGGGTTAGGCTTTTAAGTGGTATACAGAGGGTTGTTTCTGATCTCTGATAACTAGAGTCCGGATGTTAGGCACTTAAAAAGTTCAAAATAGGCAGGCAAAAAGGCACTAAAAATCATTAATATAGGCTCTTACAAAAAATGGACTACAACATACAATTTTACAGCCTTAAGTAAAGAATATAAACATATGCTATCAATAGCATACAAAGATATCAGAGATTATTTTGGAACTTGTTTTGCCTTTTTACAAAGAGCATACTTATGTTTTGCAGTGTGTACGTGCTGCGAAACATGGCATTTCTTCGTGCAATTCACTGAAATTTTACACATTTTGCACAACAATGTCACTTGATAATATTTCTGCACCAAATTCTTTCACGAATTGGTCAGTTTGTCTTTTATTGTTTTACTCTTGTCCGTTCCTTAGGTATCGTGAAACAACTATTCTAAAGCTGGTCGCACAACTTTGTCTTTGAAGCACGTGTCTGTGAACGAGGACTACAGACTGAATTCAGTGTTATCAACATAAAAAATAATATTGCCAGTCAATTAAAGGTTTGTATACAATGTTATGTGTCATGAAGTTTGTCCATTTCAATTACCGGTACTAAGTTAATTTCGAGAAAAAATGGCAAATAGGCATTCTAAGCTGAAATAGGCATTTATAGGCAAAATTAACTTCATGGAAAACAACTCTAGGGTCATTAAATTAAGAAGCTAAAGCTGTTACTATGATTGAAATAAGTATACTAAAGTACACAACTAAATTATTGTAATCAAATGGTACAGAGAAAAATGTATGCCTGAACCGGGAATCGAACCCTGAACCGTCACCTTTCCGTGCTGATGCTCTTTAACCATTACTTACTTACTTACTTACTCACTGGCACTATCGAACCCGTAGGTTCATGGCCGCACGGACATAAGCTCTCCATACATCCCTATCCTGAGCTAATGCTTTCCAATCATTCCCTGTATAATCTACTTCTCTCAAATCATAGTTAATGTTGTTCTCCCACCTCATTCCTGGTCTACCAATTGGGCGTTTTCCCTCTGGCTTTCCTACAAGAAGCTTCCATGCACGTCTTTCATTCCCCATATGTGCAACATGTCCTGCCCATCGCAGTCTACGAGACTTAACTGTTCTTATTATATCTGGCTTCCTATAAAGACCATGTAGTTCATTGTTATGTAGTCTTCTCCATTCACCTGTCTGTTCATCTCTCTTTGGTCCAAAAATCTTCCTAAGTACTTTATTCTCAAATACTCGTAATCTCCTTTCCTCCCTTAAAGTAAGAGTCCATGTTTCGCACCCATATAATATAACTGGTAGAATAATAGTTTTATATATTTTCAGTTTAACGTTTTTGAAAGGAGTTGGGACATCAAGAGTCTCTGCAATGCATAATAGCATGCATTTCCAGAATTGAGCCTATGTTTAATTTCTTTGTGCATCTCATTCCTATTTGTGATTATTGTTCCTAGGTATTTGAATTCAGCCACTTCCTCAAAATTTCCCTCATTTGTCATTAGCTGTCCATTTCCATTATATAATGAATTTCTACGTGTGACCATATATTTAGTTTTATTGATATTTACTTCCAGTCCTAATTTCTTAGTGTTATTCAATAGTGTGTGCGTGTTGTCCTTTAGTATCTCCTCGCTATCGGCCAATAATACTACATCATCAGCATAAACTAACATCTTATTAATACCATTGAGTTGTAAGCCTTCCTCATTCTCTAAAGAGTTAATGGCATGCTCTAGTACAAAATTAAATAGTAGAGGAGATAGTGCATCTCCTTGCTTCAACCCATTCTGGATTTCAAAAGTGTCCGAAAACTGTTTGCCTACACGCACCCTACTCTTTGTGTCATTTAGACACATTCGTATAAGTCTAACTAACTTTTTAGGAATTCCGAACTCCAGCAGGATACTATATAACTTCTCCCTCTTAATTGAATCATATGCTTTTTTGAAGTCAACATATAGTTGATGTACAGTACCATTATATTCCCATTTCTTTTCTAAAATCTGTCTTATACTAAAAATCTGATCTGTTGTAGACCTGTTTCTTCTAAATGCACATTGATGATCTCCTAGAATGTCATCAATATAGGGAGTAAGTTTGCTTACTAATATATTTGTTAGAATTTTGTACGAAGTTGAAAGTAATGAGATGCCCCTGTAGTTGTTGCAATCAGTTTTATCTCCTTTCTTATAAATTGGTACGATAATTGATTCCTTCCATTCATCTGGAAGAGCTTCTTTTTCCCAAATCATACTAAGCAACCAGCGTATCTTGTCCATCAATTTTTCTCCCCCTGATTTTATCAGTTCTGCTGGGATCTCATCTGAACCTGATGCTTTATACATCTTCAATTTTTCAATCGCCATTTCAACCTCTAATGCACTTGGTTCTGCGACTAGCATTTCTGCTGTCTGTAAATTATCCTCCTCAATGTCCTGTTCTGTATGTACATTTAATAGCTGATTAAAGTAACTTTTCCATCTATTTAATATACTCCTGGAATCTGCAATCATATCCCCATTTTCATTCCGAATTATGTTTGTTCTAGCCTGAAACCCTTTCTTCTCTATACTAATTCCCTGATATAATTCTCTAATGTTCCTATTTTTTGCATTCATTTCAAGATCATTAATCTTCTCTCTCAAATATTCCCTCTTTTTACTCTTTAGTAACTTGGTGGTTTCCCGTCTAATACTACCCAATTGCTCTAAATTTACCTCATTTGGCTCGTGTAACCATTTCATTTTTGCTAGCTTTCTTTTCTTTACAATGTCGGCACATTCCTCATCAAACCATTTCTTGTTTTGCCTCTTTTTTAAACAACCAATGCTTTCTGATGCTGACAATTTAATAGTATCTCTTATAGCCTCCCATTCTTTATTTATATCAGTTTCTTCTTCGTTTGCCACATTGTCATCTGAAGATTCCAGTACTTCAAATCTATTAGCAATTTTGATTTGGTATTCTTGCCGCATTTCATCATTTTTCAAGTTTTTTAATTCAAATTTTACAGAATCATCTTTAGCGTTTGTTCCTCTCATAAGCGATAGCCGTTGTCTGATTTTCACTCTGACCAGATGATGATCCGAATTGCAGTCTGTCCCTCTAACTGATCTAACATCGATGACGCTACTGTGCCAGCGTTTATCCACTAATACATGATCTATCTGGTTCCGAGTTTCTCCATCTGGGGAGTCCAGGTGTATTTATGAATATCCTTATGCTGAAATGTTGTGCTCTTAACAATGAGATTCTTTGATGTGGCAAATGTGACTAATCTAACCCCGTTGTCGTTACTATCTTCATGAAGACTGAATTTGCCTATTGTTGGTTTGAATATATCTTCCCGCCCCACTTTTGCATTAAAATCTCCTAAGACAATTTTCATATGATATCGTGAAAGGCTATCAAATAAGCATTCTAATTCTTCATAGAACTCATCCTTGATCTTGTCATCTTTATCTTCTGTGGGGGCATGTACATTTACAATTATAAAATCATGTTGTTTACCCTTTAGAATTATGTATGATATCCTATCACTAACAAACTTAATATCTCGGATAGCGGATAGGACCCTCCTTCTGACTAAAAAACCCGTTCCAAATGCAGGTCTTTCTGCACCCCCATAGTATAATGCAAAGCTTCCTGATTCCTGACTACCTTCTCCTGGCCACCTAACTTCCTGTAAAGCGACTATATCCAAGGGCGATTTATCTAATTCCCGCGTTAATATCTCTAGTGCCCCGCTATTGTATAAAGTCCTAACATTCCATGTTCCTAGGAACATGTCCCTGTGTTTGAGCCTTTGGCATGGGTTCCCTGAAGTAGTCCCCGCCCGGAGAACCGAATGGGGGACTATTTGACCTCCGGAAAATTTTACCCCAGTAGAACCCATGTCCGCATTTCTTGACGGGTGTATTTTTACGGTGAAAGATCGTCACTCTTTCGACCAAGGTACTTATTTCGTCTGGCTTATCACCTTCGACCAGTCCGGCATGGGTAACCCTATCGGCAGCAATGCTACCGCCGGCATAGCTCTTGGGATCATTTAAGCACGCAAGCCACTCCACCACGACAAGGTAAAGATACCATGGAGGGGCTCTTTAACCATTAAGCTAATTAATTACAATAATTTAGTTGTGTACTTTAATATACTTATTTCAATCATAGTAACAGCTTTAGCTTCTTAATATGAATTTAATAAATAATGCTATAGCTATGTGGAGTCCCTTCATGTCTTCTTCAGGTAGAAGCCATTCATTGTGTATTTGTGAATGAAGATTCATAGCATTTGAATGTGAGACCAAGACAGTAAGGTAAAGGAAGGATTTATGCTTGGATGGGAAGGAAGCCTGGATTAGCTCAATGGTTAAGAGCATCAGCACGGAAAGCTGAAGGTTCGGGGTTCGATTCCCGGTTCAGGCATAAATTTTTCTCTTTACCATTTGATTACAAGTCTAGGGTCATTGGTATGAACTTATATGAAGTCACTTTAACAATATCTATAATAAATAACTGTAGGCATTTTCCCTAACATCCGGTCTCTACTGATAACAAATGATTTTTAAATTTTACCTTAAGAAAAGCCGTGTCTCCACCATTGATCATGCTATATTTGACAATCTAATCGAAACATGTTCAAGAACAAATCAACATTAATATTGAGGTAAGATAAACAGACTCAAAATGATATAATTAAAAGAACCTCAAATTATTACTTCCTAAAATAAAACATTAATATAGTTAATTTATTAATTTGAACAAGACATTAAAGAAGAAATTTTTACCAGGAACCTCTAAATAAATTCAGTTTCAATTGTTTCTTTGATAAAATAGAACACTTTTTAGCATAAAAAGCATTTAATGTTTTATTCAATAAATACTTTTATCATAAAAAACATACAAATTAAAGATTAGCAGGATGGAAATATCTCTCTCTTCCAAGCAGTGGCATGCATTCAACCCGTTACCCCAGCACTGCTGGGGTAATAAGTATATTAATAATTTTGGATTAAAATAAAATAATATATTTGCAAGTTTCATTCAAATCAATTATGCATGATCATGAATATTCAAAATTCCCAACGCAACAGCAGACTATCGCATTTGGTTTGACGGAGCCTTCTACATATTCACACTATCTCCATAGAAGAACACATATAGTGTTTCCTCTATGTTATCCCCACTAACACCAGCTATTGTGCTGCAGATGAATCAATGATAATCCACTAAATGAGTCTGTGCAAGCGCAATATATCTCGTGTCTGCTAAGCCCAGCGAGACGAAGCTTGTGTCTTATTCCATCAATTTTTTAATGAATACCAGCACTGCTGGGGTAATAAGTATATTAATAATTTTGGATTAAAATAAAATAATATATTTGCAAGTTTCATTCAAATCAATTATGCATGATCATGAATATTCAAAATTCCCAACGCAACAGCAGACTATCGCATTTGGTTTGACGGAGCCTTCTACATATTCACACTATCTCCATAGAAGAACACATATAGTGTTTCCTCTATGTTATCCCCACTAACACCAGCTATTGTGCTGCAGATGAATCAATGATAATCCACTAAATGAGTCTGTGCAAGCGCAATATATCTCGTGTCTGCTAAGCCCAGCGAGACGAAGCTTGTGTCTTATTCCATCAATTTTTTAATGAATACCAGCTAGCTGGACCCAGTTAACACCACAAATCGAATAAACATGCACAAGGCTGAATAATGTTTCAACCTATCAATTCATGAAACATTCATTTGACGAAGAAATGTGATTGGCTGATGTGGGAAGTGCCAATTCCTCAATAATAGAATTTTTCAAAATAACATTTTTTAATTTATAATATTTAATTTATGCTAGGTATATTTAAAAAGAAAAAATAAATAAAATTATGCAGTACATTTTGTCAGCTATAGCAACCTGTTAATTTAAGAAGCTTTATTTATATTATGTATCTGAATAATAACAATTGAATTGTTACGAATGTGTATGTATTATTTGTGGAAAGGAACAGTTAAATTTAACATTGGCACTGAGTTCGTTCAAATGCAATATTAATATGTTTTACAAGTTTTAAAGTGTTTAGGGCCTACTGA
The DNA here is from genome assembly GCA_030220185.1 of Diploptera punctata. Classification (NCBI taxonomy): domain Eukaryota; kingdom Metazoa; phylum Arthropoda; class Insecta; order Blattodea; family Blaberidae; genus Diploptera; species Diploptera punctata. The sequence goes on from JASPKZ010008885.1 coordinate 756,390, forward strand.
AAAATGTGATTTGTCAATTTAGTAAAAATGAATGTAAATGACTGTACAATTTATAATTTACATACTAGATATAATATATTATAATATTATAATAAAAGTTTGGGAATTATTAATCAAGTTATGAAACCATCCCTTGTACAAAAAAACACCACATTACGTTTATATAACACTTTGGCTAGACCAGTGTTGACCTGTGGTAGTGAAGCATGGACACTAAAAAGACAACATGAAAGCAGAATAATGGCTTGTGAAATGAGATTCATGCACAGAACAGCGGGTTACACCGGATGGGATCAGAAAAGGAACACCGATATCTTCAAAAAATCCAAGACTACGCCAATTTTGGAATATATTAAACAGTACTAAATTGGAAACACCACCTAGAAAGAATGAGTTCAAATTGGATCCCCAAAGCTGTTTATAATTATATACCAAGAGGATGAAGATCACTGGGCCATCCTATGAAATGCTGCTATAGGATCGTAACAGGCCTTGGCCTAATACTTGGAAGAAGAAAGAAGAAGAAGAAGAAGAAATACTAGATAATTTGCGTTCAGACTTTTCAACAAAAAAAATTACGTCTTACAAGGTAGGCCAACTCCAGATTTACCAGTTCTTTAAAAAAAAAGCAAAATTTACAAGGCATTTTAATATCGCTGCATCTGTTGCTTACATTAAATATACCGTGTCCACAAATATAGTATCGTACTTTAAACTACTACTACATCGCTTTGGATAATTGCTAATCTAAATTGAATTGGTGACTGCAACTAAAGAGAAACCCAAAAAGGTTTTGCTATATCTCACAGGACATTGAATTTGCGACCAAGATCCCCACTGATTGACACTGCAGACATTCACATTTAACCTGTCTGCTAAATATCCAACAATGAACCCATATCAACCACAAAAAAATGAGTAAATTTAGTTTATTCAAAGTTAAAAGCTATTGCAGCACATAGTTTGTTGGAAGGTCATAGAATTGAAAAAGAAGCTAAACTTCTAAAACATTTGGAAAAACCTTTGGATTTGACAGTTTGGGAGAAAATATTTATACAGAAGAACAAATTTAAATCTATGAATTTCGACATTCCGGATGAACGTGACCTCATCTCGAAGTTCATCAAATCAATACCAGATGCCAACGATATCTCGAAGTTCGTCAAATCAACACCAGATGACAACGTTATAGAGGGAGATTCCAACGAATATCCGGTAGTCATAATGGCGGTTGAAAATGAATGACAAGATCATTTGAAAACTATAGTTACCGTGTTTGATAAAACATGAAATATGAGGTAAGATGTTAAAATGACTCATTAATTTATAAATTTAGTTTAGTTCTGTATTGTTGTCCGTTATTCTCCATTGTTAACATGCACAAAATGTTTTGAGTTTCTCTTTTGATTGTTACCAATTTCATTTAGATGCGATTATCCAAAGGGATGTAGTAGTAGTTTAAAGTATGATACTACATTTGTGGACACGTATATTGAATTGTGCATGCATGAATATGAATTTTAAAATGTTCATTTTTATATATTGTACTATTATGGAAGATTAATGAAAAAACTTTTAAAATAATAACACTATCCTACAAAAAAAGAAAATAATCACACCTCCGCAGTAAAAATATGTTATTCTTAACAAAAATGTTGCGCTGATTTTGAAAATCACCATAGAAATCTATCACACCAGAAAAAGTCTTCTTAATAAAGAAGCTGCCATTTGCAAAAATCCTAGCAACGGCTCGTAGCATTTGGGGTTAGGGAATTAACTATGTATAAGAGAAAAATACGCGTTTAGATTGGAGGCCTAGGTAGCTCAAATTGAAGAGCATTGACATAGAAAGTCAAAGGTCCTGGGTTCAAACCCTAGTCTAGGCATATATTTTTCTAATCAATTGAGTTGATGTTTACTTGATGAAAATCCATATTTATTAATTAAATAAAAATAAAACGTAGTTTTATTTGATTTTCATATTTATTCTTGATGAAAATCCATATTTATTAATTAAATAAAAATAAAACGTAGTTTTATTTGATTTTCATATTTATTATATAATTCAGTGACAGCTGTTTCGGTACACTGTACCTTCTTCAGACATGTTAACAAATTATGAATTGTGTTCCAACTGATCTAAGCAACAATACAACAATATTTATTTAAATTTTTAAATTTAACAAAGGGGATTCATTCAAATCAAGTTGAGAATTTAACAGTTTTTTACTACTTTTAAACTTATTAATTTCTACAGCCTCCAAAAGATCTAACTTCTTACCCTTATCACAAATATGTAAAATTTCAAAATTTGGATCGAAACAATGATTAAGTTGGAATAGGTGGTTAGCATAGTTTGAATTTTCTTAATTTCTGTTATATGCTCTCATGTGTTCCTTTATCCGAGATATAAAAGGTCTACTAGTTTGTCCTATATAGACATTGTCACATGTGCCACACTTCAATTTATATACACCTGATAATTTTTCTTTTTTTGTTTTGGTTTTATTGTTTTTTATCATATAACATGTCTGAAGAAGGTACAGTGTACCGAAACAGCTGTCACTGAATTATATAATAAATATGAAAATCAAATAAAACTACGTTTTATTTTTATTTAATTAATAGTATATTTTTCTTTTCGAATATAATTTGTCCATCATTAAGATCTTTAAAAACGAATAATATTAACATTGAAAGAAGCACTACTGGCTTTATAAGTAATGTTTAAATTCCCAATAAAATATCTTTTTAATAAAGAAGCCGCCATTTGCAAAAATCGTAGCAACGGCTCATAGCATTTCGGGTTAGGGAATTAACTAAGTATAAGAGAAAAATACGCGTTTAGATTGGAGGCCTAGGTAGCTCAGATGGAAGAGCATTGACATAGAAAGTCAAAGGTCCTGGGTTCAAACCCCAGTCTAGGCGTATATTTTTCTAAATTAATAAATTAATGAGTCATTTTAACATCTTACCTCATATTTCATGTTGACTCATTAATTTATTAATTAAGAACCTCATAATGTGTTTCCCAATTTTAACTTTGAATAAGTATATTTTTCTTTTCAAATATAATTTGTCCATCATTAAGATGTTTAAAAACGAATAATATTAACAATGAAAGAAGCACTACTGGCTTTATAAGTAATGTTTAAATTCCCAATAAAAAGTCTTCTTAATAAAGAAGCTGCCATTTGCAAAAATCATAGCAACGGCTCGTAGCATTTGGGGTTAGGGAATTAATTATGTATAAGAGAAAAATACACGTTTAGATTGGAGGCCTAGGTAGCTCAGATGGAAGAGCATTGACACAGACAGTCAAAGGTCCTGGGTTCAAACCCCAGTATAGGCGTATATTTTTCTTTTCAAATATAAAAATATATAAACACTTTATATACATATATATAAACACATTAAAATGTCGCATACACAGTTTCAGATAAAATTTCACAATACATTAATAATTACAATATAATGATATGTAACATAATGATGTATTCATACTTGGTTAAGATTAATTCACAAATGTAGTTTTATATGCATGCAATTATATTTGAACCTTATTTTAAGGTAACGTACCTGCAATTTTGCTTAAAAAGTTTGGTATGTGATTTTCTCTTGTACTCCTGCTTGCTCTCCCTTGCAAGAAACCAACAGTAATCCACCATCATTATTGGACCCATACGACCTTGGAACCTTCTCCATGCTGGAAATGTCTTGATGAAACCTTTCACCTTGTTCATCATTAACATCACCCAGATTTTCCAGAAAAAAGTATAGATGCGAATGAAGAAAATGGATTTTCAAAGACATTCTACAACCCATGTTTTTGTAGCATTTCAACAAATTTATCATCAAAGTTTTATAGTTGTCTTCTTTTGTGTTTCCGAGAAAACCACACTCAGCCCCTTTAAATGATTGTCAAGCTGCTAATTCAACCGCTTGTAATATTCTTCTTCCTCCCTTACACATAAAACTTGGGCTGATGAAGAATTTTGTTAAAGCACCCAACAAGGATGGATGTGAATTTGTGTATTTACAGGGTACGTTCCCACAGTTAACATATACAAAATTGAAAGAAGGAATTTTTATAAAACTCATGGAGTATGAAATGTTTGAAAAAATTTTTTATTAAAAGTCACAAACATTTTCTAAGATTTGTTGTACAAGTGCATGAGGTGACTAAACTTTATCCTGGTCATTCATATTTAAATATAGGAAATAACATTATGAGGTTCTTAATTCATTAATTAGTTAGTCATTTTTTACATCTTACCTCATACTTTATATTTTCTTAAACATGGAGACTGCAGTTTTCAAGAGAACATCTCTCTCATTTTCAACCAACATTATGTCTTCTGGATTTTTGTTGGACTTTCGATCAATAACATTGCCATCTGATGTTGATTTGATGAACTTCGAGATCATATCTCATTCATCACGAACTGCCATCTGGTGATTCTTATATGTAGTGACCTTAATGTAATTGGTTTGCTGCTTGGTTTACAAGGGGGTTTCACAAAATATTGTTGTTTTTTGTGTTTGTGAGACAGCCATGCTACACAAAAAGATTATGTGGTAGAATAGTGGGACAAGCAGCAGGAATATGTTCTGGGGGAAAGTAACATAAAACGAACACCATTGGTTCAGCCTGGTAATATATATATTCTCACAAACTGTCAATTCTAAAGGTTTTTCCAATTGTTTTAAAAGTTTGGTCTGTTTTTCAATTTGATGACTCTCCAACAAACTATATGCTGTTGCTGATTTTTCAATTTCACCATTTTTTAATATTTCTAAAGTGTTCCTTTGTGTAAGTGTCCAAAATCCTTTTTGTTTTACCTATGTATACTTTATTGCTGTCTCTACAACTCAATTTCTTATTGGTTATCAAGAGATTATCAAGGCTAAATTTATCGGTGCCAATGTAATATTGAATTTCTTGAAACATTTTTGAAATTTGTTATGTATTTCAGGATGATAAGTAATTTTCTTAAATTGTTTCAGGACGATAAGTAATTTTCTTAAATTCTTTTCCTTTCTTTGAATCAAATTGCAAGGTGGTGTATTCTTTTAATTTTTTTTGTTGTCTGAATCTCTTTAATTTATTTATAATTTAGATCAATGAATTTCGAAATTCCTGATTTCGAAGTTCATCAAATCTATACCAGATGGCAATGTTATTGATGGAGATTCCAACAAAAATCCGGTAGTCATAATGTTGGTTGAAAATGAGAGAGATGTTCCCTTGAAAACTGCAGTTTCCGTGTTTAAGAAAACAAAGTATGAGGTAAGATTTAAAAAAATGACTCATTAATTAATGAATTTAACCTGGTCACCAATTTGACTGTCATAACCTGGATAGGTCAAATTATAGTGGTAGCGTGAAAGGGCGTGATATTAATTATTACTATGAATATTTTATTTAACTAAGTCTTAACTTCTCAAGCGGGATCGAAAGGGAGGCTTGTCAGGGCCTTGGAACGTGATGGTTAGAAAGCGCAAGGTCGCCAAGCTGTCGACGATCCTTATCTAGATTGGAGTGTAAGCTCTGTTATAAGACTTCACACAAGCACAGCGAAACCACAACTTTATTTAACACATATATATTCTGCAATGAATTAAATAAACCCTTTAAAAAATACAACATTTAAACAACAAAATATTAGTAGCATATATGAAAAGCCTTTATTTTATGGCGCTAAATTTTAGTTACGTTAAAATACTAACATTAGAGAACTCAGAATTTTTTAATGTAATTCTTTACTTATTTAAAACAAAATAGAGAAATATTTTCTCACAAGAACTTATAAGTTAAAATATTCAAAAGTTAAAGAGAATCTCTATTTTATAATATATATATATTCAAAGTTAACGAGAATTAGTTTCTCTATTATTTTACAAGTTAGTTTTCAGCAATTGAAAATATTACTGAAAACTAACTTGTAAAATAATGGAGAAACTAATTCTCTTTAACTTTGAATATATATATATTTAAATTATATTTGAAGAGAAAATTTTTTTTTCGCCTAGACCGGGACTCGAACCCGGGACCCTTGGCTTTCCGGGCCAAGTGCTCTACCAACTGAGCTACCGAGGCGAGTTACGATCTAGACGCAAATTTTTCTCTTATATACGTTGTAATTCCCTATCGCCAAATGCTTTTGAAACCATTGCTTCTATCTTTGCAAATGGCGGCTTCTTAGTTAAGAAGACATTTATTGGGAATATATATATTTTTTACAAATGCCCCAGGTTTGTCTTTCGACATTCCTGGTTTCTCTCCTGGCATGGCGTAATTGTAACCCACTTCTGAGGTTGGAGCGCCTGGAAGGCGGGGTTACGTTGCCCCGATGATATGATGGGTGATGATGATGATAGAGGTGCATATATATATATATATATATATATATTATAAAATAGAGATTCTCTTTAACTTTTTAATATTTTAACTTATAAGTTCTTGTGAGAAAATATTTCTCTATTTTGTTTTAAATAAGTAAAGAATTACATTAAAAAATTCTGTGTTCTCTAATGTTAGTATTTTAACGTAACTAAAATTTAGTGACATAAAATAAAGGCTTTTCATATATGCTACTAATATTTTCTTGTTTAAATGTTGTATTTTTTAAAGGGTTTATTTAATTCATTGACACCCAAATTATAAAGAATATGCACATTTAGTAATGTTATAATTTTTTTTCCTTTGATTTCTGGGAGTAAACCGTCCATAACATAAGAAATTTATCTGGATTATTTTCTTAGATATCTTTTGAACCAAGGTCGATAGGAAAAATCCAAAGTCATTTTCAGGATCAGCACATGGTTTCCCATTAGAATCAGTAATTTTCACTTCGGAGGTAATAGTATATTACAATGCAAGGTTGGGAAGTGGTTTTTTACAGAATTGAGGAAAAATGTTTAAAAACTGAGCGATAGCGAGGTTTTTAATTTCCGAGATTCTGCAAAACACTTCACAAATGTGCGCTGTACATTATTTTTTGCACGATGGTGTTTTCAAAATAATAGTAAAATAATGTCTTTATTGGAAATATTTGCGTTCATTATAAACAACTGACTAACGTTAACAGTGTGGGCAATTTTTATTAGTTGAAACAACAAGAGGCCTTGAGAACAAATTATTGATAACATGGCCACAAGTACGTATTTATTGTTTTATATTCATCATCATCATCATCATCTTCAAGGTATGGGCCTGTTGGCCCATTCCGCTCCCGGTGCACTACATGCCGCAGGTGCAGGCCGTCCTTCCAATGACGTTTTGGTCTTCCTACATTTCTTCGGCCTAGAGGCCTATAATGAAGCAGCTGTTTTGATAAACGATTATTTGGCATTCTTTGTATATGTTCAAACCAATTATGTTTATTTGTGTGTATTCTCTTGTTTATATTATAGATTTGTAGTTCATCTCTGATATCTTGACTTCTCCTTTGATCTCTTAGATCCTGCAACTGATCTGAGAAATCTCATTTCTATTGTCTCAATTTTATTTTTATCAGAGATCGTTAAAGGCCAAGTCTCAAACCCGTATGTTAATGTTGGAACGGCTACTGTTTTAATTGAGTTTCCCTTGTGGTCTTATTTCTCAAATATCTTCTTATTGAACCACATATCTGTTGATATTGTTTTATATTGTTTCAAAGAAAGTTCAGTTCATTTAAAATACAGTGATTTGTTGCATATTATGTATATTAACACTAGTTTTTGGATATTTTCTGTATATACATTGTACATAGTATGCATAGAGGGCAGTGGTATTACTTCCCGCATGTGGGTGTAAATGTGATATTACAGTATAGTTATTTATCTGGCAACAGCGAAATGTAGGAATCTGAACTTTCAATAATGGTTGCCATTGCTGATAAGTATGACAAAACACACTATTGTGCAAAAAAAACTGTTGGGCAGTATACTGTTCATACTATTTATAAACTTGTACCGAAATCACCTTTTCGGTACGTAATACTATGCAACAACTACGTCATCATGTCTTCCCTCTGCAGTGATGTTATAGAACAGTGCCAAATTCCTGTCTTCGTTGTCCTCTCTCTTAAGTACCTCCCCCTTCCTTCTTTATGTGCATCTTCCCCTTGTTATCGAAGGCCTCAAATAAGCTGTGCAAGATAGTATCAGCATCATCATCTACTTTAGAATCGTCGTGGTCAGATCGACGGCAGCTCGAAGGAGCTGTTTGGTTTAATCAGTCCCATAAGCCAGCGTAGGGCAACCAGGACTGTGAACCCTAGCTCTTGGCTGGACTGGATTGAGTGTGTGTATGTCTGTATGTATGTTTATTATTATCAATATTATTGACTTTTTCTTTTGATGACCGATTTATATTATTATTTCATTCATGTCTTTTCTTTCAATGGTCAAGAAGATATACTTTTGTTATATTATTTGTATTTCAATTATCAGACTTATGACTCTAATTAAAAGTTACATTTTTTTTAGTTAACTTATGTTTACTAATTACGTAGCTAGTCATGTTTGATACTGATTTATATTCCAAAGCTTTCTCAAGCCAAATTAAGCCCCTTTTTTCCTTCTAGCTTCCACGATTATAATACTGTTTAGCATACAGTACCATATGTTAAATAATTTACTAAGGAAAGGTGGATTAATCTTTGCCTTCTATGGGCCCGGGCAAAGGAATGTGGATATAGTTTTCTCAAAACTTTCAAACTCAAGGTAATTATAAAAGATTGGTAGGATCCCGCGCGGTGCAAACTGAATAATTTAGAATTAAGTATTTATAAACTATGTCATATTTTTGTCATACAGCTGCAGTAATCGCTCTGACCACCACATGTCACTGCTTCCAAATATTTAATTATGAAATACCAATAGTGATTTTAGGATCACAAAGGTTTTTTTAAAATGTCAAAAATAAAAGGGGATTGAAACATAGTGTAGAAAATAAACGGGAAGACATGAGATAAAAACTAGCACGAATTAGAAATTAATTTGAAGTTGGTGAAAATAATCATTAAAAATATAATTAGGCCATAATAATAATAATAATAATAATAATAATAATAATAATAATAATAATTTTAAAATACAATAGGAAGTAACATTAAAAGGTTTGTTTAATAATTAAAACATTTTGTCTGTTCATTCTTACATCTTAAGAGTTGTTTTTGTCGAACATATGTTTCAGAGCTTCTTAGCTGATGATGGGGCTAAGAAGCTCTGAAACATATGTTCGACAAAAACAACTCTAAGAGGTAAGAATGAACAGACAAAATGTTTTAATTAATAATAATAATAATTATTATTATTATTATTATTATAAAACATAGAGTGTGGAAGAAAATAAAAGTCAGAAAACAAGGAAATCCATAGGTTTTAACAAACGGATCTCATTAAAAGATTTCAATTACCCACAAAAAAGTACATAAAAGCTTTATAAATTACCACAATTTGTTTTATCGTTAATTTAAATGACTGATGCACTAAGAAACAATTTATTACATGTATAATACATAACATTTTACAAAAGAAGATGTATCTTGAGCAATGTTTCTCTTTCTGTACAAGTTTCAAACAAAATGAGTATTTGTTACACACTTGAAAAAAAAAAAAAATGAGAACATCTGTTTTATGTACACAATTCATTCACAACTAAAATAAATATCACCGAAAATATTTATCATTTCTGTCAGCATTTCACCGTTTAAAAATGCAATTAAATCATAATTCAAAGAGTTGACACGATGTAAAAAAAAAAAAAAAAAGAAAAACTTAACCAACATTCTCCGTACATATAAAAAATAAATAGCACAGAGTTGGCTCTCTGTAGTGCATTTAAGTCTCACTTGCTTTCTACATCAAAGTCCAGAACGAGTAACTTGGTTTCTTCTGTACCATTGCGACTCCCCACAGCACAAACCAGTTTAGTCTCGTTGGCACGAATCCGCCACACAACACCCCCACTTCCCCCACTGTCTAGAGCCACCAGGTTCCGGATAAATTCACCTGAATCACACACAACATAATTATATTCAATTATACATCAACTTTTCCTGTGAGATTACAGCACAAAGGAGGGGGATGTTATTGAAGGAAAGCAAGAACCCAGTTAAAGAGGACAAGAGATACATCAAGAATAGCAATCTGACAGAATAGTGGAACAAACTTTTTAAACCAGTTAAGAAGTTTACAGAGAGCAGGCAGAATCTCCAGAGGTTGTCTACCACAGTAGTAGATGAAATGCCGAGTTTCAACAAAAGTGGACAACAGACTAATGGTTATGCTCCTGGTCCCGAGGGTCGCGGGTTCAAACCCGGCTAGGGTTGATGGATTTTTTAGGATGGAAAAATCCAAGGAGCAAGTCCTCCGGGAGGGACTTTAAGCCGTGGGTCCCGAGTCTGAAGATTTTCAGGCTCGTAAAAGATCCTTAAGCCTGAATGAAAAAGCCTTTAAGCAAAATTTACCGAATTTTCCCGTCCTAGTACTACCTTGGTTTCCTAGATGTCAGTATGAGGCGGAATGCTGACCACAGACCACTCAAATGGCATCTGTACGAAAACAAGTGTAACTAAATTAGTATGGTTCAAATTCTTCCCTGTAGGGGGAGAGCACCTAAATCTCTGTTAAGGGAAAGATGGGCTTACAAGAACACGAATAAACAGGAATCCGGACATAGGCTGTGAAAGCCTACAATTTTACAACGTATATTTGTTTCCAATTTAATCAATTATTCTTTCAGTTTTCTCTCTCTTACAAATATATTTAGTGCGCTTAGTGTAGCTGGTCCTCCTATGTCAATAAAGGGGGGAAAAAAAATGTTTCTACAAATATTTTGGTGGAGCTTGGAGCCTACATATAGTTCCCATAGATAATTGTGATCTCCATAACCTCCACAATTAAGGCAAAAAATCATCAACAACAAGGATTAAGCCCAATGGCCTGTTCTGATCTCATTATAGGTCGAATTGGTCTTTCCAACATTCTTCTCCCTTTTGGTTTATAATTATAAATTCTTCTTGGTATGTACTGTTCATTCATTCGTAATACGTGCTGAAGATAAGCATTTTTATAATATTTTATTCTTTCGATGTTTTTATTATTGATTTAACATTTCTCACTGAAAGATAAATTAAATTTGAAGAGAAAAATTTTCGCCTAGACCGAGACTCCAACCCGGGACCCTTGGCTTTCCGGGCCAAGTGCTCTACCAACTGAGCTACCGAGGCGAGTTACAATCTAGACGCAAATTTTTTTCTTATATACGTTGTAATTCCCTATCACCAAATGCTTTTGAAACCATTGCTTCTATATTTGCAAATGGCGGCTTCTTAGTTAACCCCTGAGCGCGGTTTGACGTACATATACGAGACCGGCTTCCTCCCTTCTGTGCGGTCATTTAAAAGTCCATGTAGTCCATCTGCGCGGTAGTATTTTTAAACTACTCACCCAGTAACTTATTTTAGATAACTAACTAACTAACTCACTAGCACTCTCGAACCTGTAGTTCATGGCCGTGCTGACATAAGCTCTCCATACATCCCTATCCTGAGCTAATGTGTTGTAATCATCCCCTGTATGATCTACTTCCCTCAATTCATATTTAATGTTATTCTCCAATTCATTCTTGGTCTAGCAACTGGCCGTTTTCCCTCTGGTTTTCCCACAAGAAGCTTCCATACATGTCTTTCATTACCCATTCGTGACAGATGTCCTGCCCATCGCAATCTACGAGACCTAATTTATGTCATTATATCAGGCTTCCTATAAAGACCATGTAGTTATCTGTTATGTGGAGCTTATTTTAGATATATACCAAATTATTAATAAATTATATTTAGTTACATTATATTTCTAATCTTACCTTGGTTATACATATCCTTTGCTCACGGAAAGTCGATTTTGATATTGATTGTAGAGCGTATTTATTTGTTTCTTCAACAATAATATTCAACAACGTATGGTCAAATATTTCCTCGAATATAGCAACAATGTCCCCAGAAACATCGAACTGTGGACCACTGATGTCACAGAATGTCTCTCGTATTGAATTAAACGTGTCCATATTTTGCCATACAAAATCTGTGGACACTCCCCCTAGCCCTTTAGCAATCAAAACACGTGTAAGTGTCTGAATATCTCCCTCGTGTAAGTGTCTGAATATCTCCCTCGTCAACACAGCTGATGTCACTATCACTTATCTCGTGAGGAGGTTGTGTATAGTCAGGTGCAAAGAAACTATCCCCACTATCTGATATAGACGCTAAATCACTATGTTTATCAATCTCATCTAAAATTTTGTTGACAAAATTAAAATGTTTTTCTTCTGACAACACTTGGTTTTCTGCACAGGCATGAGCCACGGTTTCACAAAGACTGCGATAATTGTTTCAAAAGAAAAGTTTGAGACCACACAATGAGACACTTTACAGATATTTATTCTTTTTCGGCAAAAATAAGGCACAGGATATGTTCAGAAGAGGGTCTGGCTGGAAAAAAAAAAAAAAAAAAAGTATTTCCTTTCACTTACAAGTAGCCACCTCATTCCACTTGCCCTGTCATAAATTATGTCGTAACATGAAGGGGAATCTTTCCTTAACAGGGTGACAAAAAATAAGTTCTCCAACATGTAAAACAACCTAGTTATAGGCTTTGGAAATCATAGATGTACCACGCATGTTGACATGGCAATCTGCATGTGGATATTTAAAAGTCCTGACGTTTTAACACGTCTTTCTGCATCTGGGAAGGGAACGCAATGTTTAAATGTCCACGTTGATGGGTTAAGAAGACATTTATTGGGAATTTTAACATTACTTTTATAAAGCTATTAAGGCTTCTAATGATGTTTTTATGATTGATTTAACATTTCTCACTGAAAGATAAATATATATAAGAGAAAAATTTGCGTCTAGATCGTAACTCGCCTCGGTAGCTCAGTTGGTAGAGCACTTGGCCCGGAAAGCCAAGGGTCCCGGGTTCGAGTCTCGGTCTAGGCGAAAATTTTCTTTTCAAATTTATTTTATTATTTTGCAGAGATTAAATATATTAAGTTCTGTTCTTATATCTTCGTTTTTCTTTTTATCGGTTCTTTGGTATCCTGCTATTGCTCTCAACATCTTCATTTCAGCAGCCTCTATTTGTTTACTATCTGCCTTTGTTAATGTCCAGGTTTCACATCCATAGATAAGAGATGGAACTGCCAATACTTTTGTAAAACTTCAAAATAGTTTCTTTTCTAGTCTTATTCAATAAAGTGCGTTTAAATGTGCCACATAGATAATTGAATCATTGTATTTTAGTGTGTTTATCTAAATCTCTGTCATTGCCAAAATGACTCCCAAATAATTAAAATTCTGAACTTGGTCTATAGCTACATTGTTTATTATTATTTTTCTTCTTATTGCACATTTTCCTTTCAGAGCTAATATTTTTGTTTTAGATGTAGATATTCTTAAACTGCATTTTAGAGAGGCAAAAAATAAATAAATAAATTCCCATGAGTGGATCTGAGTTAATACAATATGGAAGACGAGAACTGATAAATATCATCATCATCCATGCAAGTATTAGCCGTGTGGCCTCTTACGGTCTCAAAGAGGTATTTTCCATCCAGCGATCTTTTGCCTTGGGAGCAATAACGAAGCATGGCTTTTGGAATTCTATGAGACGGCATTTGTTGAAGATGGGCTTTGTTGTTCTGGTAGTTTTGTATATGGTGCAGAATGGGTTCTACATCCAACTCTAACTGGTAAATATGATATACAATAATATTATATTTGAAGAGAAAGATTTATCCTAAATTGGGATTTGAACCCAAGGTCTCTGGTTTTACATACCAACACTCTAATCCACTGAGCTATTTAAACATCGCAATTTAAATGAAAATTTTTCTCTTAAAACATTGATGATATACATGGTGATATGAAAGCATAGTGAAAGTAAGAGATGGCAATTGAGATTGGAAGATGGCTGGCTATGCCCCATTCATAAAATTTGGTATCTATAGGGGAGGATCTCACTACTTTCAACAATCTATACGGTTGATTTGTTCTTGAACATGTTTCGATTAGTCTTCTAATCATCATCAGCATCACGATGATTAGAAGACTAATTAAAACATTTTCAAGAACAAATCAACATTAATATTGAGGTAAGATATTATAGTTTATTTAACTTTCACAGGGAAAAAAACATTATGAGGTTTAATTTAAGAATTAAATTAATGTTTTTATTACCTCACCTCATATCCTTTTTTCTTCTAGACTGCAGTTTCAGAGCTTACCTCCATCATCAGTAGCCTCTGGTCAACCGGTGTTAGGTTGTTTCTTGGCAGTTTTCTTCTTCCTTCAGAAGGTCGACCAGAGGCTACTGATGATGGAGATAAGCTCCGAAACTGCAGTCTAGAAGAAAAAGGATATGAGGTGAGGTAATAAAAACATTAATTAATTTTTTTTTGAGAATTTTCTTCATCATTGAGGGTTTTCTCCAACCAATCTTAGTAATTAACATGAACTAAAAAAATAAATAAATATAAATGACTACGGACTTATAGACTATCAGTTTGCAACAAACATTCACAATTTTCCCTTAATTAAAGTTCTCCATCATTCTCTGTCCTCTGTGTCTTCATCTGTTAACCAAATTTCCACATTGAATTTTGAATGTTGTTCTTGGTCTTCCTTTTCTCTTCCTTCTTTTAATTTTCCATGCATAGACGGCCTTTGGTACTCTTCCATCCTGCATTCTTCTTATGTGTCCATACCATTTTAGCCTTCTGTGTTCAATCTCATCCATTATATTTCTTTCTGCATTCATCCATTTTATAATTCCTGTATTTCTAATTTTTTCCAGTCTAGATTTTCTGGCAGCTCTTCTCCAAAAATCCATTTCAACTGAAGTTATTCTATTAACATGTTGTGTCATTGTCCAGACTTCCGATCCATATAACATTATACTTTCTAGGATGGATTTATAAATTAGTTGTTTTGTTCTGTTAATTATGTTTTTACTCCATAGTATAGAGTTTAACATTCCTATGGTTTTTCTTCCATTACTAATCCTTTTTGCTATTTCTTTGTTTGATGCTCCATCTTTGTCCATAATTGATCCCAAATAACAGAAACTATCGCTCTTCTTTATCTTTACCCCATCAATATTTAATTCATCTGGGTCATTTGTTAAATACTCTGTTTTGTTTTTGTTGATTTTCAAACCCCATTTCTGACATGTTGTTGACAGCTGATTACACATATAATTTGCATCTTCTCCATCGTGGGTTATAATTATCTGATCTCGGCAAAAAGTAAATGATGTAGATATCTTTTTCTGTTAATTCTAGTCTCATTTTTGCACACTTAAGTGACCACTCTACTAAATAGAGGTCTATATATATTTTAAAGTGTTGGTGACATCGGGCATCCTTGTAACAATTCTTTACTAGTTCCAAAAGGTTCTGATAACTGAGACCCCATTTTAATTTAACATATATTTTTCTTATATATTTCTTGTATTACTTGAATTATGGATTCATCAATGTTTGCAATATGTAATGCTTCCCATAATTTTGTTATGAACTTTGAAATTCTTGGAGAAAGGAGCCTCATTTCCAAGTTCTTTGGAACACAGATCAAGGGCCGACAACTTGAAGAAAAGAAAAAAACCAGTTTGTAAACAAGCTGAAGATGGAGTAATAGCTTTGAAACGATCGTCCAACATAATAAACATATGAGGTAAGAATGTTAAAGAATACTAACTCAAATATTAAATTAAAACCTCATATGTAACTTCCTAATGATTTTAAAACATTAACATTTGTTAGATTTTATTTCAAAATGCTGCCCAATCAGGAAAAACTAAAAACAGGTTTGAATTTAGAGCATTATTATTATTATTATTATTATATCCAGGTAGGAAAATAAAAAAAAACATAACATTTTTTTATACACCAGTGTTACAGGAAACCTATGAGGAGAATTATGATATAACCTTGTACAATGTTGAGAATGATCTGATGGTACTTGTGGTACAAGTTTGGAGGAGAAAGACAGAAGACAGGACAACTTGAATTAATTTAACATTCACAGGGACATGGAAGAAACACATGGAGAATATATGTACAAAGATAGAAACAAGGTTACCATTATTAAAACGATTAGCAGGGAAAAAGTGGGGTTGCAACACACAAACCCTAAACACCTTCTACCAAATGTACATAAAACCTGTACTTCAATATTGTGAAGAAATCCTAGTAACTACTAAAGTGGAAAAACTTAATAAATTGCAGAACCAAATCCTCCGTCTGATAACAGGAGCCGTTAAAACAACACCAATCACTGCCATGCAAATCTTAACAAATAACCCAAACATAGCATCTGAAATTGAGAAAACAGCAGTCACACAGTATGAAAAATTTTTAAGGCTACCCCATAATAACTGGACCCAAATAAAACCACAAGTATGTTTAAAATCTCAGCAAAGCTTCCTAAGCATTGTACAAGAAATCAAACAGAAATTGCAACTTCCACATTCAAAAGAAAATATGCAGATGAGAATCAACCCTCTAGAATTTTTGGAAATCGAATATAACCTTCATTTAACAGAAGACATCAAGAAATCTGAAACTCCTCCATATATTTTAAAACAAATGTCACTGGAAATGATAAATCTAAGATACCCAGCTCCTGAATGGATACATATTTTTACAGATGGCTCCAGCCTACCAAATGATGGTGGCACTGGTGCTGGTGCAGTATGTCCACTTTTTTCCTTTTATCGTAAACTAAACACAAATTCAACAAACTTTGATGGCGAAATTCTAGCAATTTTCTTAAGTTTACAAAATCTTTTATATCACATCCAAAAATTTACAAAAGTTGTAATTCTATGTGACTCCAAAGCAGCCATTCTTGCTATAACACGAGACACAACACCCAAAAGCATCAAAATTATCGAATGTCACAAAATGATAAAACATTTATCCCGTCTACATAAAAAAGTTGTACTTCAATGGATTCCGGCCCATTGTGGAGTGACAGGCAATGAAATAGCCGATTTTCTAGCCAAGAAGGGTAGCAAAATTGTTTCAAACCCAACTTCTGCTCCAGTTTCCTTTCACTCTATTAAAAGAATTATCTCAAATAAATACATCAATAAACTTAGAGAAGAATACACCACCAAAACATCTGGAAAGGAATGGGAAAATCTTCAAGCTTATGACATTACTACATTACAAAGAAAATCTGCAGTAGCAACATTCAGACTGCTAACGGGACATGACTGCTTGAATAAACACCTACACAGAATTGGCATAACAGATTCACCTAAATGCCCTTTTTGCAATTTAAATGAAGATATGGAAAGAAACCATCTCCTCCGTTGTCCAGCTTTCGTAGAAGAGACCAGCCTTTCTGCTAAATATTGGAGTGCAAGAGAGCGAATGATTTCATTATCAAGTGCTCGACATTAGATACCAACCAACCAACATTCACAGGGAAAGAACACTATGACATTTAATTTAAGGATTAAATTAATGTTTTTATTACCTCACCCCATATCCTTTTTCTTCTATACTGCAGTTTCGGAGCTTATCTCCATCGTCAATAGCCTCTGGTCGACCGGTGTTATGATGTTTCTTGGTGGTTTTCTTCTTACTCGATAGAAGTAAGAAGAAAACCGCCAAGAAACGTCATAACACTGGTCGACCAGAGGCTAATGACGATGGAGTTAAGCTCCGAAACTGCAGTATAGAAGAAAAAGGATATGAGGTGAGGTAATAAAAACATTAATCCTTAACTTGAATTAAAACTGTTAAGGAGACCAAAACTCTTCATAGGTTGCAGTGCCATAAAATAAGCAAGTATATGAAGAACCAGGTAGGTCACTTTTCCCCAAAAACTCGAAAACATACTTTTAGTTGTACAACACATTTAGTTGTACTGTATGTTACTTATATGTCAAACTTTAGAAGTAAATAAATCCATGACTTCCTCACAGGTCCTCATCTAGGAGATATGTGAATGGCAATCACAAGGTGCCGAAGCTGAGCAGAACATTGCTTCCACTTACTTGTGTTTTGTTCCTTACTTTTACCATTTCTGTACATAGCCTCTCTTGATTAATTTTTTTTTTATTCTGATGGTATTAGAGCATTCCAAGGTCTAGGAGATATTTTCCTACTTTCATTTCTTTCTATTGATCTATCTAATTCTTACAACCTTGTGGGCACTCACCTTGAAGGGTGAGAAGGGTTAACCTTGTTATTGATACATTAGGTAAACAAGAAACTAAAAAATGCCCATATAAGCCGTACGTACATTAATGCAGCCCCATTACAACTTATATACAATATGAATAAGCATAAATACGGTATGCAATGGATTCGTGTCATCAGCTACAGTTGGATACACATAATGAAGAATAAATTAACCTTTAGAATGTCCCATGAAATGTAAAGCCCTAAGGACTTAGTGGACATATTTGTCCCATGATATTATTTCTTCACAAAATTACAAAAATTCAGAAAATATTGTAAAGAAATTATCAGTGGCTCTAACCTATTGTGTTCCAATCAAGTATTCACAAAAAATTAAAAAAAAACACACATCAGGTGCCTTTTTCACCCCTAATTTTTACATATTTTCACCCATGATAACATTATTTCTTTGTAAAATTATAAAAATTCAGAAAATGTTGCAAAGAAGTTATTTGTGGCTCCAACCTATTGTGTTTTTTAGGTAGTGATCAGTATTCATAAAAGCATTTAAAAAAAGATAGTCGGGTGGTCTTTTTCACCTCCTAATTTTTTGTGTATTTTAAATTACTAATTAGTTAACAGTGATAAATATCTTATTATTTAAACGTTGTTTTTTTAAAAAAAATCTATGATATGCTACTCACTAGGGTTATTTTGATATATCCAGGCTGCCATCGTACGTGAAAAGCCATGTTTTTGTAGTATGTGAAAAAACAAACCACAGTCTGATCAGTTACTGAATTCAAGACTGCGATGTTAGTGTGATATGTTTATAAGGTTTGCTACGGGAAGGTTTGTGAGTGCCACAGAAAAAAAAAAGTGCTGATAACTCTGTCGTCAACAAGGCAGGATACTCATGTTTATGCTTTCAAAGCAGATTTTTCATGGCACACGTGTTCAAACTACGTCATCAAATCCCCCTTGCAAGAGTACAGTCACCTTCAATCATAAACTGAACCAGTTATAAAGTCAAACCAAAAAATACAGACCTTGCAAATAAATTTTAACTTTTAATAATAAAATTCTCTATTGTATGTAAAAATTAAACATTTCATTGAATAATACACTCCTTTATGAATGAAATAAAAGTTATTTTATACTTATATCTCTTATAGTTTATCGTAAAAAAATTTTTTTGTTAGTATGCGCGCTCTACCATCCATTTAATATCACGGACTGGGATTTAGATTCCGTCCAACAGTTCATGCGATATTTTTAAATATCCCGGAATATAAAGGTTAATGAATAAACCCATGACTAAACTGTATGTTTTAACTGTTTCACACTATTAAATTATAGTGTTTTACATGATGAATCTAATGTCACGTCAAACACAAAAAAGTAACTTACCTTTCTCTCCCTGTACCCTTCATATGTAATATATAGAATATTTTCTTACCTGTGCGAACATCCCATAATTTAACAGTTCCATCATCTGATGATGTGATGACAAATCTATTGTTGAACTGGAGGCACGTGACAGCTGACTGATGCTTATTGGGGCCTGACAATGTCTGTAGACATTGTCCTGTAACAATGTCCCAGACTTTAACAGTGGAGTCTGCATTCCCTGACACCAAAATATTGTTTCGAAGCTCCATGCCGGACGTTAGAGATTGGTGACCCATGAGTGTATGTCGACATGCGCCTGTCTCCACCTCCCATACCCTGATGCTTGTATCCAGGGAGCCACTTACCACATGAACACCATCAAACTAAAATTAACAAATACTTATAATCAACAGCATATATGGAAAAGAGTAACATAATTTTGTATGTATCCAAGCAAGTACTTTGATTCAGAAAGAATGTACCAAAAGGAAATTATACAAACAATCCAAGAAAATGTTAGATTATATAAAAAATTTGAAGACATTTTGTGAAAATGAGAAAGAATGTAAAATGTTAATATATAAAACATATTTTGTACCTATACTAAGTTACGCAGCAGAAACATAAAACATAAAATGCGGAGTACAAGCAGCACAGATGAGAATTTTAAAATGGATCGAAGGAAATACCTAAAGGGATATGGTTAGAAATACAGAAATCGGAGAACAGTTTGGTATTAGAACAGGACATGAATATATTGAACAAAAAAAATTACAATAATCCAGACATGTTAAGCATATGGTATTAGAGAGATCAATACAAACATAATTAGAAATGAGAATAACAAATCGGCTGCGGTGGACTAGTGGTTAAGCTTCTTGCCTCTGATCCCGAGGGCCGCAGGTTCAAACCTGGCCAGGGTCGATGGATTTTTTTAGGATGGAAAAATCCAAGGAGCAAGTCCTCCGGGAGGGACTTTAAGCCATGGGTCCCGAGTCTGAAGATTTTCAGGCTCGTAAAATATCCTTAAGCTTGAATGAAAAGGCCTTCAAGCAAAATTTACCGAATTTTCCCTTCCTTGTACTACCTTGGTTTCCTAGATGTCAGTATGAGGCAGAACGCTGACCACGGACAACTCAAATGACATCTATACGAAAACAAGTGTAACTAAATTAGTATGGTTCAAATTCTTCCCTGTAGGGGGAGAGTGCCTAAATCTCTGTTAAGGGAAACATGGGCTTACAAGATACAAGAATAAAAAATAGGAAGTACCATTGGGAAGGTCAAGATTGAGGTGTCCAAATTCCTTTTTGTTTTTCCTATATATACTTATTGCAGCCTTTACAACTAATTTAGTCCACCGCTGTGGTCTCGAGGTAGCATGCTGTCTTGTCACGCAGCGGGCCCGGGTTCGATTCCCGGTCGGGACAGGCTCCTGGGTGAAGTTTCTTTCGGGGTTTTTCCTCACCTGTAAGACAAATGTCAGGAAGCTTAGGGCCCAATGGTCCCCGCCCGAAAATCATCCGGCCATCATCGTTATCATTATCATCGTTCATCGGTGTGGAAAGCAATGGGAATCTACCACACCTATAATTAATTCCCTAGTAAAGCTGCAAAGCATAGCATGAAAATGTTATGATTGCAGTGAAAGACCTGCCCTCGGGCAAAATTGCTATGGATGGATGTTAACTAATTTGATAAATTCCAGATTTTTTTTACTATCTAGGGTATTAACTTTATAATAGTTATTAGAAGATTACCCAGGATAAAATCTATTTATCAATGGTAATGTGATATTGAATTTCTTGAAAAAGGAATTTGAACACTCGCACTAAAGAACACTTCAGAAATATTAAAAATAGTGAAATTGAGAAATCAGCAATTGCATCTCATAGTTTGCTAGAGAATCATGAAATTGAAAAAGAAACTAAACTTTTGAAACATTTGGCAAAGTCTTTGAAATTAACAGTTTGGGAAGCGATATACATTCAGAAGAACAAATTTAAATCCATGAATTCTTAAATTCCCAGCAAGCAAGATTTAATCTCGAAGTTCTTCAAATCAACACTATATGGCAGTTTAGAAGAAGATAGTGAAGGCAAAAATTCAACAGTTGAAAAGATGGTTGAAGACAGAAATGACTGTTCCTGAAACCACGGTCCTATGCTGTGAAGAATATGGAGTGTATTAGGTAAGATGATGTACAACTACTTTTAATTTTATAATTGGTATTATTACAATCAGGATATTTTCATATATTTTTAATAGTGATTGGAGAACATATTTTTATCAACTCACCTCATATGATTTCAAATTTCTTTGATACCGACGGTTTCAGACAATATTATGTCCTTCTTCAGTCATGGCTTAGCCATGAGTCGATAAAAATATGTTCTCCACTCACTATTAATGATATAACCTCATAATGTTTACTTCCTAATATTAATTTAAAAATATTTTCATATATGTTCATGTAATTTTCTATAAGGATTTTCATAAGTAATGCCAAGAGTGATTTCCAATTTATCTAGAGAATTTGGAAATCAAGAGTGGCATTTGTTAGAACTATTTAACGAATAAAATTAAGCTGTTTACTCCCAAATCATTATTTAACTATAGTTATTTAAAAATATTTATATATTTAATGTAAACAGCGATGTTTGAAAACAAATGAGGAACGATAGGTATGCTTCATCTGCTTCTTTTGTTTATCACTGCAACCAGATCATACTATTTATTGCCGAAGGAACACAATATTGTAAGATTGCTCTCTAGTGGAGAAGAAATGAAACACATCAAACTGTATATTAATTCATTTCTGATGTTGTATGATGTAAATATGACAATTATATTTTTCTGGATTATTACCTGGGAAAAATGCATTTAAGAAAGTGCAAACAGTGGTTTATTTTTTTAGTGGTATAATAAATTGCAATGTTTTTATAAACTCCTGCAAGCGCTATGTGTTGACATCTATGCACTATATATAAAATCTGGTAGCCGTATTTCTCACATGCTCAGTTACTGCAAAGACCTGTTCAATTTATTAAAAAGGAGGAGCTTTCTTTATTATGGTAAATTTAACACTGATAAATATTTCGTGAAACACGACTCTGATTGTTGTAAAACAGAAATCATTGAAACGTGATTGGTCATTGACTCCCATTTGGGGCATGAGTTAAATAGTCACAGGAAATATTTTTAAGGATTTTAATTACATTCTATATTATAGCTGCCTATAACATGAATTGCAAATGACAAAAAAGTAACTTTTTATGCAAATTGTAACATATCACAAATATTCATAGTTAAATATGGGAAATAACATTATGAGGTTCTTAATTTGTAAATTAATTTGTCATTTTTTCGCATCTTACCTCATATTTTATGTTTCTTTAAACACGGGAACTAGTTTCCAAGACTATTTAACTCATGTTGCAAATGGTAGTCAATGACCAATCACATTTCAATGAATTCTGTTTTACACCAATGACAGTCGTGTTTCACCTCACTCTTTATCGATTTCTCTTTATCAGCTCCTGCTTTTGTGATAAAGAAAGCCCCCCCTTTTTTAATATTGTGAACAGGTTAGACCATTATTTTTCTCCAACAAATACATTGAATATTGCAAATAATGAATAGATTCAGTGATTTTACTGAGTTGTTTATTCAAAATATAAATGATTAACGTATAATATTGATTATAATAGTTCGATGTGTTTCATTATTTCTCCACTAGAGTGCATTCTTACAATATTGAGATCCTATTTGGCAATAAATAATATAATCGAGTTCAGTGAATATATATAACCTCACGTTTCTAATTTGTTTTCAAACATCGCCGTGTACATTAAACTATATAAATATTTTAAAACACCGGTAATACTATATTCAAATAATTATTTTTTAGTAAAGAGATTAAATTTTCATTAGTTTTAAAGAAGTCCTAACAAATGCCACTACTTGATATCCAAATTCTCTAGATAAATTGGAAATCACTCGTGGCATTACTTATGAGAAGGATCTCTCTCATTTTCAACTGAAATTATGAGTCAAATGTTATCAAGTAGTCGTAATAAACTTCCCAAAGACCTGAGTTGTCTTATTCATTCAATAACATTAGGGAGGTTCGTAATTGTTATTACATTAATGAGTTCAATTTTTTCCAAATCAGAACTCATATTTTATGTTTCATTAACCTTTAGTACGCCATGCCCGTCATGCGCCAGTGAAAGTGGGTGTACAGAGGTACGCCACGCCCGGCAAGTTCCGGTTTTCAGTCTTATTATTTTCCCAAAGTTTTTACTTCAATAAAAACTAAAATTATTTTTCGTTCTGTGTTTGTACATCCTTTCTTAGCAATACTTTACACATCCCTTACAGAATAACGGTACAGGCTGGTTGTAAATGGGTTTTATAAAGGAGGGTGTACACTCATGTTTCAAGACTTTTTTTTTTTTTGGCTATGGAATATTGCAGTTTCAGGATTTTCTCTTTATTTATTTATTTTTAGTTGAAACGATACCTGGCCAAGGGGTAGGTCGTGCTGTGAAAAACAGTGATTCATGTCTTGGAAGTTGACGAAAATACAATATGAGAGTTTATTGTGTCACTTTTATCATAAGATGAGAGTGACAGTAACAGTTGATCAAATGGTTATTCGTTTGACGAATGTGATAGTAGTCCTGTTTCTAAGAGAATATTATTACAATCTAAGCCTGTAAATAGTAAAGCAAGTGATGTAGACCTAAATGAACAGGGTGTGAGTAACAGTTGTGGGCGTGTCGCGCCAGACGAAACACGTGGCACAGAACAGCTGTTTGACTGGAATTGATTCGAACCCAGGACCATAAAAAATGTTCAACAATATTTAATATTATAAGTGTTTAGTGATAATGCCATCAAAATTATTCAATAGGATAAATGCGATACTGATAACAAAACTCAATAAAGATACGGTGCTGAATTCGAACCTGAGATCTTTACAGTGGAAGCAACACCTTCAAATAAATGTATAATAGTGAGTTTAAATTCAATTTAGCATGGCATTTAGACAGTTAATTATACTTCATATAGGTTTATATTATATAGTATGGCATAGTAATTTAATTTTATATATTAAATTTGGGAATTTTTAACATTATGAGGTTCAATTAATAATAATTAAATGAATCGTGATTTCTTCTTACCTCATACTTCTATGTTTTTTTAAACACAGCACTGCAGTATCGGCGACACATTGTCGTCATCATCAGCTGTTTTCACGACTGTCAATTTTTCTTTTGCCGGTAATTATCTAGACTGCCATCTGGTGTTATTTTGAAGGAATTACTCTCCAAACTGCCATCTGGTGTTATTTTGAATGAATCATTTTCTAAACTGCTATCTGTTGTATTTTTGAAGAACTTTGTATTCAAGCTCGGTTCGTCCGGAATCTCGAAGTTCATAGTTCTAGTATGGTTTTTTGAATATTTTTTTTTCCCAAACTGTTAAATCCAAAGGTTTAGATAGATGTTTTAAAAGTTTTGCTTCTTTTTCAATCCTATGATGCTCTAATAAACTATTCATTCAAAATAACACCAGATGGCAGTCTAGATAATTACCGGCAAAAGAAAAAATTGATAGTCATGAAAACAGCTGATGATGACAATGTGTCGCCGATACTGCAGTGCTGTGTTAAAAAAAACATAGAAGTATGAGGCAAGAACAAATCACAATTCATTTAATTATTAGTAGTAATTTAAATTTAAAAAACATGGCACCCACAGCCCAGCTGGCAAAAGGAAAACTCGGCAGTCAAAAGGTTAAACACGGGAACTATTTTTCAAGAGAATAATGTCATGAGTCATAATGTCGGTTCAAAATGAGAGAGATCCTTCTCTTGAAAACTAGTTCCCGTGTTCAAAGAAACACAAAATATGAGGTAAGATGTGAAAAAATGACTCATTAATTTATGAATGTTACAAATAATTTGAATGATACACCAATAATGATTAGTTTATGAGCTACTGTCTTCAAATGCAAAGTAGACATTTATGTTATTGCTTTGTCTCTAAAAATCATAGAGCTTTTGAAAATACAATAGGAAGTAACATTATGAGGTCCTACTTAATAAATAAGTTGGGTCTGCCGTCATCTTACCTCATATTTCATTGTTTCTTGTAAGACACATTTAAAGCATCTTTGCTCCATCTTCAGTTGGTTACAGACTGATGATCATTAAGTTGTTTGCCCTCGATCTCAACTCCTGCTTCCTCTTTTTATGGTCCAAAGAACTTCTCTTTTCAGGAATTTCAAAATTTATGATTCTCTCCTTGTTCATCTGGATGTAGATTCCCCCCCATACAATGAGTTCATTTGTGTTTTCTAACTGTTTTAATAATTTTGTGTTTACATCTATTTTATGTTCTTCTGACCAAATGTAAGCAGTTACTGCAGATTTTTCTACTAATAAAGCCAACAAAAATGAAAAGATTGATGATAGCAAAATATCAGGAATATACCAAATTAAATGTGTAGATTGTGATAAGATATATATATATATATATATGTCCACCGCTGTGGTCTCGGGGTATCGTGCTGCCTTGTCACGCAGAGGGCCCGGGTTCGATCCCCAGTCGGGACAGTTTTTCTGGGCGAGGTTTTTATCGGGGTTTTTCCTCACCTGTAAGACAAATGTCAGGAAAACTTTAAGGCCCAAACGGTCCCCGAAATTATATGGCCATCGCAATCATCATCATTCATATTCATCTTAGGTTAAGCTTAGGATTAGGGACTCTCCTGGCGCACCATTATCATCACCACCACCCATCATATCATCGGGGCAACGTAAACCTGCCTTCCAGGCGCCCCAACCTCAGAAGTGGGTTACATTTACGCCATGCCAGGAGAGAAACCATGAATGTCAAAAGACAAACCTGGGGCATTTGAAATATATATATATATATATATATATATATATATATATATATGGAAAACAGAGGAGTTTAACCATTAGAACTAAAGAACACATAAGAAATATATTTAAAAAAAAAGAGAGAGAGAGAAAAGTAGAAAAAACTGCAGTAGCTGCTCACATTTGGTCACAAAAACATAAAATAAATATAAACATATTAGTAAAATGGTTAGAAAACACAAAATATGGGAAAAAATCTACATCTGGAAGAACACAGAGAGAATCATGAATTTTGAACTGATTCTAGTAGCCGAGAAAAGATTTAAAAGATTTTTTCACTGAACCATTTTCTTTTGTAACCCTATTTATGTGTTTCCATTCTAACTCATAATTTTTCTTGTTCATGTTCATACACAAAAAAATTGAGAAGTACAAAAAATGAAAATTGAGGAACGAAAGCACTCTTCAGACAGAAAAACCAAAAGATAAGAAATACAGGAAATTCACATATCACCCTTGGGCACACAACGAATTTCAGAAGATTTTTGGAAAATTAATATTAATTTAGCACCATAGAATGATTAAAGTTTAAATAAACTAATAAAAATGAAAAGATTGATGGTAAAAAACCAAGAATATATTAATTAAAATGTAAAGACTGTGATAAGATATACATAGGAAAAACAAAAAGAAATTTAACCATTAGAACTAACAAACACGTAAGGAATGTAAAAAAGGGGAAGTAGAAAAATCTGCAGTGGCTGCTCATGATTGGTCAGAAAAACACAAAATAGATGTAAACACAAAATTATTAAAACAGTTAGAAAACAAAAATGAACTCACCATATGGGGAAAAATCTATATATATATAGAAGAACAAGGAAAGAATTATGAACTTTGAAATTCCCGCAGAAAGGAACCTCATTAGTAAATTCATTGGACCAGAGGCAAAGAGAGCAGGAATCAAGAATCAGGGCCGACAACATGAGAAAATGCAGTCTGTAATCGCTGACGATGGGGCTAAGAAACTCTGAAACATATGTTCGACAAAAACAACTCTAAGAGGTAAGAATGAACAGACCAAATGTTTTAATTATTAAACAAACCTCTTAATCAATAGTGAGTGGAGAACATATTTTTATTGACTCGCCTCATATGATTTCAAATTTCTTTTATACCGACGGTTTCAGACAATATCATGTCCTCCTTCAGTCATGGCTTCCACTGATGAAATTCTGTGATTGTTGATTTCTCTAATGACATCACCTCTTGTGCTGCCATCTTTCGTTGGGATTATAAACTTTGTAATTAAATTTTTATCCATCGGAATATCGAAATTCATAGATCGACATTTATTCTTCTGAATGAATATCATTTCCCAAATTGTCAATTCCAACGGTTTATCCAATTGTTTCAAAAGTTTTGCCTCTTTTTTCAATTTTATGATGTTCTAGCAAACTATGTGCAGCAATTGCTGATTTTTCAATTTCACAATTTTTAATATTTCTAAAATGTTCTATAGTGTGTGTTTCAAAATTCTTTTTTGTTTTTCCTATGTATACTTTGCTACAATCATTACAATTTATTTGATAAATTCCAGATTTCTTACTGTTTGGGATGTTGATTTTTTTATTTGTACTTAGAAGTTTTTCCAGACTACATTTATTTATTGGTGCCAAAGTAATGTTGTATTTGTCAAATATTTTTTTAATTTCCCATGTACTATTGGATGGTAAGTAATTTTCTTGAAATTTTTCATTTCTTTACTAACAATTTGTAGGGTAGAGCATTCTTTAAGTTGTTTTATCTTTCTGAATTTCTTTAATTTGTTCGATATTATACTCTTATTGAAACCATTTAATCTTGCTATATTTAGGATATTCTCGTACTCTTTCTTAAAATTTTCTCCTTTTAGTGGGACCTTTATCAATCTATATAAGAGGCTATTAAATATTGCATGTTTATGTGCCAGAGGATTGAAACCCGTTGATTTTATATAATTATCAGTATGTGTAACCTTCCTATAAACATCAAATTTATTTTTTTGAGTTTTTCATTCCTAATTATGTATAAATCCAAAAACGGAATATGGTTTTCAATTTATGATTCTAAACATGCAATGGGTTGCTGATACTGCAGTGCTGTGTTTAAAAAAACATAGAAGTATGAGGTAAGAAGAAATCACGATTCATTAATTCTAATAAAATAGTAAGTTAACTTTTTTCCCCAAAATGAGATAATTATGTAAAGTAAAGTGATCCCACAACAGGCCTCAGGAGGCCCTTGGGGTAGTAGGAGGTTAAGGCTCCCACTTTTTCTAGACAATCGGCACTTTATGTCAGCCGGGTAGTCAGCCCTGCATGACGGCCGCCTTTACCCCCAGAACAAGCGTCTGGTACTCATTTCCGTTAGAGACTGAGTCGACCCCAGGGCCATAGTGCCGCCAGAGGGCTTTGGGTCAGTTTAAAAATCCTGATCCCAACGGGACTTGAACCCTCGACCCTCCGGCTTGTAGCTCAGAGCCTTAACCACTATGCTACGGCGTGCCCCAGATAATTATGTATGGTTGCCTATAATCACACTGATGTTATATAAAAAAGGACACACACTGGGAGAAAATGTTATAATATTAAGCATTATAATACAAATCAACTCTGATTTTGGGGACATTGTTGATATCTTTTTGCTCCCTTATAAAACTATGTTTTCATAACAGACCAGATTTTAATTAATAATTGAGTTAGGATTTAACACCTCACAATTGTAGATTTCTCAAAGACATGTTTCGATACTTCTACATAACATCTTCAGTTCCATCTAACTGTTGAATTGGTGAATAGTAATCCAGTAAGTTGCTTCCTACTCCTTCTGGTGGCTGACCGATGAACTTCCAAATTAAATCATTTTCCCTGAGAATTTCAAAGCTCATGATTTTTATTTTATTTTTATAGATGTGAATTTTCTCCTAAACTGTGAGTTCCTTAGACTTATCTGTTTTAATAATTTGGTCTTTGCTTCAATTCTGTGTTTTTCTGACCATGCATGTGCAGCTATTGTAGATTTATCTATTTCCCCATTTTTAACATTTCTAAGGTGTCCACCACTGTGGTATCGAGGTAGCGTGCTGCCTTGTCACGCAGCTGGCCCGGGTTCAATCCCCGGTCGGGACAGTTTTTCTGGGTGAGGTTTTTATCTGGGTTTTTCCTCACCTGTAAGACAAATGTCAGGAAAACTTTAAGGCCCAAACGGTCCCCGAAATCATACGGCCATCGCAATCATCATTCATATTCATCTTAGATTAGGGACTCTCCTGGCACACCATTAACATCATCACCCGCCATATCATCGGGGCAACATAACCCCACCTTCCAGGCACCCCAACCTCAGAACAGGGTTACAAGTACACCATGCCAGGAGAGAACACCAGGATTGTCGAAGACAACCTGGGGCATTTGCAAAAAAAAAAATACATTTCTAAGGTTTTCCTTCAATCTTGTGTTCAATTTCCTTTTTTGTTTTTCCTATGTGTATTTTTTTACAAATCAATTTGATGGAGCTGAAGATGATACACAGAAGTATTGAAACATGTTAATAAGTAGAGTTAAATTTAACACCAGTCCTCATAATTGTAATTTCTTGAAGACTAGTTTCGATGCATCTTTGTATCTAATAAGGTAAGGTGTTAAATGTAACTCTATTTATTAATTAAAATCATCATCATCGTCCTTTCAAGTATTAGGCCCAGTGGCCCGTTACGGTTTCCCGCCATCTCCGAAATGGTCGACCCCACAGATCTTCTGCCTCGAGGAATGTAGTGAAGAATTTGTTTGTGACGATCCATGCGCTGAATATGGGCTAGCCAATTGTTTCTATATTCTTGGAGGTATTCAGATATAGGTACGATGTTTTAACTCTCTGGCTATTGTTGAATTTCTTTGGTGGTCTAGAAGGCTATAACCTGCAGTTCATCGCAGAAATTTCATCTCTGTGGCTGTAATATGACGATCATCCTGAATTCTGATGGTCCAAGCTTCACTGCCATAACAGATTATGGGTCTAGCGAGAACTTTATAGATTTTCATTCTTGTGTATCTCTGCACTTTTGATGGTTTAAAAACTTGGTTGATAATTCTTAAAGCTTTATTATAGTTTTGTATTTTAAAGGATATATCACATTCCTCATTATAAGTTAGATTATATCCTAAATATTTAAATGAATTAACTTGCTCTAATATTGAATTCTGAATACAAATTTTACTTCTTACTGGGAATTTCCCTTGAAAGGCCATAACTTTAGATTTTGTTGTTGATATTTCCATGTTAAATCGTTGGGCTATTATATTAAGATGATGAGTGGAATATTGTAATTCATCTTCATTATTGCCGAAAAGAGCCTGATCATCTGCATATAAGAGTGTGTCTAAAATTGTGTGTCTTGAGAGAGGAATATTACCATGAACTGTCAATCTCCAGTGTCTGATGATAGCATTAATGTATACATTAAATAGAAGTGGTGATAGAGGGCATCCTTGTCTGACTCCGCAATTTATATGTTTCCAATCCAAATTAATTAAAATAAACCTCATTAATGTTACTTCCTTTAAATATTAATGCAAATTTAAACATGTCTTTGAGAAATTTACAATTAGGAAGTGATTCAATTAATAATTAAAATAAACCTCAAACTTTCTTTAAATATTAATGAAGACTATGTTTTACCTACAAGCTGTAGGTACAGTTTCAATTCACATCCTCCATTCAATCAACATAATTTTCAACTAAATGTTTTATCAATTTACCTGGAGGGAGTATACTCTGTTTGTATGACCTTGCAGAGTGTGGAGGCATTCTTCCCGCTCAGGATTCCAGACCTTCACCATATAGTCGTATGCACCACTCACTACCAGACGACCATCATACTGTACACACCGCACTGCTGCAAGATGGCCTACCAACACATGCAGACATTCCCCACTCTCAATGTTCCACACTCGTAATGTGGCATCCCTTGATCCGCTCACCACTTTCTTGCCATGCAAGTGCATACATCGTACAGTCGACGTGTGTCCATACAGTGTGTGTAAGCAATGTCCAGATTCTGCATTCCACACTTTCAATGTGCGATCCGTGCTGCCGCTGATTATTATGCTGCCAGACATCTGCGATGACCACACACCCCCAGTATGGCCCACAAGCGTCCGTAGACACTATATATACAAAAATTATAGCCAAACATAAAAAATAGTACTATAGCATTGAAACAAAAATTTATATAAAGTGATTTGGTGACTATGTTACAAATTTTTAAGGATAATACAGGAGACAAGTATGAAGTATCTTCAAATAGGAACTAATGTCCAAAAATGCTTCAAAATAATAATAAGGTTGGTTAGTATATAATGTTAGCAGTTGGCAATGATGTCATTTGCACTCTTCCACTCCAATGTATTACAGTAGAATCCCAGTAATTAGAGACTATACCACCATCAAAGAAACAAAAATGAAAAAAATTTCAAGAAACTTACTTACCATCTGGAAAACCATAACATTTTTCTTAATTAGCAAATTCAAAATGTATTAACCCAAAAAAAAAAAAAATAGATTCAGCTTAAGTAATATTTTAAAGAGAAAATATAAAAAGAAACTCCAGATGGCAAAAAAAAAATCAGGAATTTATCAAATTATTTACAAAGATTGAAATAAAGTTACATAGAAGAAAGAAAAATAAATCTGAATACTTTAACCATATTATATTTCGAGAATATTAAATATGGAGAAATAAAAATATTTGTAGTAGTGGCTCATATTTGATAGAGGATCATAGAATGGAAGAAGAAATTAAATTAGTAAAACATTTAGAAGACCAACAGAGCTCACTTGGAGGGATATATAGATATATCCCCCCCGTATATATATATATAGTTCCGGGTTCAAATCCCGTCCAGGCATTTATTTTTCTTATCATGCCATATATATACACACCAATTCAAACAGAATTAATTTGTAATTTGAGAATGGGAATAATAATATCCAAAAATGTCCAGGTGATAGAATTAGGTGGGTGAATGTTTTGATTTTTTTTAAATCTGAAAGTTGCTACAGCAAACTTTCTCATTAAGTAGAAAGTTTCTCTCAATCTTCTCTTGTTGCATTATAATTTGTAATCAATATAAAACATGTATTGTTTATTTTTTATTATTTCACTCACCTCATACTTCATAATTCATAGCAGACCCTGGGTTTCTTCACATACATTTGTGACGAAACCCAGGGTCTGCTATGAATTATGAAGTATGAGGTGAGTGAAATAATAAAAAATATACAATATTAAAGAACCTCATAGTGTTATTTCCTATCTACATAACTTAATAAAACATGTAGTCAATGTAACCAATTCAAAATTTAAAAGAGTCAACTTGTTTCAACAGCAAAGCTGTCATTTTCAAAACTTGAAAAATTTTCAGTCTTGAAAATGACAGCTTCACTGTTGAAACATGACTCTTTTAAATTTTTAATTGGTGAATTGGGTACATTGACTACAAGTTTTACAATTTTATCACCAAGAAGGTCATTAGTTTATTAAATATAATCAATATGTTATAAGAGCAAAGTTTTCAATAATAACATTAATATAAACTTTTTACATTTTATTACAAACTTGTATTTATTAAATATGCACATATTCTTGAAGTTTATAACAATAAAATACCAATACACATTATAAGAACTATTGAAAAGAATTAAATGAATCGTGATTTCTTCTTACCTCATACTTCTATGTTTTTTTGAAAACAGCACTGCAGTATCAGCGACCATTGTCACCATCTTCAGCTGTTTTCACGACTGTCAATTTTTTCTTTTGCCGGTAATTATCCAAACTGCCATCTGGTGTTCTTTTGAATGAATCATTTTCTAAACTGCAATCTGTTGTATTTTTGAAGAACTTTGTAATCAAGCTCGGTTCGTCTGGAATATCGAAGTTCATGGTTTTTTTGAATATATATTTTTTCCCAAACTGTTAAATCCAATGGTTTGGATAGATGTTTCAAAAGTTTTGCTTCCTTTTCAATTCTATGATGCTCTAATAAACTATGTGCTGCTATAGCTGATTTTTCAATTTCTATACAGCATAGCAGCACATAGTTTATTAGAGCATCATAGAATTGAAAAAGAAGCAAAACTTTTGAAACATCTATCCAAACCTTTGGATTTAACAGTTTGGGAAAAAATATATATTCAAAAAATCTATACTAGAACCATGAACTTTGAGATTCCAGACGAACCGAGCTTGATTACAAAGTTCTTCAAAAATACAACAGATGGCAGTTTAGAAAATGATTCATTCAAAAGAACACCAGATGACAGTTTAGAAAATAATTCCTTCAAAAGAACATCAGATGGCAGTTTGGATAATTACCGGCAAAAGAAAAAATTGACAGTCGTGAAAACAGCTAAAGACGGTGACAATGGTTGCTGATACTGCAGTGCTGTGTTTAAAAAAAACATAGAAGTATGAAGTAAGAAGAAATCACAATTCATTTAATTCTTATGAATTGAACCTCATAATGTTAAAAATTCCCAAATTTATTACATAAATTATTGAAAAGTCTGCTAATACTATTTTACTGTCACACCATTCAAAGATTTTGGGCATGCTCTTGGGTGTATCGCGGGAAATTATCCTTACTATAGTTTTATTCTGATTCAATGGGTATGTTATAAACCAAATACATATAGGTAATTCCTTTTAATGTGAATCTTTCCATGATTACAATACAGCAAACTCCCGATTATCAGTGCACGTATTATCCGGTGTGCAGATTATCCGGGCATGACTCTTTTTTACTGTATTTTTTAAAAATACTGTATTTTGTATTGTTATGAAAAAATTCTTTGTTTTTAAACGTGCTACTGTGAACTGCACTTAGAAACTAGCATAATAGAGTATCCTTCACTCACAACCCCCTCCCCTGACGCGTTTAACGGTACCAACCAATATTCTGAGAATATAATACAATTTTGGAAATTTCCGTTGTGGAATCAGTGAAAATTTGTTGTTACAGATTGAAACCACAGATATGCTGTGGTAGCGGGTTTATCGCTACTTAGTAGGGTGGTCATCGATGGTTACTAGTGTGGTCATCGGTGATTATTTGTCATCGGTGGTTACTAGTGTGGTCATCGATGATTATTTGTCATCGCTGGTTATAAGTGTGGATATCGGTGGTTACTATAGTCGGTTCCAGATGTCTACGGAGCAGATGCTGTAACGTCGAAAAAGCGCGCTTCACAAGCGGATAAACCTTACGAGTACACTGACACGCAATTACGAGAATGTTCAAATAAATTAATGATTTTGTGGAAAAGGAAGAAAAAGAGGAGGAAATTAATCAAGTTATGGTTTCATAACATATTTGTTTAACAACAATGAAATGCAATACTGACAATAATAATTAAATTATTAATAATAATAATAATAACAATAATAATAATAATAATAATATAATAGTAATACTTATAATAATAAATAATACTAATCATGAATACCAATAATAATAATAATAATAATAATAATATAATAAATAATACTAATAATAATAAATACGAATAATAGTAATAATCTCTAATTGCCATTAGAGGGTTTTCTTTCAATAATGTTTTATAAACGTTTATAATTGTCTGTTTTTCTCCCGAATGAAATCCTTTCTTCTGTTTTTGTTTCTTGACAGGAGACATTCCGGAAGGACCTGGCATAGAATTATCGGACATCTTTTCAGAAAGGGATACTGCACTTATTAAAAAGAAAACACTTGCACACGCCAGCTAAATATATCACATTCATTACTGTAGGCTCAAGACTTATATAATTTTACTGAACATAGCGCTGTATCAATGCTTGAGCACATAAGTAATACTGAGAGGAAAAACAAGAACTTGTGTTGTAATAACTAACTGGCACAATCGAAACCATAGATTCATGGCCGTGTGGACATAAGCTCTCCATACATCCCTATCATGAGCTAATGTTTTTCAATCATTCCCTGTATAATCTACTTCCTTCAAATCATAGTTAATGTAATTCTCCCAACTCATTCTTGGTCTACCAACTGGGCATTTTCCCTCTAGTTTTCCTACAAGAAGTTTCCATGCACCTCTTTCATTCCCCATTCGTTCCACGTGTCCTGCCCATCGCAGTCTATGATACTTAACTGGTCTTATTATATCTGGCTTCCTATAAAGACCATGTAGTTCACTGTTATGTAGTCTTCTCCATTCAACTGTCTGTTCATCTCTCTTTGGTCCAAAAATTGTCCTAAGAACTTTATTATCAAATACTCGTAATCTCCTTTCTTCACTTAAAGTAAGAGTCCATGTTTTGCATCCATATAACTGGTAGAATAATAGTTTTATATATTTTCAGTTTAACGTTTTTTCGAAAGGAGTTGAGACGACAAGAGTCCCTGACTTTATTGTAATACTGTGAATAATGCTGATGTGGGATTTCCCACCAGACACGTGTAATGCAACCAATGATGCGCCAGCATTTTAAATGAAGGGGAGGGCTGGCTTACTTCTTTGCTCCGAAGACATCTGGAATTTGGTATAATGTGGTCATCGGTGGTTACTAGTGTGGGAATCGCTGATTATTTGTCATCACTGGTTATAAGTGTGGATATCGGTGGTTACTAGTGTAGTTGCCGCTGGTTATGGCAGCCATTTTCAATAACTGTCATAACCAGAGTGGTCATGATCTGGAAATAGTACCACTTTTTTTTTTCATATTGAGTAAAATAAAATAATGATAATTACGACTCGCACCTATATGCATTTAATATAACATTTTATGAATATTTGTTGTATTTGAGTAGTGTTAAAGTGGGTAAATACATTTCTGATCAACTTCCACGGCGCCGAATAACTTAATTGGATTATTCATGTTTTTTTTTTATTTTCCATGCATATCTTGGTCCCAATTAACATGGATAATCAAGAGTTTGCTGTAAAAAATACATACCAACATGTTGAGTCACTGAATCATCTTTTATAATACATACAATACTTTGCTATAATCTAAATTGTTAAAGAACATTCTTAAATAAAATGCTGATTAACTCTAACACCAAAATCCATAAGCTTTGAGTGTTTTTGTCAATGCAGAATGACTTAAATATTACTTCATATTCAAAGTTAAATATGGGACATAACATTATGAGGTTCTTAATTCGTAAATTAGACATTTTTTACATCTTACCTCATATTTTGTGTTTCTTTAAACATGGGAACTAGTTTTCAAGAGAACTATCTCTCTCATTTTCAACCGACATTATGACTGCCGGATTTTCATTGGAATCTCCATCAATAATGTTGCCATCTGGTGTTGATTTGATAAATTCAAGATGAGGTCACGTTCATCAGGATTCTCAAAATTCATTGATTTAAATTTGTTCTTTTGAATATATCTTCTTCTTCCTTCCAAGCATTAGGCCAAGGCCTGTTATGATCCTATAGAAAATTTTCCCTCCAGCGTTTCATAGGCCCAGTGATCTTCGTCCTCTTGGTATATAATTATAAACAGCTTTGGGGATCCGATTTGAACTCATTCTTTCAAGATGGTGT
Source organism: Diploptera punctata (assembly GCA_030220185.1). Taxonomy (NCBI): domain Eukaryota; kingdom Metazoa; phylum Arthropoda; class Insecta; order Blattodea; family Blaberidae; genus Diploptera; species Diploptera punctata. Next base: position 793,481 of record JASPKZ010008885.1, read on the forward strand.
TTCCAATTTAGTTGGTACTGTTTAATATATTCCAAAATTGGCATAGTCTTCAATTCTTTTAAGATATCGGTGTTCCTTTTCCGATCCCATCTGGTGTAACCTGCTGTTCTGCGCATGAATCTCATTTCACAAGCCGTTATTCTGCTTTCATGTTGTTTTTTTAGTGTCCATGCTTCACTACCATAGGTCAACACTGGTCTAACCAAAGTGTTATATAAACGTAATCTGGTGTTTTTTTGTACAAGGGATGGTTTCATAACTTGATTAATAATTCCTAAACTTTTATTATAACTATTCTGAATATATATCTTCTCCAAATTGTCAATTCTAAAGGTTTTTCCATATGATTTAAAAGTTGGGCCTCTTTCAATTTTATGATTCTCCAACAAACTATGAGCTGCAATAGCTGATTTTTCAATTTCACCATTTTTAATATTTCTAAAGTGTTTCTTTGTGTGAGTGTCCAAATTCCTTTTTGTTTTTCCTATGTATACTTTACTGCAGTCCATGCAATTAATTTGATAAATTCCAGATTTTTTGCTATCTGGGGTGTTCAATTTCTTATTGGTTATTAATAGATTACCAAGGCTAAATTTATTTATCGGTGCCAACGTAATATTGAATTTCTTGAATTTTTTTAAAAATTTGTTATGTATTTCAGGATGATAAGTAATTTTCTTAAATTGTTTCCCTTTCTTTGAATGAGATAGCAGGGTAGTTATTCTTTTAATATTTTTTTCTTGTCTGAATTTCTTTAATTTATTTATAATTATTTCTTTTCCAAAACCATTTAAATTGGCTATGTTCAAAACGTAATTGTATTCTTTCTTAAAATCTTCTCCATTTAATGATCTATATATATAAAACTGTTGAAAAATTGCATGTTTATGCGCAATGTTTAAAGAAACATAAAGTATGAAGTAAGATGTAAAAAAAGACTCAATAATTTACGAATTACTTCATATTACCTGTGTTTAAGGATAATTCTTGTCATATGCTTTAATAATTCATGACGATAAGCTATGGAACAATATAACATAAAGTGAATTGAAAAAGAGTTGTTTTCTCACCTTGCCTGTGGTGGCAGACCACACTTTTAGTGTGTTATCATCCGAGCCACTGACAATCCGATTCCCTGAGAACTGCAGGCACGTAATCACATGGTCATCATGACCTTTGAGAACTTTGGGTGGCCGTATTGGTTTTTATCCTCCAGTTCATCTCAATTGTATGTTGCCGCATGAATGCAGCTTTCCACGGGGATGTCACAGAAGGGATTCGCTGTCGTCTCCTGTGCATTGTCTCTCTCACTTCATCAATACCAGCCTCTCGACACTTCTCCCTCCAAAGTAAATTATCCTCAGCTAGGAACCGCCAGTTCCTACATGTCTGTGCTGCTCGCAATAAATCCCGAGGTTCAAGGAACGATAACACATACAGCGCCAACTGCAACAAATGCAATGTTAATTTATATTTTAAATAATGTAGCAAGGTTAAAAAAAATTCACTTTTTTACCACATTTGTTGCTATTTTCAAGCTGGATAGAGTACAAGATAAAATAGAAGGCAGTATAATAAGATGGTATGACCATGTCAAAAAGAATGGAAATTGCTAAGGTTATCAAGACAGGCATATAGAATATAATTTTGTCTTTCAGTGAGAAGTATTAAATTAATAATAATAGCATTCAGTGCTAGGGAATTAACAATGTATAAGAGGAAAAATTGTATTTAGATTGAAGTGCTCAGGTAGCTCAGTTGGTATGGCATTGGCCTAGAAAGCCAAAGGTCCTGGGTTCAAACCCCGGTCTGAGCATATAATTTTTCTCTTCAAATGTAATTTGTCTTTCAGTGAGAAGTATTAAATTAATTATAAAAAGAAACATCTACTGGCTACTCTGCGTGCAAAAATAGTAATTAGAGACAAAATTATTGAACAAGTATCCCACTTTAAATATTTAGGATGTGACATCAGCTATGGGTATGATAAAGATATTGAACACAAAACAAATCAGTTTCAAGCTATTTGTGGTACAATAAATAGAACATTGAATAATAAAACCCATAAACAAACAAAATTAAAATTTTATAAAACAATGGCTGTCCCTGTCCTTTTGTATGGAAGTGAATCTTGGATTACCACTACCAAACAAGAAAGTAAAATCCAAGCAGCCGAGATGAAATTTTTAAGAAGAGTAAAAGGCTGCACTAGAATGGACCAGATAAGAAACAAGGATATCCTTGAAGAACTGCAGATCTACTCCATAAAAGAAAAGATATTTAACAAGATGCAGTGAAAAGAACATGTAGAAAGAATGGAAGAAAGTAGATTACCAAAAAAAATCTTCCATTATTTTCCAAGAGGAAGAAGAGATGTCGGATGTCCTCGGAAGATCTATTAGTCTTAGATCTATTAGTGAAGACGGAACAGGCAACTCTTGTCTAAACCAGGAAGTGAAGAAAAACATCTACTGGCTTTATAAAGTAGTGTTTAAATTCCCAATAAATGTCTTCTTAAATAAGAAGCTGCCATTTGTGTAATCGAGCAAATGCTCATAGCATTCGGTTCTTGGGAATTAACAATGTATAAGAAAAAATTTTTTGTTTAGATTGGAGTGCTCAGGTAGCTCAGTGGTATAGCATTGGCCTAAAAAGCCAAAGGTCCTGGGTTCATACCCCGATCTAAGCGTATAATTTTCTCTTCAAATTAGAATATAGAATACAAGAGAAGAGACCAAGAGATTGGCTGAGATATATATGGGAGTGAAATGAAAAAGAGGGAGATGATGTGGAATGATCAAGATAGGTGGAGGGTTTTTCCAAGACTTGACCCCCTAAAAGGGGACAAGAGAAAAGTTGAAGAAGACTCCTATTTGTAAATTATCTTCAGAATCTGCAATTACTTGGTTGTCTGCAAATAAGAATATATTTAAAGGACTCGGGATCAGAAACAGTCCAATGCCACATAATATTGAAACTGAGATATACTAAAAAAAAAATTCAATGAAAAAAAGAAATCTATAACAAACATAGATGAATCATTCTGCCATATGTTCATCTAACTTGATAGTCAAATTATATTTGAAAAGAAAAATATACGCCTAGACTGGGTTTGAACCAAGGACCTTTGACTCTCTATGTCAATGCTCTTTCATCTGATGTTTAATGTCGAAATGACAATATGATGGCTTTGAATAATAAAAAACATAAAATAAATAAAAATAAATATTGCTTTTTATTGCCTATTTTAGCTAATTATAATGCATTTTTTCGTCTGCCTATTTTAATGATTTATAATGCCTAAACTTCCGGTGTCTGAATATAATACATAATAAAAAAAATTGACTCACCTCCTTCGGAAGCAAAGATATGAAGTCACGCTGAAATTGAGGTTCTATAACTTGCATCATATGCCGCACCTGTGTCGGTTCACAGGTGTCTATTAACTGGTCAATCGCTAATAACCGTTCAGCGTTTGACCATCTTTTGAACTGTAAAAGCCAGTCAGTCATTTCAGGAGGTGGGTTGTCCTTTGAAGGGATGACACTGCGCTGTACTTTCACTTTTTCGCAGCCATCTGTCTTTTTTTTCAAGCTGTAAAAAAGTTCATAATTTATACACATGTAATGGAAAAGATCAGTTCAACCTATTAGACACTGATAGAAATATCAAAATAATACTAAGAACACACTGTGAAAATAAGTTTCTTAATGGAAAACTCAAGTTAAAAGATAACAATTAAAAAAAAATAATTTTTTAGGGGCAAACTATAATCTTTTACAGTCAAAAGATATCTTGTTTTAATGTTTTGTTTATTTTATTCCAAGATTAAAAGTACTCCATGGAGAAGCTTGCCTCTCACCGCTGGGGTCTTTAGATCGAATCTCGGTCTCTCCATGTGGGTTTCATGATGGACAAAACAGAGCTTGGGCAGGTTTTTCTCTGGTTTCTTCCATTTCCCCTCCCATAAATTTACCATAATTTTCCATACTTATCTTATCCATTTTGTTTCATTTAATTCATCCACTCCAGCGACGATGCATCAAGCATCTTTACCGCACCCTTGTCATTCACAGATCTCTAAAATACATTATTCTAGATTCAAATTTCATTTTATTTCTACAAAAAACTTATATTCATGCTTCTAAAACAATTTCAATTACATAATGGCTAATTTTATTACATTAAAATATTTTCATTTTTCAGACTGCTTTCCCTCACAATTTTCATTCTTCCAGATATTGCAAATTAATGTAGCAAGCATCTTCACTTCAAAGAAAAGAACAGAAAACTGAAGCATATTTGAAGAGAAAAATGTATGTCTAGACTGAGTTTCAAACCCGAAGTCTCTAGTTTTATACAATAGCGCTCTTACCAACTGAGCTACCAACGGCTCTAATCTAAATGCAAATTTTTCTCCCATTTATACAATTTCCGAAAGTGCCAAATTGGCATGTCAAACAATGATTCATAACCTTTGGCGCTCTTGGAAGTTGTATATATAAAAGAAAAATTTGCATTTAGATTGGAGGCTTAGGTAACTCAGTTAGTAAGAGCGCTAGTATAGAGAACTAGAGACCTTGGGTTCGAACCCCAGTCTAGGCATAAATTTTTTTTGTCAAATATAATTTGTCATTCAGGAAGAAATGTTAAATGTATAATAAAAACATTAAAACTGAAACATATTTAATTAATTTCACTCTTATTTATAAATCCTTGAATAATAAGGTCAAATCACAACTATAACCTTAGTTCTGTTCCATATACTCTCCATTCAAATTGTTGCATGCAGTCAAGTGCTTGGTTTGCAAATTCAATGATTTAATTTTAACGATGTTATATGACTAACTTTTAAATCATTAGTACAAAGTGTTATGTTGTATGGTGCAGAGACCTGAACTCTAGGTAGACAGCATAATATTTCAACAATTCCCATTTATAAAATATAGACAAGCTTAGCCCTATCTATTTTAAACTAAACTAAAAAATTAATTAATAATTAAAAAATTAAAGAAAAGTTTTAAATTGAATTTTTTTCCCATAAAACAGCAAGCAAAAAAATTATTGACATCACAGATGGATTTTTGGCAAAGGGCAGCAAGAAAATCAAGAAAGGAGAAAATTCAGAACCAGAAAATTAGAGAAATAATTAATGTTAAACATAATATTATAGAAGTAAAATGGAAGAACGAAGATTGAAATGGTATGTACATCTGAAGAGAACAAAGAATAATAGAATCCTAAGAACGATGCTGGATTGGAATGCTGAAGGCAAGAGGAGGAGGGGGAAACCCAAGAAATAATGGATGGATGAAGTGAGAAGAAACATGATCAGCAGAGACCTCAAACAAGAAGTTGCTGAGGATAGAAATCTGTGGTGGAGCAAAATACATTTGAATGTAGAGAAAATCCTTAATAATAATAATAATAATAATAATAATAATAATAATAATAATAATAATAATAATAATAATAATATATATATATATACATATATATATATATATTGTGGAAAGCAACGGGAAGCTACCACACCTACAATTCCCTAGTAAAGCTGCAAGCAAAGCACAAAAATGCTATGATTGCAGTGAAGGACCTGCCATCGGGCAGAATTACTATGGATGGATATATATATATATACGATTAACAATGAAATTTAATGGCAATAAAAATACAACACAGCATTTCCACAGACAAGTGAAAAAAGTAATGAAAAGTCTCTGGTCAGGTGATTGGTCCCAGTATGTGAATACATGACCCTAAAAATACAAGACTCAAATATTACTATCTGTGTCATTCTCAGAGTGGTACTAGCATTCTAGATATCCATCCATAGTAATTCTGCCCAAATGCAGGTCCTTCACTGCAATCATAGCATTTTCATGCTATGCTTGCAGCTTTACTAGGAAATTGTAGGTGTGGTAGCTTCCCGTTGCTTTCCACACCGGTGAAGGATGATGATGATGATGGCCATGTGATTTCGGGGACCGTTTGGGCCTTTAAGTTTTCCTGACATTTGTCTTACAGGTGAGGAAAAACCCCGATAAAAATTGCCCCGACCGGGGATAGAACCCGGGCCCGCTGCGTGACAAGGCAGCATGCTACCAAGACCACAGTGGTGGATATTCTAGATATATCATAGTTAATTTTTATGAACTAATTAAAATAAAATAAAATCTCTATTAAAATACCATTAACAGTTAAAAATAAAAAAAAAATGTATTAAAGGAGCAGTTTCTTAATAGAAGGAATGATACTGCTGTGCTGTATAAAGTTTAAAAAATTGTATACATGTACATTATCATATAAAATACTAACTCACTGGCACTATCGAACCTGGAGATTCATGGTCATGAAAACGTACCCAAAATATCCATATCCTTAAACTAACGTTCTCAAATCATCCCCTGTATAATTTATTTCCATCAAATCATGGTTAATGTTATTCTCTCACATAATTTTTTGCCTACCTACTGGGCGCTTTCCCTCTTGTTTTCATTCCCCATCCATGCCACATGTCCTGCCCATCGCAGTCTACAAGACTTAAACTATCTTATTATTAATATAATAAATATGGAAATTTTTACAGAGGTGAATTCTCCTGACCTCATACATAAGAAGAATTCACAATTCATTTGATTCTTATTCTTATTATATTTGGATTCCCATAAAAATCATGTACAAAAATGTTCCCAAGATCTTTATTCTCAAACACTTGTAATCTTTTTTCCTCCCTTAAGGTCATATAAAATACTGGGAATATTTACTGCAATTTTAACTATACTGTAAATGTATTACTTATTTCTGACTATTTAACTCATGCCCCAAATGGTAGTCAATGACCAATCAATTTCATTGAATTTTGTTTTACAACCAATGACAGTTGTGTTTCGCTTTGCACTTTATCGATTTCTCTTTATCAGCTCCTGCTTTTGTGATAATGAAAGTTCCTCCTTTTTAATATTCTGGACAGATCAGAGCATTATTTTACAGTGGCTGACTCTCCAACAAATACATTGAATAAAGCAAATAATGAACAGATTCCTTGATTTTACTGAGTTGTTTACTAAAGAATTAATTAAAACCTATAATGTTGGTTTTAATATACAGTTTGATGTGTTTCATTATTTCTTCACTAGGGTGCATTCTTACAACATTGCAATCTTATTTGGGAATAAATAATATGATTAAGTTGCAGTGAACAAACATAACCTCACAATTCTGATTTGTTTTCAAATATTGCCATTTACATTAAATATATAAATATTTTAAAATACCGGTAACTACATTTAAATAATGGTTTTTGAGTAAACAGCTTAATTTTATTCATTAAATAGTCCTAACAAATGCCATTCTTGATTTCCAAATCCTCTAGATAAATGCACTCGTCACTTTGTGACTCGTGAATTTATTGATGATTTGGAAATCACTCATGACATTACTTATGATAAAGAAATCAATTCCACTTTCATGTTCACAAATAACTCAAATATGTTTTTCCAAGTTCAACTACGTCCTCTTCTTACTGCACATTTCTCTTTGCTGATAACATAGATATGTTCTAAAAACTAACAGTATTATCAACTAAATTACGAGGGCGGATCGGAAAGTAACGCACAATAATTTTTTTCTGCCTTGGTATTGCAGCTAGAATGTTGAAATTTCACAGAGATATAGTTTGAAGTTTTCACTACAGATGGTATTTTTTTCTCAGGTGCACCTCTTGCGAGAGAAGCTTGAACTATGCAACAAAGATGGTGCGCATGCTACAGTCGTCCACCTGTGAGGGACAGAGAAGTGTTGTTCGATTTTTGTGGGCCAAAGGGCATAAACCCAGTGAAATTCACAGGGACATGCGTGGCATGCATGGGGATGATTGTATGGACCGTAGCAATGTCTTCCATAAAGTTAGTGCTCGCTGGGTGCCTAAGAACCTGACAGACGACCACAAGGGCCAGCGAATGATGGCAAGCTTGGACCACTTAACGCGGTACACCGCACAAGGACATGACTTTCTGGAAGGAATCGTCACAGGTGATGAGTCGTGGGCGTACCACTACACGCCCGAAACAAAGCAGGCATCAGCAGTGCGCAGATGGCTACACTCCAACCAAACGGACTTCTACGAACAGGGCATATTGAAACTGGTAACACGATGGGAAAAATGTGTTGGGAAAGTTGGTGACTATGTCGAAAAGTAGGTAAAAGATGTAAGTTCATTTGTGATTTTTTTCCTTTTTTTACTATTAAACTTTTTAAAAAAAAATTATTGTGCGTTACTTTCCGATCCGATCCGTCCCTCACAGGTGCACGACTGTAGCATGCGCGCCATCTTTGTTGCATAGTTCAAGCTTCTCTCGCAAGAGGTGCACCGGAGAAAAAAATACCATCTGTAGTGAAAACTTCAAACTATATCTCTGTGAAATTTCAACATTCTAGCTGCAATACCAAGGCTGAAAAAAATTATTGTGCATTACTTTCCGATCCGCCCTCGTATTTCCATACAGGCAACAAAGAAGATTCTCAGTAGTTGCTTTAATTAGCTGCAATTATGTCAATATGTATTTGTTGTCTGATTACACTTGTCACAGTGATTTTGTTACATAAAAGATTTTGGGAGATTCTTATGTATTTTCATCTACTGATTCCAAAAATGAAGTCAGAAATTTTCCATCACCCACCATTTTTTTTGTAATTTTGAAAATAATTATTTTCCTATTTATTAGCATTTTTGGTATATAACATGATGATTAGAAGGATTATTTTACATTTATATTTAATTTCATTGTGCCAACAATGGACTTATAATGTTTTGCGATTGTTGCCTTGAATTCATAACTTACAACAAACGCATTCTCCTACAAAACTGTGATTGTATATTTTAAGTTCGCAGTTGAATAGAAGCTTTCTTAAAAGAAAGAAGCTAATTCTGTGCTCACTTCCATAGTCAAGTGAATTGTGATAGAAGTGTATTGTAAAGCCTAAGTAGTGTATTGTATTGTAGTATATTGTAAAGAGAAGAGTAAAATTGTATTTGTGTAAGAAATATGTCTCGAAAGTGTGTTAACGATAGAAACAACTTCTGTTTCGTGTGTGGTGAGCTCACTTTCAAAGCGCAGAAGCGAAAGTTTACTCCTCTAATAAGAAGAGCTTATCACTGTTATTTTAACAACAAAATAGACCAGAACAAGATATGGGCCCCGGAAATCTGTTGTACCAAATGTGTAACACTATTAACTGGCTGGTTGAAAGGATCCCGTCATATGCCTTTCGCAGTCCCAATGACATGGCGCGAACCTAAGGATCATTTGACGGACTGCTACTTCTGCTTGACAAATATATCTGGAATAACTTCCAAGTCAAGACACACCGTTAAATATCCAATGTTAGATTCAGCAATTCGACCGGTACTTCATGGGCCAGGTTTACCCATACCAATTCCACCAGATCACATAACAATGATTGAAGAACTTTCTGATGTTCAGGATTTACAGAATGATTCAGATTTTGCGGAAGATGATGCTATAAATGAAACTCACTTTCTAACACAGAAGAATTTAAATGATTTGGTTCGGGATCTTGGTTTAAGTAAAAGCAAGGCAGAATAACTTGCTTCAAGATTGAAAGGATGGAAGCTACTGCAGGATGACACCAAAGTAACTTTTTTCCACAATCGCCAAAAGGAATTTGAGGATTTCTTTTCTAAAGAGAAGGACCTAGTTTTCTGCATTGATGTTGAGAATTTGTTCCAATCACTGGGTGTTGAGCATAAATCTGAGGATTGGCGTTTATTCATAGACTCCTCGAAAACAAGTTTGAAAGGAGTGTTACTACATAATGGAAACATATATCCATCCATTCCTTTAGCTCATGCAGTTGGTATGAAGGAAAATTACGAGAATATGAAGCTCTTACTATCCGCTATAAAGTATGACAGTATTTCTTGGGAGATATGTGGGGATTTGAAAGTTATAGCCATCTTACTTGGGTTACAGCTTGGCTATACTAAATTTTGCTGCTTCTTGTGCAAGTGGAATAGCAGAGATAGAAGTAATCATTATATTAAAAAGAACTGGCCAAAGAGAGAGTCACTTAATCCAGGACAAGAAAATGTTCTTCACCAACCACTTGTACGTTCTGAAAAAATCTTATTGCCTCCACTACATATTAAATTAGGCTTGATTAAAAATTTTGTGAAAGCAATGGATCGTGATGGCAGTGCATTTCTCTTCCTCAAAAATAAATTTCCAAGGATCAGTGAAGCTAAATTGAAAGAAGGGATATTTGTTGGCCCTCAAATAAAGGAACTGATGAAAGATACGCAGTTTCAGAACAAGTTAAATATGCAAGAAGCAGCTGCATGGCAATCTTTCAAAAATGTTGTCTCAAATTTTCTGGGGAACTTCAGGTCTGATAACTACAGAGAACTTGTCAATGAGATGATTGAGAACTACAAGATAATGGGATGTAATATGTCTTTGAAAATTCACTTTCTGCACTCCCATCTTGATTTCTTCCCTGAAAATCTAGGGGCTGTGAGCGACGAACACGGGGAGCGCTTCCACCAGGACATCGCAGAAATGGAAAGGCGCTATCAGGGTAAATGGTGTCCAAATATGTTAGCAGACTACTGCTGGACACTGAAGAGGGATATTCCTAAAGCGAAGTACAGCCAAAAATCCAATATACATACATTTTGGGTGTGCAAATATAATTTTAGCTAAGATATAATAAATTGTAATGTATAGACACGAAAAATGTTTTTCGTGTGATTACTCGAAAACCCTGGGTGATGGAAAAGTTCCGTAAAAAGATTTGAAATCAGCACAAAAAAGTAAGTTAGAAACACACATTTTCTCCCTTGTAACACAAAAAAGTTCAAATTTTGTTGGCCAGTGTTATCTTTGCTACTTGCCCAGACAGTGCCGCCAACTGCAGCAGAATATTTGCTGGACTGCTGCCCTTCCTTCACAACTGATAGGATGAGTGTGATTGGTCATTAGTAAGAGGCGAATTTCAATAAAAGAACACTGTTTGAAATTAAAAATGTAGAAATCTTACTCTTTAAAAAATAAAAAATCCTCCCTTTTGGTTTGAAAATTCCCTACAATAGAAGATAAATTCTTTAACCTGACAACATAGATTATTATGGCACATAAAAAGTTCAAGGAATGAATCAATCAATTCTTATCTTACCTTATGTGGGAACTGCAGTTTTCAAGAGGACATACCTCTCATCCACAGCCAATATTATGACTACCGGACTTTTGATTCAATCTTCATCCATAACGTTGCCATCTGGTGCTGATTTGATGAACTTTGAGATCAAGTCCTGTTCATCAGGAACTTCAAAATTCATGGATCTAAATTTGTAGGAAAATCCAGTAGTCGTAATATCAGCTGAGGATGAGAGGGATGTCCTCTTGAAAACTGCAGTTCCCGTGTTTAAAAAAACATGAAATATGAAAAAAAAAAAATGAAGACATCTTAGAAGAATTACACATGGAACATTTAGAAAACAAAATTTCTGATTATAAGTCAAGGTGGATGCAACATGTTCATCGAATGGAAAATCACAGGATACCCAACAAATGTTAAGATATCAACCTGCAGGAAGAAGACCAGGACGTCCACTCAAAAGACTTCTGGATGGTGTTTCTCTTGGGGCCGAAACAGGTCAACAAATGGCCTAAATTCATGAATGTACTATAATGATGATGAAATATAAGGTAAGATAAGAATTAACTCATTCAATTCAATGAATTAAGAACCTCGTAATGTTTTTCCCATATTTAACAAATGAACATAATATGTTTCCTAACACAAAGGTTTCAACAAGTAAAAAGGCAGAATCCATCAATAAACAAGTGAAAAAAAAATTGGGGCACTCAGTGGCATAAGGAAAACGGACTATATATTTCTACATATCCTATACCTTCAAAAAGGAAAGAAAAAAAAAACTGATGGCTATAAAGCATAATTTATGGTCCATATGTAGAATTAAATTATACAATATATCAAATTTATATTAAAACAATTACTAAAATTAAAAATTAATATTGTTACCTTGTGACATCTGACACAATTATTTTTACACGAAATTAGCATTCATTAATGCTATTTTTATTTAGCTTACTACAAATTTTCTAAACTTTACTGTAAAAAAAGAATAAAAAATCATTAGTAAAAGATTACATTTACACAGAACCGCTCATGAACTGACAACTACTGTGTGAATAAACTCACTGTTGTTTATAATTAAAAATACACGTTTTATAAATCCAGTTTCAATCTTATCTGAATTGCCAACATAACAGTTTTTTAAAGAGGCCTCTAAGCAAAATTTGCTGACCTTCATTCATCTAAGTAATACCTTAATTCGTAAATTAATAAGTCATTTTTACATCTTACCGCTTATTTCATGTTTCTTTAAACACGGGAACTAGTTCTCAAGAGAACCATCTCTCTCATTTTCAACGGATATTTTCATAATATCGGTTGAAAATGAGAGAGATGGTTCTCTTGAAAACTAGTTCCCGTGTTTAATTAAAGAAACATGAAATATGAGGTAAGATGTAAAAATGACTCATTAATTTACGAATTACGAACCACATGTTATTTCCCATATTTAACTATGAATACCTTAATTGCCTACTAGATTTCTTCATGGGTCAGTATGCTAACCATGTGCCATTCAAGACATCTGTAGGAAAATAAGTTAACTAAATTAGCTTGGTTTAGAAACTCCTAACAAAGGAGAGACTATCTTTAACTTTTATAGGATTTAATCACTATGAGGTTTAATTTATGGTGAAATTAAATGTTTCTTACCTCTCCTCATATAAATTTTCTAAGTAGATCGAGGTTCATTGGTCCACCAACAGAGGGAAGAAGAAGAGTTTCTTCCGATCAACATAACATCAGTCGCCAGGAAAATGCTGAAGATGAGACCTTTGTGGTCTCGAAATCGCGATCTACTTAGAAAATTTATAACAGGAGAGGTAAGAGAGACTATCTACCTATCTACAATGGTGTAACAGCCCAATGTTGGACCTTAGCCTACGCTTTACTCATTTCTCTAAAGATATCATTAATGGTATGCGGTCAACATACCGACCCAACAAGACATCTAGCAGGCAACTGAGGTATTACTAGAATGCATAAGGTTGGTAAATTTTGCTTAGAGGCACCTTTATCCATGCTTAAGGATCTTTTACATGCCTGAAAATCTTCACATTCGGGACCCATGGGCTCTCTAGGAGGACTTGCTCCTTGGATTTTTCCATCTTAAAAAAATCCATCGACTCTTGCTGGGTTTGAACCCACGACCCTCAGGTTCAGAGGCAAGGAACATAACCAATAGCCCATCGAGGTCAACAAGGAGAAACTATGGCTAGATTTAAAGGGCTAAAAACCCAACAAGTAACAATTTTTTAAATGTAACATTTTATATCTCTAACTAATTGATATTAGCATAATACGAAATATGAAAATGTAGGTATATTCACGTGTCCTGACTCTTGTCAAAGTTATAGCAGGAATAGGAACAATTTTTAAAAGGAGGGGCAATTCTGACAAAATAGAGATGGTTGGCAATCCTGGTACCATGCCGTACGGGCTCGAAGGTTAAACTAAGTGTCTTGTCTCTTCTTTTAAATAAATTTTGTTTATTTTGTAAATTATTTCATCCCTTTATCTAATATCCTTCACTAAATAATTTTTAACACACGACATTATTTGCATGGACAAAATAATTTAAACAGATTATGTATAAACTAACATATTTAATTTGATAAAAATTAACATTGTATTGTCGGAAAAGTCTTTGTAATTTTATTACCGGCATTGCCTGGAAATCTACTTATCCCGATCTTCTTGGCATCAATGAGCTGAAAGCAAAAATGGTTATAGTGAGTTATCTGTAAAAGATAGACATATGCCGCCACAGAATTTTTTAAGATATTCAATTCTGTGTACATTAATTTGGTATATTTGTTATAGGCAGCATAAGCATTTAAGCGTCCTAAAAGCAAATTTTTTAGTGCACCAATGCACTTTTTTTAGCTCTGTCCCAATATTATGTACGGTAATATGTTATATACACTAATTCTTTCAGAAAATTCTCTAAATGATTGTGAAAACCCCATTCAAATCGGTCAAATAGTTTTTGATTCCATAAAGGACAGACACTCATATATATATAAAGATTTGCTTTGACTATTTAACTCATGCCCCAAATGGGAGTCAATGACCAATCACATTTCAATGATTTTTTATTTACAACCAATCACAGTCGTGTTTCGCCTAAAATTTACCAACTAAAGTTTACCATAAGTAATGCCACGAGTGATTTCCAAATTATCGATAAATTTATCTAGAGAATTTGGAAATCAAGAGTGGCATTTGTTAGGACTATTTAACGAATAAAATTAAGCTGTTTACTCACAAATCATTATTTAACTACAGTTATTTTAAAATATTTATATATTTAATGTAAACGGCAATGTTTGAAAACAAATGAGAAACGATAGGTACGCTTCATCTGCTTCTTTTGTTTATCACTGCAACCAGATCATACTATTTATTGCCAAAGGACCGCAATATTGTAAGAATGCTCTCTAATGGAGAAAAAATGAAACACATCAAACTGTATATTTATTCATTTCTGATGTCGTATGATGTAAATATGACAATTATATTTTTCTGGATTATTACCTGGGAAAAAATACATTTAAGAAAGTGCAAACAGTGGTTTCTATTTTTGGTGGTATAATCAATTGCTACAAATGTTTTTATATTAACTCCTACAAGCGCTATGTGTTGACATCCATGCACTATATATACAATCTGGTAGCCGTATTTCTTAGTGAGTCAGTCACTGCAAAATAATGGTCAGACCTGTTCAGAATATTAAAAAAGGAGGAGCTTTCTTTAATATGGTAAATTTAACACTGATAAATATTTTGTGAAACACGACTCTGATTGGTTGTAAAACAGAAATCATTGAAACGTGATTGGTTGTAAAACAGAAATCATTGAAACGTGATTGGTCATTGACTCCCATTTGGGGCATGAGTTAAATAGTCATAATAAAGAAAGCACCTCCTTTTTAACATTCTGAATAGGTCATAGCATTATTTTGCAGTGACTGACTCTCTAAGAAATACGGCTACCAGATTATATATATAGTGCATGAATGTCAGCAGAAAGCACATGCGATAGATAATATAAAAACATTTTTAACAATTGATTATACCACAAAAAGAAAACACTGTTTGCACTTTCTTAAATGAATTATTTTCCAGGAAATGACGTTACAGAAAAATATAATTGACATATTTACATCATAGGACATCAAATTAATTAATACCTATAACTATTAATTAAATAAAAATAAAACGTAGTTTTATTTGATTTTCATATTTATTATATAATTCAGTGACAGCTGTTTCGGTACACTGTACCTTCTTCAGACATGTTAACAAATTATGAATTGTGTTCCAACTGTAATTTGTTAACATGTCTGAAGAAGGTACAGTGTACCGAAACAGCTGTCACTGAATTATATAATAAATATGAAAATCAAATAAAACTACGTTTTATTTTTATTTAATTAATAAATATGGATTTTCATCAAGTAAACACCAACTCAATTGATTATTTAATACCTATAACGTTGGTTATAAATTTATCCACTAAGGTGCATTCTTACAATATTGCGATCCTTTGGCAATAAATAATATTATGATCTGGTTGCAGTGATGAACAAAGGAAGGAAATTAAGTGTACCAATTGTTTCTCATTTGTTTTCAAACATCGCTGTTTATATTAAATATTTTAAAATAACTATAGTTAAATAATGATTTGTGAGTAAACAGCTTAATTTTATTCGTTAAATAGTCGTAACAAATGCCACTCTTATTTTCCAAATTCTCTAGATAAATTCACTCCTCACTTCGTGAATTTATCGATAATTTGGAAATCACTCGTGGGATTACTTATGAAAATTGCGAAAATATGTTAAAAATTAACCATTTATCAATAGCTATCTTCAATATGTCAACAGCTCACTACAAAACGAACTCCATGGGAAACTTTGTGTGTGTCTGAGTCACATATACCTTTCAATACAGTGAGACATGCTTGTTTTACCATGGCAATGGCACGTGCTTTCTTCTCTACAGAAACTTGTAGCCCTCCACAAAACAAACCAGTCATCTGTCAGCACCACACTAATTGTGTTTAACCCCAAAATAAAGTATTGTGATGTAACATTAGTAACAAAGAAATCACATATTTTTAAGTGAATAACTACAAATAACAAAATATAGTTTCTAAATTAATTAATTCAGTAAATATGGCCATAATAAAAACATCATTAGAAGCCTTACTACCTTTATAAAGTAATGTTAAATTCCCAATAAATGTCTTCTTAACTAAGAAGCCGCCATTTGCAAAGATAGAAACAATGGTTTCAAAAGCATTTGGCGATAGGGAATTACAACGTATATAAGAGAAAAATTTGCATCTAGATCGTAACTTGCCTCGGTAGCTCAGTTGGTAGAGCACTTGGCCCGGAATGCCAAGGGTCCCGGGTTCGAGTCCCGGACTAGGCAAAAATTTTTCTCTTCAAATTTAAATATGGCCATGCCTAAATTAATATAGATGAATTTCATGGTAACTGATGTAACAAATTCAACAAAATAAAATAACATTTTAATTTTGTTAACCTTCAGATAGTAGGACACTACTTCTCTTCAAAATATTTACAAATAGATTTCATTCTCTTTAACAGAAATATGGAGTTTCTATGTTTAATAATTTACTTAAAATACGTACAGTTTTATATCAGTAACTGACATAACTGTAAAATGACATGTTTTACAGAGTGAGAGTAAAATAATAATCTGTGAAGTTTTCAATTTTATTTCAACAAGCTATTGTGAATATATTATTTATATGTATATATATATACATGTCCACCACTGTGGTCTCGAGGTAGAATGCTGCCTTGCCACGCAGCGGGCCCGGGTTCGATCCCCGATCGGGGCAGTTTTTCTGGGTGATGTTTTTATCGGGGTTTTTCCTCACCTGTAAGACAAATGTCAGGAAAACTGTAAGACCCAAACGGTCCCGGAAATCATATAGCCATCATCATCCTTCACCGGTGTGGAAAGCAATGGGAAGCTACCACACCTACAATTCCCTAGTAAAGCTGCAAGCATAGCATGAAAATGCTATGATTGCAGTGAAGGACCTGCCCTCAGGCAGAATTACTATGGATGGATATATATATATATATATATATATATATATACACATACACTTTTTTTGGAGGAGTTGCAAAATACATGTTTTGAGTTAAACATTTTAACAAATTTAGTCACTTATACAAAATAAAAGTAACTAATGTAACAACTAATGCTTCTGCGTTGTGTAAGAGTTTTAATTAAAATAAATAATAATTCTTTGTTATGTATAAGTTTGTTCAATACAATATTTTGGGACGTGGGCACATGAAAATCTTTTTAATAGTCAATATATCACTTTGGGAAAAAGGAAAGAAACTTTAATTTTCATATGTTATGTCAAATTTTATGTGGAATTCACCTACAACAAACTCTATAAAAATGTTAATGGTTTAAAATGTTTTACTTTGAAGAAAGCTTCATATTCATTCCAATACTTGGTAAAAATAATACAAAATAATATACCACATTTAGTATTCAAAACAATTCTAATAAGAAAAAAAGTATGAGATAAGCGATAAAATTATACATAAATAATACCTCATAATTCCTTTAAAAACTTAAATGTACTCCACTCATTATGCTACTTCACCAAAACTCACCTCGGTGTAACAGTCTTATCCTCAGGGAAGAGTCTCTTACTAGGATATCCATTTTGTACTTCCAGCTTCCGTTTCCGCTGAAAAAATTCACAAATAACATTACTCTACGTACAATAATGTTCTAAACCATTTCAATCCTATACTTTTAAACAAATTTAAAAAAATGGCTGTTTAAATGACATTACCAAAAAATATCTTCCTCGAATGGTATCTCTACTTTGGTGTTGTGATGGAGCTTGTGTGGTCAAATGACTCTCAGAGCTATGCTCGTGGTAGCTAGCTATCGATAGGGCCTCCCATATCAGATAGGTCAAAGATGATTACATAGATGAAAAGAGATACCCTAGTCCTCCAGGTTGGGGGTTGGAGTGTGGGGTTGACATCCGAACTACAGTAAAACAAATAGATGTCCTTTGAGTGTTCCGTGGTCAGTGTTCCACCTCATACTGACATCTAGGAAACCAAGGTAGTACTAGGACGGGAAAATTGTAAATTTTGCTTAGAGACTTTTCATTCAGGCTTAAGGATTTTTTACGAGTCTGAAAATCTTCAGACTCTGGACTCACAGCTTTAAGTCCCTCCCGGAGGACTTGCTCCTTGGATTTTTCCATCCTAAAAAATCCATCGAACCCGGCCGGGTTTGAACCTGCGACCCTCGGGACCACAGGCAAGGAGCATAACCACTAGTCCACCGTGGCCAACAGCTAGTAGATAATAAACTAAACAAATTTTACTTAAAAAAAAATCTGCACCAAAAAAATTATAGTTTTAATATAAGAAATCGGAGGAGTATTTTGATTTAAGAAAAAAGATGAATATAAATATGAAAGAATTTCTTAGAGGGTAAAGAAAAAAAATGGATGATACACAAATCAAAATGTAGGGTCTACTGATATTCAGAGAAATAAATAGATCCCTTGTGTAGCTCTGTTAACAAAGAACCTTGTGATTCATGAATTATCAATGTATTTTCATTGTTCTAATAGCAGCTGTCTCATCATAGCCACTTCCATTCACAGAGATTTCTCTCTCTCATGCAACAATAATTATAATGTATATTTTTCATTCTCATAAGATCGCTGATAAGAATAAGAAATATATGGAATAATGAATAGCTTGTTCAATTTTGGTGCTAAATAGAATGGCCATAACTCAATGTATTTAAAAGAAATACATAGACTCTACAAAAAGAAACCTTGGCATGATAGTTCCATAGAACCAAGAAATACATACTTATTTATTATCATAAGTTATATATAGATATATATATACATACATATAAAGGTAAAGTGATCCCACTACAGGCCTCAATTGGCCCTTGGGGTAGGAGGTTAAGGCTCCCACTTTTTCTGGATGATCGGCACTTGATGTCAGCCGGGTTGTCAGCCCTGCATGATGGCCACCTTTACCCCAAAACAAACATCTGGTACTCATTTCCAATAGAGGCTGAGTCGACCCCAGGACCATAGTGATACCAGAAGGTTTGGATCAGTTTAAAAATCCTGATCCCACTGGGACTCGAACCCTCGACCTTCCGGCTTGTAGCACAGTGCCTTAACCACTACGCTACGGTGTGCCCCATATATATAATATATATATATATATATATATATATATATAAAAAAGGAATGTAAAAGGAAAGAAAAGGAAGAAAAGATAAAACTCCTCAAAAAAGATTTACCAGAAGAACAAGAAATATATAATAATCCAAATAAATGAACCAACAAAATTTTTGAGAATAGCCAGAAGAAAAATGTTTTTCTTTAAAAATAAATTCAAAACAGCAGAAGGGCATAAAAAGGAGTGAACAACATTAAAAATGTTATAACTAACTCTTAACTCAATGGCACTATCGAACCCCTAGGTTCATGGCCGCGCGGACATAAGCTCTCCATATATCCCTATCCTGAGCCAATGTTTTCCAATCATCCGCTGTATAACTTCCCTCAAATCATAGTTAATGTTATTCTCACGCCTCATTCTTGGTCTACCAACTGGGTGTTTTCCCTCTGGTTTTCCTACAAGAAGCTTCCATGCACGCCTTTCATTCCCCATTCGTGCCACATGTCCTGCCCATCGCAGTCTACGATTAAAAATTTTATCATGAACTTATTTAGCTTTTAGGTCATTTGATCCTGTACCTATGAGATCTCAGGATGTGGTTGGTCAGTTCATCTTTATTTTGGTCTTCCTTTAATAAGTCCTTTAGGTTGATACTACAATGCCATGAACCTACAGGTTCGATAGTGCCAGTGAGTTAGTTAGTTATAAAATTTTTAATGTTGTTCACTCCTTTTTATGCTCTCAGCTGTTTTTAATTTTATTTAAAGAAAAAAATTATTTTGGCTGTTCTCAAAAGTTTTATAAAACATTCAAAATCTTGAATAAAAATTATAGAACACCAGTCATAGCCGAATGGTTAAGGCAAAACGCCTTGGTGCGGTGCTATGGGACTTGTACTGGTTCCCCATGGGGGAAGAAATTTTCTCGTGGACTTTCAGCCAGTACGGGAACCGGTGCCACCCAGCATTGTGAGGCATTTGGGTAGCTACAATATGTAGTGACTCCAGGTTTGAAAGACCAGCTATAATGGCTGGGGGCCTTGAGATGCTGACCACATCACCCCTACACTGGCTTATGATCGCCTACCTCTATGATTAACACATGTGGACGTGAGGCCAGCAGCCGGCTGGTATACCATGGGCTTCTAGGCCTGTCGTGCTTGGAGTTTTAAATCATTGATTTAAAATTCTTCTTCTTTTTCGGCTTACCCCCACTTATAGATTTGCTGTCTTCAGTTTCCATTTATTTCTATCATTCCAATCTTCCTCTTCCAAATTCCTATCATCCATTATAGTTCTGACCTAGGTTTTCCATTTCCATCATGGTCTGCCACGTTTATTTCTTCCAGGGGGGGACCACTGGTATATATTTTTTGGCAATATTTCGTTTTCCATTCTTTGTACATGGCCATACCATTTAAGCATTTGACTTTCAATCCTCTTAACAACAGATGTGGTGACATTCATTTCTCTCCAAAGGAATTCATTTCTTGTTTTATCCTGTCTTGTTTTTTGGAGGCTTCTTCTAAAATAATCAAATTCAACTGTTCTAATTTTATTATTTTGTAATTCTGTCAAAGACCAAGTTTCACTTCCATATGACAAAATATTCTGTATTATGCACTTATACATTTTCATTTTAGTTTCCTTTGTAATATTTTTGTTCCAAATTATTCCATGTAATGTCTTAGTTGCATTTTTTGCCATTGCAATTTTAGTCTGTACATCTCTCTCACAGGTACCTGAACTTGTAATTATTGACCCAAGATATTAAAAAATTCACATTTTTTTTTATTTTCCCTGTTTCAAGTATGAGGTCATCCACATCCTTTCCCAAACACATATATCCTGTTTCCTGTAAATTTATATTCAGTCCCCATTTTTTACAATCTTCCATTAGTTTATTTATCATATATTTCATCTCATCTTCAACCCTTGCAAAAATTATTAGGTCATCTGCAAACAACAATGAATGCAGTACTTTTCCTCCTATAGGAATATCCATTTCAGAACATTTTTTATACCACAAGTTAAGAGCCTGGTCTAAATAAATGTTAAAAAGAATTGGTGAAACTGCATCCATGCTTAAGGCCTTTATTCACTGTGAATTCCTCTGTTAAATTATTCTGTATTTTTACTTTAGCTTTCATATTACTACAGATCCTCCTAACAATATTAATCCATTTATCACAGATATTCATATTTCTCATTGCCGTCCATAACAATTGTCGAGGTACACTATCATATGCCATCTCTAAATCAATAAAGGTCATATGTAGTTCTTTATTTTTTGCTAGGATTTTCTCTTGTAATTGTCTAATACAGATTTAAAATACGACAATTTATTTTGGATAAAAATAAATGTCTCCAATCTTGGCAAACATATTTTGAGGGGATGTTAAATTGCTCCACATCCAACACCCCTCAGATTAATAATTATTATGTTCAGAATACAGTAGAAGAACCAGTTATGATTGACATTGAAATATCAATCCAACATTTAAGATGTGCCAAAGCAGCAAGAGAAGGTGAAATTTTCTCTGAACAAATCAAACTACATGAATCCATCACTGCTGGGGTATCAAGATCAACACTCTATGTGGATTTCGTGGTGGATGAAACAGAGCTTGGGTTGGTTTTTCTCAGGGTTTCTCCAGTTTCCCCCCTGCCACAAATTTCATTCCACCATTTCTCCATCCATTTTGTTTCATTTAATTTATCCACCCCTGTGACATTACATCAGGCAAGGTTGGCCAGCACCCTTGTCTTTCACAGACCTCTATATCATCTCAACCCTCAACTCGGCCCTGAGTAGACACGAATTATGGATATTATTATTATTACGTTTAATTTTGCTATCGAAAAAGCTTTACAAGAAGTTATGAGACCAGATAATGGTGTTTTTTATGATAAAAAATTTAACTTACTTTCTTACTTGGATGATGTACTGATTGGAAAAATAGAAGAATATATTTAATGTCTAACTATATTCCTTCTTAAACAGGTATAAGAAACCTGCTGTCACAAAAACCAAATGCATGCTTATTTCAAGACATTCTAGTGACAAGAATTATTTGAAAATAGATAATTAGAAATCTAAAAAGTTTGAATAATTAAAATATTTGGGAACCATTATTAATGAAAAAAATTTGCCTGAAAAAGAAATTGCACACCACTTATTCAGTGCCAATTTTTTCTAAATCTGAAATAGACACCATGCATTTGTGTCAATGGATGGAAATGGATACAATTTAGAATCATGGAATACAGCCAACATATTCAATTCTCATTGCCAATCATAGGAGAAAGGCCCAATATTGCACTCTTAAATTTAAAAAAGCTAACCAAAATATAAATACTCATTCTAACTAGATTCTAAAATCTAACCAAAATACAAGGATAATCTTTCAATTAAGCGCAGCTAGAATTTTTTCTAAGTCCCAGACAGACACCATGCACATGCGCTAACAAACGCAAAGCAGTTTATTGCAATGCAGCCAACATTATAGATGCTATTTAATGAACCTAAAAGCTAACCTAATGCAATTTTAAGTACTCTAACCTGTGAAAGACCAACCTAAAAGCTAACCTAAGGCAATTTAAATACTGTACCCTGTGAAAGAATGCAATGCCCAAAAATAAATAGTAAGTTCTCAAATTCTGAAGTACATACCCTATGATGGCTGCACTGTTGTAAAGAATATTCTCAAAAATCAATATGGCTGCCACGTCTTCATGTTACGTATATAGTTAAATATCATAGAAAAATATGTTCAAATAATCATTAGAAAAAATTTAAAATTTGTTGTAAATGGTGGGAAATAATTTGAAAATAAAACCCTTTGGTGCATGCGCATGGTGTCTGCCTCGGACTTAGAAAAAATTCACACTGTTCTTAATGGAAACATGAGCCAAAATATAATATTCAATCTATATCTCTTCCAAGCTAAGTTCCAGTTGTAATGTACACAAACCAGATGTATGACTGCATTTACATTGGTTGAGTGTGAAAGAAAATACAGTTCACTCTTTAATGCTCGAAAAAAAAAAAAAAAGGAAATAAAAATATATATTATCTGGCACATGTCTATAAGTTATATAGGAGAATTCTCTAGAATTATGAAAAAATAATTTGAGATAAATATGACAATTGGCATACGTAGATAAACATTTAATAAATATTTCATTTTAGGAAGTTATATTTTGAGGTTATTTTAATTATATTATTTTTAGTCTGGACATCTTACCTCAATATTAATATTAATATTGAGGTAAGATGTCCAGACTAAAAGTAATATAATTAAACATTTAATAGTTGTATAAAATGTTACAAGTATCACTGCAAAATATTAAAATAATACGAAATGTTAGTAAAGGTGGAAAAAGTATGCAGAGCAACAGTATTACAAGAATATAGTATGGAAAATAATAGGTCAAAGTATTCTAAACTTGAACCAAAAACATGCATTAGCCATCGTTCAAACAGAATAGCCAACTTATCCTTATGAGGTGCCAGATTATCCAATAAACTGAAATTAATCTGGTGTATACTAACTTGTCATGAGGTGCCAGTTTATCCAATATACTGGAAATTAACCTGGTGTATACTAACTTGCCCATTTTTTTCATCTAACAAAATAAAATGAGTATAGAATATTAAGTGGCAAAAGGACTTAGTAAAGAGTGAATAAATATATAAAAAAACACAATCTGATAACAGAAATTAGTAATATCATGTTGCCTAACATAATGATAGCAGTAATTTGTTCTCTGTTGGAAAATTACAGGTGACTCGTGGCATAGAACAGCCTTTTTTTAATTTTGTTAGGATAGGGATGGGTAAGCTTACTGTACACCAGATTAAAGCTGAACTTTAGAATACTTCGTTCTATGATTTTTCATACTACATTCTTGTAATACATTTGTTCTATGTACTTTTTCTATCTTTACGAACTTTTGTACTATTTTAAACATTTTGCAACAATACTTTTGCTTTTTTACAATTATTAAATATTTATCTAGGTATGAAAATTGTCGCATTTATCTCTCTGATTTTTTCAAAGTTCTACGGAATCATAGTGCACATATGCAAATGCAAAAGATGACGAGACATATCTGTGGAATTAGTATGACCAACATTTGTAATTAATTCCAAAACATATTTTAAGAATTTTGTTAGATTCCAATGGATTTAAGAATTTTGTTAGTGTACACCAAATTAGTTTATAATTTATTAAATAATATGTAATTTTTTTTTATGATTAGGCAGGTTAGTGTTAATCTATTTCTTATGAACATGTTTGGGAATTTATTGCAAAGGTTGGTCATACCGATTTTACTAATATGGTTCCATCTGGCGACAATTCCATAAACTTTTGCTTATGTGCACTGTTATTCCGTAGAATTTAGAAAAATTCATTGAATGGGGTATTCTAAAGTTTTTTTTCAGATTAGATTATAGTTTACTGAATAATATGTACGTATGGGTATAATATGTATGGGTTCAAACCCTAGAGCGTATATTTTTCTCTTCAAATATAATATGTACGTAATTTATTTAGTTGGGTTAAAATGAAAAGTTAGTGTATTTTAATTTCTTAAAAACATTTGGAAATGTATTGCAAAGGTTGGCCATATTGATTTCTTAACATATCAAATAATGTGGTGCTATCTATTGGAAATTTCTTAAAGCCTTGTGCATGCACACTACAATTTTGTAGAACTTTTACCACTACCAATGAATTTTTCTAAGTTCCACAGAATGCACAAACATGTAAAGAAACTTCTGCCAGATGGTGGATATGTGTGAAATTGATATGACCAACCTTTGCAATAAATTCCCAAACATTTTTATAAGAAATGAATGTATAACAACTTCTCCCTTCCTAACCTAACAAAATTAATTATATGCATATTATTGAATGGAGTGTAACAACCATTTCTTAATATATTTTTTTTTAATGTTCGTCATTCCGATTTCACAGATATCTCGGCTCAAGTTTCCAACATGCACAACAATTCTAAAATAACATATTCTATTTCATTTTACATTCACGGATTGTTTTTTAACATTAACTATACACTAAGAAGATAGAAGAATCACTTAAAATCTATTTTAAATGTTTTCCAATTATGATTTGATATTTTAATGGAATATTTAATTTAACTGTTTGTACTGTTTAGTGTAGTGGTCATATTGCTTTCCAGCCATTTTATTTCTTTGCTAGAATGCAGCCAACATATACTACAAAATTTCAGAACTTCAGAACTTACTATTTAAAGTACCTGTTTTTGGACATTGTGTCACATGCCATTTTATTTCATACTTTTACAGGTTAGAGAACTTAGGATAAAGTGAACAATTTGTCTAACATGAATTCTTCTAAGTTCTACAGAATCGCAGTGTGCATGCGTGAGTTATGGAAGTTACTGTAATGGTTAATGTAGCGTCCGGTAGATGGCTCTGAAGTCGGCATTACCAACTTTTGGAATAAATTCCCAAATGCTAAAAGAAAATGGACGTAAACTAGTAAACTAACTTCCCATTTCCTAACTAACAAAACAAATTACACGCATATTATTTAATAAACTATAAACTAATTTTACGAACATTAACTTGTCCCATCGGAATCTAACAAAATGAAGTTAGTGATAAGGTGGTGAAATCGTCACGCATGATTTCTTCTAAATTCTACAGAATTGCAGCGTGCATGCGCAAGTTGCTATAATGGTTAATGTAGCTTCCGGTAGATGGCTCTGAAGTCGGCATAACCAACTTTGGGAATAAATTCCCAAATGCTAAAAAAAATGGACATAAACTAACTTCCCATTTCCTAACCTAACAAAACAATTTACATGCATATTATTTATTCCCAAATGCAAAAAAGAAATTGATGTAAACTAACGGATATACTTTCCTTTAGGTCCGGAGAAAATTTTTCTAAGTTCTATAGAATCGCAGTGCGCATGCGCTAGTGCTCCAATTATCCCAGGTAGATAAATGCAGCCTCCAGCAGTTGGCGGTGTATATATGTGAAATCAGTATGACCAACATTGACACAAAATTCCCAGAACTTGTCTAAAAATGTATAATTTATTTTACGTATCAAATCACTTTTAAAAAGCAAGGAACCTAAAAGCTAACCAAACCTAAATCAATTACTGTAATACAAATCAATTACTCTAACGTAGGTGAAATCCAGGGAACGTGGAATCACATTTAAAAAGCAAGTTCGGGTTGTTGATGGTGGCAACGCTGGAACAACATAGGAAGTGGAGGGAAAAAGACAAAGAGCAGGAAGTAAGAAATGTAGCACGACCATGTTTTACGCAAATATATAAATATGGAAAAAAACTCGTTGGAACATTGGAATATGTTTAAAATGTGTTAAAAAGTGTTGCAAAATGTTTTGAAAGTGTTTAAGAGTGTTTAGTGCATTAGTGGAATAAGATATAAAATTGGAAAATTTTCCGGACCTAAAGGAAAGTACAGCCAAACTAACTTCCCATTTTCTAACCTAACAAAACAATTTACATGCATATTATTTAATAAACTATAATCTAATTTTACGTACACTAACACTAAATATGGATATGCTACACTTCGGGTCGCACGAAAATTTTTCTAAGTTCTATAGAATCGCAGTGCGCATGTGCTAGTGCTCCAATTATCCCAGGTAGATAAATGCAACCTCCAGCAGTTGGCGGTATATGTATGAGAAATCAGTATGACCAACATTGACACAAAATTCCCAGAACTTGTCTAAAAATGTATAATTAACATGAAATGAACTAGTGGAAATATGATTTTACGTGGTAACCGTCCGATATTTTGAATTTTTCATAGAATAACAGATATGAAGAGGTAATTTATTTTACGTATCAAATCACATTTAAAAAGCAAGGAACCTAAAAGCTAACCAAACCTAAATCAATTACTGTAACACAAATCAATTACTCTAATGTAGGTGAAATCCAGGGAACGTGGAATCACATTTAAAAAGCTAGGAACCTAAAAGCTAACCAAACCTAAATCAATTACTGTAACACAAATCAATTACTCTAACGTAGGTGAAATCCAGGGAACGTGGAAGTGATGTTGGCAACATCTGGAGCATTTTGGGTTGTTGATGGTGGCAACGTTGGAACAACATAGGAAGAGGAGGGAAAATAGCAGAAAGTAGCAAGGAAGAATGTAGGATGATCATGTTTTACGTAAATATATAAAAAAAAATTGTTGCAACATTGGAAGATGTTTAAAAGTGTTGCAAAATGTTTTAAACGGGTTTAAAAGTGTTTAGTGCATCAGTGGCATAGAAATTAAATTTAAAATTTTTTGCGACAGTTAGTATACAACACGCGAAATTTCTTTAAGCATTCGAGCATGTGCACAATTCTATAGAGCTTTGAAAAAATCATTTGAGATAAATGCAACAATTTGCATATGTAGATAAATATTTAATAATTGTAAAAAATTGTGTAAGTATTATTGTAAAACGTTTAAAATTGTACAAAATGTTAGTAGAGATGGAAAAAGTATGTAGAGCAACAGTATTACAAGAATGTAGTATGGAAAATCATAGCTCGAGGAATTCTAAACTTGAGCACCAACTTTAATAGTGGTATAAATATCCACCAGCACTCTTGATAACTAATTACAGACAAATTCGCATACATGTACTCACCCAGGTCCTTGGGTTTATGGCACTTGCACTATTTGATGGCAAAATATCACTACCACACAGTTCGTCCTCATCTTCCCCCCCACTCTCCCCCTCATCCAAGTCATCCCAATCCTCACACTCTTCCTCACCATGGAAACTCCCTACAACTTCGTCTTCCTCAACTTCATCATCTTTAACACTTTCATTTTCACCACTAGTAACCCTGGAAGGGCCTGCACTCTCTTTTCCTTCTGTCGTATCTGTCAATTCCAGGCACACTGTCTCTGTTGGACTAGGGCTAGTGCTAGTGCATTCAGTCTTGTTGCTCGACGATTCATTCACTGATGAACATGATGCAGCCATTCTACATTCAAGTGCTTACCTGTAAATAACAAAATAAAATTAATCATCTCAGACAACAATTGATAAATATATATTTTAGGTATAGCTACAAAACAAATTTTTAAGCTCAAGCATCCCATTTGACAAGTGATGGATTTTCAAACAACCATGTGCTCACTATAAAGAGTTCTATCCTGCACAGAAACTTACTCTTGTTCTTCATAAAGATAGCAATAAGTTTTCGTTACCTGAACACACTAATACCATATATTAAAAATATACGTACGTTTTAAAATAAGGAGCAAAATATAATTTTAGTAACATTCCCAAAGAGAAAATTCGGACGTTGTTTGTGAGTAATATGCAAGTAGACGGCATGCTAAAACCATTCACCACAAACAGCAGAGACTTCCTACTAAAAATATCCATAACTACACTGAAAAACTATGTATATAACACCTAATTTCCAAATTACTTCATTACGGCCGAGCCCAAGCCTCAGGATAGGGTAGGACCTAGAAGCTCACCCGACATTCTAGGTTGGTTTACAAATCTCTAATAATTTAATAAAAAGTACAAAACTACTTCAATAAATAGCTCATGGATTAAGTATTTATGAAACGTAAAACTTTAGGCTTAATATATAAAATACACGTTCTATCAAAGGAAAAATAATACAGATAAATGTACATACCCTTTACCTGATCAGGCAGCCATACTTCATGGTCATATTTCACCGCCATCTATCGGAACGTTACGGCATGCAGTATAGCACAAGCTTCTTCGATTCGTTTCCTTTCCTGGCGTGTCAAATTTCAAAAATAATTTCAAACTAAAAATAAATACCATATAGAGCTAAAATATAAATACAGTTCTATGATATACCGAACGATACCCAAGACATAGAGCATACATAGATCAAAGGAATGAAACTAATCCCTGTAGAGCATATAGAGGAATAATTTAGTAGAACCAGTGACTTGGGTTCAAATCCCAGTTGAGGCATACATTTTTCTCTTCAAATATTAATTTGTCTCTCAGTGTGAGTGGTAAATTAAAAATAATAACATCGAAATTTTATAAATTCATTTATTTTCCTTATTTTTTAAATCACAATGGTTTTACAAAATATGACAATACTTAATAAATATTTGGATTTGTCCAACAAATTTATAATAAATATTATTTATTGGAATGTCCAATGCTGAATGAAAATGGAATGAAATAGATTATAGGCACAGAGGTATTAAGGCGTAAATTTGAAGATCCTATGACACTATGCCACCAACATAAATTCAAATAAAAGAACGGAAAAACACAATTTATTGTTGCAGCATATGAACAATTACCTGATAAAATATAAAGGTTGATTTTATTCCAAAAAAAAATGTGAGAAAGCCTTAAAATAAAGTCATAAGTTGGGTTCAAATTAACCTAAAATCAACATATTTGCAATGTAAAATGTATATTAGTCATTGCTCAGACAACACATCACAAAAAACCACTAACAAAGAAGTGAATAGTATTAAACCAATCTGGTGTACTACTGTGCCTATTTTCTCATCCTAACTTGCCCACTAATGTAGATGAACTCTTGGGATAGAATCCTGTGTACTACTGTGCCTATTTTCTCATCCTAACTTGCCCACTAATGTAGATGAACTCTTGGGATAGAATCCCCTTATTATGTGAGCAAACATGTTGCAAAATGGCTCTAGTGGGAACATGTGTTATCACATTTGCCAACATGACAATAAAATTTAATAGTAGAAAGAAAATAATGATCTCACTATTAGAATTATATAAAGACTAAGAAAATGCACAATTCATGTATTATTATTACTATATTATTATTATTATTATTATTATTATTATATGTTAAATTTACTGAATATTGAACTGCACACAATTGTGCATAATATTATGGGACCTACAGTTTTAAGTGGAATCTGAACCACAGTACAGACCTGGTATACTTGACGTTTAGAAAACATTTATGTCTTCTCAAAGGTGAAGGAATGGTTTGACTATCTGAAAAATCCATCAGGATTCGTACATGGACCTCCTGCATGGAAGTCAGATGCCTTGACCACTACACCACTAGGTCAATTTCTAAATTACGAGATCGCTGGAAGAAAAAAAAAAATGTTAAACATCTAAATAAATTGATAATCAGTCTTTATACTCAAGATTTTATCGAATTAAGAGAAAAGTAAATTTTCAGATATATCGATAACCAGATATTGAAAATACAGATTTATTTTGAATCTGATCTCTATCCTATGTAATTAATTCCAGCAGGGATATTTCCACATTAAGGGCCATTGGAGACATCTCGTCCCCATTTTTGAGAATATAAATGTACAACATAATGCAGTATATTTCATATTAAAGTACAGTAATCTTTTTTTCTCGTGCTTAAACCATACAAATATATATTATTCATTTTTTCTGGGAGAGAGTTGATTGACTGGGTCCAGAAAAAAATATTTTAACACTAAAGTTTAAACTGAAAACTTTTGATTCAACACTAATATTGGACATTTTAATTTTCATCCCTTCTCATCTTCTAATCCCCTATGGGTGCTAGCATTCAAACCTGGGATTGTCATTGGAACTGTCACTAATCAACTTAGCAACCCTCAAAACTATGGATCCAATGCTAATATTAGTAATTTTTAATTATTTTTGCATGTCAGTTGGGAGTCTCTTACATCCTACAGTTTTTTTTTTTTTTTTTTTTTTTCCAGATTAAGTCGTATACTTATCTTAATATATATACAGTATCATAGTATTAATCCAGGGCAGATTATTTATCCATGCAGTTTCCCCCATTAAAATGTGACTAAGTAACAAACATCTAAACATGCAAACTTTCAAATTCATAATAGTATAATGTGACCAACAACCATCATACATTCAGCCATTCTGCATGTTTCCTGTTATTTTTAGCATTACTACTAAGGTAAAAGTGAAGTGATCTTACTGCAGGGCTAGGAGGCCCTTATGGTAATAGGAGGTTAAGGGTCCCATCTTTCTAGAAAATCAGCACAAGATATCATCCAGGTTGTCAGTCCTGAAAGATTGCCACATTTACCCCCAGAATATATGATCTACTCATTACCTTTAGAGGTTGAGTCAACGCCAGAGACAGGGTGTCACCTGAAAGTTAGGGAAGTTTAAAAATCCAACCCCATCAGGAATCTAATCTTGAACCTTTTGGCTCATAATACATTAATATTGCTTTAAACAACTACGCTATGGTGACCCATGCTACTAAAGTACCTCAGAAAATCTGGAGCAGAAGCTTCAAGGTCGGTGAGCAGGAAAATTTTTGTGTGTACCTTTGTGAAGCTTAATGCTTTTTAGCAGATTTTATATTGGGTTACATCTCAACAGTCAGAACTCAAATCTTGAGAATACACATAAGAAGGTGTAGTTAATGGTTTATTTTAGGAAGTTATATTTTGAGGTTCTTTTAATCAAGTTTTTTTTTAATCTGGAATCATCTTACCTCAATTTAATGTTGATTTGTTCTCGAACATGTTTTGATATATCTTCTATATCATCCTCAGCTTTGGCCCCAAAGCTGAAGATGATATAGAAGATATATCAAAACATGTTCGAGAACAAATCAACATTAAATTGAGGTAAGATGATTCCAGATTAAAAAAAAACTTGATACACATAAGACTTTGACTAACGATTCAACTTTTGGAGCCAAAGCTAGAATCTGAATTTTATTCATATTACCTAATGTCTATCTTATTAACAACTGCTTTTGTTTCCAAATTCTTTGCTTGAGAGTTCCTTGTACCAGAGGATCTTTAAGTTAGTAAGAGTTTTTTTTCTCTCTCTCTGAGAGCATTTTCATATTGAGAATCAAATTTTCTTATTTTTGATAAACATCTTCTTAACTAAGAAGCCACCATTTGCAAAGATAGAAGCAAAGGCTTCATAGCATTTGGTGCTGGGAATTACAATGTATATAAGAGAAAAAATTGTGTCTAGATCGAAACTCGTCCCGATATCTCAGATGGTAGAGCATTGGCCTAGAAAGCCAAAGGTCCCGTGTTCGAGTCTTGGTATGGACGAAAATTTTTCTCTTCAGATATAAATATTTCCTATTTGTTGTTCACTCAGCATCATCCAATGTACAGCTTTATTGTTGCTATTGATATAAACAATATTATTCTCGATGTTAAATAATATGAATTCATCTATTTCAATGATCAGTGAGGTTGTTATTGTGATCATATCTGAACAATGAAATGGTAAATCTAGCTCTGACAATATTCATAGTTAAATATGGGAAATAACATTATGAAGTTCTTAATTCAATGAATGAATGAGTCACTTCTTATCTTACCTCATAGTTTATGTTTTCTTAAACATGGGAACTGTTTTCAAGAGGACATCCCTCTCATTTTCAACCGATATTATGACTACCAGATTTTCATTGGAATCTCCATCCATAACATTACCATCTGGTGTTGATTTGATGAACTTTGAGAACAGGTCCTGTCATCAGGAATTTCAAAATTCATGGATCTAAATGTGATCTTCTGAATACATATCTTCTCCCAAACTGTCAATTCTAAAGGTTTTTCCAAATGTTTTAGAAGTTTGCTCTTTTTCAATTTTATGACTCCCCAACAAACTACGTGCTGCAATAGGTGACATTTTAATTTCAGCATTTTTAATATTTCTAAAGTGTTCCTTTGTGTAAGGGTCCATATTCCTTTTTGATTTTCTTAAGTATATTTTATTGCAGTCTTTACAATTAATTTGATAAATTCCAGATTTTTACTCTCTGAACGTGGCGTTCCAATTTCTTATTAAGTTAATATTTTAAGTTTAGGAAGTGATATTTTGAGGTTATTTTAATTATATTATTTTTAGTCTGATCATCTTAACCTCAATATTAATGTTGATTTATTCTTGAACATGTTCCAAAACAATTCATGCTTTTATCGTCCAGCTTGTCCAGACTGGTTTGCATATATGTTGCATTATGTTGGACAACCTGGATGTCGCAATGTCTAGCTCCATCCTGTATGGTCTGGCCCAAAGAGGAACCTCCAAACAAACGGGTCACACTCCATCTAGTATTTACAAAATTCATAACTCGTGTGTATCTAGTAATCATCTGAATATTATTTTTTTTCCTGCAAATAGTACAGCTCTCTTGTATTTCGCTAAACTCAGTTGACTAATTTAGTGTCTGAATTTGATAATATGCTTATTTCAGACCTAAACATGAACAGCAACTGCAGATTTATCTATTTTCCCATTTTTAATATTCCTTATGTGTTCTTTGGTTCTAATTTTTAGGTTTCTTTTTGTTTTTCCTATACATATCTTTTCACAACCCATGCATTCAATTTGATATATTTCAGGAATATATCAAATTGAATGCATGGGTTGTGAAAAGATATATATATAGGAAAAACAAAAAGAAACCTAAAAATTAGAACCAAAGACACATAAGAAATATTAAAAATGGGAAAACAGAAAAATCTGAAATATATCAAATTGAATGCAAGGGCTGTGAAAAGATATGTATAGGAAAAACAATAAGAAACGTAAAAATTAGAACCAAAGAACGCATAAGAAATATTAAAAATGGGAAAATAGATAAATCTGCAGTTGCTGCTCATGTTTGGTCTGAAAAACATAATATAAATTCAGACACTAAATTATTCAAACAATTAGAAAATACAAAAGAGCTGACTATTTGGGAAAAAAATTATATTCAGAAGAACAAAAACAGAGTTATGAATTTTGAAATACCGACGGAGCATGACCTTATTTGGAGGTTCTTTGGCCAACCACAGGATGGAGCTGACATCGACATCCAGGTTGTGCAACATAATGCAACATAAATCAAACCAGTCTGGACAAGCTGACGATAAAACAGAATTGTTTTGAAACATGTTCAAGAACAAATCAACATTAATATTGAGGTAAGATGATCAGACTAAAAATAATATAATTAATATTATGATAATTAGTTAAATGGGTTTCTTCTCCAGCTGCAGTCCGTTTTTCAATTAACTGTTGGATTACAAATATATTGTCAACAAACAGAATATCTGGCAATAAATAGCAATGAAAGAGAAAATGTAATATTGGAGGAAGGAATCCAAATAAAGCAAGTGAAACAAACTAAATATTTGAGAATAATTATGGGTAACATTGAAGGTATAGGCAAAGAGAATATAAAACATAGAATTGAATTGAGTAGCAAAATAATATCGTTAAATTCCATATGGTGGGATAAGCATATTTGGAAAGACACAAAAAAATATATTGGTAAAACATTGGTGGAATCTGTGCAATGTATGGAAGTGAGGTATGGACAATCAATAAATACTACAAGAATAGACTAACAGCTCTAGAAATGCATTATTTTCGCAGAAGTACCAGAAAGCCAAAATTAGAACATGTCACAAATAAGTAAATTAGAAACATAATGGAAGCAGAAGAAAGCATAATTGAAAGAATTGAGGAGAAGGAATTAAAGTGGTTAGGACATGTTTTAAGAATGGAAGATGAGCGATGGCCAAAGCAACTATATCAATGGCATCCAACCAGAAAGAAGAAAAGAGGGAGACCAAAGTTAACATGGAAGGAAGACATGAAGACATTAATGCAAGCAAGAGGGCTAAGCATTGAAGATGCCCAAGATCGTAGGCTTTGGAGTTTTGGCATGGGAAGACGGCAGCAGCTGTAAAAACCTGAAGATAGATAGATAGATGATAATTAGTTATGGCTTCTGAAAATCAGGTACCTACAGCAGAATAAATATGTAGATATCGGGTTTTTAAGAAACACACCTCAATTGTAAATTGAAAAAAAAATTAAATAATGATAATTGGTAAAATATTGCTTGTGAGCTAACAGTTATTGTTTGAATAATTAATTTCCGTCTGTAATTAAAAATTGAAACTGTTACAAGCCTCACTTGAAAATTATCTGATTTGCCAACAGAACTATTCTACAAAATCTTCATGGTAAATTCGTTGTGTGTCTGAGAATCATTCAGCCCCAGATTACGTCCTAGTTTACAGTGGCAACTGCACATTCACTTCACACTCTATAGAAACTATTAGGTAAGTGTGACCTCTCATCGCCCTCCATTATAGCAATCCACACATCTGTGAGCATCACATTGGTTGTATTTAACCCCAAAATAAGTATCATGAAGTAACATTATAGTCTCTCTTGTTTAACTTTATGAGAAATTTGTAGAATGAGACAACTGTACTCGCACCAATGTTGTCGGTGTTTCTTCACCAGATGTTCATAGGGGAAAGGGGAAAACTGACAACAGGGTGGGTTTTTTCTTTTGTATCTGGACATGGTCAATGAACTACCTTGTATCTCCATCTCTCTCTCTCTCTCTCTCTCTCTCTGCCATGTTAAGCCAGCTATACAATAGTAAAAAAAAAACCACATCAATTTTAAGCAAGTGACTACAAACAAAAATTAAAAATATTGTTATTAAATTAATTAATTCAGCAGACATGAATGCAATGCCTCTCAGCCTCCCCTCAATAGTCTGCTCTGAATATGATATTAGTATAACTCATAATACTTTTTCATAACTGATACATTAGTGTAGGGGCTGTGTTATTGTTTTATATAAAAAATGTTTGTCTGCGATGGAAATTTTGACTCTTTCCAAAAAAAAAAGCTACAACATTAATAGATGTGTTTGAATGGAAAATATTTACAACAGAACTATAAACCATTGCATGTCGAAACCTACTTTAAATTTTTTTTCCAGAGAAGCATTGTGATGTATCAAGACCGTGTACAAAAAAAATCTGCCTTTTTAACTGCAAGGCATTAAAATCAAGCTCCAAATCTCTCATTTAAACTATAGGGAAATAATACTATTACTGTATTAGCAGACTGGAAAACCCTCACTTCCTGTCATCTGCACGACATCCCACCTCACTCCACTCTGTGCTTAACTCATATAGGGATGTACATCTGTTCCGTAAGTAGGCTGCCACTGCTGGATTCAATTTATGTGCCTTACTTATAACTTTAGCGGTTTAATTCCATTTATATTTCTTAAATGTTTATGCAGTTAAAAGTGGCAGATAATTTTTTGGACTCTGCCTTCTCTGGGAGGAATTTCAAGGTAGGTTTCAGCATGCAAATGTTGACAATTCCCTTGTTAGGAAAATTTAAGGCCCAATAAGGATTCAGGAAACTGGAGAATTAGAAGAAATGTAGAACAGACAGCTATAAAGTGGGCCTCAAATTTCAAATATTAAATTGAAGAGACTTCAATGAACTGCTGATGTGGGAAGAATAGAAAACATTAAGACCAAGGAAAATCTTATAGGCACATTTTGGAGGAAGGAGGACAGTGGGATGACAGAGGACAATGGAAGAGACAGTGCATGTAGATCCCACTATACTTCTGGAAGTAAGGAATTCTAGAACAATGGCTAGGAACAGCAAAGAATGGAGGAGAAAGAGAGAGGAATCTAGAGTCCAACATGGGTTCTAGAGCCATAGAATTGATCAGTTAAAACAGATATTGATGATTAATCCTCTTTTCATGATAGATAATTTTTTTTTTAATTTGTGGTAAATTTAAGTTATTTTATTATATGCCTATCTTGTGTGTTCATGTTGTTGTATTGTATGGTCTACAGGCAATAAATAAATTACGAAATACAGGACTAGAGGAACATTCTGATGTTCTTGTATTTCTGAGAATATAATCTGAATGTGTATTATACTAATATCACAAATGTCTAACATCTGCATCAAACACTTTATTTCAAATTTCTAACTTAGAATCTCATATATGAATGTCTACTTCTCAAATTTGGGCCAAATATATTTGGTAAGATAATCACTAAATAACTTCTTGTTTTCAAATGCTGGGCCTTGGCAATGAAACCATTAGCGTTCTTGCTCTCCAATATTTCTCTATGGTGGATCCAACAGGTTCAGCATAAATATAACCTTTTTTAAGCGGGCACCAATTTTTTATTTGTAATGGTGGTTACATCACCCACTCTCATAAACCCCCAGTACGACTGGAGGACCACACATGCCGTTGGTTAACGGGTCCATCGGACCTTGCCGGGAGGATATATATATTTTGGATCCACCGACCATTCTCACAAGCACCATTTGTGGACCATTTCTATGCCATGGCATGCCAGCGTAAATGTTGAAATAGCATTTCCTCTATTTCTGACAATAGCCCATCAGATTGACAAACAGGCCTTAATACAATATGAAAAATTAATGAGAATCCCACATGATAACTACTGGATAAACTATAAAGACAGAAAGAGAAACCTTAAAACTCAATATGGCTTCATACAGAAAGCAATCAAACTACAAAAACAGTATAACACAAATCAAAATCCAGAAAAACTTCTCTTACCAGCATCACCTCTGAAAGATATAGATATTGCTTTTAACACAAATTTAATCAAACGTGTTTTAAAAAGTGAAATGACCCCAGATGAACTAAAACAAATCACATTGGAAACCATTCACAGTCTATATCCTGAACCACAATGGGTACATATCTATAGAGATGGATCCAGAATGGAAATAGAAGACGGAGCTGGAATTTACTCAAAACTGTTTAGCTTCTAAGTTGCAGTAGGAAAAATTACACACACTTCGATGGAGAAATTCAGGCAATAGAGTTAGCACAAACACAACTCCTCTACAGAATAAATACATTTCAGAGAGCAGTTGTACTAAGTGATTCAACATCAGCTGTACCTATAACAACATATAACTCTCCAATCTCCAGAAAAGTGTTGGAAATAAAAAAGATCAAAATAAAATTACCCAGCTCCAATGGATCCCCTCTCATTGCAGGGTACATGGAAATGAAATGGCGGATCTTTTAGCAAAAAAGGGCACCAAAATTTTACAGAAAACAAATCAATCCCTGCCCTACCATTCTGCAAAAATTATAATTAAAAGAAACTTCCAGAAAGAACTGATGGAGCACTTCAAATCACAAAGTAATGAGAAACCATGGGCAGCTATCTCGCAGAATAAAAACTTAATATCTAAACAGCCAAGACACGAAGAAGTAGCAACATTCAGATTGTTAACAGGCCATGACTACCTGGCAGCACACCTCCATAAAATTGGAATCTTCAACTCTCCAAATTGTATCCTGTGCCAAGACAATAACACTACCATGAACAAAGTTCATCTTGCTAGCTGTGAGGCTCTGAAGATGTCACCTACAAGAATTCTGGCAGGACTCTATTGGGAAGCAAGAAAGCAAATGGAACACATCCAAGCTAATGGGCATTAGACTACTACTACTACTATTTCTGACAATGTGGTTATACCACCATTACTCGGTCCTCATAGCCTCATTTGTAAAAGCAGGTTGCACCACGAGCAGGTTGAGGTTGAGATTTGGATAGGAGAGGTTATGGAATGCACTTCACTATCCTTTGGAACCCAGACTAAATAACTTGCAATGCTTTATTAAATGAATATCAGCTCTACAAATAATGAAACACACAATATACATAACATACAGATTATTTAGTAAAACAATATTTTTGCAAAACACAAAATCTGTATTATTTTATTATAACACGTTAACGTGTGTTAAGGGAGATTTTTCACATGACATACAAGCTGATATCAGTTGTATATGCTGAACACTTTTTTTAGAACAAGCAATGTATTAATGTGTGACAACATATGTAAACTATATCTCTATTTAAAAAAATAAGCTATGGTACTCTAAGTTCTACTGCAATGTCATGGAAAGTAATCACTTGATTTTTATTTTATCATTTATTTTCTGTTTAAACATAAGACCTCAATTATACTGGAAAAATAGTGCTTCCATGGAATACATACCACAAGATGAAATACACAGTGGTTTTTACTAAATAAGACCTTGTTTTTACTTCAATAAAGTGGATAGTCCTTTAATTTGTAATTATATTCATAAGTAATGGTACTTATTCAACTAATTTTAGTGCAATTAGCTAGAAGTTCTATTAACCAGAATCAATATGTATATAGGCCTATTAATATACATGACTTAATATATTAATATACTCGGACCAACGGATCTGTGCCCCTATAGCGCTGACATCGTTCTTAAAAAGTACATGTCTATACTCTCACTCTTTCACTGCATTCCCCTCCCAGCACGTCTAATGGCAGCCAACAGTAACTTATCGAGTAAGGATGTTGCCAAACTTCCCCCAGTGTCATGGCTCTTGAATATTGAATAATGCAAGGTTGGAGCTGAGTTGACAACACTGGACTACAAGTGCAAGAGAGAGAGGTAGGAACGTAGGGAGGGAAATGATTCACCCAGGCAGGAAAGGAAGTAGTAGGCTTTAGTTCGCATATCTTACGGGGGCACAGATTCGTTGGTCAGACAATAAATGTAATTGTTTCTGTCAATCCAAGTTAATAATATACTACTACAAATCTATTAAATTTATAAATAAATGTGCAATAATAATGTGCAACTATTCTTGTTTTCAAATTATGGCAATTTCTCTAAAATTTCTATCAACTCCTTATTGAAAAATATCTATACTAATGAAATATTAAAAATATTAATTAATATTCAATAGAAATTAACACTGAGGTTTCATTAATAATATTATGAGTCATAAATAAACACCACATCTCGTAATTTGTAAATTTCTCAAGAAACTTACAAATTATGAGGTGAGGTGTCTATAATTTATTAATCTTATAAAAAATATTTTTTTTAATAATTAACCTCATCTTCGTGTTCTAAGTTATCATTGTAGATTTTTTCTGTACTTTCTATGTATAAAATAATTGGCAACATGTATGGTAATTAAAAAAATCATTTGCATATGATTCCAGATTCTTGGAATACTTTAGAACTGGAAAGTTAGATTTTTGAACAGCGAAGTAAAGAACTATATGCAGCAAATACACAATATGATCATAATTCTAAAAAACTATTGTTATTAACATCTAAAACCTCCTAATTATTCACTCACATAGTTTTATTCTTGTATTTTATTAAACTATGGGTGAAAAAAATTGCTGCAAATACACAATGTATAAAATACATATAATATAAAACTCTCATACATATAGAATAGCAAACTTATTCAAGCATACTAAGTAAATACAAAGTAGATTTTACTAAGGCAAACAATGTTTCTGAAGCAATATCATATGGCAAAATGATTATATAAATAAGCTATGAAATTTGATTCTCAGCTGATGGCACAGAATAGATGTAGTTAGTCTTGTACACTGACTGAATTTATCCAGGAAACACCTGGTATATATTGGAAATAGGCCGGTTTCGCGACCTGTTGGCATCATGAAACGGGCTTGAATTTTTTCGTGAAAACGGCCGTTCACGAGGCAACCTTGGCAATCTTCCCAATTTTTAGCTCACCTATATAAATGCAGTGATTTTGAAGCAAAATTATAGTTTGCAAATATGGCTCAAGTTTTGATGGCAGAAGCATGTCTCGTGCCTACCGCTGGATATTTTATGTCCAACAATTACAACGATTGTGTTAATTACATTTTAACATATTTGGAAAATCAAAAAGGTATAAAATTCGTGATACACACGTTGGTATTGTTCATAAAAGACGGTGAAGAAATAATTATACACATTCCTGTATCTATTGATGCAATTTTGGACTTTGACACTATACAAATTGGAAAATTTTTTGGTGAAGTATTTAAAAAACTTACTGATCCAGATGAATATCCCGACGCAGCTGGATCAGGATTGTCATTTATAAAAATAAATTGCTGGTTTAAAATTGCACCGTGTCAACCAAACAACACAGCCAATGTAACAAATAGGAATGTGTTATCTACGGAGCATGAGACGATGGAGGTCAACGAAGTGGATGGTCGAAGAAGTGATTTGGTAATGACCCGGACGCCAGATACGATAATTGGGTGTATTGCTTTGTACCACACCCATCAAAGCGGCGATAACACGGCCCAAAGAAGAAAGAAAGTGCAGGATTGGATTTGACGACGAGCATCCGGGAAGGAGAAGGCAGATTGGTTTCAGAAACCTATTAAGACCTACAAATCTAAGTAGACAAAGAAAAAAAAGTATTTTCTGTTGTCTAACATAGGATTTGACTAACCAGCTATTGACAAATGCCTGCTGTCTCATAATAAGAGTATGGCATTAAGTATATATCCAGTTTCTAATGGCAGTTCAAGTTAACTTACATCTATTGTAAAAATAATAAATCCTGATGTTCAGATAAAATATGCAATTTATCTGAAATTGACACACAGTTAGAAATAAATATATTCATACTTCATACATACAGAACAACAAGGATAAAGGTCTTGTAATGATGAATATAATTAATTTTTAAATCTGCATAATGGTATGACAATACATGAAGAGCAAAATTAAATAATAATAATAATAATAATAATAATAATAATAATAATAATAATAATAATAATAATAATAATAATAATAATAATAATAATAATAATAATAATAATAATAATAATAATAATGATAATAATAATAATGATAATAATAATAATAATAATATATAATAATAATAATAATAATAATAATAATAATAATAATAATAATAAAATAATAATATTAACATCAAATTAGATTAATTTAATTCCTTTTTTTACTTAATAATTTTTAACAAAAACAATCTTGCTAATGTGAGCAAAAATAATAAGAAAACTGTGGAATTTAAATTATATTTCTATTGTATATTTAACAACAATAAAAAAACATGATTTAAGCAAAATCATTCAATCTTATTTAACATGTGTCATTTTAAGCAAATACCGTATACCTTCCAAAGTAAACAATCACTTTTTGAGCTTTTTTTCTGCATGCAGCGATGACTGTGTCAAAGCAGTCTATATTCTATTTTTACACCATTCCAGAAGATGACTAGAACGTAATTAGGGTGAGTGTATTTGTGTAGTGCTGCATGAAGAATGATGTTGAAAAGAGGAACTGAAACCCAGTGCTAACACACAACCTATAATTAGGCTATCAAAAAATTCTTTTTTCACTTTGAGAACTATTGATTAGGCTGGCATCCTTTCTTCCTGCACATTACCATCCCCACTGCACCTATATATCACTTTCTAACAAAATCAGCAATTTAATATTTAAAGGAAGTAACACTCTGAGGTTTATTTAAATTATTATGAGTTAGGCTATTTTGACTCACTTCATATTTGCAAGAAAAAAAAAATTCAGGAAATTTACATACCATCCTTTAGCAGTTAATAAGTTTAAAAAAAATTCAGATAATTTAACATTAAATTAGCACCGAAAAATGATTACAGCCTGAATAAATTAATTGAAACCAGCAAAAATGAAAACATTGATGAAGGCAACAAATCAGGGATTTATCAAATTGATGTTTATTATATACAACTTTCCTCAGAGGATTGCCTCAAGGACAAAGTGATACAGACAATTAATTTTTGAATTAATGAAATACATTTTGTAAATACATTAAAAAAAATTCAAATTGAAGGCTTAATTGAAGTATACATACTATAAAGTAGAAATTTTGTAAATATGGTTTCTCAAAATTGAAATTGATGGCAATTTTAGGAAGATAAACCCTGTCCAAATCTAAGGAATTCCAAAATTTGGCTAAGAATCCTGGTATAATACCTCTTGCCCCGATCATCAATCCTGGGACACTTATACTATCTAGTTGGTATTTATCTTTGTAATAGTCAATTGTTGGCTCATATATGGCTTTCCTTTCAGAGTCAACTTTACTCAGGTTGGCCACTATGAGTCTCAAAACGAATTGTGGGATCTAATATCATACCATTTCTAGAAGATGGGATTGTGAAAAAGTATACATAGAAACAACAAAAAGGAACTTTAATACAAGATTGAAAGAACACCTTAGAAATGTTAAAAATGGAGAAATAAAAAGTCTGCAATAGCTACACATGCATGGCCGGAAAAACACAGAATCAAAACAAAGCCAAATTACTGAAACAGTTAGATAAATCTAAGGAACTCACAATTTGGAAGAAAATTTACATCCACAAGAATAAA
Source organism: Diploptera punctata (assembly GCA_030220185.1). NCBI lineage: Eukaryota > Metazoa > Arthropoda > Insecta > Blattodea > Blaberidae > Diploptera > Diploptera punctata. The sequence goes on from JASPKZ010008885.1 coordinate 836,984, forward strand.
GAGAAAATAATGAATTTTGAAATTCTCGGAGAAAAGGAAAAAAAAAAATGGAAGTTCATTGTTCAGCCAACAGAGGGAGCAGAAATCAACCTACAAGATTGCCAACTGCAAATTCAACAGTTAGGACAAAGAGTGTGGAAACTGCAGTCAGCAATAAAATCACAATTATGAGATGAGTCAAAATACAGTAGCCTAACTCATAATAATCAAAATCAGCAAAATTGGCAAAAAGGCATTTAAATTCTGGTGGCCTTACAAGTTTAACATCCCTACCTGATGGACAAATCACTATTTAGAGAATTGCATACTTTCTCAGTTTATATAGAGTTGAGGGATTTTGAATTTAATCTAGACATATTGTACACAATCTAATGATTGAAAATTGTACATTCTACCAACCCTCCTACACTGAAAATGAATATTTAACAATTAAAATTTACAATCCTGTCAGGTACTATCAAATCCAGCCCCATTAGTCAGAAGCAGGCATGATACCATCTATCATAAGAAATATGCTGATATTATGTAAAATTATATTATAAAATAATGTATTATAAAATAATGTATTATCCAAATAAACTATGAATTAAATTTAAAGAAAAACATAAAAATAAAGTGTGTATGTTCTAATATCACCCACTACACTTTATATGCTTTGTGCTCTGCACTGTGCAGATAGATGCCCTATATAGATGTGGTCTATTTTAAATTTATGCACCACTTTGGCAAACCACTTTACATAGTGGATATATTTTTGTATTTTTATTTAATTTTTACAGGAATTAATCACTATGAGGTTTAATTTATGCTAAAATCAAATGTTTCCTACCTCCCCTCATATAAATCTTCTAAGTAGATCGCGATTTTGAGACCATAACGGTCTCATCTTCAGTACTATCTTGATGACTGATGTTATGTCGATCAGAAGGAACACTTCTTCTTCCCTCTGTTGATGGACCTGATCCAGAGGTTCATTGGTCCACCAACAGAGGGAAGAAATTGAATTTCTTCCGATCGACATAACATCAGTCGCCAAGATAGTACTGAAGATGAGACCGTTATGGTCTCAAAATCGCAATCTACTTAGAAGATTTATATGAGGAGAGGTAGGAAACATTTGATTTTACCATATACTCTTGTATTGTATACAAATATGAAGGTGGATCAAATATAAATAAGAATTTGTATCTGGAGGCTCTGGTAGCGAACTGCAAAGGTTGCAGTTTGGAGGGGAAGTTGGTGGGGGTGTGTGGAGTAGGGATCTTGATGTGTCGCACTCTGAAGAGCGACCGCTTGCTTCAGTATGCCATGAGCGAGCAAGAGGTACACATGTCTGTTGTGCAACGCATTATTATTATTAAGTTTTTGGCAAAATAAGGCACTAAACCTTCTGAAATTTTGAGAAGGCTCCATGTGCAGTTCGGGGAAGCAACCCTTTCGAAGACGCAGGTGTATGATTGGTGCAAACAAATTTTAGCGGGCCGGGATTCAGTGGAAAATGAGCCCCACCAAAGACAGCAACGAACAAGCATCACTGCAGACAACATTCGTGCTGTACGGGACCTTATTGAGGAGAATCGGCGCATAACAATTTCTGAAATTGCTTCACACATTGGAATAAGCTTCAGAAGTGTTCAAGCCCTCATCAGTGATGAACTCAAATTCCGAAAATTGTCTGCCAGGTGGGTTCCTCAGCTCCTCAGCCAGGAACAAAAAATTGACGAAAATTTGACGAAAATGCATTAGACACCTCTGGAACATCCTCCTTACAGTACAGATTTGTCACCCTGTGACTACCATTTTTTTGGGCCACTGAAAGAAGACCTGGGAGGAAGGCGGTTTGGTGACAATGCAGCAGTAGAGGTGTTCGTGTGCAAGGCGCTGACTACACGTCATCCCTCATTCTTCAAGGACGGCATCAAAAAGTTGCCAACTCGATGGCAAAAGTGTGTTGGAAATGCATGAGACTATGTAGAAAAATGAGGTGGTGGTTTTGTATTTTTTTGTTAATTCAATACAATTGTAAACAATTCCGGTTTATACTTGATTCACCCTCGTAGGAGTGTAGGATGAGTGTATGTTTATGTTTGTGTAGAGTAAAGTGTGTTGTATGAGGCATGATGATGAAGAGAAGGTGGCACATAGCCTACTCCTATCGAAAAGCATAAAGGTGTCTGCCAGGCTTAATGTCCCCATCTGATGCATGGATCACTATCAACAGTACCATATGCCTTCTCAATATATGTACTGTGGAAAATGTTTACAATTTAATGCAGGAATCTGGTGCACAATCTAGCGATCAAAAATTGTATACCACCATCTCTCCTGACCCTTGTGTTTGTATTTTTGAAAATTTTACAATTAGATTAACTTGATTTAACAATTAAAATTTTCAACCCTGTTGGGTATCAAACCTAGGCCTGCTAGTCAGGAAGGAGGCATGCTACCACCTGAGCCAGCATGGCAGACATTAAAATAAAATTCCTAATGAGGATTCACACTGAATGAAGTAATAATAAAGTATAATTTTAAAAATATAAAGTCAATAATTTTAATAAAACAAGATTCAAACTTAAATTCAATTTAAGAAATATGACTTGTATAATTTTATATCTTCTTAATACTGGTTCAAGCTACATTAATTCAGTAAAAACCAAATTCCACGTTTTTTACAAACACTAGAAATGCACTGAAGACAAATGTTAATTATCTGAAAAATGAATCCAAAACATTCCTTGCAACATATGCATCATAATATAATAAATTTATGATTCCATGAACCTAAAATTAGTCTTTGAATTCTCTGTCTTTTTATTGCATATAATGGAACATTTTAACATGTCATATGTAACTCCTGTCTTTTCCCAAATAAATTGGCATCCTTTAATTTAAATAGTTTAAAACATTTTATTGGGAGATCAAACCAGCAAATCTCAAATCCAGAGACAGAAGCATTACACCTAGACCATCAAGATCATTATTACAATTAAATGATCATAGAATAAGTACTTTAATTATCCTTCATTGGTCAAGTAAATCATCATAAAAAAGTACTTTTCAAATATATCAGATAAATATTATAAGCATTTAATTATCCTTCATTGGTCAAGTAAGCCATCATAAAAAAGTACTTTTCAAATATGTCAGATAAATATTATAAGCAAAGAAAATTTTAAACTTGAACTCAAAGTGAAACAATATCCAGTTAGATCCCTATTAGGTTCGTCTTCCGGGCATATAGGCCGTGGTCCAGTCGTTCTTCTACTCGACGTTTCGTCTACTGCTGCGGTAGACATCTTCAGGAGATACTGCGTGCTCTCTGTGAACTCCTCAACAGTCGGCTGCAGACTGGCTGGTCGTTGGAAACTCCCTCCCTATTTATAGGCACGCCCCTGGTGGAGAGGCGGTTTACTGCGCGGTCCGTGTTGCGTGCTGTTTTGTCCAGGCTGTCGCTAGCAGAAGTCATAGGCTGCTAGCGACAGCCTGGACAAAACAGCACGCAACACGGACCGCGCAGTAAACCGCCTCTCCACCAGGGGCGTGCCTATAAATAGGGAGGGAGTTTCCAATGACCAGCCAGTCTGCAGCCGACTGTTGAGGAGTTCACAGAGAGCACGCAGTATCTCCTGAAGATGTCTACCGCAGCAGTAGACGAAACGTCGAGTAGAAGAACGACTGGACCACAGCCTATATGCCCGGAAGACGAACCTAATAGGGATCAAGACGCCGGCCGTGAAAGCCTACAGTTATATAATATCCAGTTACATTATAAAAGGAGTAAAACTCTAATTTATGGTAATTTTTACCCCAATGCTTTGTTTTGACATGAAAAAGCAATTATTTTAACATAGGTTTAAATCGAATTCAAATTCAACTTCTGGCTGACACATTGGGTTGGGCATACCCATGGGTGGCATAACATTTGGTGGCATTCCCATTGGCATACCCACAGGTGAAGGTGCAATTGGTGATTGCATAAAATTTGGTGACATTCCCATTGGCATACCCATGGGTGCAACTTGGGGAATTGGGTACAAAGCATTCATTGGCATTGGGTATTCACGTCGATGACTTGGCCCCCAAACCATCATTCCATGATGTCGTTGAGGTGATTCCCTATGGAGGCCTGGGCTCATTCCATGATGTCGTTGAGGTGATTCCCTATGGAGGCCTGGGCTCATTCCATGATGTCGTTGAGGTGATTCCCTATGGAGGCCTGGGCTCATTCCATGATGTCGTTGAGGTGATTCCCTAGGGTGGCTTGGACTCATTCCATGGTGGCCTGGGCTCATTCCATGGTGGCCTGGGCTCATTCTATGATGACCACGATCAGACTCCTTTGGATGATTTTGAAAAGCTGGAGGGCCATTATATGGTTTGTCTGGATACATTAGCTGCCATGCTTTTCTATATACTGTGTCATCCTAAAGGAAAATTACACAATTTATAACAATTGTAACTGAAAAAGGGTAAATAATATCAAGTAAGCACACAAATTTATTGTTTTAAAATAAAATTATCATCTGAACCAGGAATCAATCTCCAGACCTCCGACTTTGTTCATCGGTGTGCGGCCCATTATCCATTATACCATTTGAGAATCAGAGGTCCGGAGTTTTATTTTCAGTTCAGACAAATTTTCAAAAAAATAAATATGTCCAGGACTGGAACAAGTTAAACTTAAATATTATGTTAATTATAAAATTGGTACATGGTAAGTCAGTCGTCCTCAACTAGATTAACGGTATTAAATTTCTTCAAGTTATTCCAATATGGAGGCCTTTCAAAAACAATGTTTCATCTTCTGCAGTACCAGTTAAAATGCAGAAGATGAAACATTGTTTTTGAAAGGCCTCCATATTGGAATAACTTAATGAAGTTTAATAATTTAGTTGAGGACGACTGACTTACCAGGTACCAATTTTATAATTTACATCTTATTACATAACCTCAATGGTGCTTTAACCCTTCAGAGCGGGTGGAGTTAAATGGCCAGCGATACCCTGTTGTGGGAGGAGAGTGTTCACGGGTATTTAAATCCAGCCGTTCAGTGCCAGTGTTCCAATAACACATTTAAATGGAAATATATTGAGTAATTTAAATGCTTTTGCAATTCGTTTATGGTGAATCCTTAATATAATATTTAATTAATTTAATTAATTTAATTTGTTACGGTTCTCATGTAACATCTCTGCATGTGTAGACTTATTTATGATTGTTGTGCCACAGTTGAAATGGGTCCTATTTGTAAGTTTCTCACATAAGTAGCACAGTGAATTGCACTAGGAATTCTTTGAAGAATTCAGAGAATCGGCTCTACCTAACAACACAATGAAATATTTACACACAAAAAAAAAAAAATGAACTTCAAAAATTGGTGTGATAAATCTTCAAAGCGTAAACCAACTGTTTGACACTCGGGCACCAATAAGTACATTTTTTTCCGTTGTGTCTATATTATAAACACATTGCTTCTATGCGTTGACCTTCTTTCTTGTAGGGAGGGGGCAGCCTTCTCCAAATGTGTCTTTCTAACACTTTGGAAACATTATTGTAGGTCGTGTGCCTTCAAAAAATTGTCTTTCTACACATGAGACCTGTTGTGCTAATAGACCTTCATCAACCCTAAATATCATTCCGTATGTCTTCTGGTTTCCAAGGTGAAACCAGTTGATGATATATAACTATAATAGCTTCACCGGAGGTGTGGATTTGAAAGATCAACATGCTACAAGCCGGAAGATCGAGGGTTCGAGTCCCAGTGGATCAGGATTTCTAAACTGAACCAAACCTTCAGGCGGCACTGTGACCCCGGGGTTGACTCAGCCTCTAACTGAAATGAGTACCAGATGCTTGTTATGGGCCGTCAGACAGAGATAAGTACCCGGCTTACATCAAGTACCGATAGTCTAAAAAAAGTGAAAGCTTTAAACTCTTAATATCCCAAGGAGCTCCTAAGGCCTCTAGTGGGGCCACTTTACCTTTTAGATACTGAGTCAATAGTAGACTAACTACCTTTCCATAATGTAAGGATATCGTCAATTGAAATATATATATATATGAAATTTACAGTTGTGATATTGTACTATAGCATAAATCGGAAATAACTTTGTTGGGCCTTTATATGTACTGATTTTTGCGACATTATTATTAAAAATGAAGAGATTTGAAAATAAAATCAATTTGATAGACAAGCTAACATATAAAAAAAAAGAAGGCTAATTTATTTTTCTAAGAAATCCTTTATCAAGTTATAAATATGAGAAAAATGTCAGAGGCCGCAAGAATAAATGCAAATATAAAATTATTTTAACTTGTTACTCAGGGCCGTCATCAATTAATATATGCACTAATATAAACTTTGAAGTCTCTACATAAAATTTATATAAACGTAAACAATTAATGTAAACACAAAGATCATAATAACAGTTTAAAGCGGTGCGTGTAGCTAACATATATGTCACGTCACTCCATATCTCTGGTGAAGAATTCAACCTGCATACATGTCACGTACCTCCATGCTGACGGATTAATGTGAATTTCAAAAGTGTTGATCAAATAATACATTAAAATATTAAGTAAGGTATGATAAATATGAATTTATTGAGTTGGAAATTTACACTAGCAGTCCACTCATAATTTTGGGCCATATATTTTATAAAATGAAGAAAATTTGAATTACATTATTTTACTACTACAATTTTACATAATCACAGCTGTTATGTAGATATAAAAACATAACAGGAGCCTGGTAGCTCAGTGGTCAGAGCACTGGTTATAGAACCATAGACATCAGGTTCAAATCCCGATTCAGGAATATATTTTTCTCTTCAAATAAAATCTGTTTTTCAGTAAAAAGTGATACATTTAATATATACGATCAAAAATAAGCTTCACTGGCTATAAAAGTGGTGTTAATTCCTGATAAAGTCTTCTTGTTAAAGAGGCCACAGACAGTGTGTAGAACGGAAAGTTCACAGCCTTGGCATGCAGGAATACATATAAAAGAAGAGAATTAATATTCATTTGAATTGGAAGCTGGTAGCTCAGCAGTCAGAGCACTGGTGTACAGAACCAGAGACATCGGGTTCAAATCTCGATTCAGGCATATATTTTTCACTTTAAATAATTTTTTTTTTTCAAATGCCCCAGGTTTGTCTTTTGACATTCCTGGTTTCTCTCCTGGCATGGCGTACTTGTAACCCACTTCTGAGGTTGGGGACCTGGAAGGCGGGGTTACGTTGCCCCGATGATATGATGGGTGATGATGTGGTAATGGTGCACCAGGAGAGTCCCTAATCCTAAGCTTAGCCTAAGATTAATATGAATGATGATGGGTTGCGATGGCCATATTATTTCAGGGACCGTTTGGGTCTTAAAGTTTTCCTGACATTTGTCTTATAGGTGAGGAAAAACCCCAATAAAAACCTCACCCAGAAAAACTGTCCCGACCGGGGATCGAACCCAGGCCCGCTGCGTGACAAGGCAGCATGCTACCCCAAGACCACAGCGGTGGACTTAAATAAAATCTAAAAACATACATTAAACTCCCTATTTAATTAAAACATTAATATTCAATAAATAATGTAATATTGCATACCATTTCAATAAATGTTAATGAATTTAGGAAAAAATTAATAATTTGGGAAATTGTAAGGACTTGTTAGTGGCATTGTACAACTAAAGTCTAATTTTTTTTCAATGCCTCCAGATTGTCTTTATATTTGTGTATTCCCTCCTGGAATTTGTAGAATTGTAACCCACTTCTTAAGTCGGGACACCTGGAAGGCAGAGTTATGCTAACCTGATAATATGAAGGTGATGAATGATAATGAAGTACCAAGAGGGTACTTAAACCTAAATTTAACCTAAATACAGATCATGGGAGGTCATAAGAATGATTACCTTTAAGAAAAATTCAAGTGATCTGACCAAGAATTGAACTGTAGTCAGAAGCTCTGACTACTATTCTACGAGGTTGAATTCAATTTAATAATGTGAATATTTCCTAATTGTCCACCGCTGTGGTCTCAGGGTAGCATACTACCTTGTCATGCAATGGGCCCAGGTTTATTCCTGGTCGGGACAGTTTCCTGGATGAGGTTTTCATCAGGGTTTTTCCTCACCTGTAAGACAAATGTCAGATAACTTTAAGGCCCAAATGATCCCCGAACATTATATGGCCATCACAATCATCATCATTCATATTCATATTAGATTAAGCTTAGGATTAAGGACTGTCCTACCGCACCACTATCATCATCATCACCCATCATAACATCGGGACAACGTAACCCCACCTCCCAGGTTCCCCAACCTTAGAAGTGGGTTATAATTATGCCAATGCCAGGAGAGAACATCAGAAATGTCCAAAAAGGACAACTTGGGGCATTAAAAAAAATATATTTCCAAATTTAACTGGTGCACAATGTAGCTATTAAAAACTGTACATCATAGCCCCGAAATTGAATTTTTTTTTACAATTAAAATATCCAACCCCACTGGAATTGAATCCAGTCTGCTAATCAGGAGGCAGGTATGCAACCACCTGAGGTAGCACAGTGGGCTATTGATATTTACAGTAATCTGAATTAACCCTTTTTTTGTATTAAAGTGAAAATATAAACTTACTGGCATCTTAAACCATTTGTGTTGAATAAATTCTTGAGAACCCAATCTGCGAGTTGGATCTTTATCCAACATTTTTTCAGTCAGTTCCTTTGCATGTATGGATACTTTTGACCAATTTGGATGAGATAAAGACAGTCCTCTTCTTGGGTTAAATGGTAGATCACCAGTTAAACTGCAACAAAAGAGTGAAATATTAAAATAATTTTTTCAAGCTGTTTAACTTAATATTTAATTTTAGGAAGTTATATTTTGAGGTTATTTTAATTATATTATTTTTAGTCTGGACATCTTACCTCAATATTAATGTTGATTTGTTCTTGAACATGTTTCAAAACAATTCTGTTTTATCGTCAGCTTTCCCAGACTGATAAGGGGACTAAAAATAATATGTTTAACTTAATGCTGATTTTTTTATTTGCTTATTTTTTACAAACTTTAATATCTAAGTATAATATTCAATTTTCAAATGTTTCTTCTAAATATAGGAGTGCAAGGAAATGAATGATATTACCACCAATTGAGTTACATTTAATTGTAACCAATTAACCAACAACTAAAGTTATAATTAAGGAGTAGATTTGTAGGTTCTAAGTTAAAATTGCAACATGATATAGTGATAAAATTAATGTACCATAATAAGTCTTTATATCCAATCAACTGATTTTTTTATAACAGAACTTACAAAAAGCATTTCTCAATACTTTGTGAGAGATCTATACCAAATTCCAGATGTCTTCGGAGCAAAGCAGTAAGCCAGCCCTCCCCTTCATTTAAAATGCTGGCACATCATTGGTTGTATTGCAAGTGTGTGGTGGGAAATCCCACATCAGCATTATTCACAATATTATGATATAAGTCAGAGACACTTGTTGTCCCAACTCCTTTCAAAAAAATGTAAAAATGACAATATATAAAACTATTATTCTACCAGTTATATTATATGGATGCAAAACATGGACTCTTACTTTAAGGGAAGAAAGGAGATTATGAGTATTTGAGAATAAAGTTCTTAGGAAAATTTTTGAACCAAAGAGAGATGAATAGACAGTTGAATGGAGAACACCACATAACAGTGAACTACATGGTCTTTATAGGAAGCCAGATATAATAAGAACAGTTAAGTATCATAGACTGTGATGGGCAGGACATGTGGCACGAATGGGGAATGAAAGAGGTGCATGGAAACTTCTTATAGGAAAACCAGAGGGAAAACACCCAGTTGGTAGACTATGAATGAGGTGGGAGAATAACTATGATTTGAGGGAAGTAGATTATACAGGGAATGATTGGAAAACATTAGCTCAAGATAGGGATATATAGAGAGCTTATGTCCGCACGGCCATGAATCTACAGTTTTGATTGTGCCAGTGAGTTAATTAGTTATTACAACACAAGTTTGTGTTTTTTCTCCTCAGTATCACTTATGTGCTAAGTATTGATGTAGCGTTATGTTCAGTAAAATTAAATAAGTCTTGAGCCTACAGTAGTGAATGTGATATATTTAGCAGGCGTGTGCAAGTGTTTTTTTTAATAAGTGCAGTACCCCTTTCTGAAAAGATGTCTGCTAATTCTATGCCAGGTCCTTCCAGAATGTCTCCTGTGAAGAAACAAACAGAGGAAAGGATTTCGTTCGAGAGAAATACAGACAATTATAATCGTTTATAAAACGTTATTGAAGGAGAACCCTCACGCGGTGGTTAGAGATTATTATTATTATTATTGGTATTTGTTATTTATTAATATATTAATATTATTATTATATTATTATTATTATTATTATTATTATTATTATATATTATTATCATTATTTATTATTATTAGTAGTAGTATTAGTATTCATAAGAATTAAATTAATCGTGATTATTTCATACCTCATACTTCTGTATTTCTTTAAATACAGCACTGCAGTATTGGCAATTTCTTATCACCATCATCAGCTGTTTTCACGATTGATAAGAAATTGCCGATACTGCAGTGCTGTGTTTAAAGAAATATAGAAGTATGAGGTATGAAATAATCATGATTAATCTAATTCTTATGAATTTGAACCTCATAATGTTAAAAATTCCCAAATTTAATATATAAAAGTATTTGTATTACTATTATATTATTATGCACGCCGTAGCATAGTGGTTAAGGCACTGCGCTACAAGTCGGAAGGTCGAGGGTTCAAGTCCCGATGGGGGTCAGGATTTTTAAACTGACCAAAACCTTCTGGCGGCACTATGGCCCTGGGGTGACTCAGCCTCTAACGGAAATGAGTACCAGACGCTTGTTCTGGGGTAAAGGCGGCCGTCACGCAGGGCTGACAACCCGGCTGACATAAAGAACCGATTGTCAAGAAAAAGTGGGAGCCTTAACCTCCTACTACCCCAAAGGCCTCCTGAGGCCTGTTGTGGGACCACTTTATTATTATTATTATTAATTTCATTATTATTGTCAGTATTGCATTTCATTGTTATTAAACAAATATGTTATGAAACCATAATTGCATGTCGATGTACTCGTAAGGTTTATCCGCTTGTGAAGCATGCTTTTTCACCGTTATAACCTCTGTTTACATCTGCTCCATAGACATCTGGAACCGGCTATAGCAATAATACATTTACATTACACATCTTATTTTAAATTAAAAAGAAATATGTTCGATTTAAACTATTTCTTTTTAATTTAAAGGTAAAATGTGTAATATAAATGTCATATTGCTAGATCCCATACAAAAATGATTGAGAAACTTTTTTTAAGTTATATTATTGAAAAAACCCATTTAATTGCATATAAAGACTTGTTAAATTAATTTTATCACTATATTATGTTGTAATCTCAACTTTTAGAATCTGTAAATCTACTCCCTACTTATAATGCATCTGCAATTTTTTGATGTATTCAAAAGACTGTACTTATCTGTTGTGTTTAGTTATTTTTTTTTTATAAATGATATTGAATGAATTCTAATGATATATGAAATGAGTCCAAAATGTTGGCACAGGTTGTAACATGTTTGTCTCATGATTAAGAGAGTTCAATGTCCAGTAGGATTAGAAATTTGTATTCATGCATTTTCGAACTTGGGGTTAAGAGTTTGTAGTAATATAGGTCATACGTAAAAAGAAAATGATAATAAAAACAATTAATAATCATATAAAGAAAAACTATAAATTATCAATCATAGTTACAGGAGTATACTAATTAATTATACCAAAAGATCGGAAATAAATAATCACACTTAAATATCGTCGCTTAAGAAACAATACCGCGTAACTAACAAAATACAAATTTTACACGAGAAACAAAAAACTGTTCATTTCTCTCCTTAGTACCTATGGATTGAAACCATTGCATCTATAAGTTTAACGAGATCATGGTACAAAATGGCATCCTAATCTATGTTTGAACTGAGCGCATTTCTTCAGTGATGCTAACAGTATAAATGTCAATTTTCCCAAAAGTGTCAGTTATGCGGTATTGTTTCTTAAGTGACAATATACTAATTAGTCATACTTAAAATCCATACAAGGGCTTTTAGGAAGTAAATAATGAGTAGAATTTTATAATAAAATAATCCTAGATTCATATTATAGTATGGGCTACCAAGTGTGTCAACATGTTTTTGGAGGCACACTTACGAAAGCTTATATAACCCAGTAAACAATTATACCTTTTGACTATCACACTTATATAAGTAAGCAAACATCTTATACAGTTTGGCCCTGACAGGACCAGAATTATTTCCAAAGGTTAGGTAAATCAGAAAGTTTTGAAGGCTCAATGGAACTAAGGTTTCCAAAATTTGGAAACAGGAAAACTGGAAAAATCAAATATATACCCGCAATTGTAGCCAAAAAGTCAGTCTGAAGGCAGGGGACCGAAGTATTCACTACAGCTCCTTTAGGACCATGAATACTTCCCTCTTCATGTGTGAGTATAATCTTTAATTATCATCACTATGGTGGACCATCATCAACTTAACTTAAAAAATGTAAAGTTTAAAATAAAACAACTAAAACTAATAGATTAATCTGACTAGATGTTTATAACTTATTAAAAAATGGCAGAATAAAGAGACCAAAAGGTCGAAATAAATAGTTAAAGTTAAAATTACTAATAAAGACTTTAGAAGTCCACCGCTGTGGTCTCGGGGTAGCGTGCTGCCTTGTCACGCAGCGGGCCCGGGTTCGATCCCCGGTCGGGACAGTTTTTCTGGGTGAGTTTTTTATCAGGGTTTTTCCTCACCTGTAAGACAAATGTCAGGAAAACTTTAAGGCCCAAACGGTCCCCGAAATCATATGGCCATCGCAATAATCATCATTCATATTCATCTTAGGTTAAGCTTAGGATTAGGGGCTCTCCTGGCATACCATTATCATCATCACCCATCAGATCATCGGGGCAACATAACCCTGCCTTCCAGGCGCCCCAACCTCAGAAGTGGGTTACAAATATGCCATGCCAGGAGAGAAACCAGGAATGTCGAAAGACGAACCTGGGGCATTTGAAAAAAAAAAAAAAACTTTACATAATCTACAGTTAACTTAATAAGGTCTCTTGTGTAAATAGTAAGGAAAGATTCAAATTCGGCGTGCTCAAATATGGAATTCTATAGCTTCTTAGCCCAAGTTGTTTAGGTTAAGTATAATTGTCTATTATTGGATATGGCTTATGTGATGTTAATATTTGAAATAAATGTGTTTTTGTTTTATGGTTTTCTATATTCTATGTTCACTATAATGTTCCCGATTACAGATGTCTCCAATATATCCAACGGAAGTCCCGTTAGTTTGCAAAATTAGCGCTTTCACTGTCACGACCAAAAGCCTCTAACCGCTTGGGTCAAGGTCAATAAAATATGGAACAGCTTAAAATTACTGGCCCTTTTGGATGCTATATATAACCTTTAATAACCTAGGTTGTAACAGAGTTGCAGCGGTAATGTACAATTCCTAATTAATAGATTGTTTGACAAATATCTGGATTAAATTTCAACCCCTCCATAAACTCTCTGGACACTAATATTGATTGATTTATTCATCATCATCATCAACAACAACAAGGATTAGGCCAAATGGCCTATTCCGATCTCATTATAGGTCGATTTGGTCCTTCCATCTCTTCAATGGTCTTCCCAACGTTCTCCCTTTTGGTTTATAATTATACATTCTTCTTGGTATGCGCTGTTCATTCATTCGTAATATGTGCTGAAGATAAGCATTTTGGTAATAGTCCCCCCGTGGACTATCACCATGACGTGGTGGGGGTGCCGACTACTCAATGAACCAGACGACCAAATCGGGGAAGTTTAGCTTTGCTATCTTGCCGATTGGTCAGAGGTGAGAGGAAACTAAGAATAGTCCACAATGTGGGAGATGTCTGCCAGAAGGTTGACATTGACCAAGAAGTCTGCAATGGTCTACGAGGCGACGTGATACCAGGCGATCATCACAACGGCTCAAGGGGCGGAAGCAGCAACCCTCTCTTCTAAAGGGGTTAATACTTAGAGGAGCATGGATAGATGCTCTGAGGCAGCAGCCCTGTCATTATCCTTACCCTGCACAGCGCTCGTAACGCGGTCAGGGGACATTTATTACTACTGATTCATCTCAAAGCAAAGGCCGGATTGGATTTATTCATTTATTTACAATTAATGATTAATTCAATTACTACATAAATACATAAAAGAATAAATTATATTTGAAGAGAAAAATTTTCGCCTAGACCGAGACTCGAACCCGGGACCCTTGGCTTTCCGGGCTTTCATTGAGAAATGTTAAATCAATAATAAAAACACCATAAAAGAATGTTAATATTTAACAATGTGATTTCTTTTAACTTCAAATAATGTGTGTGCATGTGTTCTAATGTAATACACTGCATTTTACATGTGTTGGATTCTGCACTGGGCAGATATATGGCATTAATATGGTCTATTTTCAATTCACGCAACACTTTAGCAGACCACTTTATGCAGATTATATTGTGTACAGAGAGTAATGTGGGGTGCGTGCATGTTCATGTTTGTGTAGTGCAAAGTGTGTTGCATGATTCATGATGATGAAGAGAAGGGAGAAGATAAAACCCGGTGCCGGCACTTACCCAACTCTTATCAAAAAGCATCAATGGGCCACCATGCTTAATGTCCACATCTGATGGGAGAATCACTATCAACAGAACATATGTATTGCAGAGGGGTTTGCAATTTAATGCAGGAATCTGGTGCACAATCTAGAGGTTAAAAAGTGTACACCACCATCTCTCCTGGTGCCAGGGTTAAAATTTTGCAATTAAATTAATTTAACAATTAAAATTTTCAATCACACTGAGAATCAAATCTGGGCCCACTAGTCGGCACAACAGAAATTTCAATAATGTACATATATTTTATTGTATTTGGAATGAGTCTGAGCACAAACTATTATTAATTTGAATGTTGCTTGGAAATGTATATATACTATGTGTAAAACTAACTAACTCACTGGTACTACTGAACCCATAGGTTGATGGTCATGCAGACATAAGCTTCCCTATCCTGAGCAAATAAATAAAAATAAAAATAAATTAATTAATCAATTATAGGAATATATCAACATACCATTCAGCTACCATGATACCTAGACTCCAGGAGTCTACTCGTGTTGGGTAAATACTTTGGCGTCCTTGCTCTACCTCTGGTGCTGTATAAAAAGGAGTTCCTATTTGAGTATCCATGCGTGATCCTCGTCGCAAATTTTTTGCTATTCCAAAATCAGCCAACTTTGCAAGAGTTTCATTGGAGTTGGACTTCAGCAGTACATTTGCCGGCTGTATAAAATAATTGACAAGAAAACATTAATTTTCAAATCCCAATTATTAACAAAATACGTATATGAATTCCATGGTAACTAAAGAGCTCTCTGTATTTAATATCTTATTTGAAACTGAGGCTCGTATTTAGGCAAATGACATAACTTCAAAAAGACATAATAATCTTTGAGGGAGAATAAAACAACAATATCTGTGAATTTTACAATTATAAATGAAAATACCAAATACACACAATTATTAAATAGCATAAATACTTAAAAATCTACAGTTTAGGTCTTGTCACAAAAAAAATTGTTGAAAATTAAGAAAATAAAGGTAACTGGCATAATCCTTCTGCATAGCATTATGATTATTATTGGAAAGAAACAATTTTATATCAACAATTAATATTAAAAAAACTATATAATTAAATGGATCAGATTTCACATTTCACCTCATATTTTGTATGTTTTCCAGGACAAGTTTAAAGTAAAATTTTTCACCATTTTCAACTGGCATCTGATTTGATTTGATGGTTGGACTGATAAACCTCCAAATTAAATTTTACAAATAAAATTCAAATTAAATTTCATAGTAAATCATTTTTGTTCATGTACTTTTAATAAAAAAAATATATGTGTGAATTGATGGAATTATGCAAGAGAATGAACCGACTGGGCCTGGAAAAAAAGTGGTCCAGTACTCTAGCACTGATGATCAGACTGAAAACTAACAGCTTTTATCTGCATCTTCTCCCTCCATCATAATTTTCTTGCATTGCTTGTGGCCAGATCACGAGTGTGAATGTGAAACGGCAATTCCATACAAAGGCATATAGTACCATTAATATTAATATTAATAATATTAGGACATAACACTATGAGGTTTCCTTAACAATATTGCCCCATGACCATGCTCTGCAAACCACAAATTGCATCGTACCACTCGCGTGTTCATGCTGGATCATACCAATGTTGTTTATAATTACCTTGAGTTGAAAACATAGAATGCTTAAATCAACATATCTTTGCCCGGGCCCATAAAAGGCAAAGATTAATTCACCTTTCCTCAAAAAATGTTAAGCATGTAGTATAGTAAGCTACACAGATTACAATCATAGAAGTTTTAAAAGGAAAGAGGAAATCAAATTCGCTTGAGAAAGCTTTGGAACTTTATACCAATATCTGACATGAGTAGCTACTCAATCAATAAACAGAAGTTAACTAAAAAGAAATAACTTATATTTAATAAGAGTCTAAAAGTCAGATATAACATACAAATAATAAAAGATAGTTTTCTTGACATTGAAAAATAAATTGAGAAAGAAACAGTAACCTTATTGGTCATCTAAACAAAACTCTATAACAATAATGATAATAAACATACGTACACTGTTCCACTCACACCAGTCCCGCCAAGGGCTAGGGTACATGGTCTTTGTGGCCCTACCCTGGCCTAAGGGACCGATTAACCAAATAAGTTCCTTCGAGCTATGTCGACTTGACTTGCTGAATCTTAAACAGATGATGACCCTGATGTTCATGAGCATAGCTTATTTGAGGATTTACCTAGGAGAGGGGAGGACACGCAATAGCACATGGCACATAAAGGAAAGGGGAGTATGTAAGAGAGAATTTGGCACTGTTCACTAAGATCACTGAAGAAATGAAGACGTGATGACGTAGTGGTTACGCAGTATAACGTAATCTACGTATCAAAAACTTGATTTCGGTACAATATTATTAATCGGAAAATTGACACCTCACCTCATAATTGAGAACATGTTTCAGAATGCTTGAATTCTATCATCAGCTCATTCCTACTGTTGAATTCAACAAGCATTCTGAAGCAATAAATAAGTTTCGCCTGCCATCATCTTTCCTCATATTTGGCTGTTTCTTGTAAGACATGTTTCAAAGCATCTTCACTCCATCTTCTATTGGTATCAAGATGCTTTGAAACATTTCTTACAAGAAACAACCAAATATGAGGTAAGATTACGATAGACCAAACTTATTTATTAAGTAGAACCTCATAATCTTACTGCCTATTGTATTTTCATAATTCTGAAGCAAGTTCTCAAGAATTCTACAAATTATGAGGTGAAGTGTCAATTTTCTGATTCTTAGTATTATATACAGTGTGATTATAAAGTCTCAGTACATTTTAAAGAAATCGCTTACATGTCGTATTTCTGTTACAGCCATTCGAAAGATACAAATATGTTCACCATTGAATAGCGGATAAAGATTGTTGCTGCGCATTTAAGAGGCCAGTCGTATGAGGAAGTTAGAGACAGATTCCAAAGGAAACCATCACAGGAGACGTATATCTTGATATGTTGCAACTTTTCTTACAGCCACAGTTATAGCAAGATAGTATCATTGATACAGTGGTGTTGCAACAAGATGGGGCACCACCACACTTTGCTCTGGCTATACGCAGATATCTCAATGACAGGTTTCCCAAAAGGTGGATTGGAAGGGCATCTCCTCATATCTGGGCACCTAGTTCACCAGACCTCACACCCCTGGAATTTTTTGCTTGGGGGTTCATCAAGCAACAGGTGTACAGAACCAAGTTTCCTAATTTGCAAGTGCTGAAAGAACGCATATGCCAAGCGAGTGAAATTATTACAGAGGATATGTTGTGCATGTTTTCGGGCGACGGTGCGTCGTTGGGAAACATGTTTTGAGATTGATGGAGGTTATGTTGAACACTAACTTGATACTAGAAACTACCTTATAATTTTTGTTTTATTTGCGCTACGTTATCCACAAAATGTACTGGGACTTTATAATCATACTGTAGTACAATTGCTGTGAAATTCTAAATTGTTATCCAAATTCATTTCTCTTTATAGTATTGTGTTAAGATTGAAATTCTACATCACATTAATTGAAAATAACATTTTCTGATTATTTTTTCCTCCCCAAATTTTAAGAGTGTGTTTTTTTTTAGCTGGGGACAGCTTATTTTTAGGTCAATTAATAGCACATCAAGAGGTATCTATAGTGACATAAGGTATAAGGCATAACTTTATTTTGAATCTAGTTTAAGATGAACAGACATTCCAATTTTGGCAGGACAGTTCCAATTTTTAACAATTTGTCCCGCATCCTGCGATATTTTAAAAAAGTTACAATTTTTGGAAAGAATGCACAAGCTAGGGAACAGCAGGAGAACAGAAAGGGAATATATGGTTTTTGGCAGTGGAATATGTGCTGTCCTTACCAGGAACTAATGCTGTGACAGAATGTGTTTTTTCTACGGTAAATAAAGTGTGGACATCAAAAAATCACAATTGAGTGTTGAGACTTTGAAAGCCATTTATGTGTGAAATATAATTTAACAAATTTTTGTGAAAAAATTCATGACATTTTAAACGACAGCAATCTACTAAAAAAAATGCACTCAAGTGAGAAACATGCCAAAGAATAAAATAATACCAGTACTATACATAATTTTTTTTTATGTATTACATTAGTACATTGTACTTCTGTTGAAGTATTACTATACTATTTTTGCATTCTATAAACATTTTTGTTGCACCATACAGACAAAATCTTTAATCAAGAACCCCCCTACCCCATCAATGGTGCCCCACTTTATCAATGTTAAAATCTGGTCATCTTAATATAGCTCCATGTAACCTAGAGTTCACAAGTCGCTACTAAATTTGAATTATATTTATGCTACTTTTTCTACAATTTTAATCCTGTACTTAATATGAATACTTACTTTAATATCACGGTGCACAATTCCTAATGCATGTATATATCCAACTGCATCACCAATCTGAAGCATAATAATCTTCAAGTCCTTCTCTGGCATACCTTGATGTTGTTTGATTCTACTTTGCAAATCACCTCCTTGCATGAATTCCATCCCAATATGGCATTGTAGATTCTTTTCCACCATAAACAATGCTTTTATTGCACATGGCTGCAATTAACATTCAAACATATCAATTATTTTAAATAAATACATAATAATGTATATAAAACAGGCTGATTTTATCACACTGCATCATTTTGGCAGTTTATTTAAATAAGACAATGGAACAATGGGATTTATTTCTATTATAATATATTTGATCTATTATTAAGTCCATATTAGACTTGAAAGCATAATAATAGTCCCTTCGATTGGTTGCTGGCCAAAGAAAGGCAAAACCAGTGATGGGGCTGCCATCTTATAGCCTCTGGTCAGGCTTTTCTGGAGAAGAAAAGAAAATAAAGAAAATAAAAGAAAGAAGAAATGGAAGAAAGAAAAGACTCCCTAGCCCTCGGATGCCCTAATAACCACTGGTTAGACCAGTGTTGACCTATGGTAGTGAAGCATGAACACTAAAAAGATAACATGAAAGCAGAATAACGGCTTGTGAAATGAGATTCATGCGCAGACCAGCAGGTTACACCAGATGGGATCAGAAAAGGAACATCGATATCTTAAAAGAATTGAAGACTACGCCAATTTTGGAATATATTAAACAGTACCAACTAATTATATTATTTTTAGTCTGGACATCTTACCTCAATATTAATGTTGATTTGTTCTTGAAAACTAGTTTCTATATATCTCAATATCATTATCAATTCAATCCAACTTTTGACTTGGTGGTTGACTGATTCAATTATGAGATGAGTTGTTAAATCTAACTATTAATTAAAATAAACCTCATAGTGCCACTTCCTTTAAATATTAATAGATATTTGTGTGTGTTATTAGTTAGATGTGAAAATAATTCAAATTGAACAATTTAATAATGACTTTTTGTAAATCTAACCTACCTTAATCTATATTTTGGGCTCTTTCAGCTATTCATGATGCTTAGGATCAAGGCCCCACAAGGGGGAAGGTCAGTTGGTTCTCTAGTACCAGGGTTTGGGCATCAATCTCTGCTCCATTTTTCATATTTATTTTAAAAAATCAACATACAACAATGGGCTTAATGTTTAAGATGAATTAATGCAAAAGTGACTCAGATTCAATTTAAGTCTGCATTATAACTAGCGGGAAATAATCTTCTCTTTATGTTGTTTTAAAATTTGGAACTTTTAAAAATAATACAACATATTAAGGATATTTTAAGACAAATTATTATGATTATTTTTGTCTTATTTGTAAATAGTTTATGAATATGCAAATTCCACTTAGTTAGAAATTTTATCTTTTTATATAAAATTTATAATGCAACAACTGTTCCATCACTACTGGAAAAGCAGCAATTACTGGGTATTTCTAACATTCTAATAGTGGAAAATATAAACATTTTTAAAAATTAGAAAATATAAAAATAGGTGTAGATAAAATAAACTTCATCACTCGATCTCCGGCTGACATTTAGGTTGTACAGGGGGTAAAGGGAGAAACTTCCCTCTACTGCCAATAAGGAAATAGTAGAGTGGGAATAGATGTCTGCCATAACCAGCAACTTCTCTTGACGCCTCTATAGCACGCTAGTAAGGTTTGAAATTGCTGAGATGTTGTCAGCTGTATTTCTGTTAACCGCATACATAAAGTGGCCCCTTCCACTGAATATCCATATCGGCAACACTGTCGTGAAAACGTCAGAGCTGGAGACCCAGTGGCTGGAGTATAGTTTATTTGATGTCATGGCATTGTTCATCAGTGTCCCAAAGAACAAACATTAAATATTTTGAACAAGTGGCTAATCAAAAACAATATTGACAAAGAGAAGAGGGAAGAATATTTAAAATGAATCAAATTGGGCATCAATTGAATGTTTTTCACGTACAAAGGGAATTTCTATATACATAAGTCAGGACTATCAATGGGTAATCCATTTTCTCCTTTGGCAAATTTATTCATGAGTGACTTTGAATGCAAAATAACAAAAGCACATCCTCTCATGTTCAAATTTTGGTGCAGATACATGGACGATGTTGTTGCTATAGTTAAAGAAATACGCAAGATGTCTTAAAACTCTTGAATTTACAGAAAAAAATAATTTAATTTACACTAGAAACAGAAGAGAACAAACAATTACCATTTCTAGATCTGAAATTATATAGAAATGAAGAAAAAAAAAGAATATAATTTGGCATTTATAAAAAAGATTCATACACAGGTAACTATATTAAATCAACAAGATTCAATCATATTTCACACAAAATGGCCATCTTCAACAGCCTAGCACATAGACTGGTAAATATACCCCTGAACAGAGAAAATTATGAGTTAGAGAAAAAAACACACAAAGTGGTAAAAGAAAATGATTTTGAGGAGAAAATTATACAAACAAATTGTAAGTACAAGAAACAAAAATTGAGGAATGAAAGCACTCTTCAAATAGAAAAAAAAAAAAACAAAAAAAGAGAAGAAATATGGCACAGGAAATTCACATATCACCCTTGGGCATACAATAAATTTTCCAAAAAAAAAAATTGAAAATTTAATGTCAGTTAGTACCAAAGAATGATTACAGTCTAAATAATCTAATAAAACCAACAAAATGAAAGGAATGAAGATAGCAAAAAATCAGGAAATATACCAAATAAAATGTGCAGATTGTGATAAGATATACTTAGGGAGAGAAAAAAAAAAGAAATTTAACCATTAGAACTAAAGGACACATAAGAAATGTAAAAAAAAAGGAGAGGTAGAAAAAATCTGCAGTGGCTGCTCGCATCTGTCAGAAAAGCATAAGATAGATCTAAACACAAACAAACTCACCATATAAAAAAATAATAATCCATACATACATACATACAGGATAGAATTATGAATTAAGATCCAGGGCCGACAACTTAAAGAAGATCAGTCAGTACCAACTGATGATTAAGCACAGAAACTTTGTAACATGTCTTACAAAAAACAACAATATATGATGTAAGATGAATACAGATCAAACTTATTTATTAAGAGAATCCCATAATGTTACTTCCTAATATATTTCTAGATATGTTTTAAATTTACCTTTTGTTGCTGCTTCTTAATTCCAGTTTCCTTTCTTTGTATGCAATAAATAAAGAAACAAACCTTAATAACAAAAGCTCCATATAGCTATTGATAAGGCATGTCATTTTTAGAATCCAAATGTCCAATAACAATATAATTGGAAAATATACAAAAATATAACAAACATCATAATTATAGAAAATATTAAATTGGATGTTCGAAATGGATTCAGGAAGGGAAGATCCTGTTCTGACTGTATATTCACAATGACTCAATTATTTGAAAAAAACATACAAAATTTAACATTCCAACATATATAGGATTTATAGACTATGAAAAAGCTTTCGATATGGTAAATAGAAGTAAATTATGGGATATAATGACAAATAAAGGTATTCCACAACATTTGATTTTGGCTATACAAAGTTTATATGTAATTAATAAAATTGAAATAGACATGAGTATTAAATCTAAACAACAAAAAATGGTAATAATAAATCATGGTGTCAGACAAGGGTGTCCTTTATCACCTTCTGTTTTTAATTTATATATAGATATTATAAAACATTAGGGCCTAACTACAATAATAATAAAATACTATAAAAAAGCCGATAAAGAATAGACACACATACATGTGTATTATACCAAAAAATAGTGCATAAATATTCACCCTTTAAATGCGGATTGAAATCTCCATCCAAATATACATAAGTGTTTTATAGATAAAAAACTAAAGGAAAAAATTAATATAAAATAACTTTCCACATCAATATATTTGTCAAATAATGAAGTCACACTTACGAAATCTTATATAATATCAAAAACAACTTTGTTAGTTTCAACCAAATAGGAAATTCTTACGAAACCTTATATAACCCAAACACATTAGGGAAGAAGTTAAAAACACATTATACAACTTGGCCATGAAGATACTAGGAATATTACTACAGATGGGGCAAGAAATAGGGCTTCCATTAGCTTTATGTGTTAAGGATGAGGTGAAAGGTGAAGATAATCATATAAAAGCCGGGATTTTTGAGTGAAAAAGGCAGAACGGTGTGGGGGGACCGAAGGGTTCGGTTCCCCCTGGGAAAAGGCAGCTCTACATGGGTAAGACAACTTTTATTATCATTCCTTAAATGGTCATTTTACATTCATAAATTTAATTAAAGGACCAAATGGTCCAAAGAACTTAGAATAATGACCAAAGTTGATTCTTTTGAATGATTGTTCTCTCTCTCTAAATTTTAGCATTTTAATATTTGAATATTTTTGACGTTTGACAATGTGGCGATTTCAGCTGTTTTAAATAACTTTTTATATGTTATGGTTTCAATATCTCTTTATGTTTGAATTTATTTTAATAAATTATGTTAATTTTTCGTTTACTGTGTTTTAACATGTTTAATTGTGGAACTCTTCCTCCAAAACCAAGGCCAACCGCTCGGGCCAAAGACCACTTAAACAGTAAGGTTTTCACGCTATCAATACGCAGGGGCTTAACAGACGCGCTCGCGTAACAATAGATGAAGTTATGTTAAAGTGGCAGATTGATTTAAATAAACATTTTAAAATAAATGATGAACTGTTGGATGTAATATTATTTGCCAATGATAAAGTAGTGATTTCCAGTTCAGAAGATGATCTACAAAGAGCTATTTTTAATTTGGAAAAAATAAGTGCCAATTACAATTTAAAAATTTCAAAGAATAAAACTAAAATGCTTCTATTTAAAGGATATGATACCTTAAGAGCAAAAATAGTAATTGATAATAAAATTTTAGAGCAAGTGAACAGTTTTAAATATCTATTGAAGATATTAATGACAAAATAAATAAATTTAATCTACTGTGTGGCACTATTAAAAGAACCCTTAAAAACACAAGAAAATAAACAAAAAATGAAATGGCTGTTCCTGTATTTATGCATGGATTAGAATGTTGGACGGTCACTAAATGACGAGAAAAAAGATTGGAAGCAGCTGAGATGAGATTTTTCAAGAAATGTAGCAGGATATACTCTTCTGGATAAGAAAAATTAAGATATAAGAAAGGAACTAAATATTTTCAAACTTACAGACCGAATAATTAAATATAGGAACGACTGGAAAGAACATATTGATAGAATGCCAGAAGGAAGATTTCCAAAATTATTGCTAAATTATAAACCGCACAGAAGGAGAAACGTTGGATGCCCACAAAGAAGATGGTCTGAACAATTTTAACAATTCTAGCTTTCATGAAACCTGAATGAGCCAATAGGCTTAATCCCTGGATGATGATGATGATAAACATCTAAATTTTAAAAATATTTCTTAAATTAATGATGAAATGCTCCAATTGAATTGGCATCTTACAACTATGAGGAGTGGTTGTTATAAATTGCCACTATATTTTTAATTTACATCAACAATTTTCAGATTTAGTAAGCTAATATATAATTATAACCCTTATATATTGTAAAGTAAAAAAAGGGTTTTCATATATTGGATATAATGAAAAAAATTATCTGAGGAATCTCATCTCTTGTTTTTCCAATCTCCTTTTATTTCTCTTTCTGAAGTTTCAGGTTTCCAAACTTCAGTACAGATTTAGCTATTATTTTATGGAGTCTCATCTGGATGTCTTGTCATATTTATTTCTCCTGATTATATCTTTAAGTCTAGTATCATACCATTATGTGATATTATATTTCCCAAATAATTGAAGGGTTTAACCTATTCAATGATCTGATTTTCAATCACTATTTTGACTTACTTGACTCATTTCTTGCAGTTCCTACACAGGGCAGCAGTAAAGTTCATCCAGTGTACTCTGCTTCCAGCCAGCCATTTCACTTGTTTCCAGCTTTTCCCCTCTTTCCTTTGCCTTGTCCTCTACTGATCAGTTCCATGCTTCCCTAGGCTGTCCTTTCTTTCTTTACCCCTTGCAGGTCCAATCTAGTGCAGTCCTCTCAATGACTCTGTCTGGTTTTCTCAACATGTAGCCTATCCAATTCCATTTTCTTTGTTTTATTTGGTGACATATTGAAGATTGGTTGGTTTTTCTCCACTTTTTTTCATTTGATATTATTTCCGGCCATCTTATATTTAAATACTCCTCAGGCATCTGATTAAAAAGATCTGCATCTTTTTATTTGTTACTTCTGTAACTTTCCACATTTTGCAACCATAGAGGAGGATCAGTTACTATTTTAGCATGTCTTAATTCCTTCACTTGCATACTTATATATAGGTTGGTGCAATTCTAATTTATGTGATATGCTGAATACTTAATGGCCAACGCAAGTAATCTACTTGTTCTGACGTCTGACATAGCAAAATCCCATACCATCAAGAGTCGGCTGCAACTTCATGTTCAAGATGCAAGGGGGGATATGGTGTTGAAGTAGACATCTCTGTGCTTACATTTCATGCACACTTTTTTTTACTGCTTCTAGATATCAATACATACGTAGAAGAAGATTATAACCATAATCTCTGCTCATTAGAATGTTGTATAATTGTGCCAGTGATTGATTTAAATTTAAATGCATTTTCTAATATAATACAAATGTAATTTTATGATTGAATTATTAGCAGAAGTTAGAGGCATGCTACGGCAAGTTAGCACATACTAAGCAATTGTTGCTAAACCCTTCACTGATTTGTAAAATAAAATATTATATTTAAATAATACATTGCTAGGTTTCACTTACATGTTTAACATGAGTTAAAATATATTTCTCCTCAGCAGAATATTTCTCAAACTCTGGTATTACACCCATAGTTTTTAGGGCATATCGCTCTCCTGAACTCTGCAAAAATGAAAAGAAATACTGTCATGGAAATAAATAAACCAGATATGAAATATGAGAAAATTATGTTCCACTACAGTTGTTAATAACATTGATAATGCAATAATGATATTGATCATAATGCTAATAGTAATATTAATAATTATCCATGATTTGATGAGGTTAATTATACAGGGAATAACTGGAAAACATTAGCTTAGAATAGGTATATATGGAGACTTTATGTCTGAAGAATCCATGTGTTCAACAGTGTCTGTGAGTGTTACTAACAACAACTCCATGTTGTGAAAAACCTATAAGGACCTCATCCTACCAGCCAGCTGTGGGGCTCATGTCCGCAGAGGATGACCATCATCCAACCAGTATAATGGTGTTATGTGGTCAATATGTCAGGTCCCCAGCTGTTATAGCCGATTTTCTCAACCTGAAGTTGCTACCTAATGTTTGACTACTCAAATTCCTTGAGATGCTGGGTGAGCAACGATTCCACACTGGCTGAAATTCCACCATGAGAAAATATCTTCCCCAAGGGGACTCAAACTAGCAAACTCTGCACCAAGGAATCAGGCCTTAAACAGCTCAGCTCTCACATAGGACAATATTATCATTAACAACAACAACAATAATAATAATAATAATAATAATAATAATAATAATAATAATAATAATAATAATAATAATAATAATAATAATAATAATACTTACTCACTGGCACTATCGAACCTGTAGGTTCATGGCCGCGCGGACATAAGCTCTCCATACATCCCTATCCTGAGCTAATGCTTTCCAATCATTCCCTGTATAATCTACTTCCCTCAAATCATAGTTAATGTTATTCTCCCACCTCATTCTTGGTCTACCAACTGGGCGTTTTCCCTCTGGCTTTCCTACAAGAAGCTTCCATGCAAGTCTTTCATTTCCCATACGTGCAACATGTCCTACCCATTGCAGTCTATGAGATTTATTTTATATTTATTATTACCCTTTGACCATCTTGCTCCGACACAGGGAAAATCTACATACAAATTTCATAAACAATACCCATCACTATATGATTAATAAATGTTGTCATTGATGAGGCAGTCTCAGCCTTTTCCCTGTATATCTCCATTTTGGACAAAATTTATGTATTTTTTCTTATGATTTTATTTTCCTGAATTTTCTTGAAAACCCCTAGTAGATCTATTCATTTTCCATGCCTAATTGCTTTAAATTGTGTTTTATAAACAAATTAATTTTAATCAACAAGCAATTACTAACATTCGATGTTTTTATTACACTGAGCAACAAAAAAATAAACTTTTTTTTTGTCTCAGAAAGAAAAATATGTGATTCTGATAGTATTTTTCTCCTGAATTCAAAAATGATATCAGTTTTTCTCCATCACGCAAGGTTTCCAAGAGAGAGGAATTTATCATTTGAAACACTAATATTTTCTACATTCGTAACTACACAATATTCGAACATTCAGACTCGCCTAGAAAGTAAGAAATGACAATTTTCTGTCATATTTCGCCTGTGGAGCATCCCTCTTGATGGTCCAACAATAATCCGGCCAGCATACTAGGGTTCCATTTGCCTTGATAGCTCTTTTCCATAGCTGAAATCATTTGAGTTAGCTCATTTGGCTTCATTTTACAATGGACAAATTGACGAAAAAATGTTAATTAAAAATATTTAAATCCATTAATTGAAATTGAAATAAAAAAACTGTGGTTGATGGAGAAATTCCAAATACATATTTGAAAATACGATAAAAAACTGCATTAAGTACAACTATTGGTACTCATGAGACAAAAATCATGTTGACCAGTGTAATTAATCCAATACTTACTTCTCTTTAAATATAATTACTAACCTTGTCAATTATTTGTCTGACTACTCCGAAACCACCTTCACCTAATCTATTTAAGATGGTGTATTTAGATGTAATTTCTTTGGGAAACATTGCTGTTTTGGCATCTTGTTTTATTTTGTCCATGTAAACAAACACTGAAAAACACAAAGTATTAAACATATAAAATCCCTGATTTGATGTCTGCTAAAAGAAGTCCCAACACTTTTTTGTACTTTCTAAGTACTCAGAAACCTGACATTCATCATAGACATTGCTGGCCCCTAAGCTTGAAGAGAAAAATCCAAAATTCATGTATATATTGATAACAATTAAAAATATAATTATTAAACCAATTTTTAACCCAATAACTGAGCAGAGAAAATGCTTTGATCTCGCTGCATAAATAGATAACTGCATTGATCATTGATTTTTTTTGTCCAATGTCACCGGGTTATAATTTAATACATTTCTGGTTTTCTCCCCTAGCATTGGCAGAATTGTAAATAATTTTTTTAGGTTGGGACACCTGGAAGTCAGAGTTCTGTTGCTCCTATAATAAATGGGTGATAAATGATAATGAAGCACGGAGAGTCCTTAACCTGAACTTAATCTGAATTCCAGACCATGGGCAACTTTTAAGGAAAAGTTCCTATGGTCTGACCCGGATTCGAACTCAGGATTCATGAACTTGTAGTCAGAAACGCTGACCACTAACCCATGGGGCTGGTTTCATTGAAATGTGAAATAACTATTTGTCTCCCAAATTTCCAATATTCTTTTCTGTTTTTAACTAAAAACAATTCTCGGTCACACTTACCTTTTCCTTTACAATTAAATTTGAAGGACAGGTCCTGGATAATATTTTTTTTAGTCATATTACTTTTTAAGGGTTTATTATTTATTGGATGTCAAGGTAAAGGTGAAAACATGTTAAGGAAGGTCAACTCTTTGAGAAATCTGGAAAGAAAATATTATGAATGAACTCAACATATTTAGTAGTCTTAAATCTGTGTTGGTATCTTAGGAGTTTTTTTAAACAAATTGCCTTTTTCACTTCTCTTCAGAATATTGCAATGTGAGGGAATGTACACCCCTGGCAAAGACAGGTGTATATTAAAATATAATTTACTGTTTAAACTTATATATAGAGTATAGCATAAGTCAGTTAATTAGTGCACAAATATATGTATGTATATAGTGTCCCAAAATTAGATCGACAAACTGTGGGAGCTGATAGATAACATTATTTTAAACACTTTTTGTTAAGGAAGGTTTTTTGTTGCAGTGCTTCGTTTAAGCGCTGGACGAGTTAATGTCATTACTGCCTCTCACCCACAAAGACATCGGCCATTTCCCTGATTTCGCCAGCTGCGCAGGTTATTAATGCCCCAAGGTCCTCGTCAGATTCAACAGGTGTTTCATACATGATAATCTTCATGTGCCCCACAAAAAGAAGTAAAGTCAGGGGAGCGTGCCGGCGAGGCAATGGGTCCATCTCTGATTATCCAGTGATTGCCGTATGTAGCCGTAAGATGACGACGTATTTCAGCACCAAACTGAGCTGATGCCCCATCATGTTGAACCACATGTCCAGTCTGATATGAAGGGGAACTGTTTCCATTAGATCAGGCAAAACTTGTTGCAGAAATACTAAGTAATTGTAAGCAATGAGTCGGGCGGGCAAAATGTATGGTCCTAATAAAAAGTTATCCACAATACCGGCCCACACATTAACACCAAATATCAGTTAATGTGACCTCTGAAATGTAGCATGGAGATTTTTGAAAGCCCAAACATGTGAATTCCGACTGTTAAATAACTGCTCACGTGTGAATCATGCTTCATCTGTGAACATGACATGGAATGCAAACAGTACATCGTTTTCAATTTTGTCCAGATATCACTGATAAAATTGCTGTCGCAGAGGATAGTCTTGAGGCCTCATTGCGTGGAGCTTTTCAAGATGAAAGGGGTGCAACAAAAATTTCCTGCAGAATTCTTCCCACAGTGCTACGACTTAGGTGCAATTGTCGAGCGATGGCGTGAGTACTAGCTGCAAGATTGTTCTCAATGCACCGCAACACATCTTCCTCGTTCTCAGGAATACGTACAGAACGTGGCCGTCCTTGACTTTCTGCTCGTCTATCCAAGGAGCCTCTTTCACGTAGTCTACGTTCGGTTTCGGAACTGTTCTTGGTAAAACCTTACAGCCACACGACCCGAACCAGCTTTTCCATACACCAACAGCATGTCCGTCATCTTATTCCATGTATACCTTTCCATGTTGTAAATAAACTAGTATTCAGCAGGCATTCTTGCAAACTAACGCACAATGTCAAGGAAACACAACGATGAGCTCAGGAAGTAAACATGCTAACCGAATTGAAGCGTCTTGGTATTATTTCTTTCGTGTGTTTCCTTTAAAAGATACATAGGGCCTACTATACACAATTTTACGTATCTATACTAACTGGGTGGGAGGCAGTAATGGTATTAACTTGTCCAGCGCTTAAACGAAGCACCGCAGCAAAAATATCTTCGTTAGCAAAAAGTGTTTAAAATAATGCTATCTATCAGCTCCCAAAGTTTGTCGGTCTAATTTTGGGACATACTGTATATAATAACATATATGCTGCACATGGTTGCAAGGAAAAAAATCAGATTGTTTGAAACTGGTGTTTGAATAATGTTTGGCAGCAAGATGGTGCCCCACCGCACTATGGATTAAACGTCTGTGCAGTTGGATGACCATTTTGAAGATTGGATTGGAAGGTGTGGCAAAATTGATTGGTCACCTAGATCACCAGACCTCATGCCATGTGATTTTTCAATGTGGAGAATTTTTAAGGATAAAGTTTTCAGTACAAAACAACTAAACCTGCAACATTTACGGAATTTGATTGAAGAGAAATTTGAATACACTTTTGGTAATAAAATGGAAATTTTGTGATAACATCTGTAAATCAGTGTTAGAATGATGTCCTAAATGCTTAAACAACACTTTGAACAATTTTGGTAGTTTTTTTTGTAAGTTACAGAAAATATTATATTTGCATTTTCGTTTAACTGACTTATGCTGCACCCTGTATTTTATTAAATTACACTTGACACAGAATTTTCCAAATATAAATTATTTGTATATGTAATAAAATTCAAAATAGTTACCATTAATTAATAATTGAGTTAGAATATAACACCTCACCTCATAATTGTAGATTTCTTGAATAAATGTTTCAATGCTTCAGCTCAATTTAACTGTTGAATTGGTGCTTTGCGATCTGTAGGTTGCTTCCTACTCTCTATGGTTGCTTACCGATGGAACATGAGGTGTTAAATTCTAACTCAATTATTAATTAAAACAAACCTCGTTGTGTCATTTCCTTTAAATATTAATTATAGTTATCGTTAATATTTGAAGAGAAAAATGTACTTATACAGGGATTGAATCCAGGATAACTGGTTCTATTACCAGAGCACTAAACTACTGTGTTACTTAGGCATCTCATTTTAAACGGAAATTTCTCTCTGTGGTATACAATCTTGTGCCCGTGCACCTCCATTCTTCAAACGCCATCTTGCTGCTTCTTATTCAATATGACTTTTTAATGCGATTTAACATTACTTATTTGAATAATGAAGGTTTATGGCCTTGTGCACCCGGGGTTGTATAAGAGAGAAAAAAATCCACTTAAAGTGAGATGCCTAAGTAGCACAGTGGTTTAGTGCACTATTATATAGAACTCGAGAGTTAGGGTTCAAATCCCAGTTTAGGTGTAATTTTTCTCTTCAAATATTAATTTGTCCTTCAGTGTGAGTAATAAATTTTAAATAAAAACATGGTTACCATTGGTTGTGTCATAAATGTCTAATATTGTGTCATAAATGTCTAATCATTTTATACGAGAAACATTTCTTATGTGATTTAGACTGTTACATAATTCTGGCTGATCACAAACTGGAGTATGCTCCTGATATTTAAAATTACAACATGTATGAGGTAATCCAAATAAGTAAATAAATATGTTTGGTCTGCATTCATCATACCTCGTAAATTGTTGCTTTTGTAAGACGCGTTTCAAATCTTCTGTGCTTCATCGTCTGTTGGTACAATCTATACCAACTGTCTATGAAGTACAGACGTTTTGAAACGCATCTTACCAAAAAAAAAAAAACAAATTTTACGAGGTAAGATGAATGCAGACCAAACTTATTTATTAAAGGAACCTCATAATCCAAATATATACTTATATTTGGAGATACATATATTCTTCAATGCCCCAGGTTGTCATTTTGACATTTCTGGTGTTCTCTCCTGGCACTGAAGTAATTGTAACCTACTTCTGAAATGGGGGTGCCTGGAAGGCAGGGTCACGCTGCCCCGATGATTTGATGGGTGATGATGACAGTGGTGCGTCAGAAGAGTCCTTAATCCTAAAATTAATCTAAGGTAAATATGAATGATGATAATTATGATGTTCATATGATATTCGGGGACCGTTTAGGCCTTTAAGTTTCCAGATATTTTGTCTTATAGATTAGGAAAAAAACCGAGAAAACCTGATCCAGGAAACTTGTCCCGACTGGGGATCGAACCGGGCCCGCTGCGTGACAAGGCAGCATGCTACCTCGAGACCACAACAGTGGGTGTAATCCAAATATATAAATTTAATATAAATGTGTGATGATGCATAACTTAATCATCTGTTCATATTTTTCATAAACAAGAGCGCATCGTGTTGGTGTGTAGATTTATATACTCAGCTAATCATCTGAATATATTTTTTCTGAAGAGAAAAATTTCTGCCTCAACCTAGAATAGGAGTGAAAAGAAACAAACACACACCCTTTACAATCACTTAGACATCCTCTAACAATTTAAGATATAAAGTTTTACTATGCACTCACAAAATCTCCTTAATTAATCAAAAGTGAATTTTACCTTTTTCTGAAGGTTTTACAATGGAGATGCAGTCATTATGATGGAGGGCAATTCTGTCATCTACTTTCTGCTTATTAACAAATGTATCTCTTCTAGCAGTGAGGTACGTTGAGCTTCCTCTCCTTCTTAAAGTGAAATGATGGCTGCCTACACCAGGAATATCGGTTTCCTTTATCACATAATTGCAGCTGGCGTCTTTACCAAAAATATACTCATCTCTCCTCAGTTCTAAAACAATAATAAATTCACAGACATACAGTTTTAAATTTCAAACTTACAAAATATCATGGTAGTCTTAGAGGTCTAAAAACTAAATGTATGTTCACACACCCCACAAATACATTATATAATGGAAATGGACAGTTAATGACAAATGAGGGACATTTTGAATAAATGGCTGAATTCAAATATCCAGGAAATAATTGCATATGAGAACGAGATACATAAAGAAATTAAATATAGGCTTAATTCTGAAAATGCATGCTATTATGCATTATAGGGACTCTCTTGTCCCACCTTCTCCAAAAAATGTTAAACTGAATATATATATATATATATATATATATATATATATATATTATAAATATATTTTTGACATTTGGCAATGAAGGCAAATATGATATGAAAAGAAAAAAGAATGCTTGAGTCGGGATTTGAACTCGAGTTCAAATCCCGACTCAAGCATTCTTTTTATGGACGCTTACTTTAAGGGAGAAGAAAGGGTTATGAGTATTTGAGAAAAAAGTTCTTATGATAATTTTTGGACCTAAGCAAGATGAACATCCAGGTGAATGGAGAAGACTACATAACAGTGAGCTCCTTGATCTTTATAGGAAACCAGATATATTAAGAATAGTTAAGTATTGTAGACTGCGATGGGCAGGACATATGGCACGAATGGGGAATGAAAGAGGGGCATGGAGTTTCTTGTAGGAAAACCAGAGGGAAAATGGCCAGTTGCTAGACGAAGAATGAGTTGGGAGAATAATATTAACCATAATTTGAGGGAAGTAGAATATACAGGGGATGATTGGAAAACATTAACTCTCCGTGTAGGGATACATGGGGAGCTTATGTCCGCGCGGTCATTAACCTACGGGTTCGATAGTACCAGTGAGTTAGTTACTTAGTCTTGAAAGTCTATGTGTCTCTTGATTAGAACTGTGTTTTGTTTTAAATCCACATTTAATTTTTTTTTATCTATCGTGTTCCAAATATTCTTATGTATCAGATTCTCAAATAAAATTGTACATTTTGTGGTCAGAAAATGTTAGAACATTTTTCCTCAAAATAGTGTTATTATTGTGAAAATTGTTTAGTGTCCAAAATTTCATTGAGCTCCCCTGAAAAAAAAAAATTAAAAATGGAGATGAAACAACCTGTTTCCTAGAAGGCGATATATCTTTCTTCTTTTCCAAGGTTCAATTTCGGCCAAGGTCAATTAAATTTTTTGAGTGAAGAAAATTATGACTGCTTTTGAAGAAGTTAAAAACCTTGATTCCTTCTCAGAAAGATGTATGTTCAGAAATTCAAAGATCACAGCAAAATTCATAATGAAAGAAGCACATATGCTGTCATCACAATAAGAACCAGATCAGAAATAGATGACACTCATCAATCAAATACAAATCTTATAAAATACAAGATCATTCAGTTCAAGAGATTATTAGAGCCTACTAATATAATTTCCCAGGGGGCTATGCCATAGCATAGTTAGGCAATTCGCTACAAGCCGGAATGTCAAGGGTTCGAGTCCCGGTGGGGCATCATTGTCCTGGGGTCGACTCATTCTCTAATAGAAATTAGTACAGGTGCTTCTTCTGGGGGGGGGGTAAAAGTGGCAGTTATGCAAATGTGACAACCTGGCTGACATCAAGTGTCGATTGTCTATTAAAGTGTGAGCTTTAATCTCCTACTACCACAGGGGCATAAGGCCTATAGTCGGATCGCTTTACCTTATTATAGTATAATTTCTATATGAAAAAGATTCTGGAAATGCATGCTATATTCGGTATCAAAACGGGGTGAAAGTAATATCAACCGCACAGATTTTAAGTACAAATTCCTTGAGTTAGAGTATATAAAATACATAGACTTTGGATACAAAATTTACAATTCTCTTATAAAACATGTACGGAAGTCTATTTGTCCGTTACTTTATAAGAATGATGGGGAGTTTTGCTGATTATTCACGCAATGCATAAGATACATAGAATTGAACAATTTCGTTATCTTAATATATAAAAATTTCCTGTCACGTTGTTTGTCCGCGATGGAATCCTAAACTACTGAACCGATTTTAATTAAATTCTGTACACTGTGTGCATTTGATCCAACTTGAGACTTAGGGTAGTTTATAACTAAATTTATATTTGCATTATTTTTTTATTGCAAATTATTTGTTTATTATTTAACAAAGAGTTATAATTATCTGTGAGTTCCATACGATTCTAACAGATGGCGGTGTAAGGTAATTTGGTAAGGTAATTGGTTTATTATTTAACAAAGAGAGATCCAGATGGCTGTTCTTTTTGTTGCTACTGCGAATTTCAATTGAATTACAAATATTGATTATTTCATAATTTGTGTGTTCAGTGTTTATTTTACTTTCAATATATAGATAATAATATTAATTTCGTGTGTAAGTATTAGTTTTAAGTAATCTGGCTGAAAGACAGCAACTTAATTTAAATTTTTAGAGTATACCTTAGCCACAGCAACGCGTGGCCGGGACTTCTAGTCTAATATATAAAAATCAATGTTTGTTTGTTTGTTCGTACTCTATGCGCGGCCATACAGTTGATGTGATTTTGATGGGATTTTTGGCAAAATGTTCAGGAGATTCCCGGAATGAACATAGGCTGTAAGAGAGTTGTGATATTCAAACCCTTCACGCTAAAAATCACCCTTTGTAGTGAAAAAGCGTGAAATTAAGTCCCCATTTTGACGCTTAAATGGCTTAGTTTGCTAGTTTAATTGATATTGTTTAATGCATTGCCCTAGCACGGTAGCCAGTCGGTTCCTATTATTTTAGGATAGAGCATTAAGATTCGCGTCTATATCAGGACCAGAAGGAAAGTTGCGTGGAAAACAGACAATCGTGAATGAAGTAAATAATTAATTATATAATTAAAATAAAG
Source organism: Diploptera punctata (assembly GCA_030220185.1). Lineage (NCBI taxonomy): Eukaryota > Metazoa > Arthropoda > Insecta > Blattodea > Blaberidae > Diploptera > Diploptera punctata. The sequence goes on from JASPKZ010008885.1 coordinate 873,027, forward strand.
TTAATTAAATTAGCGCTTAAATACACACGATACATTATGCGCAGTTGAATTGGTGTTGACTTTCGATGCCTAACTCTATGAGAACCATCACTTGTAGTTAAATAATTATTATACTTGCAGGAATTTACTATCTCATGATTTGAGATCCTTTCTCGAGTGTCGAACCGGTCCCTATGAAATCTTTGATGTAAGTGTCGGTCTGTCCTCGTGAATTTAGTATCGACGTCAGGACCCTTTATTTCCATATATAGTTGTACATCCTAACTCTGATTTTGATTGGCTAGTTTACATTACATGCCTAGGGACGTAAATATTTTAATAAACTGCCACCTACTTTGTAATTTTATTTCCCACGGGTAGTCGGGGCTGTTTACCCCGTTGTAAATTTTGAAGTATGAAGTTTTCTCCAAACGTGATTTTTCAAACTAGACCCAGCTTAGGAATAAGATAAGATAAAGTGATCCCACGACAGGCCTCAGGAGGCCCTTGGGGTAGTAGGAGGTTAGGGCTCCCACTTTTTCTAGACAATCGGCACTTGATGTCAGCCGGGTTGTCAGCCCTGCGTGACGGCCGCCTTTACCCCCAGAACAAGCGTCTGGTACTCATTTCAGTTAGAGGCTGAGTCGACCCCAGGACCATAGTGCCGCCAGAGGGTTTAAGAATTTCCAGTCTAATTTGGAGGCCACATATTTATGGCCTCCTCGCATTAAGGTTATTTCTGCTAATCGTGGTATCTGACGCTTGTAAATTTCCCCAAATAAGGTATTATTTAATATCTTCATATTCAATTTAATACACAAGTGATCTTCTTGGTGATAAAATATTAAAATATATATACAGTCAATATGCCCATTTCACCAATTAATGTTTTAAAATGGTCAACAAGTTTCTACAGCCAAGCTGTCATTCTCAAGACCAGATATTGACTGAAGACAAAATTGATAATAAATAAATAAACAAATTCAGTTAAAAACAAACTACGTCACATGTGATGTAGTTTGTTTTTAACTGAATTTGTTTATATATTTATTATCAATTTTGTCTTCAGTCAATATCTGGTCTTGAGAATGACAGCTTGGCTGTAGAAACTTGTTGACCATTTTAAAACATTAATTGGTGAAATGGGCATATTGACTGTATATATATATCTTCATATTCAATATTCAGTTCATTCTTTGTTTATTGATTAATCGTATTTATTAATCGTTATACTAAATTAGGGGTCACATCTTATCCGCTACAAAACCAAAGCCGCAAAATAAATATTGAAACTATTTAATTATCTTTCGTAATTATGAATTGAAGATTTATGTAAAATTAGAATAGACATTCAAACATTATTTTATTGGACAGTATTAGAAATACGATCAAATTATTATCATTTGTAACAGAAAACAAAGTGGAAATTTGAGATTTATTATTTTAGGAATCAATGTTTCCATATATGATCTAAAGATTTCTGTAAGGAAAACGAATACCATGGCTTTTAGAGGAAGAGATCCAGTGAGATAAAAAAAAAAAAAATTATTTTAGAAAATCAAAGTATAGAACAGGTGTCTAGTTTCAAATATTTGGGCTGTGATGTTGGCTACAATGTGGAAAGAGATATTGACTCCAAAATAAATAAATTTCAGACGGTGTGTGGAACAATACAGAGAACATTCAAAAATAAAATTAGAAAAGAAACCAAGATAAAAATGTATAATGTTATGGCAGTTCCCACAATATTGTATGGATGTGAAACTTGGGCTCCAATGAAAAAACAGAAGGATAGAATACAGACGGCGGAGATGAGGTTCCTAAGACAAGTTAAAGGATGTACAAGACTTGATAGAATTAGAAATGAGAATATAAGAGAAGAATTGAAAGTACAGCCTTTATTGGATAAGGTCACGAATTACAGACAGAAATGGATTGATCATATGGATGGAATGAGTAAGGAGAGATATCCATTGTTAGCAAGAAATTATCAAGCAAGAGGAAGACGTGATGTTGGAAGACCTAGAATTCTGATGCATTATGAAGTCGGAACGGGCAATTGCCTAATCCCTGGAGTGATGATGATGATGTTTCCATGGTTATTTCAGCACTCAGTACTTAGTATGTCCTCCGTGAGCTTCAATGACTGTATTACATCTACAAGTAATGCTTCGCAGAAATCCTCCTTACAGAAACGTGTGAGATTCTCTGTCGATCATTGATGGGTGCATTTGAAGGTTCTTCCAGGTTCTGTGGCACAGCGGATGCTTATAACCAAGTTTTCCAGATTATTCCACATATGCTCGATCGGATTAAGGCCTGGACTGCATGCAGGCCAGTCCATCACCCGAATTTGGCATTCTTGCAGGACATCTCTGGTAGCCTGTCCTGTATGACATCTAGTATTATCACGCATTAGAAGAAAATTAGGGTCCATACCATAAGCAAAGCATATGACATGTTGAAGGATAATGTCAAGAATGTAAACATTCATGCGTTGTGGGACAAGCTCTGTACGAAACTCAATTGTAATCCCAGTCCAAACCATAACTGAACCACCTCCAAATCTGTCACGTTCAATAATTGTGGCTGGATCAAAAACGTTCACCAGGATGTCTCTATACAGTATACGACGAATCGAAACCCGTTAAATGAAGTCTTGATTCGTCCGTGAATTGAACATCCTTCCATTGGCGGAGCTGCTAGTTGAGCAAATCGCAGCCGGGCTTCTTTGTGCTGAAGTGTTAAACGAGGGGCTTCAAAGGGGGTTCTAGACTTCAATCTTGCATTCCTCAGTCTATTTCTTACAGTCTGTTCAGAAATTACGCCCTAGTTGCTGTTCGTAAATAATTCTGTAGATCTCTGCTTGTAGATGTTCATCTGCACAAAGCTGATAGGACAAGAAATGTATCTGTACCTCTGTAGTCTTCTTCTTACGGTCTTGCCCGGGACGCCTCTTGTATTCATGTCACTCTATATAGCCTGCACAGCCTCTGGATGACGGAAAGGCTGACATCAACAATCCCAGAGACATGGCGAATGAAACGGCCATATTCAGTCAATGAAACTGCTCGTGCAACTGATGTTTCATTCAGATGTCTCGTTGCTCTGTAATAGCTTCAGAGAACACAAAAGAAAAAATTCCTACCACAGATTATTCTTCGCGTAGCCGAGCCGAGCGGTTAAGGTAGGAAGCCTTGGCGCAGAGCTACGGGACTTGCGCTGGTTCGAGTCTCCATGGGGGAAGGAATTTTCTCATGGTATTTCGGCCAGTATGGGACCGGTGCCCACCCAGCATCGTGAGGCAATTGGGTAGCTACAATAAGTAGCGGCTCCAGGTTGAGGAACCAGCGATAACGGCTGGGGGACTCGACATGCTAACCACATGTCACCCCTACACTGGCTGTTGATCATCTACCTCTGTGATTGACACATGTGGATGTGAAGGGCCAGCAGCCGGCTGGTAAAAGGGCAACCGCTGAAAAGTGGAAAGACCCTCAATCGGAGATTATTCTTCAAACCTATTTAAAAAAATAACTCAATGAGCACTCACTTTGTTTCAGCAACTCTTGGAACCTCACTAACATATTCAGAGAAAAATTATTAAATCCAGAAGATCATTAATCTGGTTTTAAACAATACTTCAAATAAAAAAATCTGACACTCAAAAATTAAATTTTTCCAATATTTATTTTGTGGCTTTGGTTTAAAAATGTGTATCTATTTTTAGTAGTGTGCGTGTGTCTAACATAAAAATGTTTGTTTGTTTGTTCGTACTTTATACTTTGCCATACTGTTCATCCGATTGCGATGGGGCTTTTTGCAAAATGTTCAGGAGTTTCCCGAGCTGAACATACGCTATAAGAGTTGTGATATTCTACTCCTACACCTTTAAATCACCCTTTGTAGTGAAAAAAGTGAAAAAAGTAGCCTCATGGACTCTCAAGTGACCTGACCTGTACTATACTGACCTATAGAGAACCAATATGACCGAACATGACCGGATCTGACCGAACCTAACGTAACCTAACTTAACCGAACATAACCGACCCTAACCTAACCGAACATAACGGAACCTAACCTAACCTGAACCTAACCTGCACCCAACTTGAACGTAAACTGAACCTAATCTCAACCTAAATAGAACCTAACCTGAACCTAACCTAGCCTAAACCGAACCTAAATCTAACCTAAATCTAACCTAAACTCAACCTACACTTAGACTACACTGGACCTACACTGACCCTAAACTGAACCTAAATTGAACCTAAGCCGAGCCTAAATCTAAGTCAACCGTTCCCGACCTAACCTAAACGAGCCTAACCTAAATTGGATGCAATTTCTTCAAGTCGTGTCTGCATTCTTATTTTAAAATACGACGAATCCTAATTTATATTGATAATAAATAAATTCGAGTCAATAACTCAGAAGAGCCAAGATGGACTGAAATGGTTGCTACTACTGACAAGCAGTCGACAACACAAGAATCGTGTGATTAACGTACTTGAGTTTGAGTTTCAGTTTTCTTAAACAATGTAGTTACTTCTCAATTTAAGAAGCTTCTTAATGCACCAACGAAGCCAAGTGGAGCTTGTTCCAGACTTTATAGTCAAATATTCATGCGGCATGTTAAATGATCAAACTTATTTCGAGACGCAACGGAGATGGCCTATTTAAGAGTTTTGATAAAAATATTACGTGACGAAATTGCATGTTTCAATTGTTCATTAATGTATTTTTGAAGTCTTCAACTTAAGCCTACGTGATTTTAGTCATATGTAGCAAGGTAGTGAGTTATTGGTAACAGAGAAAGTACTCTAATTTGCATTTTTTTTATTTACATTCGCACGTTGTGGAATTTCCGGAGTAGTGCGCGCGTGGGAAGACAATATGCCCACAAATAAACACTTCCCATTATAAGGACTGCTGTAGTATTTTTGTCCCATTTTTGAATCGTTGGTATTTATAGCTGATTCATGTTCTATCGTCCACCGCTGTGGTCTCGAGTAGCGTGCTGCCTTGTCACGCAGCGGGCCCGGATTCGATCCCCGGTCGGGGCAGTTTTTCTGGGTGAGGTTTTCATCGGGGTTTTACCTCACCTATAAGACAAATGTCAGGAAAACTTTAAGGTCCAAACGGTCCCCGAAATCATATGGTTATCATCATCCTTATCCTTATCATCATCACCATCATCATCCTTCACCGGTGTGGAAAGCAACGGGAAGCTACCACACCTACAATTCCCTAATAAAGCTGCAAGCATAGCATGAAAATGCTATGACTGCAGTGAAGGACCTGCCTTCGGGCAGAATTACTATGGATGGAATGTTCTATCAAGCCGAGATATAATTATGCGTCTGATAGCTGCACTTCAATCAATGGACTAGAATAGTGTTAAGTGTTAAGTGTTTGCCTTTCGCGTTATTTGAATTTTTGTTTATAATGAGTAAGGCTAGGATTTGTACGTAATTACATATTCTTTCCCCTTTGCTTATACGCAGGTAAAATTGATAAATGTCCACGAATTAGAAACTTACTTATCATACTTATATGAAAATGTATCATTACATATTTTTACATATTTGATTATAATTACATATTTTTACATATATTAAATTTTTTTATGTATATTCACATGTTATGCCTCTTTATTTTCATAAGCGAAAAAAATAATTTAAAACAATATTTATTTACTTTAAAAACTCAGATACTTGATTGTACACTTATACTGTTTTTTTTCAACCTATACAAAAGCTGGTTAGAAACGGTCAAATAATAATTCCATTTACTTCTTCTTCTTCCTTCCAAGTATTAGGCCAAGGCCTGTTACGATCCTATAGAAAATTTTCCCTCCAGCGTTTCCGGGAAATTCTCGTATAAGACTTGAAAGCATAATAATAGTCCCTTCGATTGGTTGCTGGCCAAAGGAAGGCAAGACCAGTGATGGGGCTGCCATCTTATAGCCTCTGGTCAGGTTTTTCTGGAGAAGAAAAGAAAATAAAGGAAAGAAGAAATGGAAGAAAGGAAAGACTCCCTAGCCCTCGGATGCCCTAATAGCTTCGGAGTCGAAAAAACAAGAGTTAACCAAGAGAGGTTAGATAGTAAAGTTAAAAGAGTGCAAAACACAAGTAAGTGGAAGAAATGTTTTGCTCAGCTTGGGCACCTTGTGGTCGCCATCCACATATCCCCTAGATGAGGACCCCTGAGGGTTAATTCCATTACTAAACACGATAAACAAAGATATATTGAAGATTTAAGTATAGAGTTCCATATAGCAAAATCTCTTAAAACATGAACGATCTACCCTGTTTATGAATGAAATACTTACTTACTCACTGGCACTATCGAACCCGTAGGTTCATGGCCGCGCGGACATAAGCTCTCCATACATCCCTATCCTGAGCTAATGCTTTCCAATCATTCCCTGTATAATCTACTTCTCTCAAATCATAGTTAATGTTATTCTCCCATCTCGTTCTTAGTCTACCAACTAGGCGTTTTCGCTCTGGCTTTCCTACAAGAAGCTTCCATGCAAGTCTTTCATTCCCCATACGTGCAACATGTCCTGCCCATCGCAGTCTACGAGACTTAACTGTTCTTATTATATCCGGCTTCCTATAAAGACCATGTAGTTCATTGTTATTTAGTCTTCTCCATTCACCTGTCTGTTCGTCTATCTTTGGTCCAAAAATTTTCCTAAGTACTTTATTCTCAAATACTTGTAATCTCCTTTCCTCTCTTAAAGTAAGAGTCCATGTTTCGCACCCATATAATATAACTGGTAGAATAATAGTTTTATATATTTTCAGCTTAACGTTTTTTGAAAGGAGTTGGGACATCAAGAGTCTCTGCAATGCATAATAGCATGCATTTCCAGAATTGAGCCTATGTTTAATTTCTTTGTGCATCTCATTCCTATTTGTGATTATTGTTCCTAGGTATTTGAATTCAGCCACTTCCTCAAAATTTCCCTCATTTGTCATTAGCTGTCCATTTCCATTATATAATGAATTTCTACGTGTGACCATATATTTAGTTTTATTGATATTTACTTCCAGTCCTAATTTCTTAGTGTTACTCAATAGTGTGTGCGTGTTGTCCTTTAGTATCTCCTCGCTATCGGCCAATAATACTACATCATCAGCATAAACTAACAGCTTATTAATACCATTGAGTTGTAAGCCTTCCTCATTCTCTAAAGATTTAATGGCATGCTCTAGTACAAAATTAAATAGTAGAGGAGATAGTGCATCTCCTTGCTTCAACCCATTCTGGATTTCAAAAGTGTCCGAAAACTGTTTGCCTACACGCACCCTACTCTTTGTGCCATTTAGACACATTCGTATAAGTCTAACTAACTTTTTAGGAATTCCGAACTCCAGCAGGATACTATATAACTTCTCCCTCTTAATTGAATCATATGCTTTTTTGAAGTCTACATACAGTTGATGTACAGTACCATTATATTCCCATTTCTTTTCTAAAATCTGCCTTATACTAAAAATCTGATCTGTTGTAGATCTGTTTCTTCTAAATGCACATTGATGATCTCCTAGAATGTCATCAATATAGGGAGTAAGTCTGCTTACTAATATATTTGTTAGAATTTTGTACGAAGTTGAAAGTAATGAGATGCCCCTGTAGTTGTTGCAATCAGTTTTATCTCCTTTCTTATAAATTGGTACGATAATTGATTCCTTCCATTCATCTGGAAGAGCTTCTTTTTCCCAAATCATACTAAGCAACCAGCGTATCTTGTCCATCAATTTTTCTCCCCCTGACTTTATCAGTTCTGCTGGGATCTCATCTGAACCTGATGCTTTATACATCTTCAATTTTTCAATCGCCATTTCGACCTCTAATGCACTTGGCTCTGCTACTAGCATTTCTGCTGTCTGCAAATTATCCTCCTCAATGTCCTGTTCTGTATGTACATTTAATAGCTGATTAAAGTAACTTTTCCATCTATTTAATATACTCCTGGAATCTGCAATCATATCCCCATTTTTATTCCGAATTATGTTTGTTCTAGCCTGAAACCCTTTCTTCTCTATACTGATTCCCTGATATAATTCTCTAATGTTCCTATTTTTTGCATTCATTTCAAGATCATTAATCTTCTCTCTAAAATATTCCCTCTTTTTACTCTTTAGTATCTTGGTGGTTTCCCCGTCTAATATTACCCAATTGCTCTAAATTTACCTCATTTGGCTCGTGTAACCATTTCATTTTTGCTAGCTTTCTTTTCTTTACAATGTCGGCACATTCCTCATCAAACCATTTCTTGTTTTGCCTCTTTTTTAAACAACCAATGCTTTCTGATGCAGACAATTTAATAGTATCTCTTATAGCCTCCCATTCTTTATTTATATCAGTTTCTTCTTCATTTGCCACATTGCCATCTGAAGATTCCAGTACTTCAAATCTATTAGCAATTTTGATTTGATATTCTTGCCGCATTTAATCATTTTTCAAGTTTTTTAATTCAAATTTTACAGAATCATCTTTAGCATTTGTTCTTCTCATAAGCGATAGCCGTTGTCTGATTTTCACTCTGACGAGAAGATGATCCGAATTGCAGTCTGTTCCTCTAACTGATCTAACATCGATGATGCTACTGTGCCAGCGTTTATCCACTAATACATGATCTATCTGGTTTTGAGTTTCTCCATCTGGGGACGTCCAGGTGTATTTATGAATATCCTTATGCTGAAATGTTGTGCTCTTAACAATGAGATTCTTTGATGTGGCAAATGTGACTAATATAACTCCGTTTTTTTATTATTATTATTATTATTATTATTATTATTATTATTATTATTATTATTATTATTATTATTATTATTATTATTATTATTATTATTATTATTATTATTATTACTCCATGAGCTATACAGAATAAATGATCTGCTCTATTATTACTTTCGTAGAATTTGTCTCATGCTTGTGAAATATTGCATTTCTTCAGAAACAGGGTGACGTAATGATTGAAGGTCCAGTTGATATATCTTTGTAGAAATCGCGAAAATATTAGTTACGTCACTGATAAGAGTAACTCTCAGCGAGTATTTCTGTTATACTCATGGAACATGAACTTCGACTTCAGACCAATAATGACGCGTGTAACATTCGTAAAATAATTCTCTGTGTTATATGCAAATAAATACAATTAAAATTTCCATTTTCTGACATATATAATATTTGCGCATATATGTGTGCAACAAAAATAAATTAGCTCAAAATTGTATTATTAATTAAAATATACTCTCTATTATTGAGAATTTCAATCAAAACATCTCTTACACATTTTTACTATGTATTTTAACGTCTCTAACTATGGAATGGCAAATGCTACATTTCCAATTTTGTTGTCAGCATAAGAGTGACAATAGAAAATATTTTTGTCGTAATTAATGCCACGAGTGATTTCCAATTTATCTAGAGAATTTGGAAATCAAGAGTGGCATTTGTTAGGACTATTTAACGAATAATATTGAGCGGTTTACTAACAAGACATTATTTAAATACAGTTATTTTAAAATATTTATATATTTAATGTAGACGGCGATGTTTGAAAACAAATGAGAAACGTTTGTTATGTTTCACTTGTTCATCACAGTAACCAGATTGCTAAAGGATCGCAATATTGTAAAATGCACCCTAGTGAAAAAAAAATGAGACATCATTACAGATTATGAATTAATTTCTGATGTCCTGTGACGTACATATGTCGACTATATTTTTCTGCAACGTTAATTCCTGGAAAATAATACGTTTAAGAAAGTGCAAACGGTGGTTTCTTTTTTTTATGGTATAATCAATTGCTATGAATGTTTTTCTATTATATCTCGCAAGCAGAATCTGGTTACATTCGTGCACTATATATACAATCTGGAAGCCACTTGATAAAATGATAGCGATCAAGTGAAAGTGATAAAATCGAGGTGAAAATTTACTGTGATTGGTTGTAAATCAAAATTCATTGAAGTGTGATTGGTCACCGACTGCCATTTAGGGCATGAGTTAAATAGTCATGTAAAAAAACTTTAATCATTAGGCACAATATATTGTAACTAATAGAGCCATATTTCACTTAGTTCGGAGTAGCAATACTGTATAATTATAATATGTAAAGAGATATTAACAATATGAAAAATCTGTTAACACGTCTCAATTAGATCCAAATGAAATATCAGCTGATATTTTATTATATAAAACTTTCCTCATTAGAGGATTGCGTCAAGGACAAAGTGATACAGACAATTCTTGTAATTGATGAAATACATTTTGTAAATATATTTTTAAAAATTCAACTTGTGGGCCTAATTGAAGTATACATACTATAAAGTAATTTTGTAAATATGGTTTCTTAAAATTGAAATTGATCCTCTAATGGCAGCGATGGCAATTCTAGAAAGATACACCCTGTCCAAAACTAAGGAATTCCTAAATGTGGCTAAGAATCCTGTTATAGCACCTCTTGCCCCGATCATCAATCCTGTGACAGTTATACCATCTATTTGGTATTTATCATAAGTAATGCCACGAGTTCACGACTCACGAAGTGAGGAGTGAATTTATCTAGAGAATTTGGAAATCAAGAGTGGCATTTGTTAGGACTATTTAACGAATAAAATTAAGATGTTTACTCACAAATCATTATTTAACTATAGTTATTTTAAATAATATATATATATATATATATATATATATATATATATATTTAATGTAAACGGCGATGTTTGAAAACAAATGAGAAACGATAGGTACGCTTCTACTGCTTCTTTTGTTTATCACTGCAACGAGATCATACTATTTATTGCCAAAGGAACGCAATATTGTAAGGAGGAGCTTTCTTTAATATGGTAATTATAACACTGATAAATATTTAGTGAAACACGGCTCTGATTGGTTGTAAAACAGAAATAATTGAAACGTGATTGGTCATTGACTCCCATTTGGGGCATGAGTTAAATAGTCTTTGTAATAGTCAATTGTTGGCTCATATATGGCTTTCTTTTCAGAGTCAACTTCCTCAGGTTGGCCATTATGAGTCTCAAAACGAATTGTGGGATCTAATACCATACCAATTTTAGAGGATGGTCTAAATGCAATAATATCTATTCGTCTGTTACTCCCATTAGTGACCACACCATGTACTTCCTCATAAACTGTGTATCCAAAATCTCGCAAGGCTTCTGCCATCATATTTCGAATAGTGTGGTGCCGAATATTTCTCAGTGATTCTCCAAATGGACAGGCCCCAAGGACGTGTGCAAGGGTTTCGTGCTCTCTGCGACAACGTCTACAGATGATATCGTCCCTAAACCTGCCCGGCAAAGAACGCACCGCCGATACATTGGTTTGCATTTTAATCGCTTCTCTCCATTCGGAACAAGTCACTCCCTGATGGTCACGAATCCATTGATTTGCCGGTGTATATTCATTGTAGAGAACAACGCCTTTTCCTTTATGAGGAAGTTGACTCCAGAGAACTGCTTCTTTGTCTCTTAGTTGTTTCCTGAGTTTCCTTGCATCTGGTAGAAGACTTCGAGTGTTAATGTTGATGTCACTAGATTCAATGTTAAGGTCTCTCACACATTGTATCTTTCCTCTTTTAGGTGATTGTAACAATTTACTCATTGACTATTGAGTAAGTGATTAAAAAAGTAAATGTGAATGTATGCATTGCAGGTTCTCTTGTCCCAACTTCTCCAAAAAAATAAATAAACTGAATATAGTAGGCCTAAAAATAAAAATTCTATTCCCCCATTTATATTACATGGATACAGAACATGGCCTCTTACTTTCAGGGAGGAGAAAAGATTACGAGTATTTGAGAATAAAGTTTTTGGACCAAAGAGGGATGAACAGACAAACTAATGGAAAAAACAACATAACATTGAGTTACATGATATTTATGGAAACCAGATATAATAAGAAATTTAAATCTCGTAGAATGCGATAGGCAGGACATGTGGCACGAATAAGGAATGAAAGAGAGGCATTTAAACTCCCTGTACGAAAACCAGAGGGAAAGCGCTCAATAGGTAGGCCAAAATGAGATGGGAAATATAGCGGAATTTTAATATCATAATAAATATAAAAGTTAAAGTTAATAATTTTGTATTTTAAAATTCTTTTAATATCTAAATATAACTTAAATAAAGAAAAACATCTAAATAATTCATTGTTGTTCATTGTTGAATAAAAATGTCTCAGTAACAATTAAAGAAATTGTATTACATAACAGTTCTTTCTAAAGAATGCTTTTTAAAAATTGTTTTAAGTCATTGTTGTCAGAAATATAAAGCTTCCTGTTATAACTGAAATAAGAACACCTGCTTTACTTCATATTTTTAAATAAAAGTAAACTAAACTCTGATTGGATGTTGAAACAATTAACTTTTTGATTTAAAAGCTCAAATTTAAACCTTATATTTAATTGACTATTAACCAATAGAATTTAAAATTACCATCATGTGATGTAATAATGTTCTTTAAAATTATAAAAGAATTACACTAGTCATTCTGTATATAACTTTCAACAAAGATAGAAGCAAGAAGAGATCTCCTGATAAAATGCAATATTTAATACAAGATTAATATTTTATTGAAGAAAAGAAAATAATTTAATTTTAATTGACGGTGAAGAATAATTCCACCTACATTTACTTAATCTGCTGGGAAATTAATAAGTGAATAAGTTTACAATTATTTCTACAAGAAACAGTTTTCAGTGATTTTAAAGTGTTTTCCTATCCAGTGTACCAACTTCCGACCTTGAGAAGAGAATCCGGCTCTACCGAAAATAAAACCCAACCTGAACCAGTAATTCTTTTTGGGACACCAATCCTTCAAAATGTTACTACAACATCGGGCATGAAGAGAATTACTGCTTCAAAACGTCACCACTATATGGGACAGCAATTAACTTCTTCAGAAAGTAACATTAACGATGATTTGAGGGAAGCAGATTATATAGAGAACGATTGGAAAACATTACTCAGAATAGGGATATATAGAGAGCTTATGTCCGCGCGGCCATGAACCAAGAGGTTCGATAGTGTCAGTGAGTTAATTAGTATATAGAACTACGATTCTATCAGAACTGACTGATTCTGCAACTGTATTTCCCCAAATATACTACAATATTAGTACGGTATTATAGCCTCACTCTGATGGTTAACAGTTTATATAAAAGCGGGTGCCGCGCGACAATGCTTGACATGCGGTGTTGTCACGTTTCTCATAGCGCTATGGATGTTTATTACTGATTATCTATGTTATTATTTAATTTTTGTTATTATTTGGTATTAAGTTTTAAAATTAAAATTATATACGTATTTATTTATTAAATAATTTAATTCCAACATTATTACATAATTTTAATATCCAATCAAAATCATGCTGAAAATATTATTATATTTATTATTATTATTATTATATTTATTATTATATTTATTATTATATTTATTATTATATATTATTATTATATTATTTATTATCATTATTATCATCATTATTATCATCATTATCATTATCATTATCATCATTATCATCATTATCATTATCATCATTATCATTATCATCATTATCATTATCATCTTTATCATCATTATCATTATCATCATTATCATCATCATTATTGTCATTATCATCATCATCATCATCATTATTGTCATTATCATCATCATCATCATCATTATTGTCATTATCATCATCATCATCGTCATCATCATCATTGTATTATCATCATCATCATCTCATAATCATCATCATAATACATTATTGTCATTTAGCATCATCCTCTCATTGTCATCATCATCATCATCATTATTGTCATTATCATCATCATCATCATCATTATTGTCATTATCATCATCATCATCATTGTCATTATCATCATCATCATCATCATTGTCATTATCATCATCATCATCATCATTGTCATTATCATCATCATCATCATCATTGTCATTATCATCATCATCATCATTATTGTCATTATCATCATCATCATCATCATTGTCATTATCATCATCATCATCATTATTGTCATTATCATCATCATCATTATTATTATTGTCATTATCATCATCATTATTATTATTGTCATTATCATCATCATTATTATTATTGTCATTATCATCATCATTATTATTATTGTCATTATCATCATCATTATTATTTATTATTATTATTATTATTATTATTATTATTATTATTATTATTATTATTATTAACTGTTCGGTCTGAAATGTTTTCCCATGGCCGCCACATGTTGAAATCACTAATATATATAAACTAATATAATATGTAGACATGGTATTATTATTCTAGCTAAATATTATAATAAATCATTGATAATTATACAATTAATTACGGTATACAATTTTATAACTGGATCGAATGTTCCACACCGTTCCGAGTTTTAATTGAAACTGAGGGAAGAATAGCAATGTGGCAACATCTTCGTAGTCGCGGCAGTCGAGATCTTTGTATTTTAATAACATACAACAGGTGCGGGGAAACAAAGCGAGCCGCTTGTTAAGCATCATAGTGAGGCGATAATACAAACATTTTAAAAATACGTAAATATAATAGACGCTGGGTATTACGAACTGCTGGTTTTCTTAGGGCTTAAATGACCTTCGGGACTTGGAATTTTGGTAGATGAGGTTCTAGCCGAGTGTTAGTATGTGGATGTATTAGTTATGAAGGCATACGTGTTTTCGAACATAAATAAATGGATTCTTAGTTTTAACTATTTTAATTTCTGTAACTATAATGATTACAATAACTCTAAGTATTCTAACCCTAAATAACTAATCTAAGCTTATATTAAGAAAACCTACATTCTAACTTTCTTGAGTTTCGAGAGAGGGAGATGGGAGTTTATAAATCTACCCTAATTTACATTTTAATAATTATCTAATAACTCTTACACTTTGAAAAATAGTATTAAAATATTTAAACTACTTGATTCCCTTTCTAAATGTCCTACGTACCTTATATTAAGAAAAATGGTATGCGACGTACCCATCAGAACACTGCTTCAACAGACACGAGTCCCCTATTTTGCAAGGGTTATATACTAAGCTTCTTACCTACAGCTACAACTAACTGTACTACATATTCCTATAGTCTAAATGCAGAGATTTTACAGTTAGCCTTGAAATACTTGTTCCTGCCATAAGTCAAAATTCTATCCTAAAATATAATGTGTCTAATGCTTTATTTTTCAACAACTGTTTTTATATGGAATAATTAAAATAATCTATGAAATAATTAAATATCTATGTAAAATAATCTATGTATTCGTAACACTGGGATATGATATAATATTAGGGACTATTGTATATTTATGAATAAATTACAATATGTAATTTCAAAACTGTAATATTAATATTTTGTAGGAGTAAAAAACTGAGTAGAAAAGGAGTGAAAGTCTAATTTTATAAAGTTTATATCACATTTCATATAGCTTTTTCTTCTTCTTCTTCTTCCTTCCAAGTATTAGGCCAAGGCCTGTTACGATCCTATAGAAAATTTTCCTTATGGGAAATTCTCGTATAAGACTTGAAAGCATAATAATAGTCCCTTCGATTGGTTGCTGGCCAAAGGAAGGCAAGACAGTGATGGGGCTGCCATCTTATAGCCTCTGGTCAGGCTTTTCTGGAGAAGAAATGAAAATAAAGGAAAGGAGAAATGGAAGAAAGGAAGGACTCCCTAGCCCTCGGATGCGTCGGGGTCGAAAAAACAAGAGTTAACCAAGAGAGGTTAGATAGAAAAGTTAAAAGAGCGTAAAACACAAGTAATTGGAAGAAATGTTTTGCACAGCTTGGGCACCTTGTGGTCGCCATCCACATATCCCCTAGATGAGGACCCCTACACTGCTAAATTGCTTTCCCATTACAGATTCCAATAAACTGTTATGCTTACGGCCACTCCCTACTGTTTATTTCATCGTCATCCTAACATTGAACGTCTGATGCCCGTGACTGTATTCGTGGTCATATAAATGCCTTTGTTTCGACATAACTGGTTTACCCTCTCCCAATATCGGTTCCAGCATGGTTCCAGTCTCCCTGGACTTCAAACTCTGGATCACTTGATATATTTTGACCTCGCAATGACATAAAAGGCCTCTGAGGTTGAGTGATCAGTACAATTCCGGGCCATTTCCGATAAAACACTGAAGAAGTAATTCTCTCCATGCCCGATATTGTAGTAACATTATGAAGAAGGATTTGTGTCCCAAAAGAATTACTGGTTCAGATTGGGTTTAATTTTCGGTAAAGCCGGATTCTCTTCTGAGGGTCGGAAGTTGGTACACTGGATAGGAAAACACTTCAAAATTACTAAAAAATTGTTTCTTGTAGAAATAATTGCAAATTTATACACTTCTTAATTTCCCAGCAGATTAAGTAAATGTAGGTAGTATTATTCTTCACCGTCAATTAAAATTGAATTATTTTCTTTTCTTGAATCAATTATTCTTCTTGTATTAAATATTACTTTTTATCTTGAGAGCTCTTATTACTTCTATCTTTGTTGAAAGTAGTATGCAGAATGACTAGTGTAATTCTTTTATAATTTTAAGACCATTATTACATCACATGATGGTAATTTCAAATTCTATTGGTTAATAGTTCTTTAAATATAAGGTTTAAATTGATTTGTTAAATAAGAAAGTTAATTGTTTTAACATCCAATCAGAGTTTAGTTTACTTTCATTTAAGAATATGAAGTTAAGCAGGTATTCTTATTACAGTTATAACAGAAGGATTTATAATTTTGACAACAATGACTTAAAACAATTTTTTTAAAAGCGTTCTTTACAAAGACTTATGTAGTACAACTTCTGTAATTGTTACTAATACATTTTTATTCAACAATAACCAACAATGAATTATTTAGATGTTTTTATTTATTGAAGTTATATTTAAATATTACAAGAAATTTAAAATACAATATTATTATCGCCTCACTATGATGCTTAACAAGCGGCTCGCTTTGTTTCCCCGCAGCTGTTATATGTTATTAAAATACAAAGATCTCGACTGCCGCGACTACGACGATGTTACCACATTACTCATCTTCCCTCAGTTTCAATTAAAACTCGGAACGATGTGGAACATTCGATCCAGTTATAAAATTGTATACCGTAATTGATGGTATAATTATCAGTGATTTATTGTGATATGTAGCTCGAATAATACAATGTCTACATATTATATTAGTTTAATATATAAGTGATTTCAACATGTGGGGGCCATGGGAAAATATTTCAGACCGAACAGTTAATAATAAAAACAATATTTTCAGCATGATTTTATATGGATATTAAATTTACGTAGACCTACAAGCTATATAATGTTTGAATTAAACTAATAAATAAACACGTACATAATTTTAGTTTTAATTTTAAAACTTAAACAATACTAAATAATAACAAATTTAAATAATAACATAAATAATCAATGTCTTCTGTCCTTGAGTAATAAACGCCCATAGCGCTATGAGAAACGTGACAATATCGCATGTCAAGCATTGCCGCTCGGCACCCGCTTTTATATAAACGGTTAACCATCAGAGTGAGGCAATAATACTAACTTTAACTTTCATATATATTATAATATTAAAATCCTGCTATAACACGAACAATTAAGGCAGGGTATTCACTCATGAATTCATGTTAAACAGGCAAATGCGATAGGTTTATAACTTTGAAGGTTATTAGTTTAATTTAACTTAAAATCTTTCCTGTGGAAGTTAAATTAAGCCTTAATAAATATGATGGTCAGATGGAATTACGAAATATTTGGGCCTTAAGATTTCCCGAATGTATCTAATAAATAATAAAAAGCTCTAAAAAAGCCTTCACTAAGGAAACATATACTGAATCAGGATTTGAACCCGGGTCTGCTGAGACGGGCAATGATGTTACCCCGAGACCACAACGGTGGACGATTTCAATTTACTAATAAATATAAAATAAAACAATTTACCTTAGTAGTAATTACGCGGAATTTTAATGGAATTACTTTTAAAGTAAATTGTTTTATTTAATATATAACGAATTTTCGCAAAGTTACGCCTCACTCCATTAATTAAATGTATTAATATACTATTGGCTGTAGAACCTATTATTAGGTAAGAAAGACTATTTATCTCATAGACCGATATTTTGCCTCTTCCTGTTGATAAAATTGCCTCTTCTGTTCATAATGAGAGACATCTCTGCAAATTAACTTCTTTGACAATGATATCGATTCAACAATGTACGATCGATATGGTACAACAAGAAATGCCGTAAAAAATGTGTTCTGTTGCTCTAAAAAATTTATTAAATGTTGTATAATGAACTGCATTATTGTTAATATTTATTTCTCATACAATCATCTGCTATTGATTTTTCAAACGCCCAAATAGATTTAAGAGTAAATATATGCTATTTATAACTATCCAGCCAGCTTATAAATCGCCCGGAAGTAAGATCGGAATACATAACTTCACATTCGGTAAATATTCTTCTTCTTCCTTCCTTCCTTCCTTCCTTCCTTCCAAGTATTAGGCCAAGGCCTGTACGATCCTATAGAAAATGTTCCCTCCAGCGTTTCATAGGACGGCCCAGTGATCTTCGTCCTCTTGGTATATAATTATAAATAGCTTTGGGGATCCGATTTGAACTCATTCTTTCAAGATGGTGTTTCCAATTTAGTTGGTACTGTTTAATATATTCCAAAATTGGCGTAGTCTTCAATTCTTTTAAGATATCGGTGTTCCTTTTCCGATCCCATCTGGTGTAACCCGCTGTTCTGCGCATGAATCTCATTCCACAAGCCGTTATTCTGTTTTCATGTTGTTTTTTTAGTGTCCATGCTTCACTGCCATAGGTCAACACTGGTCTAGCCAAAGTGTTATATAAACGTAATCTGGTGTTTTTTTGTACAAGGGATGGTTTCATAACTTGATTAATAATTCCTAAACTTTTATTATAACTAGTAACTTTTTCAGGGATATCCTTTTCATCCCAGATAGAGAGATAATATCCAAGATATTTAAATTGATTAGATCTCTCGAAAATTTTATTCTGGAGACAGATTTTACTTTGTATGGGGTCCTTCCCCATGAAATGCCATAATTTTAGTTTTGTTAATTGATATTTCCATATTAAATTTGGCACCTATTTTTTGTAAATTATAAATTGATCGTTGCAAATCATTTTCGGAAAGTGCCAGAAGAGCTAAATCGTCTGCAAAAAGAATAGCATCGAGTTTGAGGTTCCTATTGATGGGTATATATCCTCGTTGTGTTTTCTTCCATTCATTTATTAATTTATTCATGCATATAATGAAAAGCACCAGTGAAAGTCCACATCCCTGTCTTACTCCAGTGTTGATCTTTTTCCCAAGAAGATAATTTGCCATCTTGTTTAACAGAGATTTCATTATCTTTATAGATGTTAAAGATATTAGTAATATATTGTTGTGGAACGTTATCATCAGCTAAAATTTGTAGTAATATATTTCTGTCTACTTTGTCAAAAGCCTCTATGAAGTCAACGAAGGCGATATGAGTTTCTATATTGAATTCCTTGTGCTTTTCTAATAGTAGTTTTAGAGTAAAGAATCCATCTGTACAAGATCTACCCTTTCTGAATCCATTCTGCTATTCTCCAATTATATTTTCATAAATTTTCCTCAATTTATTCTTAACTATATTAGTATAAATTTTATATCCAGAGTTCAACAAGCTAATTACACGATATCGGTAAATATTAAACGTTATAATTATTTTTAGCTTATGATGTATTATTCGCTAAATAGTTACTCCAAATCCAACGCGAGGTTGTGTTTTTCATTAGATAAAATCAGTCGCGACTTTGTCGCTCGTGATTTTTTCAGAAAAACACTACCTCTTGTTAGATTACTGTTGATAACTTTCATTAAATCTAATTTTGTAAAGTATCGAGCTATTTTTGTGTTTTGATATAAGTTATTACATCAAAAAATGGTCAGCGCACTGCCTAGGCTTACTGCCATGGTCCTGGACAAACTGAGCTCAATACTTGCCCAAAACTGGCTGTTATAACCACACATATTATCGTATTCATGCCATCTCACAATTCACGGACCAGATACTTTTAATTAAATGTTAAAAAAATTATCGTATATTTTATGCATATTCAACAATATGACATACTCGTATTTGTAGTTTTCAACTGAATTTACTTTACTACCAGATTGAGTTGGGGCAGTATGGAATTCCATTTAATGAGATTCAGATATTCAAGAACCAAGCTTTCCGCGAAGAACGACTCTTAGCCCATGTGGTTAATTGTGTGGGTCATGTAGAACCTACTCTAACTGGCTCACTCTATTCAAATCATGTACTAATAATATATATCATCGTCACAGTACATTCACGAATTTAGGCCATTTGTTGACCTGTTTCGGTCTCAAGAGAAACACCATCCAAAAGTCTTTCGAGTGGACGTCCTGGTCTTCTTCTTCCTGCAGGTTGATATTTTAACATTTGTTTGGGTATTCTGTGATCTTCCATTCGATGAACATGTTGCATCCATCTTGACTTATAATCAGAAATTTTGTTTTCTAAAGTTTCCATGTGTAATTCTTCTAAGATATCTTCATTTTTTTTTGTGATCTAGTAGTGTGTATCCTCCAGTCCTCCGAAGGTATCTCATTTCAGCAGATCTAAGTCTCTGTATATCCTTCTGTTTCAACGTCCATACTTCGCTACCATACAAAATAGTTGGAAGAGCCAGTGTTTTATACACTTTTAATCTTGAATGCTTTTGGACTAACTGTGGCTTGAAGATAGAATTTATTAACCCTAAAATTCTTAAAAATAATGATTTATATATTTTTTAAAATCCCGGAACAATTGAAAGATGAGAGCCTCGGCTTACGGAAGACGGAAATGGCCTGGCCTAGAGAGTTTGGTTCTCGAATACTTGCCTTAACATCTTACAGCTGGCATTAGGCTTACTACATACTAGAGTGGTAGAGGGTCCTTAACTTGACAACCGTGCGAGGTTTGTCAATTATCTGTTGTGCTACAAATAGCGCATTCTCGTGGTACAATCCCTTTATCGCCGAATGTCATAGTTTTCAAAAGCCTGGCACAAGAGGTAAACAATTTTAGAAATGTTCTATGACTGAAGGTATACAAGGATAAACTTCGCCTTGGATTTTTATGTAGGCCTACCTGTAACTTTTCTCGCATAAATCACGCATCCATCTTTTAGGTCACAGAAATATGGTACAAAAGTGCGTGAAATATGCGAGCCTTCTTCTTATTTTTCCTTTTATGTGATAGACCTAGTGGTCTGTTACGGTCTCAATCCAACGTTTGAAGGGTCTGCCCAAAGATCTCTAGCCTGGTGGCTGGTAATTTAAGATTTGACGTGGTATTCTTGTTCTGCTCATTCTTCTTACATGCGATTTCCAGCTGTTTCTGTACATATTCCATGATTGATTCTGTTTGTATTTCTCTGAGAATCTCAGAATTCCTTTTATGGCATGTTCTTGAGTAGACGTCTCATAAATTTTATTTCTGCCGCAGTTAGTCTTTGTTCATCTACACTGCGAATTGTCCAGGCCTCACTGCCGTAACATAATATGGGTCTGGCCAGTGTTTTATAAATTCTATTTCGTGTGTGTTGCTGTACTGTGTTTGGCTTGAAAATATTTATAATTCTTGTTACTCTGTTAAATTTTATAATTTTTTGACTCAAATATTTTTCCTCTTCGTGTGTAACTTGGTATCCGAGGTAGTTAAATGTGTTAGTTTGTTATAATATTTTATTATATAGCAGTAATATCAGAAACGAAGAGAAAACTAAAGGGTACAAAAGAAACCAACAATTAAATTAAAATCTATAGTGGAGTTGATAGATATATGCGAGTAATTGCGTTATGCGTGTGTCTTACTTACTTACTCACTGGCACTATCGAACCCGTAGGTTCGTGGCCGCGCGGACATAAGCTCTCCATACATCCCTATCCTGAGTTAATCCTTTCCAGTCATTCCCTGTATAATCTACTTCCCTCAAATCATAGTTAATGTTATTCTCCCACCTCATTCTTGGTCTACCAACTGGGCGTTTTCCCTCTGGCTTTCCTACAAGAAGCTTCCATGCAAGTATTTCATTCCCCATATGTGAAACATGTCCTGCCCATCGCAGTCTACGAGACTTAACTTCTTATTATATCTGGCTTCCTATAAAGACCATGTGGTTCATTGTTATGTAGTCTTCTCCATTCACCTGTTTGTTCATCTCTCTTTGGTCCAAAAATGTTCCTAAGTACTTTATTCTCAAATACTTGTAATCTCCTTTCCTCCCTTAAAGTAAGAGTCCATGTTTCGCACCCATATAATATAACGGGTAGAATATTAAGTGTTCGTACTGTCTCGGCAACGACCCTGATCACTGAGTCAGTCACTGGCCCTTCTTGTCATTGCATGCTTAAAAAAATATATGTTTGATCCCGAGTTAAAAATCGTCTCCTGGCAGAACGTGACCCTAAAATACCCCATAGGCTTAGGGTACGTAGAAGTAATTAGGCCCTAACCTACAAAGAAAGAGGATATTACAATACGACAGAGTTAGATATGATAATACTGGCGTTTTCTTTTATATTTTCTGCTTTATATTAATCAAATATGAATATAGTCACAAAATTCCCTAAACAAATTATATGTTGCCCTACTTTCAATGGGAGGCAAATTACCAGGATAATATTTCCGTTAAGCCTTGAAGTGGCTGAATTCTGATATCCAGGAACAATAATTACAAATAGGAATGAGATTATACGCTACAGGGACTCTCTCCCAACTTATCTAAAAAAACTTCAAATTGAAAATATATAAAACTGTTATTCTCCAAGTTATATTAAGTTACATGGATGCGAAACACGGGAGGAGAAAAGATTACGAGTATTTGAGAATAAAGTTCTTAGGAAAATTTCTGGACCAAAGAGAAATGAACAGACAGGCGAATGGAGGAGACTACATAATAGTGAGCTATATGGTCTTCATAAAAAGCCAGATATTATAAAAACAATTAAGTTTCGCACAGTGCGATGGGCAGGATATGTGGCACGAATGGGGATTGAAAGAGGGGCATGGAAGGTTCTTGTAGGAAAACCAGAGGGAAAACCATTAGGTGTAGGAGTTCACCTGAAGTGAAAATTTAAAAATCGCTCTAGCGGTCACATTTTTCGGTGTTTCACAACGAAACTCAGCATATCTTATTAAAATAAAGTGAGGTGTGTGTTATCGAAAAATGAGCGAAATTCAACAATTAGAAGTGGAGATTTACTTGAAATCCGAAATTAAAACCTGCCTAAACGACCGCACTGATTTTGATGAAGTTTCGCGCGTGTGTTTGAGTGGGTCCTAGATGGTTTAGATTCACAATTTGACCCGGTAGGTGACGCTGCGATCGGGTTATAGGAATTTTTTTTATATCAGATGTGTATTCATCTGCATTACCAACATATTCCACGCAACAACAATGTGACGCCATAATGCACGCTTTTTGAGCCACAACTGTTGGCAGTGTGGAGTTTTCTTGCGAACTTATTAATTAGTGAATTTTATGGTAAAACTAACTTGTATCTTTATCGTCCAGCCACGACACGTCTGCCAGGTTCGATAGTAGCCTATATAACTCTTCTATACGTTTTAAAAAGCAATACGCTGCAATTTGGAAGGTCGCAGGGTAAATTTCTGATGGGATCAGGATTTGTAAATGGTCTAAACCTTCTGGTGGCACTATTATCCTAGGGTTGACTTAGCTTCTAACTTAAATGAGTACCGGATTATGTTCTGGGGGTGGAGGCATAGTCAAGCAGGGTTGATGTATCGTGGCAATTGTCTAGAAATGTGCAAACCTTTATCTGTTACTATCCCAAGGGCCTCCTAAGGCTGTGGTAAAATCACCATACTTTAAGGGTCGGTTTCACCAACAGAGGTAATTGTATTACGCCAGTTTAAGCTATGCATTTTACACAGGGAAACTGGCGTAATACAGTTACAGTTGGTGATACCGACCCTAAAAGGAAAAAAAGAACGTCCGTGAGTCTGCGAGTCTGTCCTTTATGGACTCAAAAACTACGTCACTGAGTTGAATGGTGTTTTTATCATAATTTAGAGATTTGTTTTTGGCAATTGACGTATAGGCACCTGTAACATATTACGGAACGTACTATAGAGCCGGAGCTTAAAAAATGGATCGGTGCACTAAAAAAAAAAAAAAAGCCTTTTCCACGCTTAAATGGCTTACGTTGCCTAACCATAACAAATTTATCAAATTAATGTACACAGAATTGAATTAATATTTTTAAAAAATCTATACAAAAGTCTGCGACAGCGTGTCTATCTTTACGGATAACTCACAATAACCATTTTTGTCTTTCAAAATTAGATAACCCGTTTAAAATATTTTGTCCACGTGAACAACGCCGCGGGTTCCGCTAATACTTTGCATAAAAATACATTGTGACAAAACTGTATGGAATAATTTATTAACGGCATTTGGAGACTTAAACATCACTTATCATACGTGTCAAGGTCATGAGCTATTCGTAATAGAGAAAATAATATTATTTGCATTTCTTTCTTTTATACATACATGTTCATTCGTGCATTGCACATGCGAAGCTTGTGATTGGGTAATTAATACACCCACATTAGGAAACATTTACTTCCAGTTACTAAGCCGAGACGGTTTGTTTTATAGTCTCTGCACCATCTTATTTTAGAGGCTATTTAACTCATGCCACAAATGCTAGTCAATGACCAATCACGTTTCAATGAATGTTGTTTTACAACCAATGACAATCGTGTTTCACCTCGCTCTTTATCGATTTCTCTTTATCAGTTCCTGCTTTTGTGATAAAGAAAGCTCCTCCTTTTTAATGTTCTGAACAGGTCAAAGCATTATTTTTCTCCAACAAATACATTGAATAGGCTATAGCAAATAATGAAAAGATTCCTTGATTTTACTGAGTTGTTTACTAAAAAAATAAATGAATAACTTGTAATGTTGATTATGATATAGAGTTTGATGTGTTTCATTATTTCTCCACTTGGGTGCACTCCTACAATATTGCGATCTTATTTGGCAATAAATAATATGATCAAGCAGCAGTGAATGAACATAACCTCACATTTCTGATTTGTTTTCAAACATCGCCGTTTACATTAAATATGTAAATAATTTAAAATAACTATATTTAAATAATGGTTTTTGAGTAAACAGCTTAATTTTATTCGTTAAATAGTCCTAGCAAATTCCACTTTTGATTTCCAAATTCTCTAGATAAACTGGAAATCACTCGTGGCATTACTTATGATAAACATGGACACCAAACATGTGGCAAAAAATGTGTGGAATAAATATGCCGTTATTATAGGGTCGCTAATCGTATTGATGAACGGCTTGCTTGTTTCTGCTAACAAATTCGTGGATAAGTGACAAGAATCCTCTTTCAGTACAAACATTATAAGTCACTATATGTTTATTATTAACATGAACTTTAATCACATTTGGCAAACTTTTACAAAATTCTGTGGGACAGAAAATGCTTAAAATGACTATTTAACTCATGCCCCAAATGGGAGTCAATGACCAATCATGTTACAATGATTTTTTATTTACAACCAATCACAGTCGTGTTTCGCCTAGAATTTACCAACTAAAGTTTATCATAATAAAGAAAGCACCTCCTTTTTAACATTCTGAATAGGTCATAGCATTATTTTGCAGTGACTGACCCACTAACAAATACGGCTACCAGATTGTATATAGCCTATAGTGCATGAATGTCAACACATACCGCATGCGGGAGTTAATACAAAAACATTTGTAGCAATTGATTATACCACCAAAAAAAGAAACCACTGTTTGCACTTTCTTAAATGTATTTTTTTTTTCCAGAAAAATAGAATTTTCATCATAGGACATCAGAAATGAATTAATATACAGCTTGATGTGTTTCATTTTTTCTCCACTAGGGTGCATTCTTACAATATTGCGTTCCTTTGGCAATAAATAATACGATCTGGTTACAGTGACGAACAAGAGAAGCAAATGAAGCATACCAATCGTTCATCATTTGTTTTCAAACATCGCCGTTTACATTAAATATATAAATATTTTAAAATAACTATATTTAAATAATGATTTGTGAGTAAACAGCTTAATTTTATTCGTTAAATAGTCCTAATTTCCAAATTCTCTAGATAAATAGGAAATCACTCGTGGCATTACTTATGAAGATTAATTCACCAGTAAAATATAAATGCAAGCTGCTCTAATAATTCTAAAGTGGAGTGAATTCACTACTTCTACATAATATAAGTTACTATTATTCTACCAGTTATATTATATGGGTGCGAAACATGGAGTCTTACTTTAAGGGAGGAAAGGAGATTACGAATATTTGAGAATAAAGTTCTTAGCAAATTTTTGGACCAAAGAGAGTTGAACAGACAGGTGAATGGAGAAGACTACATAACAATGAACTACATGGTCTTTATAAGAAGCCAGATATAATAACAGTTAAATCTCGTAGGCTGCGATGAGCAGGACATGTGACACATATGGGGAATGAAAGACGTGCATGGAAGCTTCTTGTATAAAAAACAGAGGGAAAATGCCTAGTTGGTAGATCAAGAATGAGATGAGAGAATAGCATTAACTATGATTTGAGGGAAGTCGATTATACAGGGGATGATTGGAAAGCATTAGCTCAGGATAGGGATGTATCGAGAGCTTATGTCAGCACGGCTATGAACCTACGGGTTCGATAGTGCCAGTAAGTAAGTAAGTAAGTAAGTAAGTAAGTAAGTAAGTAAGATATAATGTAATTTACACAATAATTCGTTTTTTTTAAAGATTTGAGAATAATAGTTTCCATAGATAAAGGATCAAAGAATTCGTTACATTGAGTATGGACTGTGACGCATCATGCGCGTCGGAGGTGGAAGCGCCGTAATTTTGAGGTCGTTTCGCTGCGTCATATAATTTTCGTTAGTAGAAATGTTAACTCTGAGAAGTTACGACGTTCGTTTGAGTTTCAATCATCAGACCTCTTCAAGATCTATCTATTGTGTACAGAGTGATTCAGATATATGGCTATACGTTTGATCGCACGTTGTGACGAAAATATTATTATTAAAGGAAATATGATGTTATCATTGGAAAGGGAATCCTTCAAATTACAACAATACAACAAAACAAATCACTGCTCACGTGCAGCTTGGCGGGTTGATTTTTGTGGGCTAGTGTCGAACGCCTCCACAATAATTCTCTTCGTTGTTTCTGCATCCGTGCTAATGCGAGGCCTTCCAGGAGGTTTGATTTTCTGCATCCTTCCCGTTTCCAGCAGTCGTTTTCTCCACTTCCCCACAGTCGACGGCTGCAATGCTACGTTAAACGCACGTCTTGCCCGTCTTGCGGCCTCACGATCATTAGCATACATTATTGCCCGTGTAGCAATTGTAATTTGCTGTTGCATATTAAACTCCATTTTGACCAATGACGTAAGTTCTACACTGTTTTGTTTTATTCCATTGTTGTAATTTGAATAATTGCCTATCCAACGGTAATTTCATATTTCCTGTAATGATAATATATTCATCACACAACGCAATCAAACGTATAGCCATATTTATGATTCACCCCGTATATAAAACATTAGTGTGAAATAGTTATAGTGAATATATATGGTGTTAAACTAAAACATTAAAATAAATAACGCTAAGTCGGCCTATACTCGTCAAAAATCCAAAACAAAATATAGAACGTATACGGGTGAAATGGGACTTTCTCAAGAGCAATCCGGTGGTACCCATAAAACACTATAGGCCTAAGGCATAGAGAAGCGGTGCCGAAAACTTAAAGGAATTAAGGAGTCCAAGCGGATCAACAAAGACGCCAATATATCTGCAGCTGGGGCGGCCGAGCCTGTGCAAGTGGACGATATAATCGCTTCTATATCAACACCGAAGGATTCTTATTGTTCAAAAATGAGTATGGCATACATATAATACGCTCAAAAAAAATATTACCCGTTACGTACACGTATTCATGTAAAACACACGACCGTGTCCACGACACAGCCACACCCCGATTTTCTTTATTTTCATTGATCTTGTTTATAAACACAGTCCGCCGCTCTGGTCTTGAGATCGCATGCAGCCTTGTCACACAGTGGATCCGAGATCGATCCTCGGTCGGGACAAATTTCCTGTGTGAGGAATTTTTCGGGGGTTTCGTCATCTGTCAGACAAAGACAAATGTCAGGCAACGTTTAAGCCCAAACGGTCCATCTGGCAATTTTTATCATCAGTATAATACTCGCCTGTTTAGATTAAGACCTCTCCTGGCGCGTCATTACCATCACCATTACCTATCACATATCATCGGGGCAGCATAACTCCATCTTCCAGGCGCCCCAACCTCAGAAGTAGGTTACAATAACTCTGATGCCAGGAGAGAATACCAGATACGTCGTAATGACAACCTCCATTCATCCATAGTAATTCTGCTAGAAGGCAGGTCCGTCACAGCAATCATAGCATTTCCATGCTATGCTTGCAGCTTTACTAGGGAATTGCGTAGGTGTGGTAACTTCCCGTTGCTTTCCACACCGGTGAAGGATGATGATGATGATGATGATGATGATGATGATGATAAGGATGATGATGGCCGTATGATTTCGGGGACCGTTTGGGCCTTACAGTTTTCCTGACATTTGTCTTGCAGGTGAGGAAAAACCCCGATAAAAACCTCACCCAGAAAAACTGCCCCGAACGGGGATCGAACCCGGGCCCGCTGCGTGACAAGGCAGCACGCTACCTCGAGACCACTGCGGTGGGCATTGAATATAAATCTTTATATCTATTCCGTCCACCGCTGTGGCCTCGAGGTAACGTGCTGCCCGGGTTTGATTTCCGGTCGGGACAAGCTACTGGCTGAGGTTTTTTCGGGGTTTTTCCTCACCTGTAAGACAAATGTTAGGAAGCTTAGGACCCAACGGTCCCCGAAAATCATCCAGCAATCATCGTCATCCTTATCATTATCATCGCCATTCTTCACCGGTATGGAAAGCAACGGGAAATTCCCTAGTAAAGCTGCAAAGCATAGCGTGAAAATGATTGCGGTGAAAGACCTGCCCTCGGGCAGAATTACTACGAATGAATGAATGAATATCTATTCTATAGCCATCTGAGTGAGATGATGTTCGGGGACCGTTTGGGCCTCAAAACTTTCTGACTTTTGTTATACAGATGAGGAAAACCCCCGAAAAAATATATTAATGAGTGTCTGTTTGTCCTTTATGGACTCAACAACTACTTGACCATTTTGAATTTTTTTTAATCATTTACAGAATTTTTCTGGGACAATTAACGTATGTAACATATTATCCTACGTACTATAGGCCCGGAGGTTAAAAAAAAGGCATTGGTGCACAAAAAAAGTATCTTTTTCGAAGCTTAAATGGTTTACACTGTCTAAACCATAACAATTACACTAAATTAATGAACACAGAATTGAATATTTAAAAAATCTACGAAGAAGTCCGCGATAGAATATGTCTATCTTTTTACGAATAACTCACAATAACCATTTCGTCTTTCTCTTCATTTATTGCCAAGAAGAACGGGATAAGTAGATTTCCGGGCAACGCCGGGAAATTAGCACGGAGTATCTAAAAATAATCACGATATAAATTTATAATAATTTTTCTTTTCAGCTATTCAACTAAACATAAAAACATATTTCATTTATTTAGGTGTAGCAGGACACGTCAGGTATTAGCTAGTAAATAAATAAATATCCTCAACTCGTGTCCAACTCAGGGTCGTGTCGAGGAATGAGATGAGATGAAGCTCCTCATATAGAGGTCTGTGAATGACAAGGGTGCCGGCCGACCACGCCTTACAAACCATCACAGGGGCAGATGAAAGAAATGGATGAGATTCCATCCATCCATAGTAATTCTGCCCGAAGGCAGGTCCTTCACTGCAATCATAGCATTTTCATGCTATGCTTGCAGCTTTACTAGGGAACTGTATAGGTGTGGTAGCTTCCCGTTGCTTTCCACACCGGTGAAGGATGATGATGATAATGATAAGGATGATGATGATAAAGATGATGGCCATATGATTTCGGGGACCGTTTGGGCCTTAAAGTTTTCCTGACATTTGTCTTACAGGTGAGGAAGAACCCCGATAAAAACCTCACCCAGAAAAACTGCCCCGACCGGGGATCGAACCCGGGCCCGCTGCGTGACAAGGCAGGACGCTACCTCGAGACCACAGCGGTGGACATGGATGAGATTAGTATGGAGAAATGGTGATATGATATTGTGACAGGGGAAAACGAAAGAAACCCCGAGAAAAACTTGCCCAAGCTCCGTTTCGTCCACCACGATACTCACATGTAGTGACCGAGACTCGATCTCGGTACCTCAGCGGTGAGGGGTGATGGTCTAACAGCTTGTGCCACGGAGCCGCCTTACATAAATAAATAAATAAATAAATAAATAAATAAATAAATAAATAAATAATTTATAAACACTCCAATATATTCAAATTATGTATCGTGTTTCTATTGCTATGTTATGTACACATAAAACTGTGAAAAACCACATCTGTCCCAGGATATGGACTCGGCATCTTACACGTCATCGACTAAACCAACTTACTCAGTTAAACGATTTTAAGATATATTATGACATGGTTATTTCAGCTGATTTTGTTTCACATTTCAGGATGTATTGGCCTCGTGCCAAGGCTTGTTATCTGCAGAGAAGTGCCGTCAAGCCTTATGGTTAGCATCAGATCGTCTTTAAACACTTGCATATTTGACATACTAGTAAATTATAGTATTTGCATCCAAAATACTTGTAGCTTCTATCCAGTTACTACAAACCTTCCACATTCTGCTTGAGAGATAATATATAATAGAAAAACATTCGTAGCAATTCCGATTGAGGGTCTTTCCACTTTTCAGCGGTTGCCCTTTTACCAGCCGGCTGCTGGCCCTTCACATCCACATGTGTCAATCACAGAGGTAGATGATTAACAGCCAGTGTAGGGGTGACATGTGGTTAGCATGTCGAGTTCCCCAGCCGTTATAGCTGGTTCCTCAACCTGGAGCCGCTACTTATTGTAGCTACCCAATTGCCTCACGATGCTGGGTGGGCACCGGTCCCATACTGGCCGAAATACCATGAGAAAATTTCTTCCCCCATGGAGACTCGAACCAGCGCAAGTCCCGTAGCTCTGCGCCAAGGCTTCCTACCTTAACCGCTCGGCTACGGCGCGGGACCATTCGAAGCAATTGATTATACAAAAAAAAAACCACTGTTTAAACCTCCTTAAATGTATTATTTCCCAGGAATTAACATTGCAGAACAATATAATTGACATATTTACATAATAGGTCATCAGAAATTAATTAATAAACAGTATTTATGTGTTGGTCCACTAGGGTGCATTCTTACAATATTGCGATTCTATTTGGCAATAAATATGATCTGGTTGCAGTGACGAACAAATTAAAGAACGTTTCTCATTTGTTTTCAAACATCATCGTTTACATTAAATATATAAATATTTTAAAATAACTATATTTAAATAATGATTTATGAGTAAACAGCTTAATTTTATTCGTTAAATAGTCCTAACAAATGGGAGTCAATGACCAATCACGGTTCAATGATTTCTATTTTACAACCAATCAGAGTCGTGTTTCACGAAATGTTTATCAGTATTAAATTTACCATATTAAAGAATGCTCCTCCTTTTTAATATTCCGAACAGGTCTGACCATTATTTTACAGTGACTGATCCTGTAAGAAATACGGCTACCAGATTGTATATATAGTGCATAGATGTCAACACATAGCGCTTGCAGGAGTTAATATAAAACATTTGTAGCAATTTATTATACCACCAAAAAAAGAAACCACTGTTTGTACTTTCTTAAATGTATTTTTTCCCAGGTAATAATCCAAAAAAATATAATTGTCATATTTACATCATACGACAGCAGAAATGAATTAATATACAATTTGACATGTTTCATTTTTTTCTCCACTAGAGAGCATTCTTACAATATTGCGTTCCTTTGGCAATAAATATTATGATCTGGTTGCAGTGGTAAACAAAAGAAGCAGATGAAGCGAACCAATCGTTTCTCATTTGTTTTCAAACATCTCCGTTTACATTAAATATATAAATATTTGAAAATAGCTATAGTTAAATAATGATTTGTGAGTAAACAGTTTAATTTTATTCGTTAAATGGTCCTAACAAATGCCACTCTTGATTTCCAAATTCTCTAGATAAATTCACTCCTCACTTCGTGAGTCGTGAATTTATCGATAATTTGGAAATCACTCGTGGCATTACTTATGATAAATCTGACTCCAATACTGGAGTTTGCCTTCCCACACAGAGGACATATACAATTAATTTTGTAAAACAAATATGATACGAAACAATAAAATAAGCATATAGTATTCTATAACTCAAGATTATATATAACTGAGAGAAAACCAACGTTTTTTGCATTAATTTTTTTTGGAATAAAGATAGTGTCGTAGAATTTTAACGAACCTTTCAATTCTTCAAGAACACGTTTTGATAACACTGGTCGACAAGATTTTCTTCAAGAATGAATCTAGTGAATTTTTTCATATTAAATTCAGATTTTTTCCATCAGGCATAGTTTTTCTTTCTTTTTTCTTTTTTTTTTTGTGACAGCTACTTTTTAAAATCTGATTTTAGCATTCTCTTTGACCTGTCATAGGCACCTTTACCCTTATAGGCTATGTACCGATTGTTTCCAAGCTATATTTAAGGAAATTATATATAATATCACTTTCAAGCACCAAAATACAAGACTGTGCTGGTTCATTCACGTTTTGACACGTCAAGACCTGTTGTGATGTGTCAGTCTCACGGCAGAAAATCATGGCCTAAACGTGAATCTCTTATCCGTGGTCACAAAAAATGTGTCACTTGTTTCTTTAATGAATCCTGAAAAAATATAATTACATCCATTGCATATTAAATTAGGAGTAATGAAAAATGTCCTCGAAGCTATGGATAAACTTTCTGATGGTTTCATGTATTTGAAATCGAAATTACCCAAAGTCAGTAATGCTAAACTGAAATAAGGAATTTTTATAGGACCAGAAATAGTAATATATGGTTAATGAACAATTTGAAAGGCTGTTAAATTCACTTGAAAAAGCAGCCTGTCAGTTCTTAAAAAATGTATGTAGCAATTTCTTTGGAAACCATAAAGCAGAGAACTATCGTGGCCTAGTGGCTGATCTTCTACATTCTTATAAAACTATGGAATGTAACATGTCTAAAAATTCACTTTTTGGACTCTCACTCAGACTTCTTCCCGGAAAATCTTGGGCTGTCAGCGATGAGCACGGTGAGCGTTTTTATCAGAGGCAAGTGGAGTTTTAATATGTTGACTGACTAATGTTGGACTAAGAGAGATGTTCCAGATGAAAAATATGCCCGAAAATCACTATCTACCACTTTATAGGTAAGTCAGAATTAGTAATACAAACAATTCAAATAAATATCACAAAACTTCTGCCTGATGGGAAAAATTGAAATGATATTTGAATTCAGATGTAAAATACTTCTAGAATCTATTATTTTTATTCCCGTGAAAGAAAAAAGTTCATTTTTGTAGAGCGGTTTAATGGTTGGCGGTTTTTACATGCTTTCAAAATTAGACAAAATGTTTTGTTCTGGTGCCTCTTCCTCCGCCATTCAGATCGAAAACTTCTAATTCTCTCAGGCTATAAAAATTATTATATTAAGGGAGAGTCAGTTCATAGATGCACTAAATATAATTACAAATATATTATACTAGCGTACCCGGCAGACGTTGTCCTGCCCGAACGTTCAATTCTCATGTCATGGGCGGACGATAAAAATGTTACTTTTTTACCATAAAATTCAGCAATTAGGACATAATTAGATATTATTAAATAAGTTCGCAAGAAAACCTCTTACAGCCTTCTGTTGTGGCTCAAGGAGTGTGAATGATGACGTCACATAGTTATGTCGGAACATAACGATAAAGCAGATGACTACGCATCTGACATAAAAAATCCTATAATCCGATCGCCGCGCCACCTACCAAGTCCAATTGTGAATCTAAACCATCCAGGGACCCACTCAAACACACAGAAAAAAAAATCCAAATCGGTCCAGTCGATATACAGGAGTTTTTAATTTCGGATTTCAAGTAAACCTCCACTTCTAAATTGTACCCTCCTTTGCAGATAAGTTAAGAACCGTCATATTACAATTATATTAGAGTGAAAAAAAAAAGACAAATTGATGAGAGTGAGTCAAAACAGTTTTTTTTTTACTGGCCGAAATTCCATGAGAAAAATTTCTTCCCCCGTAGAGACTGGAACTAGCGTAAATCCTGTAGTTCTGCGCCAAGACTTCTTGCCTTAACCACTCGGCTACGGCGCGAGACTCTTGGTATCAATGAAAGACAAAAATGGTTATTGCGAGTTATCCATAAGAGATAAGGGACTCTTGGTATCAATGAAAGACAAAAATGGTTATTGTGAGTTATCCGTAAGAAATAAACATATGCTGTCGCGGACGTTTTGTAGAGCTTTTTGAGATATTCAATTCTGTGTACATTAATTTTGTGTATTTCTTATGGTTTAGGCAGCGTAAGCCATTTAAGCGTCCAAAGAGCTACTTTTTTCACGTTTTCCACTACAAAGGGCGATTTTTAAGGGTGTAGGAGTTGAGTATCACAACTCTCTTATAGCCTTTATTCATCCCGGGAATCTCCTGAACATTTTGCAAAAAAAAACCATCACAATCGGATCAACGGTATGGCCGCGCATAAAGTACGAACAAACAAACAAATATACAAACAAGCAAATATTAATTTTTATATATAAGATTACGCCAGTCTTTTAATCCATGATATTCAGTCAATAACAGTCTTGTTTGTACATATAGCGTTTGTTGTAAAAGTCTTTTAAATGTATTAGAAATCTTGTTTTTCTTATATGTAACTAGCTAATACCCGGCATGCGCTGCTACGCCTAAATAAATGAAAATTAATGTGCTTTTATGTTTAGTTGAACAAGTAAAAAGAAAAATAATTATAAACTTATATTTTTTAGATATCCCGTGCTGATTACCTGGTGTTGCCCAGGAATCTACTTATCTCGATCTTCTTGGCATAAATGAGCTAAAAGACTAAATTCGTTATTGTGAGTTATCCGTAAAAGAATACCCGCCATGTGCTGCTATGCTTACACAGGAATCTGCGTACTTGTCTCGATCTTCTTGGCATCAATGAAAGACAAAAATGGTTATTGTGAGTTATCCGTAAGAGATAAACATATGCTGTCGAGGACGTTTTGTAGAGCTTTTTGAGATATTAAATTCTGTGTACATTAATTTAGTGTATTTGTTATGGTATAGGCAGTGTAAGCCATTTAAGCGTCCAAAGAGCTATTTTTTCACGTTTTCCACTACAAATGGCTATTTTTAAGAGTGTAGGAGTTGAATATCACAACTCTCTTATAGCCTATGTTCATCCCGGGAATCTCCTGAACATTTTGCAAAAAGCCCCATCACAATCTGATCAACGGTATGGCCGCGCATAAAGTACGAACAAACAAAGAAACAAACGTTCAATTTTATCATTCAATATTCTACTGGAATCTGATAAGCAATTAGGGTGATCTAGAGGTTACAGTGCTGAACTCTAGAGTCTAGATCGTTTGGAAAGGAAATAAAGCTGTTGGTCTCATGTCGCCGATTTAAGGCGCTTATAATAGTCTCTAATCTAAAGAGATCCTAGAAAAAAATCGGTCCTTTAAGCCAATTTTGTATATGAACATTGACATTAATGATCTGTTGGTAAGGAACGTTTTTAAAAAAAATGTATACAGACCCTATCTACTTCCTATATCATCAATTTGATATCAGCCAAACAAGAAGTAAATCAAACTAAAGATAAAGGTAGAGTTAAAAAAATAAATCATAAATAATTCTGAAACACATTATTTGAATATTAACTTATAATATGCAGTTGAAAATCGAATTAACATCTATTTGCGAGAAGTGAAATAACGTCAGCGAATTATCAACATGATAGGATTTTTTGCACAAATAGAGACCTTAAATTGTGATCATAACATACGTCTACAATAATAATTAAACTGTCCACGCTGTGGTCTCGAGGTAGCGTGCTGCCTTGTCACGCAGCGGGCCTGGGTTCGATCCCCGGTCGAGAAAGTTTCCTGGGTGAGGTTTTTATCTGATTTTTTCCTCACCTGTAAGACAAATGTCAGGAAACTTTAAGGTCCAAACTGTTCCCGAATATCATATGCCCATATCAATCATCATCATTCATCTTATATTAAGCTTAGGATTAGGAACTCTCCTGGGTAACCACTATCATCATCATCATCACCCATCATATCATCAGGGCAACGTAACCCCGCCTTCCAGCCGCCCCAACCTCGAAGTGGGTTACAATTACGCCATTTCCAGGAGAGAACACCAGAAATGTCCAAAAGGACAAACTGGGGAATTAAAAAAAATCATAATAATTAAACTGCTTGCTCGGAGGATTTTATTCTCTCATATGTGCGCTGTGTGGCAGTATCGCCATCAACATGATGGTCATAGATTGAACTTAAAATATAACTTACTGTATTTCTGTAATAATGAATACTTATGAATTATTAATACGAAACTCTTTGATCAGTAGATTTATAAAATAAAATATCCTCAATTTGTGTCCAACTGAGAGTCGGGTCGAGGAATGAGATGAGACGAAGCCCCTTATATAGAAGTCTGTGAATGACAAGGGTGCCAGCCGACCACTCCTGACGCACGTCACGGGGGCGGATAAATAAAATGAAACGAAATGAATGAGATGAGCATTGAGAAATGGTGGAATGAAATTGTGGCAGGGGAAACGGGAGAAACCCCGAGAAAAACCTGCCCAACCTCCGTTTTCATATGGAGTGGCCGAGACTCGTTCTCGAGACCCAAGCGCAGCGGTGAGAGGCGAGCGTCTAACCGCTTGTGCTACGGAGACGCAATCAGTAGGTTT
The DNA here is from genome assembly GCA_030220185.1 of Diploptera punctata. Lineage (NCBI taxonomy): Eukaryota > Metazoa > Arthropoda > Insecta > Blattodea > Blaberidae > Diploptera > Diploptera punctata. The sequence continues at coordinate 910,198 of JASPKZ010008885.1, forward strand.
ATAAGCAAGACTAATTCCATGTCTACGTGACTAACTGCAGCGCCCAGTGATCTGTAGGTCACTAAGGTCATTTTCCGATCCACTTTCGCGGGATGAATGCGCTGATTTAAAACTTCCTTAGGAAGATTAAGTTGTGAATTATATTACATTGAATTATGGAATATTAAATAACATCCAGGTTGAAATAAGAGGTTTGTTTCTAAACAAAATTTGTTCGCCTTTTCATGAAAAACTGTTTAAAAAATGTTATCTACCTGCCAACCTACCTTCTGTAACTATACCCTGTCCACTCTTAAAGTGATCCTCGTCAAAACAAAACCATGTGACCTGCTCGTTTTTCATTGGTTATGGACACCTACGTACGATGTAGAAGCAGTAAGTACGCGAAAAGTAGTTCCTTACATTAAATTAAAAATACTTCCTCTGAATATACTTGTTTAGTTGGGAACCAATCATATACTGGGTGAAATTCCACGAGAAAAAATTTTTCGTCATGCCTGTTTTTCTTTTTGGATGAAAATAATAATATTCAAAACATATAAATTATTCTAAAATACAGGTTAATCAATAATTAACACTTAAAAATAGTTTATTACATATGGGTGAGGCATTTGAGTCATGTTTCAGTTGATTCTCAGAAACAAAATGGCTGAAAGTATCGAGTCTTCTGTTGCTGTGTCGTCAACTCCCTGTCAAAAGTGACAGTAATTGTTGCGCGAATGGCGCTTCTACAACGTATGTCAGTGTCCATAACCAATGAAAAGCGAGTAGGTCACATGGTTTTGTTTTGACGAGGAACACTTTAAGAGCGAAGGGGTATAGACATATTGCTAGAGAACTAAGGATTCTTAACAGTGGCGGCTGGTGAATTGGAAATGTAAGAGGAGGAGGCCGTCAGTGAACTACGTTTACTAACATGGAACACTCATAAATAGGATATTTAAATGCCACATATCAGTTTACATCCAGAATTGGAAGTTGTGGGTTAATAGCCCGCACTTCTTAAAATCCTATTATAAAACAAACCAAAATGAAAGCTAGCCTGCAGGACAACTAAGATGACGATATTTGGCATGAAACACGACACTTGAATTGGATAATGAAGTCACCAATTTGGCAAAAAACAGTGTCCGTAAGCGTGCTTTCACCAAAGTCCTTTGCTTGAAAGAGGGGTGACAGGAACTACTACTATCTGTTTACATAAATTCGAATAATAAAACGCAAAAAGTAACGATATGTGAATAATTACCTCAGAAATGTACACCTACGCGTTATATTTTCCTTCGGAAAAAAAATTACAGGAAATATTTGAAAATGAATGAAAAGTTGACGTGAAATAATATCGTAAGTAATGCCACGAGTGATTTCCAAATTATCGATAAATTCACGACACACGAAGTGAGGAGTGAATTTATCTAGAGAATTGGGAAATCAAGAGTGGCATTTTTTAGGACTATTTAACGAATAAAATTAAGCTGTTTACTCACAAATCATTGTTTAACTATAGTTATTTTAAAATATTTATATAGGCCTATTTAATTTAAACGACGATGTTTGAAAACAAATCAGAAATGTGAGGTTATGTTCATTCACTGCTGCTTGATCATATTATTTATTACCAAATAAGATCGCAATATTGTAAGAGTGCACCCAAGTGGAGAAATAATGAAACACACCAAACTATATATCATAATCAACATTACGGGTTATTCATTTATTTTTTTAGTAAACATCTCAGTAAAATCAAGGAATCTTTTCATTATTTGCTGTATTCAATGTATTTGTTGGAGAAAAATAATGCTTTGACTTGTTCAGAACATTAAAAAGGAGGAGCTTTCTTTATCACAAAAGCAGGAGCTGATAAAGAGAAATCGATAAAGAGCGAGGTGAAACACGACTGTCACTGGTTGTAAAACAACATTCATTGAAACGTGATTGGTCATTGACTAGTATTTGTGGCACGAGTTAAATTGTCATTGGGATGTGTTAATTAGCATTGGTAAAACAGAACAGCAACTTATGCAAAACACACCAACAAAAATTAAGATCTCCAGTACCTACATAATCTAATCAAACCAATCAAATTTAACTTACCTAATATATCATATCTAAACTAAACCGAATAAACAGATTGGCCATAGCAGAAAAGTGAATGAACATGTTGGCAATCTTGTAACTAACCCGAATGTTATCCGGAAAGTGTTATATAATACAGACTCACTGATCGCAATGACGGGAAGCTTGCTTTTTTATGTGCTAAAATGTTTGTGGTATTGTTAAAAGTTCATCTCAAATCAAACAGCTAATTAATTCATAGAATTAGATGATGTCGGGGCACACCGTAGCGTAGTGGTTAAGGTACTGCGCTACAAGCCAGAAGGTCGCGGGTTCAAGTCCCGGTGGGGTCAGGATTTTTAAACTGACCCAAACTTTCTGGCGGCACTATGACCCTGGGGTCGACTCAGCCTCTAACGGAAATGAGTACCAGACGCTTGTTCTGGGGGTAAAGGCGGCCGTCACGCAGGGCTGACTACCCGGCTGACATTAAGTGCCGATTGTCTAGAAAAAAGTGGGAGCCTTAACCTCCTACTACCCCAATGGCCTCCTGAGGCCTGTCGTGGGATTACTTTACTTATTAGATGATGTCAATTATCTCATTGTGACTGGAACAAAAAGTAAACACCGGACAATGAATTCACGTGGACTGTAAAGTTTCGATCGAACAAAAGATTATGTAATAACAACAACAACATTAATAATAATATGTCCACCGCTGTGGTCTCAAGGTAGCGTGTTGCCATGTGACGCAACGAGCCCGGGTTCGATCCCCGGTCAGGACAGTTTTTCTGGGTGAGGTTTTTATCGGGGTTTTTCCTCACCTGTAAGACAAATGTCAGGAAAACTTTAAGGCCCAAACGGTCCCCGAAATCAAATGGCCATCATCAACCTTACCATTATCATCATCCTTCACCGGTGTGGAAAGCAACGGGAAACTACCACACTTACAATTCCCTAGTAAAGCTGCAAAGCATAGCATGAAAATGATATGATTGCAGTGAAAGACTGCCCTCGGGCAGAATTATTATGGATGGATGGAATAATAATAATAATAATAATAATAATAATAATTAATAATAATAATAATATTAATAATAATAATAATATTAATAATAATAATAATATTAATAATAATAATAATAATATTAATAATAATAATATAATATAATAATATAATATTAATAATAATAATAATATTAATAATAATAAATAATATTAATAATAATAATAATAATATTAATAATAATAATAATATTAATAATTAATAATAATAATAATAATAATATAATAATATAATAATAATAATAATAATAATAATAATAATAATAATGGGAAAACATAACGGGGATATATACCCATCAATAGGAACCTCAAACTCGATTATATTCTTTTTGCAGACAATTTAGCACTTCTGGCACTTTCCGAAAATGATTTGCAACGATCGATTTATAATTTACAAAAAATAGAGCTGCCAAATTTAATATGGAAATATCAATTAACAAAACTAAATTAGCATGGCATTTCAAGGGAAGGACCCCATACAAAATAAAATCTATCTCCAGAATAAAATTTTTGGAGAGATTTAATCAATTTAAATATCTTGGATATTATCTCTCTATCTGAGATGAAAAGGATATACCTGAAAAAGTTACTATAGTCGGTTCCAGATGTCTACGGAGCAGATGTAAACAGTGGTTGTAACGACGAAAAAGCGCGCTTCACAAGCGGATAAACCTTACGAGTACATCGACACGCAATTACGGTTTCATAACATATTTGTTTAACAACAATGAAATGCAATACTGACAATAATAATGAAAATAACAATAATAATATAATAATAATAATAATATAGTAATACTACTACTAATAATGCTAATACTAATAATGAATACCAATACTAATAATAATAATAATAGTAATATAAATAATGCTAATACTATTAATGAATATCAATAATAATAATAATATAATAATAAATAATAATAAATACCAGTAACAATAATATAATAACAATACTAATAACATAATAAAAATAAATAATACCAATATTAATAATAAATACCAATAATAATAATCTCTAATCGCCGTGTGAAGGTTCTCCTTCAATAACGTTTTATAAACGTTTATAATTGTCTGTATTTCTCCCGAACGAAATCCTTTCCTCTGTTTATGTTTCTTCACAGGAGTCATTCTAGAAGGATCTGGCGTAGAATTATCGGACATCTTTTAAGAAAGGGATACTGCACTTATTAAAAAACACTTGCACACTTCAGCTAAATATATCACATTCACTACTGTAGGCTCAACACTTATTTAATTTTACTGAACATAACGCTTCATCAATACTTAGCACATAAGTGATACTGAGGGGAAAAACAAGAACTTGTGTTGTAATAACTAACTAACTCACTGGCACAATCGAAACCGTAGATTCATGGCCGTGCGGACATAAGCTCTCCATACATCCTTATCCTGATCTAATGTTTTCCAATCATTCCCTGTATAATCTACTTCCCTCAAATCATAGTTAATGTTATTCTCCCACCTCATTCTTGGTCTACCAACTAGGTGTTTTCCCTCTGGGTTTCCTATAAGAAGTTTCCATGCACCTCTTTCATTCCCCATTCGTGCCACATGTCCTGTCCATCGCAGTCTACGATACTTAACTATTCTTATTATGTCTGGCTTCCTATAAAGACAATGTAGTTCACTGTTAGTGTTCTCCATTCAACTGTATGTTCATCTCCCTTTGGTCCAAAAATTTTCTAAGAACATTATTCTCAAATACTCGTAATCTCATTTCTTCCCTTAAAGTAAGAGTCCATGTTTCTCATCCATATAATATAACTGGTAGAATAATAGTTTTATATATTTTCATTTTTACGTTTTTTGAAAGGAGTTGGGACGACAAGAGTCTCTGACTTATATCGTAATATTGTGAATAATGCTGATGTGGGATTTCCTACCAGACACTTGCAACGCAACCAATGACGCGCCAGCATTTTAAATGAAGGAGAGGGCTGGCTTACTGCTTTGCTCCGAAGATATCTGGAATTTGGTATAGTTAAAATAAAAGTTTGGGAATTATTAATCAAGTTATGAAACCACCCCTTGTACAAAAAAAAAACACCAGATTACGTTTATATAACACTTTGGCTAGACCAGTGTTGACCTATGGTAGTGAAGCATGGACACTAAAAAGACAACATGAAAGCATAATAACGGCTTGTGAAATGAGATTCATGTGCACAACAGCGGGTTATACCAGATGGGTTCGAAAAAGGAACACCGATATCTTAAAAGAATTGAAGACTACGCGAATTTTGGAATATATTAAACAGTACCAACTAAATTGGAAACACCATCTTGAAAGAATGAGTTCAAATCGGATCCCCAAAGCTGTTTATAATTATATACCAAGAGGACGAAGATCTCTGGGCCGTCCTATGAAACGCTGGAGGGAAAATTTTCTACAGGATCGTAACAGGTCTTAGCCTAATACTTGGAAGGAAGAAGAAGAATAATAATAATAACTCGCTGATACTATCGAACCGGTAGGTTCATTGCCGCGCGGACATAATCACTCCATACATCCCTATCCTCGGCTAATGCTTTCCAATAAATCCCCTGTATAATCTACTTCCCTCAAATCATGGTTAATATTATTCTCCCACCTCATTCTTGGTCTACCAACTGCGCGTTTTCCCTCTGGTTTTCCTACAACAAGCTTCCATGCACCTTTTCTTACCCCATTCGTGCCACATGTCCTGCCCATCGCAGTCTATGATACTACTTAACTGTTATTACATCTGGCTTCTTATAAAGATGTATCTTTAAAGGTCCTCTCCGTCAGATAACATAATGAATAAATCATTACGAGTTAGCCATCCATTACTTCAAATTGCCAATAATGCTTTAATTGATCTTCCATCCCCTTCCAATATCTGAAGATGATGGAATTTTGCTCACTGTTAAGTGTCGGTAGTCTTCTTCATTCACCTGTCTGTTCATCTCTTTAGACCAAAAATTTGTCTAAGAACTTTATTCTCAAAAAAATAAAATAATTCTATTCTATTAATAGTGTTCTGTCCTAGGGCAGGTCTTTCACTGCAATCATAGCATTTCCATGCCATGCTTTGCAGCTTTACTAGGAGAATTATAGGTGTGGTAGCTTCCCTATGCTTTCCACACCGGTGAAATAAGGAGATAATGATGGTAATGATGAAGATAGCCGATGATTTTTGGGGACTGTTGGACCCTAGGCTTCCTGACACTTGTACAGGCGAAGAAAAACCTCAAAAAAAAAACCTCACTCAGAAGCTTGTCGCGACCGGGAATCGAACCCGAGCCTGCTGCGTGACAAGGCAGCACGCTACCACGAGATCACAGCGGTTGGATTACAATCATAATAATTCCGATTGAGGGTCTTTCCACTTTTCAGCGGTTGCCCTTTTACCAGCCGGCTGCTGGCCCTTCACATCCACATGTGTCAATCAGAGATCAACAGCCAGTGTAGGGGTGACATGTGGTTAGCATGTCGAGTCCCCCAGCCGTTATAGCTGGTTCCTCAACCTGGAGCCGCTACTTATTGTAGCTACCCAATTGCCTCACGATGCTGGGTGGGCACCGGTCCCATACTGGCCGAAATACCATGAGAAAATTTCTTCCCCATGGAGACTCGAACCAGCGCAAGTCCCGTAGCTCTGCGCCAAGGCTTCCTACCTTAACCGCTCGGCTACGGCGCGGGACTACAATAATAATAATAATAATAATAATATAATAATAATAATAATCTTCTCTCTTCTTTCTTCCAAGTATTAGGCTAAGGCCTGTTACGATCCTATAGAAAATGTTCCCTCCTTCCGGGAAATTCTCGTATAAGGCTTGAAAGCATAATAATAGTCCCTTCGATTGATTGCTTGCCAAAGGAATGCAAGACCAGTGATGGGGCTGCCATCTTATAGCCTTTGGTCAGGCTTTTCTGGAGAAGAAAAGAAAATAAAGGAAAGAAGAAATGGAAGAAAGGAAAGACTCCCTAGCCCTCGGATGCCCTAATAGCGTCAGGGTCGAAAAAACAAAAGTTAACCAAGAAAGGTTAGATAGTAAAGTTAAAAGAGTCTGGTATAATTAAGTGGAAGAAAGGCAGAAATACCAGATAGGTTAAAGATAGAACTAAGGAGCAAAACACAAGTAAGTGGAAGCAATGTTTTGCTCAGCTGGGGTACCTTGTGGTCGCCATGCACATATCCCCTAGATGGGGACCCCTGAGGGTATAATAATAATAATAATAACAACAATAACAATAATAATAATAACAATAATAATAACAATAATAATAATAATAATAATAATATTAATAATAATAATAATAATAATAATAATGATGAATAATAACAATAATATGGTGAAAATATTTAATATCCTCAGTTCTTGTTCGGAAACAGTTTATTGTGTAAATGTAGTGTTCATTAACTTATCTCTTATATATAATATTAGTGTATTAGCATATATTTTTTTATTTTACTGAAGTACATGGAGGACCTGGTTTTTTTTTTTTTTTAGGGTTTGCTCCCTTAGTCGACAGGTCTCAGTTTTAAGGCGCTGAGAACTCGCTGAGAAATCTGAATATCTGTGATAAATGGATTAATATTGTTAGGAGGATCTATAGTAATACAAAAGCTAAAGTAAAAATACAGAATACTTTAACAGAGGAATTCACAGTGAATAAAGGCCTTACGCAGGGATGCAGTTTATCACCAATTCTTTTTAACATTTATTTAGACCAGGCTCTTAACTTGTGGTATAAAAAAATGTTCTAAAATGGGTATTCCTATAGGAGGAAAAGTACTGCATTCATTGTTGTTTGCAGATGATCAAATAATTTTTGCAGGGGATGAAGATGATATGAAATATATGATAAATAAACTAATGGAAGAATATATAAAGTGGGGACTGAATATAAATTTACAGAAAATAGAATATATGTGTTTCGGAAAGGATGTGGATGACCTCATACTTGAAACAGGGAAAATAAAAAAGTGTGAATTTTTTTAATATCTTGGGTCAATAATTACAAGTTTAGGTACCTGTGAGAGAGATGTACAGACTAAAATTGCAATGGCAAAAAATGCAACTAAGACATTACATGGAATAATTTGGAATAAAAATATTAGGCCTACAAAGGAAACTAAAATGAAAATTTATAAGAGCATAATACAGAATATTTTGTCATATGGAAATGAAACTTGGTCTTTGACGGAATTACAAAAGAATAAAATTAGAACAGTTGAATTTGATTATTTTAGAATAAGCCTCCAAAAAACAAGACAGGATAAAATAAGAAATGAATTCCTTTGGAGAGAAATGAATGTCACCACATCTGTTGTTAAGAGGATTGAAAATCGAACGCTTAAATGGTATGGCCATGTACAAAGAATGGAAAATGAAAGATGGCCAAAAAAATATATACCAATGGTCACCCCACCTGGAAGAAATAAACGTGGCAGACCAAGATGGAAATGGAAAACCTACGTCAGAACTATAATGGATGATAGGAATTTGGAAGAGGAAGATTGGAATGATAGAGATAAATGGAAACTGAAGTGGGGGAAAGCCGAAGAAGAAGCAGCATGTATTTTAAAATGTGGGAGGCCATGGGAAATTATTTCTAGTGATTCAGATCGACCTGCTGCTATTAATACTCATAATCAGGCTTCAGGAAAGAGAAATATGGTAACAAGAGAAACTTCGTTGTGTTACAAATGCCAAGTTCAAGTTCACCGAACTCTTAATAAACAGCGCCAACAGCTGATTTTAATGTTTAAATATCAAAGAAAACGATATTGGGAAAGGGCTTGTCATCAAAACAGCAAATACAGTAAAATTAATTAGGCAAACTGTGTGCAAAATAGTTAAAGGGGCACCCAAAACTCCAAGAAAATGTGGACAAAATAGACTTTAGCCGGGATTAAGTATTTTTACACGCTTTATATTAGCTTGGCCTGTATCTATCTATCTATCTATCTATCTATCTATCTATCTATCTATCTATCTATCTATCTATCTATCTATCTATCTATCTATCTATCTATCTATCTATCTATCTATCTATCTATCTATCTATCTATCTATCTATCTATCTATCTATCTATCTATCTATCTATCTATCTATCTATCTATCTATCTATCTATCTATCTAGTTAACAACACTTTAAAATCATTGGATCGACTTGAAATGTTGTATACTTGTAGAGGACCCGTGACAATACAATAATTTCATATTTATTTTCTAAAATCCTGGCCATAATCATCAGAAAATCAAAATAAGTGTTTTTGTATCAATGTAACGGAATCTTTCAACGCGATTTTCACCAACTTATAAATATTGGATCGACTTGAAACTTTGTATACTTGTAGAGGACCCGTGACAATATAATAATTTCATATTTATTTTCTAAAATCCTGGCCATAATCGTCAGAAAATAAAAAAAAAGTGTTTTTGTATCAATGTAACGGAATCTTTCAACGCGATTTTCACCCACTTAGAAGTATTGGATCGACTTGAAACTTTGTATACGTGTAGAGGACGCGTGACAATACAATAATTTCATATTTTGTTTCTAAAATCCTGGCCAGAATCATCCGAAAATCAAAAAAATGAAAACTGGTATAATAGGTTGCGGACTTGTCGGGTTTTTACTCAATCGTTGTAAGAGCTCAGTTGGTAGAGCAGTGAACCCTTAGTGGTATATAATTTCAGTAATCCATACGTCGCTGGTTCAAATCCGGCTTGGAGATTTTTTTTTATAGAAGAGTATTACTTTTAGCTCATACTACAATAGTATCGAATTTAAAGATATTTACATTTTTATCTTATTCTGTAAAATATTAAAACTAAAAAATAAAAAATAAATAATAGTTTTAAAAAACTAAAAGAACACGCTTTATTAGAAAACTAAAAAATGAAAAATAATTTCAATTTCCAACACGCTTGGGATAAAATAAAGTGGTCAACAAAAAAATCATCTCCAACACAAATAGAATAAAATTAGAGTTATCAACAAAAAGAAAATAATTTTACCATCAAAAGCGTGGGATGATTTTTACATTTTCTTCTTAGAGAGCTTACTTTTACCAATATCTGTTTATTATCAAATATATTAATTGATATAGAGCACCCCACGCTTTTGATGGTAAAATCATTTTCTTTTTGTTGATAACTCTAATTTTATTCTATATGTGTTGGAGATGATTTTTTTGTTGCCCACTTTATTTTATCCCAAGCGTGTTGGAAATTGAAATTATTTTTCATTTTTTAGTTTTCTAATAGGGGTAAGCGTGTTCTTTTAGTTTTTTAAAACTATTATTTATTTTAAGCATGAATTCCTTAGAGTAAATATAACCGAGGGGGCACGCCGTAGCGTAGTGGTTAAGGCACTGCGCTACAAGTCGGAAGGTCGAGGGTTCAAGTCCCGGTGGGGTCAGGATTTTCAAACTGACCAAAACCTTCTGGCGGCACTATGGCCCTGGGGTCGACTCAGCCTCTAACGGAAATGAGTACCAGACGCTTGTTCTGGGGTAAAGGCGGCCGTCACGCAGGGCTGACAACTCGGCTGACATCAAGTGCCGATTGTCTAGAAAAAGTGGGAGCCCTAACCTCCTACTACCCCAAGGGCCTCCCGAGGCCTGTAGTGGGATTACTTTACTTTACCTTACTTTACTTAAATATAACCGAACTATCTAACAGACTTTGAGTCTGTGAGAAATTGAGTGAGAAGTTGACTTGAATGTAGCACTTGGTTTGTATACACTGTCTGTTCTGTGATTAGTTAATACACAGTTGGCTCTCCATCGTTCTCCAGCTTTTCCTGCATCTGGCGACTCTGGACCATTGCGCCCCTGCTCGTTCTTTGAAGATGTCAGCCTATCGTCGTCTTGGTCTTCCGCGCTGTCTCTTGCCTGTGTACGGGTCCCACATGGTTGTTTTTATTGTCCACCTGTATTCTTGCGACGTGGCCTCCCCACTTCCATTTTTTCCTGATGGCTTGTTGTGCGGGATCAGTTGTTGAGGATATCGCTTGAAGTGTTGTATTCGAGATTCTGTCCTTCAGAGTTATGCCTAAGATTTTCCTCTCCATTTTCCTTTGGCATACTTGGAGTGTGTACTTCAGTTTGGCAGTAAGATTCCAAGTTTGGCAGCCATATAACAGTGTTGGAAGAACACAGGTTTGTAGTGTTCCATTTTGAGTTTCCGGTTGAGTGAGTTGTCCAGCAGTATAAATTTCAGTGATCAGAACGCCTTCCAGGCGAGAGCTATTCTTCTGCTTATTTCCTTCTCTACTTTCTGATGGAAGGAGAGTAGTTGTCCTAAGTATATGTACTCGCTTACATATTGAAGATCCATTCCATCGACTTTGATTGGGTTTTCCGGACCATTAGACATAATTTGTGTCTTGCTTTTGTTCATCGAAAGGCCTGCAATTTTGCTAGTTTCTGAGAGCTCTTGTAGCATTGATTGGAGTTGTTTAGGGGATCTGGCGAACAATACCACGTCGTCAGCGAATCTTAAGTTGGATAGCCTGCTCCCGTTTATATTTACTCCGTATTTCTTGTTCCAGTTTAGTTTTCGAAATATGTCTTCAAGCACGCATGTAAAAGTTTAGGAGAAATTGGGTCGCCTTGTCGTACTTCTCTTTTGAGACTGAATGGTTGTCCACAATTTCTGTCTTCACCTTGGCATAGCTTTGGCTGTAGATCTGATCCAGAACGCGGATGTACTTGTGTTCGATTCCTTGGGTGTGTAATGCCTGGAGGAATTGCCAAATAGGATCGTAATATTGTAAGAATGCACTCTAGTGGAGAAATAATTAAACACATCAAACTATTGTAATCAACATTATAGGTTAATTATTTATATTTTGAATAAACAACTCAGTAAAATCACCGAATCTATTCATTATTTGCTATATTCAATGTATTTGTTGGAGAAAAATAATGGTCTAACCTGTTCAGAATATTAAAAAAGGAGGAGCTTTCTTTATCACAAAAACAGGAGCTGATAAAGAGAAATCGATAAAGAGCGAGGTGAAACCCGACTGTCATTGGTGTAAAACAGAATTCAGTGAAACGTGATTGGTCATTGACTACCATTTGCGACTTGAGTTAAATAGTCTGTATAAAATAACAGCTTATTAAGCATTGAGTTGTAGCCTTTTCGTCCTCTAAATATTTGATGACATGTCGCAGTACAAAAATGAATAGCAGAGGAGATAGTGCATCTCCTTGCTTTAAACCATTGTGAATTTCAAAAGTATCTTATAATTTACCTGCACGCACCATACACAGTTCCATTTCATATTGTACATATCACTTAACATAATATATTAGCTTACTATTTGTACCATTGCTCTTTAAAAGTAGTAAATAAGCCATTTGTTTAAATATTAAAAAAATCAGTATTTTTATAGCCTTTATATTTGTATACATTTTGAAATTCATAATACGTAATAATAATAATACTACTAATAATAATAATAAGTGTAATAACAGTAATAATAATAATAATAATAATAATAATAATAATAATAATAATAATAATAAATCCGTGGCACATCTCCGGGGAGCTAAGCAAGACAATTAGTTCTTGCCATTAGTTATAAGAAAACAATATAGAGATTCGCGTAGTTAGTGTGAGGCAATCACAAATTTTAGATTTCGTAACCGAATTTTGCTACTTATTTCAAGCAGCTATTTGGTTGTCCTCACGAATCTAGGTGGACCCCGCTTCTGATTCTAGGCTAATAAAGGGGAAAGAAAGGTCTGTTGTAGCTTGGAATCGAAAGAGGGACTCCTGAAATACTTATCAGATATGCTATTTCTCTACAGAAGCTGCCAGTTATATTCAACTACTGTTAGATACGTTCAGATTCAAAATTAGATTTTAAGAATTAGATGATATTTTAGGCTGAAACATAGATGAGGGCAGAATTTTGAAATGGGTTCTTAAAACACTTTGTATTCATTTCACATATTCAATCAAAGAATAACTTTATTAAATTATCATTAACAGACTGCGGGGAAATAGTATCGGGATGTGAAGTTACAAATAAACGAACCTACTTAGTTTGTTTAGAAAGTGGAACGTCCTGCTCAGGCAATGTGCAGGCAGACGGCAAGTTAGTGATGTTTATAGCTCTGTTACATGATATAATCTACTTACTCTGACAAATGGTACATATTCCCAGCTGTATTAATTCACCTGTTGTTCAGCACTGAAATAAATAGTTACGTTGACTATTTAACTCATGCCACAAATGCTAGTCAATGACCAATCACGTTTCAATGAATGTTGTTTTACAACCAATGACAGTCGTGTTTCACCTCGCTCTTTATCGATTTCTCTTTATCAGCTCCTGCTTTTGTGATAAAGAAAGCTCCTCCTTTTTAATGTTCTGAACAGGTCAAAGCATTATTTTTCTCCAACAAATACATTGAATACAGCAAATAATGAAAAGATTCCTTGATTTTACTGAGATGTTTACTAAAAAAAATAAATGAATAACCCGTAATGTTGATTATGATATATAGTTTGATGTGTTTCATTATTTCTCCACTTGGGTGCACTCTTACAATATTGCGATCTTCTTTGGCGATCTGTTTTCTGCTCATGCATCAAGCAAATGAACATAACCTCACATTTCTGATTTGTTTTCAAACATCGCCGTTTACATTAAATAGGCCTATATAAATATTTTAAAATAACTATAGTTAAACAATGATTTGTGAGTAAACAGCTTAATTTTATTCGTTAAATAGTCCTAACAAATGACACTCTTGATTTTCAAATTCTCTAGATAAATTGGAAATCACTCGTGGCATTACTTATGACTATGTTAAATGTAGATCTAATTGCCTTACTGTCATAGGTTTATTTACCTCCAGAGTTTGGCATACAGCTAAGGAAGTATGTACTGTAGGCCTACGTTGTACAACTAAATTATGTTTTCTAGTTTCCAACAATGAAACGGTGATTTTTTCTAACCCTATACCCTACATATAATAAATTTCAATAATCGTACAATGGTCATGATGTAATAGTTTATTACGATGCGAGGTTTGGAAGTGGTTTTTACAGAAGCGATGACATGTTTAAAAACCGAGCGACAGCGAGATTTTTAATTTCCGAGATTCTGTAAAACACTTCACAAACGTGCGTTGTTAGCCCTACATAATTTTTTGCACGATGGTGTTTTCAAAATGATTAATATAATAGTAAAATAATAACATCTTTGTTTAAAATATTTGCGTTCATTATAAACAAGTGACTAACGTTAACAGTGTGGCCAATGTTTAGGCTATACAGTAAATGCCGAAAACAACTTAGTTGAGACTACAGTAGGCCGTGACAGCAATCAATCATAAAATGGCGGTAAGTACATATTTAATGTTTTATTGTTTCAAATAAAGTTCTGTTCATTTAAAATGCAGTCTGGGAAAGCTGACGATAAAACAGAATTGTTTTGAAACATGTCCAAGTACAAATCAACATTAATATTGAGGTAAGATGTCCAGACCAAAAATAATATAATTAAAATAACCTCAAAATATAACTTCCTAAAATTAAATATGCAGTTATTTGTTTCGTATAATGTACTTTAATACTACCTTTTGGATATATTTTTCTATATACATTGTACGTAGTATACATAAAGGGCAGTGGTTTTACTTCACGCTCGAGATAGGTAACATGTAATATTACAATATAATTATTTAGTTATTTATAGGTTGGCAACCCCGAAAATTAGGAAATTGAACTTTCAATAGTGGTCGTCATTGCTGTAAGTACTACTGAACGCACTATCGTGCAAAAATATGACCTCTAATCTAATAACTCAGTGCAGTGACCCGTCTAAAAAAATGAAAATCTGTTATCTGAGATTTCAATATGGAGCAAATTTGTTTACTAGTCAATGCGAGGATTGTTTATATAAAAAATAAACAATATTCTACAGAATCCTTCTTCCAATCTCTAAAAATAATTGTGTTTTGAATTTTCAATATATCCATGCTAGCAATACGTGTACCATCGAATTGCTCCAGATTCTTGCACTTCACAAGTTAACAGAAACGATGTGATGAGAGAACATTCATGTATAGATAGGGCCTATACAAATTATGGTCATTCATACACTTTTAATTTTGATTTTTTTTGGACGCCTAAACATCAAAAACATTTGCGACATTTCTGTATTATAAAAAAAGGTTAAAATATTTACCATATTGGTCATCATCATCATCACTCCAGGGATTAGGCAATTGCCCGTTCCGACTTCATAATGCATCAGCCCAACGTCTTCTAGGTCTTCCAACATCACGTCTTCCTCTTGCTTGATAATTTCTCGCTAACAATGGATATCTCTCCTTACTCATTCCATCCATGTGATCAATCCATTTCTGTCTGTAATTCGTGACCTTATCCAATAAAGGCTGTACTTTCAATTCTTCTCTTATATCCTCATTTCTTATTCTATCAAGTCTTGTACATCCTTTTACTTGTCTTAGGAACCGCTTCTCTGCCGTCTGTATTATATCCTTCTGTCTTTTCACTGGAGCCCAAGTTTCACATCCATACAATATTGTGGGAACCGCCATAACATTATACATTTTTATCTTCGTTTCTTTTCTAATTTTATTTTTGAATGTTCTCTGTATTGTTCCACAGATCGTCTGAAATTTATTTATTTTGGAGTCAATATCTCTTTCCACATTGTAGCCAACATCACAGCCCAAATATTTGAAACTAGACACCTGTTCTATACTTTGATTTTCTAAAATAATTTTGGATCTCACTGGATCTCTTCCTCTAAAAGCCAAATTGGTATGCTAATAATTAAAATGAATCCATTGGATTAAAACCTGTGTAAAACCTAATTTTTATCTTTTATAACTAACTAATTTACTGGCACTGTCAAACACGAAAGTTCATGGCCGCAAGCTCTCCCTACATCCCTATCCTGAGCTATTTTTTTCCAATCATCCCCTGTACAATCTACTTCCTTCAAATTATGGTTAATCTAATTCTCTCACCTCATTCTTGGTCTACCTACTAGGCGCTTTCCCTCTGGTTTCCCTACAAGCCCCACTTTCATTCCCCATTCATGCCACATGTCCTACCAATCGCAGTCTACGATACTTAGCATTTGTTATATCTGTTTTCCCATAAAGATCATGTAGATCGCTGTTAGTGGTATTCATCTGTCTGTTCAAAATTTTATCTCTATAGGGACTACAATTTATAAAATTAAAACTCTTAAGTACGTCGATATTATCCCTGAGTAAGCCCTACAAGTTCTCGAGCGACAGATAATTAGTTTAAGAAAGTGTCTTCTCTTCTTCCTTCCAAGTATTAGGCCAAGTATTAGGCCAAGGCCTGTTACGATCCTATAGAAAATTTTCCCTCCAGCTTCTTCCGGAAAATTCTCGTATAAGTCTTGAAAGCATAATAATAGTCCCTTCGATTGGTTGCTGGCCAAAGGAAGGCAAGACCAGTGATGGGCCTGCCATCTTATAGCCTCTGGTCAGGCTTTTCTGGAGAAGAAAAGAAAATAAAGGAAAGAAGAAATGGAAGAAAGGAAAGACTCCCTAGCCCTCGGATGCCCTAATAGCGACGGGGTCGAAAAAACAAGAGTTAACCAAGAGAGGTTAGATAGTAAAGTTAAAAGAGTGCAAAACACAAGTAAGTGGAAGGAATGTTTTGCTCGGCTTGGGCACCTTGTGGTCGCCATCCACATATCCCCTAGATGAGGACCCCTGAGGGGTTTAATGGAGCAAAACTGTTTTAGACCTACCATAGGTCTGGAATTGCAGTGTTCATACATAGACGCAACATCGGCCTTCTGACCATGTGTAGTTCTCAATCGGTTAATTCGACCTTTTATTATGTATTCCAAGCCAGACATTTTTTATTTCGAAGTAATTTTGTTTGGCTGAAATGCCATGTTCTATGCCAAATTTGGATAAAATTTTGGCTCGTAGTAAATATTTAATATTAGATCAATTTTTCTTATCTCTATCGGCTGTAGAATGTATTATTTAGCTGCCACATCTGCTCGTTCATTGCCCGGGGTAATAAAATGACTAGTCATTAGAGTGTATCGAAAAAAATATATAATTTCAAAACGCGCAAGTTTTAATAAAGTGTCTACTGACCTCAAATGAATGGACAGAAAAAAAATTATTTCAACTAATTGCAATCCTTTTGAATATTTAAAAAATTCGTAAAAATGTAAATTACATATTTCAGGGATTTTACCTACAATTATCTGGCGAATTCTATGCCACCAACATAAATTCAAATATAAAACTGAAAAACACAATTTATTGCGTTATATGAATAATTACCTAGGGGATTCTCCATTTTATTTTACCTGATATATTTTCAAAGTCCTATAGAACAACGGTGCGCATCCCACAGAGTTTATAGAGCTAGCGATAACCCACCATCTAACCACATAGGCCTATCGATTATTATCGTTGTTTCGATTATCTTTTTTTATGTATTTCGACACATTTAAAATGTAACGAACCTAAAAGGTAACTAACTAACTAACTCACACTTAACCTAATTCAATTACTCTAGCCTAAGGTGGAACCCATGAAATGCCCTTTTTTTTTCACTCCTTAATAATTGCAACCATCGATAACCTACTGGTTCCAACTACGTAATATACTCTCTGGAGAAAATAGCAAATCACAATCACAATGTGTGTATTTGAATAAATAATTTAAAATTCTAAAATAAAGTTATAAAAATTGTTTTAAAAAATTAAAAATATTTTAAAATGTTAGTAAATACATAAGAAGACTTATAATTCACAACAAGAAACTAAAAAATCAAGGGTAAATTATTCTAAAGAAGAGAAATATAGATGTTGATTTTTTTTTTCCAAAAATGTGAAAAATGCCTTAAAATAAAGTCAGAAGTCGGTAACCGAAAATCAGCATATTTGCATGTCATTGCATGTATTAGTCATTGCTCAGATAGTGTACCCAACTTATCACAAAAACCCGCTAACAAACAAGTGAACGCTATACTAAATTGGTGAACTAACTCGCCCATTTTCTCACCCCAACTCGCCCAATAATGTAGGTGGACTCAAGGGACAGAATCTCCTTATATGTGAGCATACATGTTGGCAATTAGTTCTAGCGGGAACATGTATTATCACATTGGCCAAAACGACGCTAAAAGTCACTTGTTCTCCGAATATCTACTGGTGGCACATGACCTAGGATAGCCATTTTCTGTAATTGGATAAACTGCTTTTAGATTTTATACAAATTTATTTTGACTATTAAAGTGTGAGGGAATGGAGAAGACTACATAACAATGAACTACATGGTCTTTATAGGAAGCCAGATATAATAAGAACAGTTAAGTCTCGTAGACTGCGATGGGCAGGACATGTTGCACGTATGGGGAATGAAAGATTTGCATGGAAGCTTCTTGTAGGAAAGCCAGAGGGAAAACGCCCAGTTGGTAGACCAAGAATGAGGTGGGAGAATAACTGACTAGGATTTGAGGGAAGTAGATTATACAGGGAATGATTGGAAAGCATTAGCTCAGGATAGGGATGTATGGAGAGCTTTTGTCCGCGCGGTCATGAACCTACGGGTTCGATAGTGCCAGTGAGTAAGTAAGTATTAAAGTGTGAGATGTTGGGTCTGGTCCTTCATAACGGTGGGGTTACTGAGAGAGCGATTACAAGTGCCGCGCCGAATTTAGTTCGGACCGTTCTCTAATCACACCTGCGCTACAGTAAACATTCATAGAACGATTTTGTTCTCATAGTTTGTTAGTTTTGTTCTATTTTTGGATGCAATATAAAATAACAAATGAAACTGGAAGTAGTATTTGAAAAAAAAAAACAATGGATTCATGACGCAGTGATGTGGTTCTAATTTCAACCAATCATAATATCCACAGACCCCTTGGGCCTCTCTCTTCTTTATTTCAAAACTACTATTAAATACTTACTTACTCACTGGCACTATCGAACCTGTAGGTTCATGGCCGCGCGGACATAAGCCCTCCATATATCCCTATCCTGAGCTAATAACTTCAAATCATTACCTGTAATATCCACTTCCTTCAAATCATAGTTAATGTTATTCTCCCACCACATTCTTGGTCTACCAACTGGGAGTTTTCCTCTGGTTTTCCTACAAGAAGCTTCCATGTACGTCTTTCATTTCCCATACGTGCAACATGTCCTGCCCATCGCAGTCTATGAGACTTAACTGTTCTTATTATATCTGGCTTCCTATAAAGACATGTGGTTCATTAAAATATATATGTAGTCAATATGCCCATTTCACCAATTAATGTTTTAAAATGGTCAACAAGTTTCTACATTATCAATTCTGTCTTCAGTCAATATCTGGTCTTGAGAATGACAGCTTGGCTGTAGAAACTTGTTGACCATTTTAAAACATTAATTGGTGAAATGGGCATATTGACTACATATATATTTTAATATTATATCACCAAGAAGATCACTTGTGTATTAAATGTGGTTCATTGTTATGAAGTCTTCTCCATTCACCTGTCTGTTCATCTCTCTTTGGTCCAAAAATTTTCCTAAGTACTTTATTCTCAAATACTTGTAATCTCCTTTCCTCCCTTAAAGTAAGAGACCACGTTTCGCACCCATATAATATAACTGGTACAATAATAGTTTTATGCATTTTCAGTTTAACGTTTTTTGAAAGGAGTTGGGACGATAAGAGTCTCTGCAATGCATAATAGCACGCATTTCCAGAATTGAGCCTATGTTTAATTTATTTGTGCATCTCATTCCTATTTGTGATTATTGTTCCTAGGTATTTGAATTCAGCCACTTCATCAAAATTTCCCTCATTTGTCAAACTACTATTAAATTATTACAATATTTAATAACAAATTGTACAGAATACGAGTACTATTAGGCTATATACAAAACTATACACGTCTAAGAAAGCACGACAAAATAAAGTTTACTTCTACGTTTGTTACTGATGTAAGTAATTCCAACTGAAATTCAGCGTTATCGATGCTCTTTTTAGTACAGCAGAGGCCTTGATTTTGCGAGTTTCAACTTTTCGGGATATGAGGCACTATTTTTACACCTGTCTAACTTTGAAATGAGGCGGAAGAACTATCAAAAAATGACATTCCCCTAAATGTGACAAAGAAGATGAAGGGAACATGCGTAAGAGCCATATACTTGTAAGTTCCATCAGTAGACTAATGTGATTCGTCAAATCCTGAAAATGGTAACATTACGATATGCAACTTCAAACCTTTTGAAAACAAGGAAACAATTAACAACTTTTAAATTAAAAAGAATTCAAGTGATTTGATGTTTGTGTTTGTGTGTATCCTATACACATCATATAAGAAGTTTTGTAAGATACCAGAGAGGAGAGAGAGGAAAAGAAAAGAGAGGGGGGAGAGATAGAGAGAAAGAGAGAAATTTGGCTAATAAGCAATAAGAAAAATAGCTTCCCATACAAAGGGAATATTTTCTTCACATTTTAGTTACTTTTAATAGGTATTATCATATATCCCTTTTAAAAATTTTATCTATAATTGATTAAACTGTTATGGCCTTGTGGTATCAAAGTTAGCCTGAATAGCATACCAGGGTTCCTAGTTTTTATTCCCGGCTTTTTCGGTTATATATATATATATATATATATATATATAGAGAGAGAGAGAGAGAGAGAGAGAGAGAGAGAGAGGAGAGAGAGAGAGAGAGAAATCCCATTACAGGCCTTCGGAAGCCGTTGGGATAGCAGTTATAGACAATTGGCATTTTATGTCAGCCAGGCTGTCAGTTCTGCGTGACGGCCACCTTTAATCCCTGAACAAGCGTCTGGTACTCATTTCCGTTAGAGGCTGAGTCTATCTCAGTGCTATGGTGCCGCCAGGAGGTTTAGGTTAGTTAAAAAATCTGATCCCACCAGGATTCAAACCCTCGATCTTTCGGCTTATAACGTATTGCCTTAACCAACTACGCTACGGCGTGCCCTTGGCTCTTCCAGTCTTTTTTTTTCTGCGGACATTAAATCGAGAACTTTTGTCAAAGCAAATAAAACTGAAACTGTATAAAATAATTCGTCCTGTGATTGCATGTGGTTCAGTAAGTTGTCTTTATTCTTATTAACTTCTTCGTTGTGTGCATTTTCAAACAAGCACTTTAATGTCTATAAGTTACATTTGTTTAGGGGCTTAGGATGTAGCCTAGTAGTTTTTACTTCTATTGTTTAATGATGTACAAAGCACAGTGCATGTTGTACGGAATTGAACTACACGCCATTACCAACAGATACAGTAAATATCATAGAGAACGTAAATATTGCCTACAATAGCATCCATAAAATTATCACTTAATACTTCTACGAAATAAACAAAACTGATATCAACTGCTGAACAAAAACGTAAAGCAAAGACAACCTATTGCACCATATTTATTTTCAGTCGTTAAGAGGAATCGCCTGTGAAGGTCGATCTGATATTATTACTTTACATCATTAGGGCGAATATTTGCATTAAAATTGTCAACAATCGCGTAATTAAAAATCGACTGTAATGCATCCCAACCCATTATTACACTATTTGTATTGCTTTGTAATGTGTTTTTAATTATCTATTATCTTAAATCCATTCATTCGATCTGAATTAATTAATAATTCTGAAAAATCCGTACACTTTTCACAAGAACTTCTTAGGTGGGGCTATGAAATTTTCAGGGCAGTTTAATCACTATATGATATAGGCTACTTCCCGTAGTAGATTCAGAAAAATAATTCAAAAACCATAATTCCATCAGCACTTTATACGAAAACGATACATCAATTTTCAAAATTGAAATTAATCATATACTGCTGTGTGACTAGTTAAAATTCACTTTGTTATTTGTTATAAAAATATGAGAACTGTATCTCAATATACATAGACATGCCATGTTCAAATTTCGGCTATTCAACGATTAATTTAGACAAGATGGTTTAAAATATTGGCCTATAAAACATAATTTGAGGCTAAATGGATCCTTAATGAACACAAAACATTATTATTATGATAATTGCAGCTAATTAGTATCGTAAATATATTTTTATTAGGATTTACTTTTTATTCCCTTTTCACAACCATCTCCCCTTAACCATCATTATCATCTCCAGTTCAACAAATCGTAAAAATTAACGCGGTAATCAAAATAAAGAAACGCAGGAAGATAAATAAGAACAAAGACAGAAACAAACAATTTTACTTGTAGAAAATTTATATACCACTACCTATAGGCCTAACTATTTGATAATAGGCATATTATAGTCTCAACAGCTGTAAACTAGAATTACCACTTTAAAATTTCATAGATTATAAAAAAATCGCCCAATATTCGATTTGCAAGATAGAATGAACAACATTATGATTATAACCTTATCAAGGTCAATGACTTAAGTCTTAGTAAAATCTGTAATTAGGCCAATTTCAGTTGATGTTGTTCTAACGCAAGTCGACAATTCCACAACTGAGATAAATAATATTAATGTTAACATTTTACTAACGGAAGAGGGAAATACACCTATTTAAGATTTTTGCTATTGTGAATCATTTATAACAAAATGGCGTCACTAATCAAGGCGTCACCAATAAATTAAATTGTCGACACATAAGAATTGAAATATTTAAAAAACAAAATTTTGTGACTGTTGTGGCAGTCTTCCTCAACAAATTATATTTGCATAAAAATTTGTATAACAAGTTTCTTAAAAGTATATAGGCCCTTATAAGAATTTAATGTAAAGAAATGCATCAAAGCTAATAAGTACACATTCAAAATAAATATTTTTTAAATTAAAATTTCTCTATTGATTAAGCCTATATATTAATATTAAAACACGTTTATAACTACAATTTAATTTATTTATACCATTAAACATGGTTTGGGAAAATGTGGTATGTCCTAGCAGGATAGTTCTTTTTTTCCAATCTTCAAAAGTCTGTGGTATCCTGGATTTTTGAAACAGATATTACTTTGAAGAAATATGATCATTGACCGTAACAAGGAAGTTAGGCCTACAAGTTACGTCTCTACTAGCTTCATCTTGCCTACGTGTCGTGCCTTAAATTGCCATTGTTTACTTATACAAAATATAAAACGTATTAGTAACACAAATATTAAATTTTGGTTGACATTGGCATAAAAAATGTTTCGATTGGTATGGCATAAATCAATAACTGCATAACGTAATGTATAAAAAAAAAGTAATATTCAATTAATAGCTATTGCTTACCTTTTAATGGAAGACCGTCTTTTTGCGGGGCTAGTATACCATATGCGGACATTTTGTATAACACCGAAACTTCTATACGCACCAATGCTTGTCTTTAAGCAACAAGTGCACCGCACTCTATGGGAGGGATTGAAAATAAAGCTTGAAAAATCCGTTGAAAAATCGAGTAGTCAGAGAAAAGACTAGCCAACCTTACAAAATAAATATACGCTTATTGTTTCACGCATTGAAAGTGCATCAGTGGCGGGACTTATCTCAATAAGATTTGATATGATGAACGAGAAGAAAATTATTTATTTTTACAGATAGGCCATCACATCATCAATGGTCTTATAATTATAAGATAATTGATTGAATTCTAGTACATCTATGTATACCATATGAATATGGTTTATAATGTATTTTCAGTCCACCGCTGTTGTCTCGAGGTAGCGTGCTGCCTTGTCACGCAGCGGGCCCGGTTCGATCCCCGGTTGGGGCAGTTTTTCTGGGTGAGGTTTATATCGGGGTTTTTCCTCACCTCTAAGACAAATGTCAGAAAAACTTTAAGGCCCAAACGGTCCCCGAAATCATATGGCCATCATGATCTTCATCCTTATCATTATCATCATCATCATCATTCTTCACCAGGTGTGGAAAGCAACGGGAAGCTACCACATCCACAATTCCCTAGTAAAGCTGCAAGCATAGCATGAAAATGCTATGATTGCAGTGAAGGACCTGCCTTCGGGCAGAATTACTATGGATGGATGGAATGTATTTTCTATAGAAGTTCGCTGATTTTATTTAAATAACAGAGTGAAATGTTGATTTTCAATATTCAATACGAATAGGAAAATCGAGGAAAATCCCATCAAGCTATTTGGACCCTGGGATCTTTTGAATAGAACTACATAAGAAAATGTTGCAACAAAATAACAATAAATCAAGTTTTTAACGGATTTAGGCTGTAATTTATAATTCTATATGATTTAAACTTCCATAAATGCGTTATAATATTAACATGTCAAAATCAGATGTAATGTTGATCGTCATTTCTTCATCTGGTTTATCGCCTTTGTCCTATCCGGTATGGATCATGGGTATGGATAACCCTTGAGGCAGCAATGTTACCGCCGGCATAAGCTTTCGGGAATATTAAAGCACGCAAGCCTCTCCACAACGTCGAGGTGAAGATATTATCGCCTCACTATGTTGGTTGTTCAGCGGCTCGCTTTGTTTCCCCGCAGCTGTTATATATAATTAAATGCAAAGATGCCGACTACCGCCACTAAAATAATTCAGCATGTTAATCATTGTCAAGCTTTGTCGCGCGGCACCCGCTTTTATATAAACGGACAACCATCATAATGAGGCGATAATATCATCGAGGGGATTCCATCCATAGTAATTCTGCCCGAAAGCAGGTCCTTCACTGCAATCATAGCATTTTCGTGCTATGCTTGCAGCTTTACTAGATAATTGTAGGTGTGGTAGCTTTCCACACCGTGAAGGATGATGATGATGATAATGAGAAGGATGATGATGATGATGATGATAAGGATGATGATGATGATGATGATGAGAAGGATGATGATGATGATGATGATGAGGAGAAGGATGATGATGATGATGAGAAGGATGAGGATGATGATGATGATGATGATGATGATGAGAAGGATGATGATGAGAAGGATGATGATGAGAAGGATGATGATGATGATGATGATGGCCATATGATTTCGGGGACCGTTAGGGCCTTAAAGTTTTCCTGACATTTGTCTTACAGGTGAGGAAAAACCCCGATAAAAACCTCATCCAGAAAAACTGCCCCGATTGAGGATCGAACCCGGGCCCGCTGCGTGACAAGGCAGCACGCTACCTCGAGACCACAGCGGTGGACTATCGAAGGGATTAATAAAATAATTTTAAAAACTCAAACTCCATGCTTGCGACACTGAGAAACATTGTTAACTCCTGGAACAAGAAATAATTAGATCATAGGAAACACCAAATATAGCGACATGTTATAAGTTGGTAACATTACATTGCATTTTAACCAAACCCGCTCGTATGACGTTCTATGAGTCATGTCAATGTTTTATTTTAAAATCTATTAACTATAATAATATAATGTAATTTGTAGATATTAAATTTATATTTACAAAATAAACGTTTAATCGGTGAAGTAATGTGTTCATCCTCGCAGAATAAATTAAAGAATAAGATGAGAGAATTTTAAGAAATCAACCAAGCATGACGGGAAAGCAGTGGCGTAAAGATCCATCCTTTCTTCATGCAATGTAAATGGGAAATCTTTTGAGTAGATTATTAAATAAAATTATAGAATAGTTAAAAATAATCATTAAAATTAATTTTATGGATAGAAATATAACACTGGTCGACAAGAAATCTGATTAGTGAATCTAGTGCATTTTTTCATACTGAAATAAAAAATGTAGTCAGAATTTTTCCATCACGCACATTTTTTTTTTTTTTTTGTGACAGCTACTTTTTAAAATCTTATTTTAGCATTCTCTTTGACATTTCATAGGAACCTTTACTCTATATTTAGCTATTTTATTCAAGGAAATTATATATAATGTCATGCTGAAGCATCAAAAGACAAGACTGCTGAGATTCATTCATGTTTTTTACATGTTAATCTGGTATTGTGATGTGTCAGTCTCACTAGGCCTATGTTAAAAAATCATGGTCTAAACGTGAATCTCTTATCCCTGGCCAGAAAAATGTGTCACATGTCCCTTTAGTGAATACTGAAAAAAATAGATTTACCTCCATTGCATATTAAATTAGGAGTAATGAAAAATTTTGTCAAAGTTATGGATAAACTTTCCGAAGGATCCTTGTCCTTGAATTTTTTTTTTCGAAAATGAGTGAGGCTAAACTGAAAGAAGGAATTTTATAGGACCACAAATATGATCATTAATGGCTGCTGAACATTCTGAGGAATGTTAAATCCACTTGAAAAAGCAGTCTTTCAAAAATCATCATGATCATCGTCCTTTTAAGTATTAGGCCCAGTGGCCCGGTACGGTCTCCCGCCATCTCCGAAAAGGTCGACCCACAGATCTTCTGCCTCGAGGAATGTAGTGAAGAATTTGTTTTGGTATTCTGTGACGATCCATGCGCTGAATATGGGCTAGCCAATTGTTTCTATATTCTTGGAGGTATTCAGATATAGGTATGATGTATAACTCTCTGGCTATTGTTGAATTTCTTTGGTGGTCTAGAAGTCTATAACCTGCAGTTCGTCGCAGAAATGTCATCTCCGTGGCTGTAATATGACGATCATCCTGAGTTCTGATGGTCCAAGCTTCACTGCCATAACAGATTATGGGTCTAGCGAGAATTTTATAGATTTTCGTTCTTGTGTGTCTCTGCACTTCTGATGGTTTAAAAACTCGGTTGATCATTCTTAAAGCTTTATTATAGTTTTGTATTTTAAATGATCTTTCAAAAATATATGTTGCAATTTCCTTGGCTGATCTTCTGGATTTTAATAAAGCAATATGTACCGGTATTTAAAAATTCACTTCTTGGACTCTCACTTAGACTTCTTCCCGGAAATTCTTGGAGCTGTCAGCAATGAGCACGGTGAGCATTATCATCAGCAAATTTCTACAATGGAAAACAGGTACACAAGGCAAGTGAGTTCTAACATGCTGGCTGACTACTGTTGGACAAAGAAGAGAGATGTTTCAGATGCAAAATATGCCCGAACATCACCATCTGCCACTTTCTAGGTAAGTCAGAATGAGTAGTATTATAAAAAATTCAAATAAATATCATACACAACTCCTGCCTGATCGGGAAAAACTGAAATGATATTTGAATTCAGCATGAAAAATAATTACAGAATATGTTATTTTTATTCTTGTGAAAGAAAAAAGTTATTTTTTAACCAGTGTAATTAATACAACTTTAATTTGCATACTATAACAATGGTAAGATCATCGGACTAATAGCCCACGATGGTTCAAGGGACTATAATAAATTATTCTGTGACACGACAATTATGAAAATCCAAGACTTACCGAATTGGCTGCTGTCACTGGCAAGCAGAAGACAATGTAGAAAACCACATGGATGATATGTAATATCTTAACTCAATTTTAGTTTTCTTAACTGGATTTTGTCCCGCGCCGTAGCCGAGCGGTGTAAGGCATCAATCCTTGGTGCAGAGCAAAGGGATTTGCGCTGGTTTGAGTCCCCATTGCAGAAGATATTTTCTCGTGGAATTTCGGCCTGTATGGACCGGTGCCCACTAGCATCGTGAGGAATTTGGGTAGTGTCTCCTGGTTAAATAAACTAGAGGCCCGACATCCTGGTCATATATCTCCCCTATTCTGGTTGGATGATCATCCATCTTTGTGCTTAACACATACAGATCTGAGGCCATGGGCCTTCTAGGCCTGCGGCACTATGGAGTTTTCAGAAGTAATTGGATTTTACTACTTTTCAAGCAACTCGGTCGGCTTCATGTGACTAAAAGGGCATTTTCAACCATAATTGGCATTATCGAACCGGAGGTTCATGGCTGCGCGAACATAAGCTCCCCATTCATCCCTATCCTAAACTAATGTTTTCCAATCGTGTCCTTATAATCTACTCCTCTAATCATAGTTAATATTATTCTCGCCTCATTCTTGGTCACCTCCATGTCCCTCTTCCATTCTCCATTCGTGCTACATGTCCTGCCCATATCAATATATGAGACTTAACTGTTATTATATCTAGCTTCCTATAAAGCTCGTGTAACTCACTGTTTTGTAATCTTCTCCATTTGCCTGTTTGTTCATCTCTCTTTGGTCAAAAATTTTTTCTAAGAAATTTATTCTCAAATATTCGTAATCTTTTCTTCTCCTTTAAAGCAAGAGTCCAGGTTTTCTCACCCATATAACTGGTAGACCCAGTTTTATACATTTTGAATTTAACATTTTTTTTTAGGGAAGTTGAGGCAACAAGAGTCCCTCTAATGCATAATAGCACGCATTTCCAGAACTGAGCCTATGTTTAATTTCTTCGTGCACCTCATTCCTATTTGTAATTTATTGTCCCCAAGTATTTGAATTCAGCCTCTTCTTCAAAATTGCCCTCATTTGTCATTTACTGTCCATTTCCGCTATATAGTAAAACTTGCTCAAAGCGGAACTGCATATGACCAATTTTTTACGCATTAGACAAAATTCTGCATGGGACCATTTTTTTTTTTCCCGCATTAGACAAAATTTTGTAGACAAAAAATTAAAACTTATTAATACTCGTAGATTATAGAGTACCGTATATGTATTTTTTTTTTGTTGCGTATCTTGGATTAATTGTAGTTCCGCTGCCGTTGAAAATGAAGTATAGTAAATACCTCCTTTTTCGTGGGGGATATATTCAGCAAATATGCCGCCAAAATACAGAAACCGCGAATATGGAATGGTAATTTGTATGGGTATATAGGAGATATATTCCAAGATTACAAAATAAAATAAAAATTCATCGTCATCATCTAGCCCTTCAGAGCGGATGGATTTAAATGGCCGAGAATACTCTGATGTGGGAGGAAGTTCACCGGTATTTAAACTCAGCCGTTCAGTGCCAGTATTCCAATAACGCATTTAAATTGATATATCTTCAGTAATTTAAATGTTTTTGCAATTCCTTTATGGTGAACCCTTAATATAATATTTAATTAATTAAATTTGTTACGGTTCTCACATAACATCTCTGCATTTTTTGCAGACTTATTTATGGTTGTTGTGCCACAGTTGAAATAGGTCCTTTTTGTAAATTTCTCACATAAGTGACACAGTGAATTGCACTAGGGATTCTTTGAAGAATTCAGAGAACCGGCTTTACCTAACAACAAAACGAAATATTTACACAAAGAGAAGGGTCTTAAAAAAATGAACTTCAAAAATTGGTGTGATAAATCTTCAAAATGTAAACCAGCTGTTTGACACTCGGGCAACAATAAGTGTATTTTTTTCCCCTTGTGTTTACTTTGTTCATGTTTATTACAAACACATTGCTTCTATGCGCTGACCTTCTTTCTTGTAGTGGGGGGGGGGGCAGCCTTCTCCAAATGTATCTTTCCAACACTTTTGAAACATTATTTTAGGTCGTGTGCCTTCAAAAAATGGTCTTTCTACACATCAGACCTGTTGTACTAAAAGACCTTCATCAACCCTAAATTTCAATGCCTTTCTTCTGGTTTCCAAACTGAAACCAGTTGATGAAATATGACTATAATAGTTTCACCGGAGGTGTGGACTTAAAAGATTAACATGCTACAAGCCGTAAGATCGAGGGTTTGAGTCCCGGTGGATCAGGATTTTTAAACTGAATCAAACCTTCAGGCGGCACTGTGAACCCGGGGTTGACTCAGCCTCTAACTGAAATGAGTACCAGATGCTTGTTATGGGCCGTCAGACAGAAATAAGTACTCGGCTTACATCAAGTACCGATACTTTAGAAAAGTGGGAGCCTTAACCTCCTAATATCCCAAGAACCTTCTAAGGTCTGTAGTGGACCACTTTCCTTTTAGATACTGAATTACTGAATTGTAGACTAACTACCTTTCCATAATGTAAGGATATCGTCATTTGAAATATATATATATATATATATATCTGAAATTTACTGTTGTGGTCCTGTACTGTAGCGTAAATCGAAAATAACTTTATTGGGCCTTTATTTATACTGAATTTTGCGACATTATTATTAAAAATGAAGAGATTTGAAAATAGATTCAATTTGATAGACAAGCTAATCTACAAAAAAAGGCGAATTTAGTTTTATAAGAAATCCTTTATCAAGTTATAAATTTAAGAACAATGTCAGAGGCCGCAAGAATAAATGCAAATATAAAATTATTTTAAATTGTTACTCAGGGCCGTAATCAGTTAATATATGCACTAATAGAAACTTTGAAGTCTCTACATAAAATTTGTATATACGGTAAATAGTTAATGTAAACACAAAGGTCATAATTACAGTTTAAAGCAGTGCGTGTAACTAGCGTACATGTCACGTCGTTCCGCATTGGGTGAAGAATTCAACTTGCGTACACGTCACGTCGCTCCACGCTGACGGGCTAGAGAAGTTAATTAATAAATGACAAGACACAGAAATCACCCTTTCCATTTAGTTGATAAAAGACCATGACCTTTAACAGGTGCTATTGGAGCTCTGATTATAATGACAGGTCTTATTAAATGATTTCACCTCTATAATCAAGAATTAATATTTATAGGTATGACTATTATATTATTAACCATGGCAGCTGCCGCCGTCTTCCGAAAACCAAACGCCATTCCTCTCTGTCCATCCATTGATCTTCATCCATTCCTCTGATATTCATAGCTGCTTGTACCCCTTCTATCCAAGTTTTCTTCGGTCTTCCTCTCTTCCTCCTTTCCATTGGGATCCATTCCATAACAATTTTTGGCAATCTTTGTTCTGGCATTCTTTTGACATGACCATACCATTGCAATCTTTTCTTTTCTATAATGTCTATGATGTCCGGTTCCTCTTGTACACCCATAATTTCCCTTATTTCGTATTCTATCCATTCTACATTTTCCAGCTAATCTTCTTAAAACATTCATTTCTGTACTTAAAATTCTTTTCATTTCCCTGGTAGGAATTTGCCAAGCACCATATGTTAAAATGCTCTGGATTATGGTTTGATATAGCCTATTTGTAATTTTCTATTTTTTGTAATATTTTTGCTCCACCAAACAGAGTTTAAAGCACTTATTGCTTGTTTTGTTTGTGCGATTCTATGTTTAATTTCCACTGTGTTATCGCCTGAATGGTCTAATTTTGTTCCTAAATAAGTGCATTCAATACTAGGTTTTAGTTCTTCTCCATTGTTGAAATTTATATTTTCTATTTCTTCTCCTATACACAGGTATTTAGTTTTCTCAATGTTTATATAAAGTCCCCATTTTTCATATTCTTCTTTTAGTTTTTTAGCCATATATTCTATGTCATCGTGATTATCAAAAATAAAATCAATTAATGAAAGAGATTTTGAACAATTTATATCAATTATTACTGTCAGGTTTAGGCAAGTACTTAAAGAACTTGGTAATTGTTTCCTGTTTTGCCGCTTTTTAAAAGGTCTTTCAATTAAGATTGATATTCAGCTGTGGATTCTACGTTAGAATTCCATATTTTGTCTTTCGATTTCTTGATTCATTAACATTGAAACAGCGTGATATAGACGCAAACGACTCGCCAACGCGTATAAACGGTCAAGCATACTACTGCTTTTATTTTAAGCGACAACACTATTTTTTTTTCTCTTCGGTACTAATTTTTCATTTCTTTTACTCGACTGTATAAACTGGGAACGAAGCAGAAAAAAAACACTGTTATTCAATCAAAATTATTGCATCGAATGACAAGTTGAAACAATAATATACCGATCATGGCGATGGAGGCATTTATCAAAGTACATATCGGCACGTGAAATACAACAACAGCTTTTAACAATGAACTTTAGGATTAGCGACAATAAGATTTGTTTTGTTTTTACATTTATTTGTCCATTTGGTTTGAATCATTAATTGTAAAAGCCGCCTTGACACCTGCCTGCAGAAAAAAAAAACAGTCCTGTTTCATCAGCGTTAAAACTATCTCTTAGGCGTGTATCCTGAAATTAAAGTTTGCACTCACTCCGCTCACTAACTACACTTTCGTCCACATCCTATAATCTTCTTCTTCTTCACTTCACGGGCTAGGCAAATTGCCTGTTCCGCCTCACAGTTGTTCTGTCCATCTTTTCACTGGCCTTCCTACATTCCTTGAACCTCTTGGCTTGTAGTTGAATGCTGCTCTTGGTAATCTTGATACATTCATTCTTTCCACATGTGTAAACTATTTCTCTCTATATTCTCTGATTTTCTCGTCCAATGGATATATATTTAACTCGGTTCTTATATCTTCATTCCTTATCCGACCCAATCTTGTGCAGCATTTTGTTCTTCTAAGGAAGTTTATTTCTGCGCTTTGTATTCTACTTTGCAATTTTTTTGTCATTACCCAAGTTTAGCTCCCATAAAGTAATGCAGGAACTACCAATGTTTTATAAAACTTCAATCTAGTAACATCCTATGATTCCCCGCAAATTTCAATCCACACTACACCTCTCTTACCCACTCAAGATGGAGATCTCTCTTTTTACACACCCACCCGAGAATTACAATAATACATTCCATAAATACAGTATTTAGTATCTATTTAATATATTACATTTAACTCTGTATTTCCAGAATTATATTTTACAATTATGTATTTACTTACATGTTACCAAGAAGACGAAGATCTCTGGGCCGTCCTATGAAACGCTGAAGGGAAAATTTTCTATAGGATCGTAAACAGGCCTTGGCCTAATACTTGGAAGGAAGAAGAAGACATGTTGTAGTGGCGGAGAGTCCATGTTAGCCCGGCTAACACTTTCAAAAGTTAGAATTAAACTCTTTGAATTTAATTAAAACGAAACATAACACTGGAACGAGATACAATGCATTGATAGTAGTCTAAATGTTGTATACAATAGTAACATAATAATGTATATTGTATGACTTGTAGCATACTAATACAACACAATGTGCTTCAACGTGTTTAAATCCCCACACTGTTAGCCAACCTCCCGAGGCTAACATGGAACGAGATCTTGAGAAATGTTTGCGCCGGTGCATTCAAGCTGATCGGTATAGTCCATGAGGGCTAACTTGTCTAGAATATTTTAGAAAGAGAAAGAGTACTCACCATCTTCTTTCTCACTCATACACATATCTCTTCACGGTGACAGCGGTAGGGCAGACACTCCCTGCAGTGAACATAGATCAGTGGTGGCATTCCCTTCTTCTAGAGATCCTTCCTGGCAAGTTTCTATGTCTTCATTTTCATTTTCATCGTCGTCGGTATCGTCTAAATTTATTTCAAACCGATCACTAATTTCATCCATTAACCCGTCTGCCTGCCAATATGACTCTTCAATCTTTTCAGTGTGTTCACACGCTCTTCTCCAATTTTCTGCAGTCACTTTTAACAGAGCACTCTGAACCAGTCG
Organism: Diploptera punctata; assembly: GCA_030220185.1. Lineage (NCBI taxonomy): Eukaryota > Metazoa > Arthropoda > Insecta > Blattodea > Blaberidae > Diploptera > Diploptera punctata. The sequence continues at coordinate 943,673 of JASPKZ010008885.1, forward strand.
CCACTGACAAAAATTACCTGACACAAAAGTGACTGGACGAAAGTGGGGGGGGTGGAGTTTTTCTAGCATTCCTAAGTAATTTTACAAGGATAGCCCATTGTGTTTTGCGAAGGGTGGAAGAACAGTTCTCTAGACAAGGATAGCAGAAATCATGCCAACTTAGTCCTCCTCCACTATAGTACATCGTGCTGCATTTCAAGCCGAGTACCAGGCTGCCCAATGCTACTCTATAGCTGCCCTGTTAGCACTCTATAAACGGCTAACAGCGAGATTTCGGTTGCTCCGAGTAAGTCCTGTGTATACGTAGTGCTTCTTAGCGTATCAAATACAGTAATTAAACCACTCAATAAATATCATGGGAGAGGAATGTGCTTGAGTTATTGAAGACTTGTTAAATCATCTCTTTTCCTGCAGAAAATGTATTAAAAAGAAAAAAGGTATAAACCAACTCTTAATTTAAACAGCATTATAAGTCAATCAAAAATAAAAGTGCATCGTTTAATGACGGACATGAAGATTGGTATGAACATGACACATGGCTGCAAGAAGTCATGTTCCCTTTACTGTTAGCCCTGCCTTCTATTTTCGATGGAGAAAAATGTTTGGACAACAAAGGGGGTTTCTGATGTAAATAGTTTTCACGTGCTGAAAAAGACATGAACTATCTGCTGAAGTCCATGTTAACTGTAAAATAGCGCTACATAAGTTTGGCCATTAGAATTGAAGAGTCCCTAAGCCAGGCTATCAAAATTAATACGGATAAAACCCTCCATGGTATTTTTACCTTGTCGTGGTGGAGTGGCTTGTGTGCTTAAATGATCCTGAGAGCTATGCCGGCGGTAGCATTGCTGCCGATAGGGTTACCCATGCCGGACTGATCGAAGGTGATAAGCCAGACGAAAAAAGTACCTTGGGCGAAAGAGTGACGATCTTTCACCGTAAAAATACAACCGTCAAGAAATGCGGACATGGATTCATCTGGGGTAAACATTTCCGGAGGTCAAATAGTCCCCCATTCGGTTCTCCGGGCGGGGACACTTCAGGGAACCCATGCCAAAGGCTCAAACACAGGGACATGCTCCTAGGAACATGGAATGAGGGAAGTAGATTATACAGGGAATGATTGGAAAGCATTAGCTCAAGATAGGGATGTATGGAGAGCTATGTCCGCGCGGCCATGAACCTACGGGTTCGATAGTGCCAGTAAGTTAGTAAGTAAGTAAGCATAACAAAAACGTTACAGCAAACAAGTACATTGTTAGCTGCCTAATAGACGCTGTGTGTTTCTTAGCTGAACGAGAGCTGCCATTTAGGAACCATGTAGAAAACTCCAAATCTAACAAAAGAGGTAGGGCCTAATTATATTTAATTATTGCACTATAGATGAGATTTTAAGAAACAATTTGGAAATTTCTACTGTTTTCGTTGGCACATCACATGATGTTCAAAACGACTTAATATGTACTATATCCGCTAATTTATTCAATAAAATAAAACAAGAGATCTCGCCCTTAGTATCTTTAATAGAAGACGAGGCTACCAACATACAAAGCTCACTTATAAGCTCTAGAAACCAGCTAGAATTGGAGACGAATATCTGTGTTTTAAAATCATGCATTTATATATTTAACTAGCTAATATCCGGCGTGCGCTACTACGTCTAATTGAATGAAAATTAATGTGCTTTATGAATAAGTAAAAGGAAAAATAATTATAAATTTATATTTTTTAGATATCCTGTGCTGATTACATGACATTCCCCGAGAATCTACTTATCCCGATCTTCTGGACATAAATGAGCTGAAATACTTACTTACTCACTGGCACTATCGAATCCGTAGGTTCATGGCCGCGCGGACATAAGCTCTCCATACATCGCTATCCTGAGCTAATGCTTTCCAATCATTTCCTGTGTAATCTACTTCCCTCAAATCATAGTTAATGTTATTCTCCCACCTCATTCTTGGTCTACCAACTGGGCGTTTTCCCTCTGGCTTTCCTACAAGAAGCTTCCATGCACGTCTTTCATTCCCCATACGTGCAACATGTCCTGCCCATCGCAGTCTACAAGACTTAACTGTTCTCATTATATCTGGCTTACTATAAAGACAATGTAATTCACTGTTATGCAGTCTTCTCCATTCACCTGTCTGTTCATCTCTCTTTGGTCCAAAAATTTTCCTAAGAACTTTATTCTCAAATACTCGTAATCTCCTTTTTTTCCTTAAAGTAAGAGTCCGTGTTTCGCATCCATATAATATAACTGGTAGAATAATAGTTTTATATATTTTCAGTCCCCTCAGGGGTCCTCATCTAGGGGATATGTGGATGGCGACCACAAGGTGCCCAAGCCGAGCAAAACATTTCTTCCACTTACTTGTGTTTTGCACTCTTTTAACTTTACTATCTAACCTCTCTTGATTAACTCTTGTTTTTTTCGACCCCGACGCTATTAGGGCATCCGAGGGCTAGGGAGTCTTTCCTTTCTTCCATTTCTTCTTTCCTTTATTTTCTTTTCTTCTCCAGAAAAGCCTGACCAGAGGCTATAAGATGGCAGGCCCATCACTGGTCTTGCCTTCCTTTGGCCAGCAACCAATCGAAGGGACTATTATTATGCTTTCAAGTCTTATACGAGAATTTTCCGGAAGAAGCTGGAGGGAAAATTTTCTATAGGATTGTAACAGGCCTTGGCCTAATACTTGGTAGGAAGAAGAAGAAGATATATTTTCAGTTTAATGTTTTTTTGAAAGGAGTTGGGAAGTCAAGAGTCTCTGCAATGCATAATAGCACGCATTTCCAGAATTGAGCCTATGTTTAATTTCTTTGTTATCTCATTCCTATTTGTGATTATTGTACCTAGGTATTTGAATTCAGCCACTTCCTCAAAATTTCCCTGATTTGTCATTAGATGTCAATGAAATTTTAAGGCCCAAATGGTCCCCAAACATCATCTGGCCATCATTATCACATTCACCTGATTAGATTAAGTTCAGGATTAAGGCTTCTCCTGGTGCATCAATACCATCATCGTCACCCATCATATCATTGGGGCAATGTAATCTCGCCTTCCAGACGTCCCAACCTCAGATTGGAACTTGCTCAGGTAGCTCAGTCGGTAGAGTATTGCCTGGAAAGCCAAAGGTCCTGGGTTCAAGCCCCAGTCTGAACGTATAATTTTTCTCTTCAAATATGATTTATCCATCATTGAGATGTATGAAATGAATAATAAACACAGTTAAACATCTTGTTAAATTTCTGCCTTTATTTATTTTATGTGTAATTTACTCACTCGTACTGCTATGATTGTTACATATTAGTATTGCTTTACTAAACATCACAACATTTTTGACAAATTTTTACTTGTAAAAATCTCCCTGAAAATTAAATTATTTGCAGTCTGTTCATCTTACCTCAATATTAATGTTGATTTGTTCATGAACATTTTTTTATTTCCAGACTGGTCGGATTTATGTTGTATACCCAGGATGTCGATGTCAGCTCCCTCCTGTGGTTGGCCAAAGAACCTCCAAACTAGGTCACGTTCCGTCAGTATTTCGATATTCATAACTCTGTTTTTGTTCTTCAAAATATAGTTTTTTGTCACATATAGTCAGCTCTTTTGTATTTTCTAACTATTTTAAAAATATTTTCACATATCACCCTTGGGCACACAATAAATTCCAAAAGATATTTGAGAAATTTAATATTAAATTAGCACCGAAAAATAACCACAGTTTAAATAAACTAATAAAAACCAACAAAAATGAAAAAAACTGATAAAAAAGATATATATATAGGAAAAACAAAAAGAAACCTAAAAATTAGAACCAAAGAACACATAAGAAATATTAAAAATGGGGAAATAGAAAAATCTGCAGTTGCTGCTCATGTTTGGTCTGAAAAACATAATATAAAATCGGACACTAAATTATTAAAACAGTTAGAAAATACAAAAGAGCTATTTGGGAAAAAATCTATATTTTGAAGAACAAAAACAGAGTTATGAATTTCGAAATACAAATGGAACATGACCTAGTTTGGAGGTTCTTTGGCCAACCACAGGAGGGAGCTGACATCAACATCCAGGGTATACAACATAAATCCAATCAGTCTGGGCAAGATGCTGATGATGATTATGGTATAATTGAAACATGTTCAAGAACAAATCAACATTAATATTGTGGTAAGATGAACAGACTGCAAATAATTTAATTAAAAGAACCTCAAAACATTACTTCATAAAATAAAACTCCCTGAAAATGTTTATATATGTGCAAATGGAGTTTATAAATATTTTATTTTCATTTCTATAATTTCTTATTAATAGCATATTGTCTGCTTGAAATAACCTTTAGTTCTTCTTTAGAATATGAAAACGGTCGTTTCTCTATTGGAGACCTGTTTTGTTCTGCAGGCAATAAAGGGAGTTTTCTTTCTACAGGTGATGCAGAAGGTTTGATACCAGGTTTTGACTGAGGTAAGGATGGCAAAGGGCTTTTATTTAAAGGAGAAAGTATAGGTTTATTATTATTTACTTGATATCTTGGTTGGGAAGGTACAACATTCTGTTGTTTAGCATAAGGTGAAATATAAGGTTTTGGCTTGTCTTCTAACTTCTGTAATGGTTTTGCTTCATTCCTTACTAATGGAAATTTTTTCTCCAAGGGAGAAATGGGTTTTTTTCCTATAGAATTGGATAGGTCATATCGAGGAGCAGAGTAACGAAAATGTTGTTGATCTGGTTGATTATTAACATTGCCTCGTACTAAATTGTGTTCATTTCTTACCACAGGAATTTTTTTCTCCAAGGGAGAAACAGGAGGTTTTTCTGAAGAGTTGGGAAGGGCTTGTCTATTTCCATTTTGATTTTTAATATTAGCTTGTACTAATTGAGGTTTGGCAGCTGGTATTGGAAATCTAGGTTTATTGTGTTGACTCATAAACTGCAAGACACCACGAGGCCTGTCAAATCTATTTGACTGCTCAGGCAGACTGATCTTCCTGTGAGTAGTTGGGTCGTCAGCTTTCAGCATAGCTGGTACATATGGTTTGTCTGGCCACATCAGATTGTGAGCTTGGCGACGCATTGTCTCATCCTAAAACAATTTGTGCAATTGAAATTCTCTAAACAGCAAAACCAGTAAAATAAAAATAACGGAGATACAAAGAATTACAAATTAAATTTGAAGAGAAAAATTTTCGCCTAGACCGGGACTCGAACCCGGGACCCTTGGCTTTCCGGGCCAAGTGCTCTACCAACTGAGCTACCGAGGCGAGTTACGATCTAGACGCAAATTTTTCTCTTATATACGTTGTAATTCCCTATTGCCAAATGCTTTTGAAACCATTGTTTCTATCTTTGCAAAATGGCGGCTTCTTAGTTAAGAAGACATTTATTGGGAATTTAACATTACTTTATAAAGCTAGTAATTACAAATTACTGATGTGGAATGAAACCTAAATATAAATAAGGTGAATCCGAAATCATCTTACCTCATAAACTGTTGTGCTCTATTTGAACATGTTTTGTAATGCCATGATGTATACCATCATCAGCTATTGAATTTTTTTTGTAGGCCCTGGATGTCAACTCCTACTCCATCTTTTGGCTGACCAAAGAACTTGCAAATCAAATATTTTTCCCCGATGATGGAGTGGAAGTTGACATCCAGGCCAACAACATAAAATTCCACAGACTGAAAAAGCTGATGATGGTATGCATAGCGTATTGAAACATGTTTAAATAGAACACAACAATAGTGAGTGGAGAACATATTTTTAACGACTCACCTCATATAATTTCAAATTTCTTTGATACTGGCGGTTTCAGACAATATCGTGTCCCTCTTCAGTCATGGCTTCCACTCATGGAAGAGGGACAAGATATTGTCTGAAACTGCCAGTATCAAAGAAATTTGAAATTATATGAGGTGAGTCATTAAAAATATGTTCTCCACTCACTATTAATGATATAACCTCATAATGTTTACTTCCCAATATTAATTTAAATAGAACACAACAATTTATGAGGTAACATGATTCCAGATTCACTTTATTTATTAAGAAGAAACTCATAATATATTGTAATTTATTAAGACCTAAATATTGAACTGCAACTCTCATTTCTATCAGTATCTTAAATACATTATGAGAAATGTGCTTACTTAAAATCTATAGCTGTAATTGATACTTATGCATGGGAGCTATGATCTCCTTTCCTCAAAGTCTATGCCTCACTGCCGTAGCAAAGTAATTTTGCAAGTAAAATGAGATTCATGAGATGAAATAGAAAGAATTTAAATAAAAAGTATACATAATTACCATTGGAAGTATTTAAATGCTCCTAAATAAAATAGTTTAAGCAATTGTTAATCTATATTTAATAGTCATGTGATAATGGTCAAATTCTATCCATAAAGCGAAAAGAATTAGTGCAAGTTTCATAAATCATAAAATAATAAAACTTAAAAATAAAAAGTGATAATTTTTCTTAAAATCATTTAGGGTCGTATGCAAATACATTAGTCTCTACTCAAATTACTTCCAATCACTGGTGAGCTGACTCACCGTGAGCAAGTGCAAAGATCGAATTAGCTACCCACTAACTGGTCATGCATGAAAGTCATCGTTTTCATAATATTGGCAAGAAATTACCCAGAATTCTCTGCGATAAAACCACTTCCGTTATTTTTGTCTGCTAGAGGAATGCATTTACGCTTGCATCCCGCAAATAACACCTTATATGACGACGTCTGCATCGTGCAATATTAGGCCGATTCTCCTGTTCTTCCAGTTGAATTCTTTGGTAGACTCTATCAAATTCCTCTTCTCCGCATATACCGAAAACATGATCGAAGGCTTCAAGGTCCGACATCTTGGATAAAGCGGCAAGGTTTCAAACTACATTGGTTCCTTTCGGGATTCTCACGATAAGTTTCTATCTTAAGTTATGATCTTAAGTTACCTCGTCAGGTAGCTTACGAATTTCAACAATTATTATCGCATGAATAGATTTCTGAGTAAGCAAAATCGTATTGGGATAAAACTTTCTCAGCAGAGAACGCCTTTTACAGTCTAATGCAAAGATTCGAGCCTTAGTGTTTTTATTTATATTGACAGTCATCATTGTGTTCCCAACCTACAAGAAGGATTCCACCACCTAGTTTTACAACAAAGTAGTACAAATATCTACTTCAAATTGTGTGAATATTTAATAATGATCATGACATAAATGTATTTATTTACTTTCCTTTACTGTTAATGAAATCATTTATGAATAAAAAAATCATCCCATCCAAATACACCATTTGTTGGAACATTAAATTAATTATATATATATATATATATATATATATATATAAAACGAGGTGGAATTTTTATCTCTCTAAAATTTAGAGCCAAATCTGATGATATAACCTTACTTATTTTCATTTATTCTTAAAGAGTTAATTTATGAACAAAAAATCTTTCCATCTACAGCCCACCCTAAAGCACAGTTTCTTTAACTTGAAATCTGTTTATGATATGCTCATTTTCTACACTTCCATTTTAATTCACTTATTACTATTTTACAGTTTTCCTCGTCCATCTTCAAAGACAACAAATCATGTGACGCCAAAATACAACACCGATATTGGCTCGCGATTTTAGAGCAGCAAAATTCTGTCATGATTTTATGTTGTTATGTATTATTAATAAAATTGATTTTAAAAAAGCAGTATTTTAAAGTGGGATGCAGGTCGGAATATTTTTATTCATAAATTATATCATTACCAATAAAGGAAAATAAATTTAACATACCAGATTTGGCTCATTATTTGGGAATGGTAAAAATTTTGCTATGGTTTTACATTGTCATACAATATTGTTTATTGATTTATTTAAGTAGTCCACCGCTGTGGTCTCAAGGTAGCATGCTGCCTTGTCACGCAGCGGGCCCAGGTTTGATCAAGAGTCGGGGCAGTTTTTCTGGGTGAGGTTTTTATCAGGGTTTTTCCTCACCTGTAAGACAAATGTCAGGAAAACTTTAAGGCCCATACGGTCCCCAAAAACATATGGTCATCATCATCATCCTTATCCTTATCATCATCATCCTTCACCGGTGTGGAAAGCAACGGGAAGCTACCACACCTACAATTCCCTAGTAAAGCTGCAAGCATAGCGTGAAAATGATTGCAGAGAAGGACCTGCCTTCAGGCAGAATTGCTATGGATGGATTTATTTAAAGTGTGATTGCACAGGTAGCAAAGTGGTCTAATGTGCTGGTATGTAAATCCAGAGACCTTGGGTTCAAATTCCATTTTGGGCAAAAATGTTTTAAAAATTTCCTTTTAAATTATGATTGTCCCAGGTAGCATAGTAGTTTAATGTGTTGGTATGTAAAACCAAGGGTCTTGGGTTCATATTCCAGTTTGGGTGAAAATTCTTATCTTTAAACATTAATTTGTCCTTCAATGTAAGTGATAAATTTAAAAAAAACATCACAACTTACTATACAAGGGTCAGTCAAAAAGTAATGCCTTTTATTTTTACTTTTTTTTAATTGAGAGGATATTTAAATGCACTTTACATATCATGAAACCCACAACATTGACGATTAATTTGTCACCTCAATATAATCTCTGTCCTTTTCCACTGTTTTTGTCCACCTTTTACAAGGACATTTATTCCACGTGAAAAGCATGGTCTTGCTTTCTAAGCCAGCGATGCATGGATGTTTTACAGCCTCCTCATCCTCAAAATGATCCTATGATGAGCTTCCTTTAGCGGTCCGAACAGATGGAAGTCTGATAATGATAGGTCAGGGCTATAAGGTGGATGAGGCAAGACTTCCCATTCAAGTTTCACGATCTCTTCAGTGGTGTAGCGACTGTTGTATGGTCTTGCATTGTCGTGCAAAAGAAGAACATCTGCCATATCTTTTGTTGGGCGAACCACCGAAGACATGCTTTAAGCTTTTTCTTCTTCTTCTTCCTTCCAAGTATTAGGCCAAGGCCTGTTACGATCCTATCGAAAATTTTCCCTCCAGCATTTCATAGGACGTCCCAGTGATCTTCGTCCTCTTGGTATATAATTATAAACAGCTTTGAGGATCCAATTTGAACTTATTCTTTCAAGATGGTGTTTCCAATTTAGTTGGTACTGTTTAATACATTCCAAAATTGGCGTATTCTTCAATTCTTTTAAGATATCGGTGTTCCTTTTCCGATCCCATCTGGTGTAACCCGCTGTTCTGCGCATGAATCTCATTTCACAAGCTGTTATTCTGCTTTCATGTTGTCTTTTTAGTGTCCATGCTTCACTACCATAGGTCAACACTGGTCTAGCCAAAGCGTTATATAAACGTAATCTGGTGTTTTTTGTACAAGGGATGGTTTCATACCTTGATTAATAATTCCCAAACTTTTATTGTAACTAGTAATTTTTTCAAGGATGTCCTTTTCATTCCAGGTAGTTTAAGCTTTTTGAGGGTGCTGAAGTATAGGACGAATTTACTGTGCAACCCTGCTTCAAAAAATCAACCAGAATCACCCCGTTTGCATCCCAAAACACAGTTTCCATAACTTTCCCTGCCGATCACACATTTTTTTCTTCCTTGGTAAGGTTGTATAATGCCATTACATTGACTTCCTCTTTGATTCAGGTTCAAAAAATTAACCCATGTTCGTCTCCAGTCACAATTTTCCCCAAAAACTCCTCTTGCTCCAAATTGAAGCGCTGCAAGAGTTCAGAGGTTATTGTTTTTATTGTTTTTCTTGTCTCTTTATTCTGGTCGGTTAACATTCGTGGTGCCCACGTGAACAAACTTTTGAGTTAATAGTAAGTGGAGAACATATTTTTAATGACTCACCTCATATAATTTCATATTTCTTTGATACCGGCGGTTTCAGACCATATCTTGTCCCTCTTCAGTCATGATTTCCACTGATGAAATTCTATGGTTGTTGATTTCTCTAAGGACATCACCTCTTGTGCTGCCATCTTTCGTTGGGATTATAAATTTTGTAATTAAATTTTTATCCACCGGAATATCAAAGTTCATAGATCGATATTTATTCTTCTGAATAAATATCACTTCCCAAATTGTCAATTCCAACGGTTTATCTAATTTTTTCAAAAGTTTTGCCTCTTTTTCAATTTTATGATGTTCTAGCAAACTACGTGCAGCAATTGCTGATTTTTCAATTTCACAATTTTTAATATTACTAAAATGTTCTTTTGAGTACCCAAGTTGTTGAACAATCATCATCACACTACCATTAGCGATGGCGAGAATGAGACAACTCATCTGTTGTTACCTGGCAGTCTTCACGAATGACCTCATCAACTCGCTGAATGTTGCGTGAATTCACTGATATCACCAGCCTTCCACTCCACTTTGCATCAGCCAATTGTGTTTGTCCTTCAGCTTTGTTACAGCAATGAACCCATCTTCTAACAGTACTGACATCCACTGTTGAATCTCCACACACATTTTTCAACCTTTCATCAATGCGTAAGGGCGTTTCACCTTCTGCATTCAACAATTCAATCACAGAATGCTGTCTAATACGTACGTCAATGTCAGTCATTTTGCAAGAGGATTCAGTGTTGTCACCCATTGACTTAGGAAGTTATTACTGCAGTCGATTGGAGAAGAATGTTTGAGGAATTGTGCCAAATTGAAATTTTTCACATGACTAACTTAATGAAAGAGAAGAAAAAATAGGAGACATTACTTTTTGCCTGACCCTCATATATTCAGAAAACTAGTCTTAAAGAAAAATTATAAAATTATTTACAAAAGCTTACCTTGAGCCAACTGTTTTCCAAAATTTTATCAATATTAATCCTGGTGAACGGATTCACTTGCAGCATTGCTTTTATTAATGTAGTAGCATTTACAGATATTTTTGACCATGCATATCTTGGAAATGTGACAATATAACTTTCAGGACCACTATTTCCATTAAATGGAAGTGTGGTACTCAAACTGCAATATAAATGCATAATGTTACTATAGATGTACAATTTTTGGTTGATTCATGCTTACTTTTATTTCCTTTCTATTGCAAGTAAACTTCTACATTTAATTCAATTATATTCTATTTACTTAGATATTTTCATCCCATAGCGAGGAGATACTAAGGGCCAATACATACACTCTATTGAGTAACACTAAGAAATTGGGACTGGAAGTAAACATCAATAAAACTGAATATATGTTCATACAAAGAAATATACAATATAATGGAAATGGACAGTTAATGACAAATGAGGGAAATTTTGAAGAAGTGGCTTAATTCAAATACCTAGGAACAATAATAATAAAAATAACAAATAAGAATGAGATGCATAAACAAATTAAACATAGGCTCAATTCTGGAAATGCATGCTATTATGCATTACAGGGACTCTTGTCATCTGAAATTCTCTCAAAAAACATTAAACTGAAAATACATAAAACTGTTATTCTCCCAGTTATATTATATGGATGTAAAACATGGACTTTTACTTTAAGAGACGAGAAAAGTTTATGAGTATTTCAGAATAAAGTTCTTAGGAAATATTTTGTACTAAAGAGAGATAAACAGACAGGCAAATGGAGAAGACTACTTAACGGTAATCTATATGATCTTTATGGGAAACCTGATATAATAAGAAGAGTTAAGACTCATAGACTGTGATGGGCAGGACATGTGGCACAAACAGGGAATGAAAGAGGGGCATGGAAACTTCTTATAGGAAAGCCAGAGGGAAAATTCCCAGTTGGTGGACCAAGAATGAGGTGGGAGAATAACATTAATGATGATTTAAAGGAATTAGATTATACAGGGGATGATTGAAAAACATTAGCTCAAGATAAGGATGTGTGGAGAGCTAGCTTATGTCCACAGAGTCATGAATTTATGGGTTCGATAGTGCCAATGAGTTAGTTAGTTATTTGTGTTCATCCCAATCACCAGCCCAACAGTCAGATTTCTTACATAAGCAAAAATTAATCCTAACAATAAAACTGATTTACATTCTCATATGAAAGAAGGAAAACTCAAAAATACACGATTAGTCTTTGATAGGAAAATACTAGGAAGAATACTTGGGATCACAACAAATGCAGATAGAACTCCAAAGATGAAATATAAGGTTCCAATATCTTTATGATTAGTTAAAAATAATAAAATAAAAGAACCATAAAACTAACTGATTAACAAACTAACTCACAGGCACTATTGGACCTGTAGGAGCAAGGCCATGCAGACATAACCTCTCCATATATCCCTAGTCTGAGCTAATGTTATCATCCCATATAAAATTTACTTTCCTCAAATCATGGTTAATGTTATTCTCCCACTTTATTCTTGGCCTAATTACTGGGTGCTTTCCCTCTGGTAGTTTCCATGCCCCTCTTTCATTACCTGCTTGTGCCACATGTCCTGATCATCACAGGAGATTTAACTGTTCTTATTGGTTTCCCATAAAGATAACTCAGCTCACTGTTATTTAGGGTCGTATGCAAATACATTAGTCTCTACTCAAATTACTTCCAATCACTGGTGAGCTGAGATCGAATTAACGGCCGCCTTACCGGTCATGCATGAATGTTGACATTTTCGTAATATTGGCAACGAATTACCCAGAATTCTCAGCGATAAAACCACTTCCGTTATTTTCGTCTGCTATAGAGGAATGCATTTATGCTTGCATCCTGCAAATAATACCATATACAAACACGTCTGCGACGCACAATATTACACCGATTCTCCTGTTCTTCCAGTTGAATTCTTTGGTAGACTCTATCAAATTCCTCTTCTCCGCGTATACCAAAAACATGATCGAAGTCTTCAAGGTCCGACATCTTGGATAAGTTTCAAACTACATCGGTTACCATCGGTTCCCTTCGGGATTTTCACATAAGTTTATATCTTGAGCTACGATCTTAAGGTACCTTGTCAGGTAGCTTACAATTATTACCGTGTGAATAGATTTCTGAGTAAGAAAAATGTGTTTGGATAAAACTTTATCAGCAGAGAACACCTTTTACTGTCTAATGCGTTCAAACATTCGACTCTTAGTCTTCTCCATTTGCCTGTGTGTTCATCTCTCTTTTATCCAAAAATGTTCCTAAGAACTTTATTATCAATCTTTTCTCCTCCCTAAAGCAAGAGTCCATATTTCACATCCATATAATATAACTGGGAGAATGCAATATAACTAGGAGAATAACAGTTTTATATATTTGCAATTTAATATATTTTTAGAGAAGTTGTTACAAGTAACAGCATGCATTTCCAGAATTGAGCCTATGTTTAATTTCTTTGTGCACCTCATTCCTGTTTGTTATTATTGTTCCTAGGTACTTGAATTCAGCAATTTCTTCAAAATTTCTCTGATTTGTCATCTAACTGTCCATTTCCACTATAAAATGTATTTCTAAATAAAAAATCATAAAAGGTTTAAATGAAGCCAATTCAAAAAATTATAATAAACCACATTAAAGCATGGTTTGGATATATAAATTGTAAAATGAATGAAAAATGTATTTAAAAAAATTAATAACTCTAAAAATACAATTTATAGATTGATAGTACCAGGAAGACATTAAAGAATTAATAGTTGGTAACTGAAACTGTCTACACAAGAAACAGAGCAAATGGAAAGATACTGCTGAAGAGGTAAAAATTTAACTGGAATTACAGCACCTAATAAAAAGAAGAAAACTTTAAATTTTCCATATATATTTTGAAATACTAATTTGAAACTTGTTCTCTATATACTAATTTCGAGCTAAGTTCCAGTTGTAATATAAATAAAGCAGATGTATGACTGCATTTTCATTGGTCGAACAGCGGTTTACCTTTGAGCATGTAAGAAAATGTATTAAATTAATGTTGGGAAGTAAACATTATGAGGTATAATCATTAAAATTCATCGGAGAACATTTTGTTTAAACAACTCACCTCATAGGATTCATGCTTCCATGATACCGCAGTTATGGGAGAATCTTAAAATATAACATTATAAATATTTCATTTAAGATTTAAATTAAACCTCATAGTGATTTTTCCTATAAAAATGCAGGTATTTCATTCATTAATATTTAAAGGAAGTGACACTATGGGTCGTATCTATGACCGTAAAAGTCATTCTTAACATGTACTCTGCTGAGAAAGTTGTATTCAAAGACGTTTTTGCGTACTCAAAAATCTGTTCATGCGATAATAAATTGTCAAAATTCTTAAGCTACCTGGTGAGGTGACTTTGCAGAGAACAAATCATGAGCAACCCGATGGGAACCAATGTACTCTGAAACATTGCTGCTACTTTGCTGTTTTATCCAAGGTGTCGGACCTTGAAGACATTGATCATGTTTTCGGTATACGCGGAGAAGAGGAATTTGATAGAGTCTACCAAAGAATTCAACTGGAAGAACAGGCGAATCGGCGTAATATCGCACGATGCAGACATCGTCGTATACGGTTTTATTTGCGGGATGCAAGCATAAATGCATTCCTCTAGCAGACGAAAATAACAGGAGTGGTATTATCACTGAGAATTCTGGGTAATTTCTTGCCAATATTACGAAAAAACTACTTTCATGCATGACCAGTCAGCGACTTGCTAATTCGAACTTTGCACGTTCTCACGGAAAACTCAGCTCACCAGAAACTAATGTATTTGCAGAATTTATAGGTGTGTCTGCATACAGCATAAATCTGCTCGTAATGAAATTGCAAATAAAGGATATCTATCCAGAATAAAATTTTAGAGACATCTAAACAATTTAAATATCTTGGATATTATCTCTCTATCTAGGATGAAAAGGATATCCCTGAAAAAATTACTATTTATAATAAAAGTTTGGGAATTATTAATCAAGTTATGAAACCATCCCTTGTACAAAAAAACACCAGATTATGTTTATATAACACTTTGGCTAGACCAGTGTTGACCTATGGTAGTGAAGCATGGACACTAAAAAGACAAAATGAAAGCAGAATAATGGCTTGTGAAATGAGATTCATGCGCAGAACAGCGGGTTATACCAGATGGGATCAGAGAAGGAACACCGATATCTTAAAAGAATTGAAGACTATGCCAATTTTGGAATATATTAAACAGTACCAACTAACTAAGTTATGTAGATAGGAAATAACACTATGAGGTTTTTTAATATTATTTATTTTTTATTATTTCACTCACCTCATACTTCATAATTCCTAGCAGACCCAGGGTTTCTTCACATCATTTGTGACATTCTCAATGCTGTGTCCCAACTGACACAACTTTGAAAATTTTAGGAAAATGGTTGAAAGAAAACAAATTAGATGATGATAGCGTTAAAGAATACATAAAACTAACAAAATTATGCTTAAATCAAATGTTCTTCACCTTCAGAGGAAAATACTTTAGACAAAAATCAGGACTTGCAATGGGAAATCCATTATCACCAATCTTAGCAAACATGTTTATGGGGAACTTTGAATGTCATGTAACCAAAGCATATCCTTTGATGTTTAAATTTTGGAGAAGATATGTAGATGATATCATAGCAATAGTAAAACAGAAACAATTAGAAGATGCCATTAAACTGTTAAAATATTTAAAATAAAACAATCAAATTTACAATGGAAATAGAAAATAATCATGAAATACCATTTTTAGACCTTAAATTGATTAGGAATGAAGAAAAAAAGAAAATAGAATTTGGAATCTACAGAAAAGAAACTCACATCGACAATTATATAAAAGCTACTGGATTTAATCATTTTTCACACAAAACAGGCAGTATTTAATAGTTTAACACACAGACTTGTGAATGTCCCCAAGAGCAAAGAAAATTACAATAAAGAGAAAGAACACATCATAAAAATTGCGAAGGATAATGGTTTTCAAGAGAAGATGATACACAAGAAAATAAATAAATTCAAAGAACAAAAAATCATTAATGAAAGTACTCTTCAGACAGATAAAAATATAGGCAAAAAATTCAAGAAGTTCACATACCATCCTTTAGTATTTGACAATGAATTTTGAAATACCCGGTTATAAGGAGAGAGGACTGATTTGGAAATTCGTCGGTCAGTGATCAGATGGCGCGGAGGTCAGTCTGCAGGATAGAAGGCCATTGGACATCAGTTGTGAACGGGCATTGAGAATATCACAAATGATGTGAAGAAACCCTGGGTCTGCTAGGAATTATGAAGTATGAGGTGAGTGAAATAATAAAAAATAAACATTACCAACTAAATTGAAAACACCATCTAGAAAGAATGAGTTCAAATCGGATCTGCAAAGAGCTGTTTATAATTATATACCAAGAGGATGAAGACATTGGGCCGTCCTATGAAACGCTGGAGGGAAAATTTTCTATAGGATCGTAACAGGCCTTGGCCTAATACTTGGAAGGAAGAAGAAGAAGAAGAAGGATATCTATTAACATCAGGGAAAAGCATAAATGCATAAACCCATGTTTGAAATTCAGTGCGAGTACTTTGTAAGAAGTGTCACAAATTGTAAGGTGCATTATTTTTTTAAGAATAAGTTTCCGACAATTAATAAATTATCTTTTGTAAACAGTGAGGACAAATTCTGGAATTCTGATAATTTGTATGACACCATTGTAGACTCCCTCATTATCAATTCAGGAGAAACCAGCAGTGAAGAAATGGAAGAAGAAGAGGAGAATCCACTTCAAGGAATCCAGTTCTTATTTGATTCTGATTGTATAGATCCATATATATTTTTTTTGTCATAAGTAAATAAGAGATGGAGGAAGTTCCTAATTATTGGTACCATCTTACCTTTATACAGAGTGATTCACTATAAGTATTACAGACTTCTAGGGATTGTAGAGGGGACTTAATAGATAAAAGTTTGATGTGGACCCATGTCTGGAAATATACCATTTTGTTGTAAAATAAGTTTGCAGATCAAAACACAATGGGCTGATATTTTGTGTCTGTGTTTCAGAATAAGATTTACAGACTTCTATGGGTTGTACTACACCTGTTGATTCGGAGGAAGATCTTTTTGCACAAATTCTGGCAGCAGCAGAAATTATTGAGCACACACCAGGTCTTGTGTGGCATGTGTATGAAAACATGCGTCGCAGGTATACTTTGTGCAACGAATAACAGGGTCCCCACATGGAACCACATTTGTAGTACAGCCCCTAGAAGTCTGTAATACTTATTCTGAAACACAAGACACGCAATATCAGTCCATTGTATTATGATCTACAAACTTATTGTGAATCACCCTGTGTGTATATATATATATATATATATATGGAATGATAAGAAAAATAAATGCCTGGACGGGATTCGAACCCGGATTGAATTGGATTCGCCTGGTAGTGTAATGGATATCACGCTGAGGTACAGACTCAGAGATCCGGGTTCGAATCCCGTCCAGGCATTTATTTTTCTTATCATTCCATATTAAGCTTGCATTGCTCAATGTTAAACATTTAATTATAACATCTATAAAGCGTCACTGCTATAAGGTAAAAATATTCTCTTTAATTTGCTTACTTGTTATAGTCAGCTACTAGATGGTGGTGAAGACCGAGTTCTCGCGACATCTAGTAATAATGGAGAGTATAATACATATATAAGAAAAATAAGTGTTTGAATTGGATTCGCCTGGTAGTGTAATGGATATCACGCTGAGGTACAGACTCAGAGATCCGGTTCGAATCCCGTCCAGGCATTTATTTTTCTTCAAAGTGACTCCAACTGTTGGAGTCATGACTGGAGATGAATGAAAAATCCATTCAAAACCAATGGTCTCAAATAAATTTGAAATTGTATGAGGTGAGTTATTAAAAATATGTTCTCCATTCAATATTAGTAATTTATATGTTTATCATCTGGCCATGACACGAGAATTGAATATCTGGGTAGGACAGGTCTGCTAGTTTCCTAAAAAAATATTATATAGCCTAAGGACAATGTTTTTATCATTGACACTTCTGTAGACAATTCACTCATTTGGCAGGTAAAAGTAGTGCCAGAGTTCCCTCAATGGAATAATACCTTATGCAAGTTTGTTTAGAATACAACTGGTACTTAGCTTGGAATTAGTATACAGCAGATAATAATAGCCAACTTACCAGTAATAAAGCAAAACTCCCAAACTCCAAACATCTACTTGTTTGGTGTATTCACGTGTGAAGTTGTCTTTTATCTCCGGAGCTATATACATACGTGTTCCAACAACTGTGTCCATCACAGTGTCTTTTGTCAATATTTTTGATACTCCGAAGTCTGTTACTTTCACAAGTGTCTCATTACTCATTGAAGCCAGCAGCACATTCTCTGGCTGTACAGCAACAATATCAATGTTAAGAAAATACAGTGTTCAAATTTTGTTTATTTTAATCTTTTTTTTTATTTACTCATGAGAAGATAGACCAAAGGAAATGGTATTTTTTTGTACACTAGTCAGTAATTAATTATAAGATTAAAACAGGAAGTAACATTATGAAGTTCTTCTTAGTAAATAACACTGAGCAACAAAAAATAAACTTTTTTTGTCTCAGAAATAAAAATATGTGATTCTGATAGTATTTTTCTCCTGAATTCAAATATGATTTTGGTTTTTCTCCATCACGCAAGATTTCCGAGAGACAGGCATTTATAATTTCAAACACTTTAATATTTTCTACATTTGTAACTACACAATATTTGAACATTTGGACTCACCTAGAAAGTAAGAAATGACAATTTTCTGCTATATTTCGCCTGTGTAGCATTCCTCTTGATGGTCCAACAATAATAGGCCAGCATATTAGGATTCCATTTGTCTTGATATCTCTTTTCCATAGCTGAAACCATTTGAGTTAGCTCATTTGGTTTTATTTTACAATCGACAAATGAACAAAAGACGTTTATTAAAAAAAACTTATTTAAATCCTTAATTGAAATTGAAATAAAAAAAACTGTGGGTGATGGAGAAATTCTGAATACATATTTGAAAACATGATAAAAAACTGCATTAAGTACAACTATTAGTACTCATGAGACAAAAATCATGTTGACCAGTGTAAGTTGAGTCTGTTGTCATCTTACCTCATAGAAGTGGAGTTCTTTTAGGACTTGTTTAAAAATATATCTTCTGTTTTATTATCAGCTATTTATGAGGTTCTTCTTAGTAAGTTGAGACTGTTGTCATCTTAACTCACAAAAGTTGAGATCTTTTAAGACATGTTTAAAAATATATCTTCTGTTTTATCATCAGCTATTTATGAGGTTCTTCTTAGTAAGTTGAGACTGTTGTCATCTTAACTCACAAAAGTTGAGTTCTTTTAGGACATGTTTCAAAATATATCTTCTCTTTTATCGTCAACTTATCCAGACTTATGATTTTTATGCTGTTGGTCCTGCATGCCAACTTCTACTCCATCTTCTTGTGGTCCAAAGAACTTGCATATCAATTCTGTCTCCTCGAGAATTTCAAAATTCATGATTCTTTCCTTGTTATTCTGGATGCAGATCTCCCAAATGGTGAGTTAATTTGTATTTTCTAACTGTTTTAATAATTTGGTGTTTACATCAATTTTATGTTTTTCTGACCAAATGTGAGCAGCTACTGCAGATTTTTCTACTTCTCCTTTCTTTTTACATTTCTAACGTGTTCCTTAGTTCTAATGGTTAAATATATCAGTCTGGACAAGCTGATGATAAAACAGAAGATTTCTTTTAAAACATGTCCTAAGAGAACTCCACTACTATCAGATAAAATGATAACAGAATTAACTTATTTACTAGTCAGTAAATTTCAACTTCATATTAAAATATAAATAAAATAGATTGATCTCAATCAATTTGCAACTGCTGAATACAAAAATTACAATGCAGTTAGAAAAAATTGGTAATGATATGTAACATATCAAAACTGATCTTCAAAAAATATACAAATACGAGGTGAGTCGTGAAAATTTCTAACTCTATTTATTAATTAAAATAAACCTCATAGTGTCACTTCCTTTAAATATTAAGAAAATAATAATGCAGTGTTCATAATATGTTATCTTTTTTGTGCTACACATATTTACTTAAAAATTATAATGAAAAATAAGGATAATTTATATATTAAAAATAATTACTTCGCTTTTTAGGAATTAACACAATGAGGTATTACACTGCAACTAATTTGATATATTCTAGATTATTTTTTACTATCTGGGTATTTGTTATACTATCTGGGGTATTTGTTATTAAAAGATTACCCAGGCTGAATTGTTTATGGGTGCTCTTTTAATAACTGTAAAGTTAATACCCCAGATAGTAAAAATCTGGAATTTATCAAATTAATTGCAATGGCTGTAATAAATTTACTATTTAATTTTGTACTAGAGTATGCCATCAAATCTTTAGAGGATGAAGAAGGTCTACAATTCAATGGTATTAATAAGCTGTTAGTTTATGCTGATGATTTAGTACTATTGGCCGATAGCAAAAAGATACTAAAGGCTAACACTCACACACTATTGAGTAACATTAAGTAATTGGGACTGGAAGTAAATATCAATAAAACTAAATATATAGTCACATGTAGAAATACATTATATAATAGAAATGGTCAGCTAATGGCAAATTTTGAGGAAGTGGATGAATTCAAATACCTAGGAACAATAATCACAAATAGGAATGAGATGCACAAAGAAATTAAACATAGGCTCAATTCTGCAAATGCATCATATTATGCATTACAGGGACTCTTGTCGTCCCAACTCCTTTCAGAAAAGTTAAAACTGAAAATATATAAAACAATTACTCTATCAGTTATATTATATGGATACAAAACATGGACTCTTACTTTAAGGGAGGAAAGGAGATTATGATGAGTATTTGAGAATAAAGTTCTTAGGAAAATTTTTTGGATCAAAGAGAGGTGAATGGAGAAGACTACATGACAGTGAACCTTATGGTTTTTATAGGAAGCCAGATATAATAAGAACAGTTAAGTCTCGTAGACTGCTATGGGCAGGACATGTGGCATGAATGGGGAATCAAAGCATGCAGGAAGCTTCTTATAGGAAAATCAGAGGGAAAAAAGCCCAGTTGGTAGACCAAGAATGAGGTGGGAGAATAACATTAACTATGATTTGAGGGAAGTAGATTATACAGGGAATAATTGGAAAGCATTAGCTCAGGATAGGGATGTATGGAGAGCTTATGTCCGCGCAGCCATGAACCTAAGGATTCAATATTGCCAGTGAGTAAGTAAGTAAGGCTGTAATAAATTATACATAGGAAAAACTAAAAGGAATTCAGATACTTGTAAAAAAAACACTTTATAAATATTAAAAATGGTGAAATTGAAAAAAATGCTGATTGCAGCTCACAGTTTGCTAGAGAATCACAAGATTATAAAAGAAACTAAACTATTGAAACATTTAGGGAAGCCTATGGAATGGACAGTTTGGGAAAAGAAATACATTCAGAAGAACAAATATGGATCCATGAAATTTGAAGTTCCCAGTGACCAAGATTAGATCTTTTAGTTCATCAAATCTCTACCAGATAGCAGTTGCAAAGTTGGTGGTGATAGCTCAAGTTCGACAGTTGGAGTTTTGGCTGACGATATAGCAATGCTCTTTGAAACCAGTTCAGTGAAAATCACAGATTATTACAGGGTGAGATGTAAAAATAATATCAATTAATTTATATCATATTTTTGAAGAGAAAAATTTTCGCCTAGACCGAGACTCGAACCCAGGACCCTTGGTTTCCAGGCCAAGTGCTCTACCAACTGAGCTACCGAGGCAAGTTGCGATCTAGACGCAAATTTTTCTCCTATATATATTGTAATTCACTCGCGCCAAATGCTTGAAACCGTAGCTTCTATCTTTGCAAATGGCGGCTTCTTAGTTAAGAAGACATTTATTGGGAATTTAACACTACTTTATAAAGCCAGTAGGGCTTCTATTAACGATTTTTGTAGCTCAGTTGGTAGAGCACTTGGCCCGGAAAGCCAAGGGTCCCGGGTTCGAGTCTTGGTCTAGGCAAAAATTTTTCTCTTCAAATATAATTTATCCTTCAATCAGTAGTGTTAAATTAATAATAAAATTGTTAATAGAAGCCCTACTGGCTTTATAAAGTAGTGTTAAATTCCCAATAAATGTCTTCTTAACTAAGAAGCCGCCATTTGCAAAGATAGAAGCTACGGTTTCAAGCATTTGGTGCTAGGGAATTACAGCGTATATAAGAGAAAAATTTGTGTCTAGATCGCAACTCGCCTCTGTAGCTCAGTTGGTAGAACACTTGGCCCAAAAAGCTAAGGGTCCCGGGTTCAAGTCTCGGTCTAGGCGAAAATTTTTCTCTTCAAATATAATTTATCCTTCAATGAGAAGTGTTAAATTAATAATAAAATCATTAATTTATATAAATTGTAATTTACCTTATATGTTACATCCCATTGTAATTTTTATTGGAATTATTACTGTTTTTAAAAGGGGAAGATTCCAGTTCCCATAAGAAAGAAAAATGAGTTTTCTTTTCTCTCTGTCTCTGTCTCTCTCTATAGTATTAGGCATAAAGAAGGGTTTCATAAATTTTAATACGTAGATGTCATAACTGAAATTCAATTGCAAATTTTCCTACAAAAAAAAAAATGAAAGTAAAGTATTTAAGTAAAATTTTATCACTTCAACTCACATTCTTCTTAAAAATATGAGGTGAGGTGATAAAATTTTATTTTTCTCTTCAAATATACCAGTTCCCAGAAGAAAGAAAAATGAGTTTTCTTTTCTCTCTGTCTCTCTCTATAATATTAGGCATAAAGAAGGGTTTCATAAATTTTAATGAAATTCAATTACAAATTTTCCTACAAAAAAATGAAAGTAAAGTATTTAAGTAAAATTTTATCACTTCAACTCGCATTCTTCTTAAAAATATGAGGTGAGGTGATAAAATTTTATTTTTATATTTGAAGAGAAACATTTATGCCTAGACCGAGACTCGAACCCGGGACATTTGGCTTGCCGGGTTCGAGTCTCGGTCTAGACGAAAATTTTTCTCTTCAAATATAATTTATCCTTCAGTGAGAAGTGTTAAATCAATAATAAAAACATCAATGATAAAATTTTACTTCTTCTTCTTCTTCCTTCCAAGTATTAGGCCAATGCCTGTTATGATCCTATAGAAAATTTTCCCTCCAGCATTTCATAGGACGTCCCAGTGATCTTCGTCCTCTTGGTATATAATTATAAACAGCTTTGGGGATCCAATTTGAACTCATTCTTTCTAGATGGTGTTTCCAATTTAGTTAGTACTGTTTAATATATTCCAAAATTGGCGTAGTCTTCAATTCTTTTAAGATATCAGTGTTCCTTTTCCGATCCCATCTGATGTAACCCGCTGTTCTGCTCATGAATCTCATTTCACAAGCCATTATTCTGCTTTCATGTTGTCTTTTTAGTGTCCATGCTTCACTACCATAGGTCAACACTGGTCTAGCCAAAGTGTTATATAAACATAATGTGGTGTTTTTTTTTTCCCCCGGAAGGATCAAACTAAAATTTTACTTAAATAAATAATACCTCATTGTAAAATTACAATGGGAAGTAACATTATGAGGTTGTTAATAAATAAGTTGTAGATTATGATAACATACACATAGGAAAAACAAACCATTAGAATTGAAGAACACATAAAAAACACAAATGAACTCACAATATGGGAGAAAATATACATCCAGAAGAACAAAAGGAGAACGTGAATTTTGAAATTCCTGGGAGTGAGATTTGATATGCAAGTTCTTTGGACCACAAAAAGATGGAGTTGGAGTCGGCATCAAGAGCCGACAATGTAGAGATCATCATTCTGGACAAGCTGAAGATAGATGTTTTGAAACACATCCTAAAAGAAATCAATGAATATGAGGTAAGTTGACAAAAAAACTCAACTTATTCATTATCTCATGGTATTAATTCCTAAAAAAAGTCAATTAACTTTTATTTTAAAAAAATAATAATAATATTAAATTATATTTAATTAATGTTGGGAAGTAAACATTATGAGGTATAATCATTAAAAATCATCGGAGAACATATTGTTTAAATAACTCACCTCATAGGATTCATGCTTCCATGATATCGCGATTTCAAACATAATCATGTTCATCGTCAGCCATAACTCCGACTGTTGAAATTCTTCGGCCGTCAACTATTCTATTGTCGCCATCTTCAGTGCTGCTATCTATGGTTGAATTTATGAACTTCGAAATCAATGTAATTTCGTTAGGGATATCAAAATTCATTGATCTATTTTTTGTTTTTCTGAATGTATATTTTTTCCCAAACTGTCAATTCCAAAGGTTTCTCTACTTGTTTTAAAAGTTTAGCTTCTCTTCCAATTTTATGATGTTCTAATAAACTATGTGCAGCAATTGCAGATTTTTCAATTTCACAATTTTTAATATTTCTGAAATGTTCTTTTGTCCGAATTTCCAAATTCCTTTTTGTTTTTCCTATATAAACTTTATTGCAATCTTCACAATTTATTTGATAAATTCCAGATTTCTTACTGTCTGGAACTTTGACTTTTTTATTGGTACTTAGAAGATTACCCAGACTAAATTTATTTATTGGTGCCAAAAAAATGTTGTATTTGTCAAAAATTTTTTGAAATTTCCTATGCATTTCAGGATGGTAAGTAATTTTCTTGTATTTTTTCTTTTCTTTGCAATTTTGTAAAGTAGTATATTCATTAAGTCTTTTATTGTGTTTGAATTTCTTCAACTTATTTATAATTAATTCTTTATCAAAACCATTTAATCTAGCAGTGTTTAAGATATGTTTAAACTCTTTATTGAAATTTTCTTCGTTTAATGGTACATTTGTCAATCTGTAAATTAAGCTATTGAATATTGCATGCTTATGAGCAATGTGATTGAAGCCTGATGATTTAATGTAATTATCTGTATGAGTTCCTTTTCTAAATATATCAAATTCAATTTTCAGTGTTTGATCATTCTTAATTATACATAAATCCAAAAAAGGAATTTTGTTTTCTTTTTCTAATTCGACGGTAAACTTTACTGATTCATCCTGAAGGTTTAATAATTTAAGAGCATCTTCAATATCCTTAGAATTTATTATTGCAAAAATATCATCCACATATCTGTACCAAGTCTTAAACATCCATGGGTATGCTTTAGTGATTTGACACTCCAAGTAACTCATGAACAAATCAGCTAAAAATGTGAAAGCGGATTACCCATTGACAAACCCGAAACCTGTTGGTAAAATTTTTCATTATAGGTAAAATAAGAATTACTGACACATAGCTTTGTAAGAGTTATATATTCCTCTAATATTTCATTTTTAATATTTAAAGAACTTAACCATTTCCTCAAAAAATTTAGCATTTTTTCAACTGGTATACTAGGAAACAATGAAATTACATCAAATGAAACCAATCTGTCATCATGTCCTAGACTCATATTTTCCAATTTGTCAACCAATTTTTGACAAATACAACATTTTTTTGGCACCAATAAATAAATTTAGTCTGGGTAATCTTCTAAGTACCAATAAAAAAGTCAAAGTTCCAGACAGTAAGAAATCTGGAATTTATCAAATAAATTGTGAAGATTGCAATAAAGTTTATATAGGAAAAACAAAAAGGAATTTGGAAATTCGGACAAAAGAACATTTCAGAAATATTAAAAACTGTGAAATTGAAAAATCTGCAATTGCTGCACATAGTTTATTAGAACATCATAAAATTGGAAGAGAAGCTAAACTTTTAAAACGAGTAGAGAAACCTTTGGAATTGACAGTTTGGGAAAAAATATACATTCAGAAAAACAAAAATAGATCAATGAATTTTGATATCCCTAACGAAATTACATTGATTTTGAAGTTCATAAATTCAACCATAGATAGCAGCACTGAAGATGGCGACAATAGAATAGTTGACGGCCGAAGAATTTCCGGAGTTATGGCTGACGATGAACATGATTATGTTTGAAATCACGATATCATGGAAGCATGAATCCTATGAGGTGAGTTATTTAAACAATATGTTCTCCGATGATTTTTAATATTAAATTATGTTCGCAATAGAATCTAATGTATTACAACTAGTGAGTAAATTTGGCTGGAACACAAATTTAACCTAAAAATCTTACCTTAATATCCCTATGAACCACATTGTGTTTATGCAGACACTGTATTGCCTGCACCAACTGAAAGAAGATGAGTTTGATGTTCGCCTCTGTCAGCGATTTTGAAATAACTCGTTTCATCAGGTCACCTCCATCCATCATCTCCATCACAATGAACAGCGTTGAAAATGTGTCCACTACCTTCTTTGTCATGATGATGCAAGGCTACCAACACAACATTATATTCCTAATTATTATACATTTATTTTGACTTCTTGGCAATTTTTTTATCTAACTCTCTAATGTAAAGAATAGGCCAAATATCTGATAACATATGGAGAAACCTGGTTTAGATCTGGGTGAATTCCCTCTGGTTTTCCTACAAGAAAATATCCATCCCATTTGTGCCACATGTCCTGCTCATTGCTGTCTATGAGTGGACTTCTCAACCGAAAAGTCTAAACCATGACCCCAGTTCTCCAATTTTTTTTTATTGTTTCCATAAAACCTATAAAAATTACTGAAAATTCATTGAAATTGCTACGAAACTACAGACAAGAATCAGATATTTATCTTTGTAATTGGGATAATCCATATCAAATCGGACAGCAAAAAATCTTACAATTTATTTTTTTAATTTTATGTATCCCTAAATATAGTGAATAAATTTATAAACATATTAATATCGAAATATAATTTTTTATAATTTATAGGTTCATAGTTATGACGATCTAAAATTATCGTAAATATGATAAACTAAATCTAATATTTCTGAAACAGTAAACAGCAAAAATTTGTTTCAAACGTATTTATATAGGTGATATCATGTAGTTTAAGGATGTTATTTTTATAATTAGGATATTTTTATTTTTGGTGTCAATTTTCTATTTTATGGGGGTTTACTTCAGTACATATCAAAAAAATGAAAACGAAACAAATACAGGATATTACTCATGTAATAAGGATTAATTTCCAGCAATTACCTTTGTGGAGGGATGAATAGTTCAGACAATATATATGTTTTTTATTCTATTTTCGTTAAAACCTGGCGGATAAAAGAACAACTGTTTCACTTCACAACCAAGGTAGTGCGCGTAGTTCTTATTGAAACAGCTGACTCACTTCATCAGCGATTTTTTTTCAACTCTCATTAAATCTAGTAGATTATGTAAATCATTAGAAAAGTTCTATTGTTCTGCTTATATGATCACATTACTGTTTTTCCGCTACTTAAATATAAACAATTAATTCTTGATAGCTTTTAAATGTGGATTGTCCACACGTTGTAAATTCTATCCTCCAAAAAAAATGACTTAATACACTTATTAATGCATAGTTTCACTCTCTACATTAAGTTATAAAATTTCTTTCATAATATAAATATATATATATATTAATGTGTGATGTTTGTAATTAGGTGGGCAGTTAGTGCAAAATATAAATTTCTTTTTGTATAAGTAATCCATATTGTGTGTTACACACAAAACAAAAAATAACTGTAAATATATGCAATTAAAAATATTAACAGACTTCCTTCAAAAGTGCATGTCTGATGTTACATGTTCTGCTTAATGGAACAGTATCGTTCATTTATAAAAAGTGGTGATATTTTAATTCTTAAGTCGTAGATGTTTATATATGGAATTTAATTGCTAAAGCGAGAAGTAAAGAGTTCTGTTAACGTTTACTGTGAATTATTAAACAAATTAATAGTGAGTGGAGAACATATTTTAATCGACTCACCTCATACATTTTCAAACTTCTTTGATACCGACAGTTTCAGACAATATCATGTCCTTCATCAGTCATGGCGTCCACTAATGAAGGACATGATATTGTCTGAAACCGTCGGTATCAAAGAAGTTTGAAAATGTATGAGGTGAGTCGATTAAAATATGTTCTCCACTCACTATTAATGATATAACCTCATAATGTTTACTTCCCAATATTAATTTAAATATATTAAACAAATTATTTATTTTGTTACAAATTTTTCATTACAATTTAAATCTCATCAGATGATAGACAATATTAAAATAAATGGTTTGTATGCAGATACAAAAAGGAAGGCTGAGTTAAGGAAAGAGTGGAGAATGTTGAGTTTGCAGTGAAATACCTGTTCTTGGGCAGAACACTATGATTGATTGAATTTTAAATCTAATATTATAATAAAAATCTTACATCATTAATTGAATAAACTGGTATAGATTTTTATTATGTTATAATTACTAATTTCAATCTTAAAATAACGTTTTATTCAGTGTACTGTATTACACACTGAAAGCTATGACGAAATAGTGTTGTTATAAGATATTCCTCCAAATAAAACTGAATGTTTTAATACTCGTACCACTTCCTACCAAATAATAACAATGCAGAATCAGCAAGTCTCCCTTATATATCTGCTTCTCCATAAACAATTCTCAAGTTCAGATCTTTTACTAGACAGTTGATTTAAATCAGTGTGTGTTTAGTGCACCTCGTCATTTTAAGTGTCACATATAACAATAGTTTAACTTATATCGTGTATTTTAACATCATCTTTGATATGTCATGAGCAGGGGATGCAAGATCAGTAAGTGATGCCAAGGCAATAAAATATATTTATACCTCTTAAATATTACTTGTAATAGCATGAAAATTGTTATAAATTATTATCAATATCTTAACATTCCTTGCAATATTCAACATCAGATGTTAGTGTAGTGTACAAGTACAGAATATTACAACACATCACAAACTACCGTCTTGAAAATAATTTTTAATACGCATATAAGATTGAATTTGTACATGCTTAGTAATTTAAATTGAACTATACATTAGCCAAAAACAGCACAAAATTAACCACCTACTGGAGATATCAATAAAGATTGTTACATTTAACGATGCTCACTAACACGTGAGGTCATTTTGTAGTAATTTATTTCAAGTGCGAGGTTTTAAAAAAGTATTTAATTATATTATTTTTGGTCTGGACATCTTACCTCAATATTAATGTTGATTTGTTCTTGGACATGTTTCAAAACAATTCTGTTTTATCGTCAGCTTTCCCAGACTGGTTTTATTTATGTTGCATTATGTTGCACCACCTGGATGTCGATGTCAGCTCCATCCTGTGGTTGGCCAAAGAACCTCCAAATAAGGTCACCCTCCATCGGAATATCAAAAGGATGGAGGGTGACCTTGTTTGGAGGTTCTTTGGCCAACCACAGGATGGAGCTGACATCGACATCCAGGTGGTGCAACATAATGCAACATAAATAAAACCAATAAAACAGAATTGTTTTGAAACATGTCCAAGAACAAATCAACATTAATATTGAGGTAAGATGTCCAGACCAAAAATAATATAATTAAAATAACCTCAAAATGTAACTTCCTAAAATTAAATATTAAGTATTTAATTTCTTAATCAATCATAGACTAATGTTAGCCAGCAAGGGATACTTTGGACTTAAAAAACAACTCAGTTCCCGATATATAAGTATTCAAACAAAAATAAAAGTATATAAAACTTTATTGATACCTGTTGCCATCTATGGCTGTGAAAGTTGGGCCCTAACAAAAACTCAAGAAAACAAAATTAGAATATTTGAAAGAAAAATATTAACCCTTTTGGTGCCATGAACTGATTATATCGGCTCTGATGCCTCTGTCCATTACCTGCCAGACAATATACTTAAACTACTTGCAAAGCCGATCACACCGGCAGATGCGATTTAAATCTCTGACACAAGAGATTTTACCAGTGGCATGCAGAGGGTTAAGGAAAATATTTGGCCCAATATGTGAGAGTGGAAACTGGCAAATTAGATATGATGATGAATTATATGAACTATATGGAGATGTAGACATCATTAAAACAATAAAGATGGCAAGACTTAGATGGCTGGGACATCTCTACAGGGAAGAGGAATCAGACATATGTCGTATAATCACACTGACAACTATAATTGGAAACCGAAGAGTTGGACATCCTAATATTAGATGGCTGGACAGCATTGAACAGTACCTGAGAATACTGGGTCTACGAGGATGGAGAGGGAAGGCGGAGAAGAGGGACGGATGGAGGTGCATTGTAGGGGCGGTCAAGGCCTGCAACGGGCTGTACAACCAACAATGACGATCATGATTTAATTTCTTACATTAATGAAACACAAATAAGAAGAGAAAGTAAAGGGATTTACTTACATGTTTTATTGTGCTCAAAATATGTGCCTCTGTGCTGACATATTTCATCATCTTTGGATTTTTTTTTACTGTCTTCATGGCAAATCTCTTGCCTGTCTCCTGAAAATCATTGTATAATTTTTTTCAGTCACATTCTCATAAAAATGCAAATTTCTTTAATAAGCGAAAAACTGGTCCATACAAAATTATTTCACCAATTATTCAATAATTGATAGAAAGTAACATTATGTCCTATTAACTTTACCTTTTTGTAAAAAATGGAAGCTTGTAGAGTGGATTCTAAAAAGTGTCTCATTTTAACTTCTGGGAAGTTCTTGAGACTAACAGAGTATGAAGATAAACAGTGGTGGAATAGCCACTAGAAGAGCTGCTAAACATATATTTTTATTATATTTGAAGAAAAAAATATACACCTAGACTGGGGTTTGAACCTAGGATCTTTAGCTTTATATGCTAATGCTCTGCCACTGAACTATCAAAAGCCTCCAATTTAAATGCAAATTTTTCTCTTATACATTTTTAATTCCCGAGAGCACCAAAGGCTTGCGAACCGTTGCTCAACACGCAAATGGTGGCTTCTTATTTAAGAAGACATTTAATGGGAATTTAACCCACCGCTGTGGTCTCGAGGTAGCATGCTGCCTTGTCAGGACAGTTTGTCTGGGTGAGGTTTTCATCGGGGTTTTTCCTCACCTGTAAGACAAATGTCAGGAAAACTTTAAGGCCCAAATGGTCCCCAAAATCATACGGCCATCGCAATCATCATCATTTATATTCATCTTAGATTAAGCTTAGGATTAGGGACTTTCTTGGCACACTACTATCATCACCATCACTTATCATATCATAGGGGCAATGTGTCCCCACCTTCCAGGCGCCCCAACCTCAGAAGTGGGTTACAAGTACGCCATGCCAGGAGAGAACACAGGAATGTCGAAAGACAACCTGGGGCATTTGCAAAAAAAGAAAAAATGTTACTTTATAAAGCTAGTAGAGCTCCTTTCGATATTTTATTATAAATTCAATATTTCTCCCTGAAGGACTAATTATATTTGAAGAGAAAAAATATACACCTGGACCGGGATTTGAACACAGAACCTTTAGCTTTATATGCTAATGCTCTGCCACTGAGCTATCCCCGCCCTCCAATTAAATGCAAATTTTTCTCTTATATATTTTTAATTCCCACCAAGGACGCTACATTCTTATTATTGCATCAGGATTTTATATAAAGACGTTTGAAACTTGAAAAAAAATTATCCTTTAAATCTTTGTTAGTTTACATTTAGAAATAACAATAAAATTATTTAAATTTTCATATGAATATATAGAAATATATATATATATATATATATATAGTAGGGAGTGTAATTTTTTATGTATTTCAGTAAATAAATGATATTTTTATTTTAGAAAGAAAAATTACGTTAGAACCGGGGGTCGTACCCTGGACCTCTGACTCTGTATGTCAGTGCAGTAACTGTTACGCCGTTTGAACTTCCCATAGGAACATCAAATTTCTTTCTGCTTATACAATTAATTCTTCTTTCATCCGAAGGCCGATAGCTATCGCTATCAACAACGCCATATGATGACTTCTTTTCAAAGTATTTTTATTGAGAATTTAAACATTAATTTTTAAGCGATTAAAGCTATTATTCTGATGTTATATTTTAAATTAACATATTCCAGAATTGGATATAGTTTTATTTTAGAAAGAAAAATTATGTTTGAACCGGGAGTCGAACCCCATACCTCTGACTCTATACATCAGTGTGGTAACCGTTATGCCATTTCTTTCTAAAATAAAACTATATCCAATTCTGGAACATGTTAATTAAAAATATAACATCAAAATAGTAGCTTTAACCGCTTAAAAATTAATGTTTAAATTCTCAATAAAAATACTTTGAAAAGAAGTCGTCATACGGCATTGTTGATAGCGATGGCTATCAGCCATCGGATGAAAGGAGAATTAATTGTATAAGCAGAAAAAAATTTGACGTTCCTATCGGAAGTTTGAATGGCGTAACAGTTACCGCACTGACATACAGAGTCAGAGGTCTGGGGTTCGACTCCCAGTTCGAACATAATTTTTCTTTCTAAAATAAAACTATATCCAATTCTGGAACATGTTAATTTAAAATATAACATCAAAATGAATAATAATTTAGCAAATGTCTTAATTTGCCAATCATTATTTATTGTTTAATTTAATATTTATTGTGTTCATTCACTAAATTTGCAACAAACAGGATTAAACACACAGAACACCATTAAAATTATATCAGACAAAAAAAATACTGAGTAAAATAAATTACAACTTTTGAAATAAATAAGTTTGGTCTGTCATCATCTTGCCACATATTTCATTGCTTCTTGTATGGTATGTTTTAAAAAAAATCCCAAAAGATTTCTTAAAAGTTTAATATCAGATTAGCACCAAAAATAGATTATGGCCTAAATCAGGTGTGTCCAACCCGCAGCCCTCGATTCCATCGCATGTGGCCCGCAGTGATATTTGCTATATAACATAGAATTCGGCCTGCAGTGATATTTGTAAGTTATAGTCTAATATTATTTACGAAATAAATAATTCTATTAGGAATAAGATAAACTTGAAAGAGCAAGAATATTTCTGTTTTCAACAATAGTTTTTGCGAAAGTTCATCCTACTCATCCCCTTACTCAAAACATGGAGAAATCACATCCGTTGTAGGAAAAACCCAGCCTCGATTTTTTATGATCGCATTGAAGTCTCCGTGCTTTGTTGAATGCGCGGTTACTACCTTCAAAGGTGAGTGTGTGCCAGATGTTTTATTTTCATTACATTTCAAGTTAGTTTCCAGTTTGCAGTTATTCGCTCACATTGTAGTGTCAGTGATAGTGAGAGATTTGAAGAATATAATTAATTCGGTGATTTTTTATAAATGATAATTGTGGCTGTTAAGAGTTGTGGCAAGAAAAGGAAAGTTACAAATAAAGGTAGATAATTTCAAACGAAGTGGACAAATCAGTACCCTTCTATTGAGGTAAACAACAACAGGTACACAATTTTATTGATTTTTAAATAGTTAGCAATAAGTTTAACATTCGATTGGCCCCAAAGAATGAATACAGCCTGAACAAGATAATTAAAACCAACAAAAATGAAAAAATTGGAGAAGAATATAAATCTGGAACATATCAGATCAAATGTAAGGATTGTGACAAAATCTATATAGGAAAAACAAAAAGAAATTTAAAAACCAGATTGAAGGAACACCTCCGATTCCGATTGAGGGTCTTTCCACTTTTCAGCGGTTGCCCTTTTACCAGCCGGCTGCTGGCCCTTCACATCCACATGTGTCAATCACAGAGGTAGATGATCAACAGCCAGTGTAGGGATGACATGTGGTTAGCATGTCGAGTCCCCCAGCCGTTATAGCTGGTTCCTCAACCTGGAGCCGCTACTTATTGTAGCTACCCAATTGCCTCACGATGCTGGGTGGGCACCGGTCCCATACTGGCCGAAATACCATGAGAAAATTTCTTCCCCCATGGAGACTCGAACCAGCGCAAGTCCCGTAGCTCTGCGCCAAGGTTTCCTACCTTAACCGCTCGGCTACGGCGCGGGACAGGAACACCTTAGAAATGTAAAAAAGGGTGAAGTGGACAAGTCAGCTGTAGCAGCCCATGCTTGGTCTGAAAAGCATTTAATCAATACAGAAGCTAGCCTAATCAAACACACAGATAAAGAAAAATAACTCACAGTCTGGGAAAAAATCCACATCCAAAAAAACAAGAAAGATAAACTCATGAATTTCGAAACTCCTGCAAATTTTCACCTGATCCAGAGGTTCATCGGACCACCGATAGAAGTAAGAAGAAAACTGCCAAAAGAAACAACATAACACCGGTCAACCAGAGGCTACTGATGATGGAGATAAGCTCCAAAACTGCAGTATAGAAGAAAAAGGATATGAGGTGAGGTAATAAAAACATTAATTTAATTCTTAGTTAGCAATAACTTCAATGGAATAAAATATGTCTTAAAAGTATTTAAACAAGAAAGTAGTGTTTTTTTATATTTTGAAGAGAAAATTTTTTGCCTAGACCAGGACTCGAACCCGGGACCCTTGGTTTTCCGGGCCAAGTGCTCTACCAACTGAGCTACCGAGGCGAGTTACGATCTAGACGCAAATTTTTCTCTTATGTACGTTGTAATTCCCTCGCGCCAAATGCTTGAAACCATAGCTTCTATCTTTGCAAATGGCGGCTTCTTAGTTAAGAAGACATTTATTGGGAATTTAACACTACTTTATAGCCAGTAGGGCTTCTATTGACGATTTTATTATTAATTTAACACTTCTCATAGAAGGATAAATTATATTTTGAAGAGAAAAATTTATTTAATTTACAACGTACATAAGAGAAAAATTTGCATCTAGATCGTAACTTGCCTCGGTAGCTCAGTTGGTAGAGCACTTGGCCCGGAAAGCCAAGGGTCCCGGGTTTGAGTCCCGGTCTAGGCAAACATTTTTCTCTTCAAAATATAATTTATCCTTCTATGAGAAGTGTTAAATTAATAATAAAATCGTCAAGAAAGTAGTGTGTTTAATTTGCAGTGAAACAGTTTCAATGTTTAAGGAGTATAACATAAAGTGACATTACGACACCAAACATGCATCTTCATTATGATAAATTTGAGGATCAATTTCGTGAAGACAAGGTATCTGAATTTGGAATTAAACGTTCAGGGCAGCAGTTAATTTTTAAGAATGTGTCACTTCAAACTGAATCTCTGGTAAAAGCGAGTTACGCAGTAGCAGACATTATTACATAAAAATAATTTTCAGATTGCGAGTTTGTTAAAGAATGCATCAAGAGTGTTGCTGATATTATATGTCCTGACAAAAACGCGCAGTTACCAAAATTAAGCTTCTTGCGACAGACCTCACAGTATTGACAAATTAGTATCAAATAGAGAGAGAACTTTAAAATACTGAGCCACAAATTTCCAGTTCTATTCTCTGGCACTCGATGAGAGTAGTGATGCTAGCGATACTGCCCAATTAGCAATTTTCTTAAGGGGAGTTGATAAAGATTTTCAATATACAGAAGAATTGGCTTGCTCTTGTCCTTCTTAAAGACACCACTAGCCAATGATTTAATGGGGGTGTCACCGAAACCTTAAATTAGTTTGGCTTGAAATATACAAATCTATCTGGTGTAACAACATACAGAGCTCCTGCATTTGCAGGAAAACCAAAAGGGTTAGTTAAATTACTGCAAGCACAAAGTAAGGAACATTTCTGCTGTAATGTAATATCACTACTTAATAATCCAAGAAAACCTTTGTGCTAAATCCCTAAATTTAAATAGTGTTCTGAAAGTCATTATAAAAGTAGTGAATTTCATTTGTTCACATGGTTTGGATATACAGGTAGAGAGTTTCAAAATTTCTTACAAAATTTCGATTCAGAATTAGAATATATTGTTTATTATCAAGGAGCAGATTTTTAGGTTCTAAAAGTTAAAATTGCAAAATAGTATAGTGAAAAAATTTAATTAAATATTTTCTGAAAGAAGATAGACCAATTGACGGGAGAAGAACAAGAGGAAGACCAGCCAAGAGATGGATAGACAGTGCATGCACATCCAATACGTCTTCGTCCGAGGAGTGATTTTGGAAATAAACAGGATGAAAATCCGACAAATTATGTTTAAGAAGAAGATGTTCTGAAAAAAAAAGTTCTGGCCTGAAAATGATAACAAATCTATTCTCAGTTTTTGTTTATATACAATCAACATTTCTCAATACTTCGTGTGGGATCTAGCAATATTACATTTATATTACACATCTTATGGAAGAAATATAAACATTTAATTTATTTTTGGAAATAACTTGACTAATATACCAAATAAAATGTGCAGATTGTGATAAGATATACAGTGTGATTCAGAAATATGGCTATACGTTTGATCGCATTTTGTGACGAAATTATTATTATTAAAGGAAATATGATGTTATCATTGGAAAGGGAATCATTCAAATTACAACAACAAAACAAAACACTTACAACAACACTAAGCAAGTCACTTTATTGCTTCAAACTGTTCGCCGTTTACATCCAAGCATAATTGGCAACGCTTTGGGAAGTCATTCATTGCGTTATGATACATGTTAGAGGAATAGCTCTAATTTCTTCCTCAATCACTAATTACAGCATGTCCAGGCATAAACCTTCTCCTTTAAATAACCCCACAACCAATAGTCACATACTGTGAGGTCAGGGGAACAGACTGGCCATTCAATGGGGCCTCTTCTTCCCACCCACCTGTTTTGCAAATGATCATCCAAAATTTCTCTCACCGCAATTGAATAGTGAGGAGGTGCACCATCCTGCTGGAATAAACATTGTTCATGTTCAGCACTTTGCATTACTGGCAGGACAATTTGTCTAAGGATACCACTATACCAATCACTATTAACAGTCTCATCCAAAATTCGCATTCATAACAGTCCTTCCCATCCAATCACAGCCCAAACAGTGACTATGCCGATCTTAAACGTGTCTCTTCAATAACATTAGGATTCTCTTTACCATAATAGTGACAATTGTGTCGATTAACACGTCCATTCACATGGAAAACAGCTTCATCAGAAAAGTGTAATTTTCTGTACCAATGTTCGTCGTTTGCTGATTCCCTTACAACAAATTCACAAAATTCCATCCGCCTGTTAGGGTCGTCTTCATTAAGTTCGTGGACACGAATTGGTTTGAAGGGGTGGTACTTCTCAAGCTTCAAAACACGACACACACTCAATTGACTGATATGAAGCTCACGTGAAGATGGCGGGTTGATTTTTGTGGGCTAGCTTCGAACACCTCCACAATTCTCTTCATTGTTTCTGCATCCGTGCTAATGTGAGGCCTTCCAGGAGGTTTGATTTTCTGCATCCTTTCCGTTTCCAGCAGTCATTTTCTCCACTTCCCCACAGTCGACGGCTGCAATGCTATGTTAAACTCGCATCTTGCCCATCTTGCGGCCTCACGATCATTAGCATACATTATTGCCCATGCACAATTGTAATTTGCTGTTGCATATTCAACGCCATTTTGACTAATGATGTAAGTTCTACACTGTTTTGTTTTATTCCATTGTTGTAATTTATTCAAATTGCCTTTCCAACAGTAATTTCATATTTCCTGTAATGGTAATATTTTCATCACATAACGCGATCATACATATGGCCATATTTATGATTCACCCATACATAGAGAAAACAATGAGAAATTTAACTATTTAAAAAAAAAGACGTAAACACAAAATTATTAAACAATTAGAAAACACTAATGAACTCACTATAAGGGAAAAAATTTACATACAGAAGAACAAGGATATAATTATGAATTTTGAAATTCCAGGGGAGAGGAATTTAAGAAGCAAGTTCTTTGGACCACAAAAAGAGAGAGCAAGAGTCGAGGTCCAGGGCCGACAACTTAAAGGTCATCAGTCTGTATCAACTGAAGATGCTCTGAAACATGACTTACAAGAAACAACGAAATATGAGGTAAGATGATGGCAGACTAACCTTATTTATTAAGAAAGACCTCATAATGTTACTTCCCATTGTATTTTCAAAATTCAACTTTTCAAATTTGAACAGACCCAGATATACCAGTACATTCATTATGGAGTTGAAAAAGATAATGGATATCATCAATATTATAAAATAAAATAAAAGAATTTATGACAGAGGTAAATGGAAACTGTTGACGATAAATCAACCTTCAATTAAATTATTCTTTCTTGTAAGACCATGTTTTTCCCTTAACAGAGATTTTAGGTGCTCTCCCCCTACAGGGAAGAATTTGAACCATACTAATTTAGTTACACTTGTTTTCGTATAGATGTCACTTGAGTGGTCCATGGTCAGCATTCCGCCTCATACTGAAATCTAGAAAACCAAGGTAGTACTAGGACAGGAAAATTCGGTAAATTTTGCTTAGAGGCCTTTTCATTCAGGCTTAAGGATCTTTTACGAGCCTGAAAATCTTCAGACTCGGGACCCATGGCTTAAAGTCCCTTCCGGAGGACTTGCTCCTAGGATTTTTCCATCCTAAAAAAAAAATCCATCGATCCCGGCCAAGTTTAAACCCGCGACCCTCGGGACCAGTGGCAAGGAGCATAACCACTAGTCCACCATGGCCAATCAATTAAATTATCATCATCATCACCATCATTATTATTTTCAAGGTATGGGCCTGTTGGCCCGTTCCGCTCCCCAGTGCACTATATGCTGCAGGTACAGGTCGTCTTTCCAACGACGTTTTGGTCTTCCTACATTTCTTCGGCCTACAGGCCTATAATGAAGCAGCTGTTCTGATAAACGATTATTTGGCATTCTTTGTATATGTTCAAACCAATTACGTTAAATTATACAAGTGAAAATTAAGAAAAATTCACCTTCTCAAACACTAATGATACTTCTCCAAAACCTCCTTCTCCTAGTTTATATGAGACATGAAAATTATTGCCAATGTCATCAGGAAGTTGTATCAAGTCAGTGTGTGCCTTCTCCATATATATAAAAACTGAAACGATAAACGACATACATAATTAAATATTTAAAATGTTCACAGACTAGTGAAGTAAAGTAAAGTAAAGTTATCCCACAACAGGCCCTTGGGGTAGTAGGAGCTTAAGGCTCCCACTTTTTCTAGACAATCGACAATTTATGTCAGCCGGGTTGTCAGCCCTGCGTGACGGCCGCCTTTACCCCCAGAACAAGCATCTGGTACTCATTTCCGTTAGAGGCTGAGTCGACCCCAGGGCCATAGTGCCGCCAGAGGGTTTGGGTTAGTTTAAAAATCCTGACCCTAACGGGACTTGAACCCTCGACCATCCGGCTTGTAGCTCAGTGCCTTAACCACTACGCTACGGCATGGCCCAAGTAAAGTGATCCCACAGCAGACCCGGAGGCCCTTGGGGTAGTAGGAGGTTAAGGCTCCCACTTTTTCTAGACAATCGGCACTTTATGTCAGCCGGGTTGTCAGCCCTGCGTGACGGCCGACTTTACCCCAGAACAAACGTCTGGTATTCATTTCCGTTAGAGGCTGAGTCGACCTCAGGGCCATAGTGCCGCCAGAGGGTTTGGGTCAATTTAAAAATCCTGACCCCAACGGGACTTGAACCCTCGACCCTCCGGCTTGTAGCTCAGTGCCTTAACCACTATGCTACGGTAACCATAACAAATATAATCATTCCATTCAGCAAAAATGATCATAAAAAAAACAGTCAGGCAGAATAACAACATTCATAGTAAAAGTAAAACTAAATGGTGGAACTATACACTGGAAAATAAATGGCTGATTCCTGATGCCCCATGAATAAAAGCTGTTGCCCTTCTGACTGTACACAGGACACGATTGATTACTACCCATCTACACAGACCGAATATATACAGCTCCCCAAACTGTATGCTCTGCAATGAATCAAATTCCTTGATGAACAGAAGATATCTACTGTGCAGTGCCCTTGGTAGTACATTAGACTTTCATCCTACTAGGATGCAAGATGGTAAATAGAAGTTCTCCATCATGCCATGCATTAGCAACCAACCAAACCATATTAAAAATGTATCACCTCACCTCATGTTTTGTCTTCTTTTAGATCAGTTTCAGAATTATTCCATCTTCAGTATTTTCACAACTGCAGTTTTGTTGTGGTGATGCATTGCTTAAATTATTATTATTATTATTATTATTATTATTATTAATTATTAAACCTCATAGTGTTACTTCCTATTAGGGTTAAACATACATAATTTCATGTCACAAAAATCCATTTCAAATAATCCATCCATCCATAGTATTTCTGCCCGAAGGCAGGTCCTTCACTGCAATCATAGCATTTTCATGCTATGCTTGCAGCTTTACTAGGGAATTGTAGGTGTGGTAGCTTCTCGTTGCTTTCCACACTGATGAAGGATGATGATAATGATAATGGTAAGGATGATAATGATAAGGATGATGGCCATATGATTTCGGGGACCGTTTGGGCCTTAAAGTTTTCCTGACATTTGTCTTA
Organism: Diploptera punctata; assembly: GCA_030220185.1. Taxonomy (NCBI): domain Eukaryota; kingdom Metazoa; phylum Arthropoda; class Insecta; order Blattodea; family Blaberidae; genus Diploptera; species Diploptera punctata. The sequence goes on from JASPKZ010008885.1 coordinate 984,038, forward strand.
CAGGTGAGGAAAAACCCCGATAAAAACCTCACCCAGAAAAACTGCCCCGACCGGGGATCGAACCCAGGCCCGCTGCGTGACAAGGCAGCACGCTACCTCGAGACCACAGCAGTGGACATTTCAAATAAAGAATATATAAATAAATAAAGAATATCTCATTAATAGGGGCAGCTCCTCATTAAAGACCATTGAGGCCAAGCCTGGTCCCCATTTTTGAGAACACAAATTACAGTATTTTTTTATAGTGTTCTACCCTAGGGCAGGTCCTTCACTGCAATCATAGCATTTTCATGCTATACTTTGCAACTTTACTAGGAAATTATAGGTGTGGTAGCTTCCCATTGCTTTCCACACTATGATGAAGATGAAAATGGTCAGATGATGTTCAGAGATTGTTTGGGCCTCAAGGCTTCCAGATATTTGTTTTACAGGTGAGGAAAAAACCTCACCCAGGGAATCGAACCCAGGCCCGCTGCATGACAAGGTAGCACACTACCTCGAGACAACAGCGGTGAACATATTACAATATAATGTAGTATATTTTAAATTAAAGTCATATTTCTTATTCCACTTCAATACTATATATATATGACATGAAAAGAAAAATAAATGCTGAGCCAGGATTTGAACCCGAGACCTCTAACTTCATACATATAATCAATATACACAATTCTGTGATAAGAGGCAGCCTGGTGCATAAAAAGGGAGCATGTTCCTCCTGCTCCGGCACCAATTTCAGCATTTGTGAGTGAGCCATCGGTGTAGATGTGCAGCCAGTCTTCTGTAGGATATCTGGTGTAGATAGTTTCCAAAGTTATTGATTTCAAGTAATTGGCATTACGTTCAGATTTTTTTGTGATGTTTGCATTTATGTCTAAGACACAGGGAATAGGCTCAAAATGTAGGGGATTTATTATTTTAATTGATGCAATCAGCTGCTGAACCTGCTGTAATCGAGATATTGAAACAAAACTTTTCAGGCTGACCAACTACAAAATGGCGAGTCCAAAAATGCATTGAACGGAAAAAAGGAAAACACGAATTATGACCATATTCCATTAAAAAAAAACTCCAAGAGCGACAGGACTAGAAGGCCCTTGGCCTACCAGCTGGCTTCACTTTCACATGTGTTAATCACAGAGGTAGACGATCATCTAGCAGTGTAGGGGTGGCATGTGGTCAGCATGTCGGGTCCCCCAGCCGTTATAGCTGGTCTTCTCAACCTGGAGTTGCTACTTATTGTAGCTACCCAAATGCCTTATGATGCAGGGTGGGCACCGGTCCCATACTGGCTGAAATTCCATGAGAAAATTTCTTCCCCCATGGGGACTTGAACCAGCGCAAGTCCCGTAGCTCTGCGCTAAAGCTTCTTGCCTTAACCACTCGGCTATGGTATGGGACTCATATTCCATTCAACACTATTTTGTTTGAAAATACATTGCTTATAAAAGAGCTATAATGGCTGGGGGACCCAAAGTATAGAACAGGTGTCTAGTTTCAAATATTTGGGCTGTGATGTTGGCTACAATGTGGAAAGAGATATTGACTCCAAAATAAATCAATTTCAGACGGTGTGTGGAACAATACAGAGAACATTCAAAAATAAAATTAGAAAAGAAACCAAGATAAAAATGTATAATGTTATGGCGGTTCCCACAATATTGTATGGATGTGAAACTTGGGCTCCAATGAAAAAACAGAAGGATAGAATACAGATGGCGGAGATGAGGTTCCTAAGACAAGTTAAAGGATGTACAAGACTTGATAGAATAAGGAATGAGGATATAAGAGAAGAATTGAAAGTACAGCCTTTATTGGATAAAGTCACGAATTACAGACAGAAATGGATTGATCACATGGATGGAATGAGTAAGGAGAGATATCCATTGTTAGCAAGAAATTATCAAGCAAGAGGAAAGCGTGATGTTGGAAGACCTAGAAGACGTTGGGCTGATGCATTATGAAGTCGGAACGGGCAATTGCCTAATCCCTGGAGTGATGATGATGATGATTATAAAAGAGCAATACTGTGATATCTGTTCCATTCTTTTATGTTTATATGTAAACTTATTTATCTTGGGGGTTTATTATTGGTAAGAGGTTTTCTCTATTTGTTGGAATTTCAAATTGTTTCTCTAGTTCTTTGACTTTCTCAAGGAAAGTGACTTGGGTGTTCAGTCTTCTTTCTTCTACTTGTTTGTTTCTCCATGTGTCTTCTGAATATCTAACTAATTTTTCATATTGTAAAAGTGCTTTTCTTGAATAGTTAAGGTGATGGGATGGTTCTGAGTAACTGCTCTCATTGATTCTATTGGGGTGGATTTCACGCCCCCTGTTATTATCCTCATAGCGTAATTTTGTATTCATACTAAATGTTTCACATATTGTATTTATATTTTAATTATGAAAAGAATTGCATTAAAAAAACTATTATGCATTCAGTTCTGTTTAACATTGGAAACCTCCACTAACAATTTTGCATTGAAACCTATAGGGTCTACATTATGGCTCGAATCTATGAACGCATTAGACCATAAAAGGCGTTCTCTGCTGAGAAAGTTGTATCCTAATATGATTTTGCTTACTCAGAAATCTGTTCATGCGATAATAATTGTTGAAATTCGTAAGCTACCTGATGAGGTAACTTAAGAGAGAAACGAATCATGAGAATCCCGAAGGGAACCGATGTAGTTTGAACCTTGTCGCGTACCTTGCTGCTTTATCCAAGATGTTGGACCTTGAAGACTTCAATCATGTTTTTGATATACGCGGAGAAGAGGAATTTGATAGTCTACCAAAGAATTCAACTGGAAGAACAGGAGAATCGGCGTAATATTGTGCGATGCAGACGTCGTTGTATACGGTATTATTTGCGAGATGCAAGCGTAAATGCATTCCTCTAGCAGACGAAAATAACGGAAGTGGTTTTATTGCTGAGAATTCTGGGTAATTTCTTGCCAATATTACGAAAATGACGACTTTCATGCATGACCAGTTAGTGGGTAGGTAAATTATCTTTGCACTTACTCATGGTGAGTCAGCTCACCAGTGATTGGAAGTAATTTGAGTAGAGACTAATGTATTTGCATACGGCCCTATATGTTGTATCTGCACAAGTGGTGTTTTCACTCTCTGCTATGAAGCCTGTATTAGCAGCACTCAAAGCACGAGGCTTCCCTGCTTTAACTTATAAAAAGTATCACATATAATCTTACCTTATAACATATGTTGAAAGTTTTGTCCTTCTTGGGTTACAAAGGCATTGTATCTGGAAACCACATTCTGGTTGATGCGAGCAAGTTCTTCCAGTGCAATGTTTCTAATTTCATTCATAATATTTTCTTTTAATTTCTCCATTGTGTGAGGATTTGTTAGATAAACCTTATCTTTCAAGTTACCCCACAAGTAAAGTCACACACTGTTAGGTCTGAGGAGCGAGGTGGAAAGAGACCAACACTCATCATTCTGTCTGCAAACACTGACAATATTGCAGTCTTGCTGCTGGATCGGCAGGTTTTAAAGAATGGGTCTGTGTAAAGCTGTACGGTTTGAAGTTTAACAGCTTTATGAGATACAATATGATGTAGCATTATGAGGTTTTATTTAATAAATAAGTTTAGTCTGTATTCATCTTACCTCATATGAGTTGTTCCTTGTAAGATATCCATCCATAGTAATTCTGCCCGAAGGCAGGTCCTTCACTGCATTTTCAAGCTATGCTTGCAGCTTTACTAGGGAATTGTAGGTGTGGTAGCTTCCCGTTGTTTTCCACACCCATGAAGGATGATGGTAGTGGTGGTGATGATAATGATAAGGATGATGATGATGATGGCCATATGATTTCGGGGACCATTTGGGCCTTAAAGTTTTCCTGACATTTGTCTTACAGGTGAGGAAAAACCCCGATAAAAACCTCACCCAGAAAAACTGCCCCGACTGGGGATCAAACCCGGGCCCGCTGCATGACAAGGCAGCACGCTACCTCGAGACCACAGCGGTGGACTTATAAGACACATGTTTAAAAATATCTTTTGCTTCACCTTCGCTTGGTATAGACTGATTTTTTCAAAGTTGTTGGCCCTGGATCTTGACTTGTGCTCTCTCTTTTTATGGTCCAAGAACTTGCTTATTAGGTTCCTCTCCCGGGAATTTCATAATTCATAATTTTCTCCTTATTCTTCTGTATGTAGATTTTCCTCAGCAGAAGAATCTATTAAGCAAGTTAAATGGACCACAAAAAGAGGGAACACAAGTCAAGATCAAGGGTCAACAACTTGAGAAAAGAAGACAGAAGGAAGAAGAAAACTGCCAAGAAACAACATAACACCAGTCGAGCAGAGGCTAGTGATGATGGAGATAAGCTCCAAAACTGCAGTCTAGAAGAAAAAGGACATGAGGTGAGGTAATAAAAACATTAATTTAATCTAGTAGTAGTAGTAGTAGTAGTAGTCTAATGCCCATTAGCTTGGATGTGTTCCATTTGCTTTCTTGCTTCCCAATAGAGTCCTGCAAGAGTTCTTATAGGTGACATCTTCAGAGCCTCACAGCTAGCAAGATGATCTTTATTCATGGTAGTGTTATTTTCATGGCACAGCATACAATTTGGAGAGTTGAAGATTCCAATTTTATGGAGGTGTGCTGCCAGGTAGTCATGGCCTGTTAACAGTCAGAATGTTGCTACTGCTTCGTGTCTTGGTTGTTCAGGTATTAAGTTTTTATTCTGCGAGATAGCTGCCCATGGTTTCTCATTACTTTGTGATTTGAAGTGCTCCATCAGTTCTTTCTAGAAGTTTCTTTTAATTATAATTTTTACAGAATGGTAGGGCAGGGATTGATTTGTTTTCTGTAAAATTTTGGTGCCCTTTTTTGCTAAAAGATCCACCATTTCATTTCCATGTACCCCGCAATGAGAGGGGATTCATTGGAGCTGGATAATTTTATTTTGTTTGGTCAGTAATCTTATGATCTTTTTTTATTTCCAACACTTTTCTGGAGATTGGAGAGTTATATGTTGTTATAGCTTGTATAGTTGATGTTGAATCACTTAGTACAACTGCTCTCTGAAATGTATTTAATCTTAACTTGGGAAAAATCAGTCTGTACCCACTAAAGATGGAGTAAAAAATGCTTTGAAATATGTCTTAAACTTTGTTTCTAATTCCTCGTACATTCCACGTGCCTATATTCAATGTCCGTTTTCGTTGCTTTTGTCTTTCATACATTTTTCTGTCCGGCTTTGATTGATTTGGTCTTTTAGCATTTTGTTTTTTTTTCTAATGTGTGGGGAGCTGGCCCACAGCATAAACCCCCAACCTGGAGGACCAGGAAAATTTCTGTCTGGGTTTTCCTCCCATAGCCTTTGAAGATCCCTCTTCACCGCAAGGCAGCGTTTCTCTATTTCCCTTAGAGATAGGGTTGCCTCTTCCGCCAGATCCGCCGTGATGAAGGACTCCTTTTGCGCCGACTCTGCCATTGAGGTCTTCGCCGTAACCCTGGCTAGGGACCCTTACAGAGTACTATCAGTCGGAGCCAACTGAACCCTGGTTTTTTAACGAGGTTGTTACTCCTCCCCCTCCTCCTTTCTCATCCGGGCTTGGGACCGGCCATAGCTTATGACTCAATTCCGAGGAACAAATTATGGGAAGTATTGGAGAAATACAATATTGACAGAAACCTAATAGAAATTATTAAACAAATCTATAAAGATAACTCCGCTTATGTTAAAATGGGAAATATAATGTCTAATCCTATAAAAACCTCAAAGGGATTGAAACAAGGGTGCAGTCTATCACCAATTTTATTTAATATTTATGTAGAATTTATATTAACGAAATGGAAACAAAGCTGCAAAGGTATGGGGATCCCAATAGGCAACAGATTTTTGCTGACATTACAATTTGCCGATGATCAACTGGTTTTAGCGCAAGACAAATTTGATATGGAATTCATGATAAAAAGGTTGAAAAACACATATGAATCATGGGGTCTCACAGTAAATTTACAAAAAACAGAATATCTGGCAATAAATAGCAACGAAAGAGAAAATTTAATATTGGAAGAAGGAATCCAAATAAAGCAAGTGAAACAAATTAAATATTTGGGAATGATTATGGATAACATCGAAGGTATAGGAAAAGAGAACATAAAACATAGAATTGAATTGAGTAGCAAAATAATATCATCATTAAATTCCATATGGTGGGATAAACATATTTGGAAAGACACAAAAAAATATATTGGTAAAACATTGGTGGAATCTGTTGCAATGTACGGAAGCGAGGTATGGACAATCAATAAGTACTACAAGAATAGACTAATAGCTCTAGAAATGGATTATTTACGAAGAAGTGCCAGAAAGTCTAAATTAGAACGTGTCACAAATAAGGAAATTAGAAACATAATGGAAGCAGACGAAAGCATAATTGAAAGAATTGAGGAGAAGGAATTAAAGTGGTTAGGACATGTTTTAAGAATGGAAGATGAGCGATGGCCCAAGCAACTATATGAATGGCATCCGAACAGAAAGAAGAAAAGAGGAAGACCAAGGTTAACATGGAAGGAAAACATGAAGACAGTAATGCAAGCTAGAGGGCTAAGCATCGAAGATGCCCAAGACCGTAGGCTTTGGAGGTTTGGCACGGGAAGACGGCAGCAGCTGTAAAAACCCAAAGATAGATAGATAGAAATATGTCTTAAAAGAAACAACTCATATGAGGTAAGATGAGTACAAACCAAACTTATTAAACAACTTTGTTGCTTTGTGTGCAGAAAAAACTGAAACCCCTATTTGTTGTGCTACATTTGAGAGTGGTTTAATTGATGAATATTCGAGATTCACACCAATCTCTAGCTTCTCTTCTATTAAAAATTGACACATGTACACTTTTTTTTTTGCACCATGTCAGTATTTTCAAATTTAATATTTAAATTAAAATTCTTTATACCGCACCTTTTATCCAGTCTTCTAATTATACCAGTTTCAAAACCTCTTTGATAATTAGAGGACTGGATATGAGGTGAGCTATAAAGAATTTTAATTTAAATATTAAATTAAATCTCATAGTGATTTTTTCCTATAAAATTTCAATTTTCAAATTTACTAACAATTGTGTGAATTTGTGTTCTTGAAGACTGAACCTCAGCAGGAAATATCTGAAGAAATTTATCACGTACCCGTCAAGCAGACTCGTACTTAAAATATTTTTACACATGAAAATATGATGCACCAGCAAAATTGGTCTCACCATCTTGATAACTTAAAGCTAACTAACTGCATCCATGCCCCATGAAGACCAAACTGAATGCATGCATTACCCATTAAAGCAAGTCGTATAGCCCATTTTAAAAACCCTGCTTGAGTGGTTACCACTTATAATGTAGACCTGGTATAACACATTCTATACACAAAAACTATGAAAATATTGTGAAAACCACATTTGAAGAGAAAAATGATATGCTCAGACCGGGACTTGAATCCGGGACACTTGGTTCTCTAGACCAAGTGCTCTACCACCTGAGCTACCTGAGCAAGTACCAATCTAAACGCAAATTTTTCTCTATGTACTTTGTAATTCCCGCCCACCAATTGCTATGAAACCTTTGCTTCTATCTTTGCAAATGGCGGCTCCTTTATTAAGAAGACATATTTGGGAACTTTTTTTTTGTTCAATGCCACCTGTTTGTCATTCAACATTTCAGGTATTCTCTCCTGGCATTGGCGTATTGTAACCCACTTCTGCGGTTGGGGCGCCTGGAAGGCGGGGTTACGCTGCCCCAATGGTATGATGGGTGATGACGATGGGTAATGATGGGCCAGGAGAGGCCTTAAACCTAAACTTAATCTAATGAGGTGAATATGACATTGATGATAATGATGGTCAGATGATGTTCGGGGACCGTTTGGGCCTTAAAGTATCCTGACATTTGTCTTACAGGTGAGGAAAAACCCCGAAAAACAACCTCACCCAGGAAATTTGTCCTGAACGGGGATCGAACCCGGGCCCGCTGCATGACAAGGCAGCATGCTACCTCGAGACCACAGCGGTGGACTATTTGGGAATTATACATTACATTATAAATGCCAGTATGGCTTTTTTCGAAGGAGCTGCCATTTGCAAAAATAGAAGCAAAGGCTTCATAGCATTTGGTGGACGGGAATTACAAAGTATATAGAGAAAAATCTGCATTTAGATCGGTACTTGCTCAGGTAGCTCAGATGGTAGAGCACTTGGTCCAGAGAACCAAGGGTTCAACCCCTGTCTGAGCGTATAATTTTTCTCTTCAAATATGATTTATCCATCATTGAGATGTATGAAATTAATAATAAAATCACATTGTAAAAATTATGTTGGAATTTAAGATGAAATATAATAAACAATGATACCTTTGAGAAACATGCGTGCAATAGCAATGCGGTCATTATGGTTGAGAGGGACCTTCAATCCAGGCCCAACCTTCTTGTTATTAATGTAAGTACCAGCAATATCCTCCAAGTATACTCCATCTTTCTTTTTGGATATCTTGAACTGCTTTTTAGCAATGGTACTGTAATCGTGTCTGTCAAGCTGAGTGTCTTTAATTACATAGCTGCAGCCTGAATCTTTACCCACTGTGTACTCTTCTTTCTTCAGCTCTAAACACACAAAAGTACACATATCAATATAAATATCAAGTAAGTTCGCTCAGGCAATAGAATTCAACACTCATATTTGGGAGGTTTCAATTAAAAAAACTCTGGTGCTAACCAACAACATTATTTTTTTCCTAATTTTCGTCAGGTTAATCTGGATTTGAATTTCATTACCAGGAACTATTTCATCCTAAGAACCATTTTATAATACAGGGCTATTCAGAAAGAAGGAACAGACTTCAAACATTTATTTCTTCCAAACTACAAAAAAAAAAAACACAATTCCAACATTCCTGGAAAGAGAAAAGTTTGAAGTTCTGATCACAGCAGCATTGGCACTGTTGCTTATCATGTTGATTGTTTGTATCAAAATGGCAACACAACAGGACGTTGGATTGGAAGAGGAGAAGCAAAAGATCAATTTCATTGCCGGTGGCCTCCCAGGTCACCAGACCTAACCCTGTGTGATTTTTATCTGTGGGGATACATAAAAGACCATGTTTTTATCCCCCTATGTCTGACACTCTTGAAAATCTGTGACATTGAATTGTTGAAGCTGTGAATTCGCTAACTAGAGAACATCTGATTTGTGTGTGGCAAGAAATGAGCCATTGTTTTGATATTTGTCGTGTAACACATGGTGCTCATACTGAATACATAAAATAGTGAAATTTGAACTTTTCTATTTCCAGGAATGTTGAAATTGTATTTATATTTTTTGTAGTTTAGAAGATATTAATGTTTGAAGTCTGTTCCTTCTTTCTGAATAGCCCTGTATTATAATTACATTAATAATCTTCTTCAGAAAACACAATATAAATTCATAGACTACTGGACAAACAAAACATTCTAGACATTAAATGTTAAGTGTCTTAAATAATATGAATATAATTTTTTTATGTTAATTTTTCTTTCTAAAATAAAACTATGTCCAATTCTGGAAAGTATTAATTTAAAATATAACATAAAAAAATGAAGCTTTACCACTTAAAAGTAATGTATAAATTCTCAATAAAAATACTTCAAATAGAAGTTGTCAGATGGTGTTGATGGTAGCGACAGCAACCGGCCTTCTAATGGAAGAGAATTGTTTAAGTGAAAAGAATTTTTGACGTTATTAGAGTTTAGATGGTGTAATTGGTAATACTGATGCACATAGTCAGAGATCCGGGGTTTGAATCCTGATCTGAACATTTATTTTTCTTTCTAAAATATAAATATTCTTGCTCATTACTATGACAATTTTAATTTTTAAATTTTTATAATGTCAGTAGGTAGCATTTCACTCAGTGATGCTAACAGCTAAGATCATAGCATCACTTCTCCGATGCTATCATTTGCCAAAGTTTTTTCCAATCACAGTCACTGGATCGCTGTCACAACTGACTCACTCCTGAACCTAACAATAGTTTATATAGGCCGGGGACAGAAATTTCTCGGCTTCTGATCGAGACCTTTCCAGTATGGAAATTTCTGGCATTAATTTTTCTGAAAAGGAGTAGTAAAAGCTTAAAGGAATCTCTGGAACAAAAGTCTAAACATAACGGTGTTCTGTGTGGGTCTTTCAACTCGCGAATCAGCGACTCATAAATCTATTTTTAACAAATGCAAGATCACTATTCTTGCCATCGCCTGTGAAATTCAAATGCTGCTATTGCAATGTGTCACAATATTTAAAAAATAAAAATGGAATTTTCAAGAGAAAATTTACTAAAAAGTGTAGCATGTAAAGTAAGAAATTTTGAACTGAGCTTAATGCTTATAATATTTATCAACTTAGCAAAATAATATTTGGAAAGAAAGAAATCTCACAGAAAACTGTGTATAAAACTGTAAATTGAACCAATATCATCATATAGAGGAGAAAGCTGGCCAATGAGAAGTCAAATAAGGAATACAGCTGCTATGATTGATATCCAAAACAAATAACAAAATACAAACCTAAAGGCACCCGAGATGTGGGCAGACCTAGAAAGAGATGGGCTGAAGTCGGAACGGGTCAACAGACCTAATCCATGAATGCAGATGATGATGATGAACTGCTATGAAGAAGAAATACATAGAAGTAAAATAGGTATAGAATATGGAATAAAATGATCAGAGATTGACCGAATACCGGCAATATAAGCTGAGCTGCCTCTAAAGTTAGCAACCCCAAAACCAGAATTGGGTGCAAAAGGTCATTTACCTGTTCATCTTAAAAATTAACAGATTCAGGGTTTAATAAAAACATTAACCCAGACAGATATACAGGAAATGACCAAGCAATAAAAAGACAAGGGTAGGAAGATGGAATATAGCCTCACTAAATGAAAAGAAAATGGAGATACTGAATAATTAGAAAAATTCACATTCAGATATTGGGAATAAGTGAATAAAAAAAAAGAAGGGTATCACTCAAAATCATAAATTTAATTATATATATGGCACAATTAAGAGAATATAAAAAAAAAACAGGAAAGGAAACAGAACTAAATTTTTTTATAAAGCAGTGGCAGTCCCCTTACTTTTGTATGGTAGTAAATTTTGGGTTTTAACTAAAAGAGAAGAGAAGATCATAGAAGCAGCTGAAATGAGATTTCTGAGAAGTGTAACTGACTGCAAACTTCTAGATAAAAGAAGAAGTGAAGATATTAGAAATGAGCTAGATATTTTTAAACTTTTAGATAAAATACAAGAATCTAGAAAAAAACTGGAAAGAACATGTTCAAAGAATGAAAGATGAACGCGTACCAAAAATTATATTTAATTAACAAACCAAAAGCAGACAGGAATGTTGGTAGACCGAAGAAAAGATGGATTCAACTTTTTGAATTAGAATCTATGAGACCGGAACAAGCCACATGGGCTTAATCCGTGAATGTTGATGATGATCAAGGAGCAAGAGAAGATGTAAGTGAAATATTAAATGAATCAAGAAATTGGAAAACCAGAGACATCAAGTTCAAATCCCAATTATATATTTTTCTCTACAAATACGTAAAATTTGTTTTTCGGTAAAAAGTGATTTTAATATCTACGATCAAAAATAAGCTTCACTGACTATAAATGTGGTGTTAATTCCAATAAAGTCTTCTTGTTAAAGAAGCAGCAGACAGTGTGTAAAACAAAAAGTTAATAGCCTTGACGCGCAGGAATTCATATAAATAGGAGAGAATTAATATTTGTTTGAATCAAGAACCTGGTTGCTCAGTGGTCAGAGCACTGGTGTACCTAACTTGAGACATCAGGTTCAAAACACTACTCAGGCATATATTTTTCTCTTCTTCAAATAAAAATTGAAAAATTACTGATCAGGAAGCTGTAAGTTAAAAAATAATAAAAACTTAATTGTAATTTAAGGAAAAGTATTTTTATAAACCATACTTATGCACCAACAGAAGACAGACGTATAGAATGAAGGTAAATATTTTATACATCACTAGCTAATACCCGGCGTGCGCTGCTACGCCTAAATAAATGTTAATGTGTTTTTACAACCAGCCGTGCACTGTTATACTTGCCCGGGAATCTGCTTATCCCAATCTCCTTTTCATCAATGAAAGACAAAAATGGTTATTGTGAGTTATCCGTAGAAGATAAACATATGCTGTCAAGGACTTTTTTGTAGCGTTTTTTGAGATGTTCAATTTTGTGTACATTAATTTGGTGTATTTGTTATGGTTTAGGTAGCATAAGCCATTTAAATGTCAAAATAGGGACTTTATTTCACATTTTTCACTACAAAGGGTGATTTTTAGGGGTGAAGGGGTTGAGTATTACAACTCTCTTATAGCCTATGTTCATCCCCGGAATCTCCTGAACATTTTTCAAAAAGCCCCATTTCAATCGGATGAACGGTATGGCAGAGCACGCTTTCCCAGGAATCTACTTATCCCGATCTTCTTGGAATCAATGAAAGACAAAAATGGATATTGTGAGTTATCCGTAAAAGATAAACATATGCTGTCATGCACGTTTTTGTACAGTTTTGTGAGATATTCAATTCTGTGTACATTAATTTGGTGTAATTGTTATGGTTTAGGCAGCATAAGCCATTTAAGCATCAAAATAGGGACCTTTATTTCACGTTTTTCACTACAAATGGTGGTTTTTAGGGGTGAAGGGGTTGAATATCACAACTCTCTTATAGCCTATGTTCATCCCGGGAATATCCTAAACATTTTGCAAAAAACCCCATCAAAATCGGATCAACGGTATGGCCGTGAATAGAATACAAACAAACAAATATTTATTTTTTATATATTAGATTGCAAAGGACAATTAAAAAAGGCATCAGAAAAAAATAAGCATTTCTTTTGTAATAGGAGATTGGAATGCACAAATTTAAAACAATGCTAGAAAAGCTTCGGTAGTATAGAAAAACATGGAAAAGAGGAAATAAGTAACCAAAATTTAGATAGAATTAATATTTGAAGAGAAAAATGTATACCTAAACTGGAATTCAAACCCAATGTATCTCATTCTATATACCGGTGCACTAAACCACTGTGCTACTTAGGCATCTCACTTTGAAAGGAAATTTTTCTCTCTAATACAATCTCATGAGCTGAGGCCTTTAAACTTCATTCTACATGTCATTGGCTTCTTATTCATGAAGGCTTTTAATGAGATTTTAAACACTATTATTATAGAAAGTAAAGCCTCTATTTCTGATCTTTTAATTTTAAATGTATCACTCATACTTAAGGATAAATAATATTTTAAGTTAAAAATTTATACTTAAACTGAAATAGAATTTAATTAAAGTAGAATTTTTTATCACTCACCTCATATTGTTCTTCTTATTTGACTATAAACTAGTTTCGAAACATAGTTTCTGTTCCATCCTCAGTATCATCACGACCGTTGTTCTGTCGTCAGAACAATGGTCATGACGATACAACAGAAACTATGTTCCAAAACTAGTTTATAGTCAAATAAGAACAACAATATGAGGTGAGCGATAAAAAATTCTACTTTAATGAATATACCTCATAGTGAGAATTCCTAAAATATGAAATAGAATGTTTAAATTCTGTATACATAATCAAGTATTAGATTAGTTAGAAATTATACATAAATTTAATTCAACAAATATTGTCTTCTTCTTCTTCCTTCCAAGTATTAGGCCAAGGCCTGTTATGATCCTATAGAAAATTTTCCCTCCAGCGTTTCATAGGATGGCCCAGTGATCTTCGTCCTCTTGGTATATAATTATAAACAGCTTTGGGGATCCGATTTGAACTCATTCTTTCAAGATGATGTTTCCAATTTAGTTGGTACTGTTTAATATATTCCAAAACTGGTGTATTCTTCAATTCTTTTAAGATATCAGTGTTCCTTTTCCGATCCCATCTGGTGTAACCCGCTGTTCTGTGCATGAATCTCATTTCACAAGCCGTTATTCTGCTTTCATGTTGTCTTTTTAGTGTCCATGCTTCAGTACCATAGGTCAACACTGGTCCAGCCAAAGTGTTATATAAATGTAATCTGGTGTTTTTTTTGTACAAGGGATGGTTTCATAACTTGATTAATAATTCCTAAACTTTTATTATAACTAGTAATTTTTTCAGGGATATCCTTTTCATCCCAGATAGATAATATCCAAGATATTTAAATTGATTAGATCTCTCTAAAATTTTATTCTGGAGACAGATTTTACTTTGTATGGGGTCCTTCCCATGAAATGCCATAATTTTAGTATTGTTAATTGATATTTCCATATTACATTTGGCACCTGTTTCTTGTAAATTATAAATTGATCATTGCAAATCATTTTCGGAAAGTGCCAGAAGAGCTAAATCGTCTGCAAAAAGAATAGCATCGAGTTTGAGGTTCTCATCTAGGGGATATGTGGATGGCGACCACAAGATGCCCAAGCTGAGCAAAACGTTTCTTCCACTTACTTGTGTTTTGCGCTCTTTTAACTTTACTATCTAACCTCTCTTGGTTAACTCTTGTTTTTTCTCGACCCCAACGCTATTAGGGCACTCGAGGGCTAGTGAGTCTTTCCTTTCTTCCATTTCTTCTTTCCTTTATTTTCTTTTCTTCTCCAGAAAAGCCTGACCAGAGGCTATAAGATGGCAGCCCCATCACTGGTCTTGCCTTCCTTTGGCCAGCAACCAATCGAAGGGACTATTATTATGCTTTCAAGTCTTATACGAGAATTTCCCGGAAGGATCAAACTAAATATTGTAACAGTTATTAAAGCTCACAGATTGGAATAGCTGGGACATGTGATGATATTACGATTGGGTTATAGTCGAGCGTTAAGGTTACTGGTTTTCCTATTACATTATTTTATAAGTACTTTAATTTAGGTTCTAAATGGTAGCATGCAAGGAGGCATACCCTTGTATAGATTACTATTTTATTTAAGATCTTAACTTTATGCATAATTATAGGAAGGAAGATGAATATTAACTTTATTTCTACAATTTTAAAAGATTATAACTTCAACTGGATTTTATATATTGTATTGAAATAAATAATGTTCTATTTAACCATAACAGCATGAAATACAACTTAATTGCTACTCCGAATACTGAGAATATCTCTGTGTTTTATATGATTTTTTACTATGAATTCCTTTATTGTTAAAGAACTTTGTGATTGAGAGAGATCAAGAGAGCTCCTAGCTTAAAGTTTAGAATGAAGTTAATAAACTACATTTTATAGCTGTAATTGTATGATTTATTTCTTTCAACTTTTAGAATTCTATGTCACAAATGAAAAATCTTTAACTTTTAAAGATTGAAAAACTATTAACTTTCAGAGAATTAAAACCCAATACAAAATTAAAATAGATGAGGATGCCAGATAATAGAACAGAAAGATGTTAGAAACAAACCAGAAGGATGGAGACAAAGCGAAAGACCCAGATTAAGTTGAACGGATGATGTTGAGGATGACTCAGAAAATTAGGATTGAAAATATGGAGGCAAAAAGCCATAGAAAGATTTAAGTGGACATTGATCTTTAAGGAAGTCATGGTCAAACTCTGTGGGCTTTTATGCTAAATCAAGAAGAATCAATTACTAATTGAAATACATTTTATCCACACAAAAAAATACATGAAATCACATTTATATTAAAAAAAATAAATGTGGAGAGTGCAAAAAAATTACCTAATGTATATAAAAATGCTCATGATACAGAACATGATATGCAAGTACTTCAAAAGAGTTGAAATAAACACCCATCATAAATGATTACTAATGTCTGCCTCAAAGATCAGGAAAGAAGCTAAATGTATTAAGGGGAGTAGGAGGTTATGAAGATGACAAAAAGTTGTTGTTACTAGTGGTTTCCAGGATTGTTGACCTATGTCATTATTTTTCCCTAGCTTCCCAATAAAGAGCTTCCAAGTTTCCAGTTTTCTGTTCATTTTTATCTAGTTTTCTGCAGCAAGGTGTTCCTCATTTAGAATCACATTGTAGTTGTCACAGAGTGGGCAGCATCTCTCCATTGGTAGTTTCATCTTTAAGAGATATTCTTGAAGTCAATCATGTCTTAAAATTACCCAGAATTAGGGTACTCCAATTTTTCTAGGTTCCAACATCACAGGTATATTTATGCAAATCTTCATAAACTTTTCCCTTGTACATCAATTAAAATTTTAATCATATTTGGGCTAATAATAAGAAATATTATAGATATTACATTAATAAGAGGACAAGAAAAATAAATTAATATTTATATACCTATAAAGATTTACTAAAAAAGAAATAATACTCTCTCATGACAAAAACTATCTCATTATATTCAAACTTTATAGGAACAAATACTATAATTTTGTAGGTTATAAAAGACTTTTTTTTATTATTTTAACTCCCATCTACACATCTGCCTATAATCTTTGGGGTGTAAACATGGTGAACATAAAGATTTAAAATTAAAGATCCCTATAGGCATTCAATATAGTGAATATTTTCATCAGGAGATTCCTAAAAACGGGATGAAAAAAATACTAAGGCATATTGAGTATGCTGGTGGACTTCTGCTAGTTCACGACCAATGATAGAATATGGCCAAAGTGATAACTAATACACAAATTTTAGATTAACCACAATAAGATGGATATTTATCTTTCAGTGTTATGGGGACACTAATTATCTGAAGCCATCTTCCTGATTAGTGATTGGAATACAAACAGAGGAGTTGAAACCTTGGAAATATGTAATTTAAACTCATTTTAGCTCCAAAGAAGACATTTAATCTTAATCAATGGAAAATAAACTTCCTTTTATATAAATGTGACTTAATAAAAAGTACAAACATATGAACAGATAAATCAGCCATTTTATCAATACAGATTACATGTTAAAACACAGACAATGATAAATACTTAGATTATTTCATATTTACAAGATTTATCTTCTAAAACAAATAACTTTATATGTATTTAAAACTAAACATAAATTACTATAAGTAATATACTTACCTAAGGATGAAAATGAATCCTTGAGAGGGTAAAGCCACCCCCATGTTGCTTTCTTCATCTCCAAGCCACTGTGTGTTGCAATATCTTTCTTATCTGCTTGCTCATATCAGCTGCTTGTACCTCAACTGATTAGTATATATTGTGTCATATTTTTATCAAGAGCAGTAGGAAATCCTACATAAACATTGTTTTCTCATTAATCATTACCATATAACAAGAAAACATTTAGAGACTTCTTAATAGCAGTAATGTTCTGAAAGAAATGTAAGAAATAATGTTTTGGTTTTTGTTATGGGTAATAACAAGTGGGTATAAACTATTATTCAATTATATATATTATTATTCAATTGATATCCACAACCTGGGTTTATGTTGTCAGTGATACAACATTTTTGGAGCTTTGATTTAAACAATATGGTAATTAATTAAAACATTCTGTCTGTTCATTCTTACCTCTTATAGTTGTTTTTGTCGAACATATGTTTCAGAGCTTCTTAGCCCTGAAACATATGTTTGACAAAAATTATAAGAGGTAAGAATGAACAGACAAAATGTTTTAATTATTAAAACAAACCTCTTAATGTTACTTGCTATTGTATTTTAAAATATGAATTGTTTTCAATAAATTACTTCCCAACTTCTTTAAAAAAAAATACACTAACATATATAAAACAGTTATTCCTTCAGTTGTATTATATGGATGTCAAACATGATCTGTTATATTAAGGGAGAAAAAATTTATGATTATTTGAAAATAAAATACTTAGAAAAAGTTTTGGACCAAAGAAAGACCAAAAAAAAAAAAAAAGGCCTCACATCTGCATGTGTCAATCACAGAAGTAGATGATCATCTAGCCAGTGTAGGGGTGATATGTGGTCAGCATGTCGAGTCCCCCAGCCATTAGAGCTGGTTTTCTCAACCTGGAGCCACTACTTATTGTAGCTACCCAAATGCCTCACGATGCTGGATGGGCACCGGTCCCATACTGGCCGAAATACCATGAGAAAATTTCTTCCCCCATGGAGACTCGAACCAGTGCAAGTCCCGTAGCTCTGCACCAAGGCTTCCTGCCTTAACCACTCTGCCATGGCGCAGGACTGACAGGAACTATTACTAATGACTATTTAACTCATGCCCCAAATGAGAGTCAATGACCAATCACGTTTCAATGAATTTTGTTTTACAACCAATGAGTCATGTTTCACCTTGACCTTTATCAAATTCTCTTTACCACTTCCTGCTTTTGTGATAAAGAAAGCTCCTCCTTCTTAATATTCTGAATAGGTCAGATCATTATTTTGCAGTGACTGACTCTCCATTGAATATCCTAGCAAATAATCAACAGATTCCTTCGAACTACACATTCGATAATTGTTTGTTCAATAATTGTGTTTTTAAATAATGATTTTACTGAGTTGTTTACTAAAAAAATGAATTAATAACCTACAATGTTGGTTATAATATACAGTTTGATGTGTTTCATTTTTTCTCCACTAGGGTGCATTCTTACAATATTGCAATCTTAGTAGGTTACTGCTGATTGTGATCCTATTTGGCAATAAATAATATGATAAAATTCAGTGATTGGACAAATGACACATAACCACACATTTCTGATTTGTTTTCAAACATTGCCATTTACATTAAATATATAAATATTTTAAAATACCGGTAACTATATTTAAATAATAATTTTTGAGTAAACAACTTAATTTCAATCATTAAACAGTCCTAAGAAATGCGACTCTTGATTTTCAAATCCTCTAGATAAATTCACTTGTGACATTACTTATGATAAATTTCAATTGTCTTAGCAGCAAACATGAGTGCATACTGTGTTGCAAAGTCATTAATAAGGGAATAGATTTTTAGGTAAATAAATATTTTTTTTGCATAGAGATAGGCATCTCAAATAGATTATTTTTGGTCTGGACATCTTACCTCAATATTAATGTTATTTGTTCTTGGACATGTTTCAAAACAATTCTGTTTTATCGTCAGCTTTCCCAGACTTGTTTTATTTATGTTGCATTATGTTGCACCACCTGGATGTCGATGTCCAAGAACAAATAACATTAATATTGAGGTAAGATGTCCAGACCAAAAATAATATAATTAAAATAACCTCAAAATGTAACTTCCTAAAATTAAATATCTCAAATAGATTTCATTGTTCTGGAAGAGTTTTCCAGAGCAGATGCATCAAATTTTATTTCACATAAAAACGCATATTGTTTATTTAATTTTATGTAAAACAATTTTTTTGCTTAAAAAACATATTTTGGTCTGCCACTGTAAACTCGGGGTAGCATCGCTGCATCGTATACAGTGAGCCTGGGTTTGATCCACACGCAGGACAATTTTCCTGGTTTTTCAGGGATTTCCTCACCTGTAAGACAAATGTCAGGAAACTCTAAGGCCCAAATGGTCCTTGAATATCATCTGGGCATCATAATAATCATTATCACATTCACAATGTTTAGTATGAATGTGTGTGAATGTTGTTTTGTCTTGAAGAAGATCTTGACATTGAGCCAATCAGTCATTCGGAGAGGCCCTCCATGTCCTTGTGTGATCAAAAAAGTATGTATGTAATCCACAATTAAAATCCTTCTCTCAACAGGTCATGTCATTTTAAGGCCCGGATGGCATGTGACATGTAAAAGTATATATAAGGCAAGAGGTTAAACTGCATCATGCAGCCAGTCATTCACTCAGCCTCTTATTTCAGATAAATAAGTACTTTCATTAAGGGTGAATCATTTATTAACTTGTAATTATTATCAGAAGTAGGGCATATTTATATTCAAATGAAATGGAATTAAAATACGAATTCATTGGTGACAAAATTAAAATGATATAAACTACCATAAAACAATTCGTATGCAATAAATAAAACACTAGTACCAAGTGATTAGCGCTCGGTCATAGACCTGGACCTTTGCTATTGTGGTGAATAACACTGGTAAACATCATACAATGGAACCGTAAGCCCTTATACAATGGGGAAAAAGTCTGCAGTTTCCTTTATAGAAGGGACTTACAAGACTGTGCTATTATTAAATTGTTATAACAATAGCTAAATCCGAGACTTCATACAAAAGGCTGGGCAGTTGCAAACTAGCAACCGGGTTTTCCTAGCGTAAGCTATGGAAAGAGTTGTCTCCAAGCCAATTTTAACTAGAACATGTCGCTAACAGCAGGTGCCTCCTTTGGCGGCATAAGGTAGATGCTAACAAATGAAATCTGCCCTAGTAAATATTACTCTCATATGGTAAACCCTGGAAATTTGATATGAGGATGCAACTAATTTAAAGGGAGGGGACAAGATCATAAACACTTAAGTTTAACACCCCCGACAACACCCTCAAGATATAGATTACAAATCAAAAGTATTGTAACATAGACTGTTTGTGAGACGCTGAAACTTTTGGTGGAAGGGACGGATGCCGGCCCACTCAGAAATAATAAATATGTTTACTTAGCGAAAATTAGAGTTAGTTGTCAGTTGCGAGTTGTGAGTGGCGAATGTGCCAGTAGATACGGCACATCGGTTTGTCCAAGTGAGAACTACGAGCTTGTGCGCCAGCCGCAAGCGCATTTTGTCTAAATTTCAGCACTATCATTCACAGTGCACTTTTTCAGTGTTTTAAATAATTATTTAAACATGTGCCGTGTATAACAAGTGTAAGTTCTGGCCACCAAATAGCCTTCGTGTCAATTTGTCATCTAATACGACAAATGTAAGCCAAAGTATCAATAAAAGTGGAACGTCGATTTCAAGACATCACACCGAGTCTACTATCTATCCCCAGTGAATATCCTTTCTCACGGATTCCCGAGATATAAGTCCATTGTTCTACCGAAACCTGAACCCAACTAGTCCGGAGCAACAATTGTCCATGAACCCTATCCCTGGGCATATAATTAAAACTATCCCTGGACTATAATCCTGCTTCAATCAATAGAATGGAAAAAAAAAAAATTATGATTTTTTCAACAATTTTCCACAGATTTATTGTTCTCCAGAGAAAAAGAAGCAAAATTGTGACTATATACATTACTAAAACACTTTTTTTTATAATTTCAATGTAATATCTTTGATTTTCACCTTTAGTCTTGGTTTTAGCCAAGGCTATTAACCCGGCCCAACTTGCAGGGGCATAAGCCGTAACTGTATACAGTTGGGTAATTCTTGACAGGCGCATTCTCACTGCGGGGCTGAACACTAAGAATCTTAGTGACTAAGTTCTCTCAAGAATCCAATCTCTTGGGGTATAATGAGGGTCCCTGCCCAGGGATACAGGTGAAGACCTCAACGGTTGGATCGGCAAAATGAACAAGCTTCAATAAAGGCGAGACAAACGGAAAAGGCAGCCCTCCACCTGATGTTTGTATGGATGGAAGCATGTTCAAACGCTTTGAGGTGGCAGCCCCACCATTGGACTTATTCGGCAGCAGGCAGGTTACCTGCTATGAGGAAGTTTAAATAAACTCAAACTCCCCAAGACGTTGGAAGTATCACCTATAGCATATTGTGCAGCAGGGAATGGAACAGGTCAACAGGCCCATACCTTGATGATGATGATGATATCTTAGATTTTCACTGACCAACTTGCAAATCAAAGTACAGACCATCAGATTCTATAGTCATGAGTCACTTTGAAAAATATATACTGTCTCATAAATAATGTTTTTTTAAAATTAGGACTGGAAGTAAATATCAATAAAACTAAATATATGGTCACACGTAGAAATACATTATATAATGGAAATGGACAGCTAATGACAAATGAGGGAAATTTCGAGGAAGTGACTGTATTCAAATACCTAGGAACAATAATCACAAATAGGAATGATATGCACAAAGAAATTAAACATAGGCTCAATTCTGGAAAAGCGTGCTATTATACATTGAAGAGACTCTTGATGTCCCAACTCCTTCCAAAAAACGTTAAACTGAAAATATATAAAACTATTATTCTACCAGTTATATTATATGGATGTGAAACATGGACTCTTACTTTAAGGGATGAAAGGAGATTGCAAGTATTTGAGAATAAAGTACTTAAGGAAAATTTTTGGACCAAAGAGATATGAACAAACAGGTGAATGGAGAAGACTACATAACAATGAACTACATGGTCTTTATAGGAAGCCAGATATAATAAGAACAGTTAAGTCTCGTAGACTGCGATGGGCAGGACATGTTGCACGTATGGGGAATGAAAGACTTGCATGGAAGCTTCTTGTAGGAAAGCCAGAGGGAAAACGCCCAATTGGTAGACCAAGAATGAGGTGGGAGAATAGCATTAACTATGATTTGAGGGAAGTAGATTATACAGGGGATGATTGGAAAGCATTAGCCCAGGATAGGGATGTATGGAGAGCTTATGTCCGCACGGCCATAAACCTATGGGTTCAATAGTGCCAGTGAGTAAGTAAGTAAGTAAAAAAAAATGTATTTAGAATTTTTTCTGACAAGAAATAACTATTCTTCGAAATAGAGATCATCAAATTCTATGGCCTTGAATCATCTTTCATTGAGGTTTATTATCCCACAATGGTACCAGTCTCCAGTTTTCGATGCGAAGAATTTGTTGAAACCCACTTCTAATGCTTCTTGTTATCAATGTTTTTTAAATTTCACACGAGAAATTGGCCATGGAACAAAATAGATGGTAATCTATACGTGGAAGATCATGGATACATGCTGGGTGTGGTAGCAGTTCAATTCATCCCAATTCCTGAATTTTTGTGATGGTTGCTCATGCAGTGGTGGGTCCAGTTGGGTTTGTACCTGTGACCCTCAAAATTTCATGAACTCATTTCAGTTGTATCTGCTTGACTTCATGCCCTTTTGGAACAAACTCCCAGTGAATCACGCCTTCAAAATTCCACCAGATACACAATATTGCATTAAAAACCAACATTACTTATGAGTAAAGATCCGTGAAAGTGGTTTTATTTTTAGGGAAAATTCGTTTTAAAATTTCAAGATTTCGATGTTATTGGAAATTTGACAGTGTTATTCAAAAAAAAAATGTAAATTTGAGTATTTCTAATCCTAGTTTAGGAGGAAAAAGCTTACCTTACATGTTAATATAATTTGTATTTCTTGGCATTCATATTGGCCATAGAACTTAAAATCAATGGAGAGTATATTTGAGCAAGAGGACAGAAAACATTACCTCTATGTTGTGAATTGTGTTGAAACCATTTCCCTTCGCAAGAGTGCATGGCACAAGCAGATATGGCAGTTAAAAAGAAGATGAAATCTGAAAACAGTGTTTAAAAACGCATTATGAAAATTTTGCAAATATAACAAAAAATTCTCCAGAATTCATTGAAAATTTTAAATTTCGGTGTTATTTCACATTATCGTAGGATTTTGCTATTCATAAATGCTTTTTTTATGGTTATGGGAAGTGGAGTTAAGAAATGGTACAAGAAAATGACAAAATTAGAGCATTTTGCATTATCGCAACTCGCAAATTTCACGGATCTCTACTTATGAGACACCTTATATATGATCTTCAGAGTTGTCTGTTAATTCATAGTTTTTTCAAATACAGAAGATGGTTGTGTCAAATTATAACAAGTCATATTTACATTATACCTAATTTACAAATGGAAAAGAGTGGATTGGATAATTATGGTAAGATATAATGTGTGACCATGCCAAGTCAAATGCTTTACTAGTCTTTCTCAGGTCAAAATAGTTATTAAATACCTCAAAACAAATTAAACAAAAGTCACTCAAAATATACTGATTCTTGCATAATTCCACATCTATCAACCTGTTCCCAAATCCTTTACAATTTTGAACATTTTCTCACTTATTTTATAAAATGTTTTAAAAAGTTACCCAAAATAAATGAATCAGTTATAATGCAAAAAAAAAAAGTATATGATAACATAACAAGGGTGAATTCAAGTTCTTTTAAACCTTTTTTAAGAGAAAATGTTTTGCCTAAACTGGGATTTGAGCCCAAAATTTCTGATTTTATACATTAGTGAATAATCATTTGTGCTACTCAGCTACTCTTATGCAGACACAATTGTTTCTCTCAATATAATCCTGCTTCCCCATTAGTCCAGTCACATAGGTTAAAAATAAGGGTCAACCTCGGAATGAGAGATAATAAGCTGAAAACTCGTATAGACCTTCATTTTGGCATTCTAAAAGTTGTCTCAAAAGTCTCATAAAATCTTGTCTCCGCATCTTAAGATATTCAAGGTCAAAGGTCAAAAAATCAGTTTTTTGCAAATATCTCATTTCCTATGGCTTTAATGCTATTTATATTTATTACAAAATATTGTAGAGAATACAATTCTCTACAACTTTTGTTTAAAACATTTTTTTATACATCAAACCGTTTTTGGGATAGAGGGCAGTGAACGTGCAGCGCTTAGCTATCTGCAGCATAATGCAAGGTCACCGTTAGTCGCGTTATATAATACACTGTATAAAGTCTATAAACCTTAAAAAAGTATACAGTTATAAACAATTTGCATTTTTTATTAATTATTACATTACATTAAGTAATATTTTTCATTAATCAAATATATATTCCTTTTATAACACTTACCTGTTCGTGTAGTTCAAAAGGTATAATCTTTACAGAAAGAAACAAAATGAAGGTTTATACATTTTAAAGAAAATGTACTTAATTTTTTCTACTTAAAAGTGTAATTAGCATATATTAAAATATAATTAAAGTAAGTCTATAATTTCAGCTAACTATTTTTTAATTACAAGAACAGATGAGGGTTATTAAAAAAATATATACTCGATTAAGGAGAAATATTACTTATGATTTATCCATCATTGAGATGTATGAAATTAATAATAAGAACATCGATTTGTTTGTTTGTTTGTTCATACTTCATGTGCGGTCATACCGTTGATCCAATTGAGATGTGGTTTTTTGCAAAATGTTCAGGAGATTCCCGGGATGAACATAGGCTATAAGACAGTTGTGATATTCAACCCCTTCACACCTAAAAATCACCCTTTGTAGTGAAAGACGTGAAATAAGTCCCTACTGTGATACTTAAATGGCTTACGCTGCTTAAACCATAACAAATACACCAAATTAATGTACACAGAATTGAACATTTAAAAAACTCTACAAAAAAATCTGCGACAGCATATCTTTTAACTTTTACAGATAACTCACAAGAACCATTTTTGTCTTTCATTGATTTCAAAATGATCGGGATAAGTAGATCCCGGACAAGCGTGCTCTTCCATAAAGTTCATTCGATTGAGATGGGCCTTTTGAAAAATGTTCAGGAGATTCCGGGAATGGACATAGGATATAAGAGAGTTGTAATACTGAACCCCATCACCCCTAAAAATCACCCTTTGTAGTGAAAAACATGAAATAAAGTCCCTATTTGATGCTTAAATGATACGCTGCCTAAACCATAACAAATACACCAAATTAATGTACACAGAATCGAATATCTCAAAAAAACTCTACAAAAAAGTATGTGACAACATATGATTATCTTCTATGGATAACTCACAATAACTATTTTTGTCTTTCATTGATGCCAAGAAGATCGGGATAAGCAGATTCCCAGGCAAGCATAACAGTGCACGGCTGGTGGTAAAAACACATTAACAATTATTTTAGGAGTAGCAGTGCTCGCTGGGTATTAGCTAGCAATTAATAAAAAATGCAAATGGTTTATAACTATATATTTTTTTAAGGTTTATAGACTTTATACGGCGTATTATATAATGTGACTAACGGTTGACCTTGCATTATGCTGTAGATAGCAAGCACTGCACGTTCATCGCCCTCTATCTCAAAAACTGTTTGATGTATTAAAAAAATGTTTTAAACAAAAGTTGTAGAGAATTTTATTCTTTACAATATTTATATTAAATATAAATGGCATTAAAGCCATAGGAAATGAGATATTTGCAAAAAAAAATTCTTTTTACCTTTGACCTTGAATATCTTAAGACGCAGACACAAGATTTTATGAGACTTTTGATACAACTTTTAGAATGCCAAAATGAAGGTCTATACAAGTTTTCAGCTTATTATCTCTCATTCCGAGGTGAAACCCCTAATATGACTGGACTACATAGCAATGAACCTTTGTTCACATGCAATTGGATTGCTTTTAAATCAGGAAGACTCTACGTTTGGATTATTAACTACTTTTAAAGCTATAATCGACTTCTGTGGTCAATGGATTATATTCCTTCCTCTTAGTCCTGAAGGTTTCAGATTCAAACCTAGCCAGGGTCAATGTAATTTTGGGATGGCAAGAACCAAAGGCAAATCCTGCAGTAGAGACTTTCCTTCCCCATCCAAGTAATACCTTAGTTGCTACTAGATGTCTCCCCGAGGTGATGTGATGACCACATATCACTCACTGACAATTGTAGTGAAATAAATGTAACTTGCATAGCCATAAGCCTCTGGGTTTGATAGTGCTAGTGGGTTAGTTAGTTGGTTAAATTAAGAAATTAAGATTGGTTAAAAGCCCCTGCTTAGGAAGCACACACGTCCCCATGTGGTATATACAGGGGTTCATATTCATAAGGGCCTAATAAGGTTGGATTTATTGATATTTTACATCCTTTTAGAAATGCAATCAAGTTGTTTAGAAAGGAACAAACATTTCCACTACTACTAAGGGTATAAATTTGCACATTAATATCAAAAGTTCCTACCTAGACTAAGATGATGGATTTTAAATTTCTAAAATGTAAAAAAGTACCAACATATTCCGTAAGATCATGTTTTAAGTGTTAAATCTTGATATAACCAAATAAAGCAACTATAAACATAGAAAGTAATGATGGTATTGTATTGTAAGCCTATGGTTTCCCTTTACAGAGATTTAGGCGCTCTCCCCCTACAGGGAAGAATTTGAACTATACTAATTTAGTTACACTTGTTTTCGTATAGATGTCATTTTGAGTGGTCCGTGGTCAGCGTTCCGCCTCATACTGACATCTAGGAAACTAAGGTAGTACTAGGATGGGAAAATTTTGCTTAGAGGCCTTTTCATTCAGGCTTAAGGATTTTTTACGAGCCTGAAAATCTTCAGACTCGGGACCCACGGCTTAAAGTCCCTCCCGGAGGACTTGCTCCTTGGATTTTTCCGTATTAAAAAATCCATCGACCCCGGCCGGGTTTGAACCCGTGACCCTCGGGACCAGAGGTAAGGCGCATAACCACTAGTCCACCGCGGCCAGTAATTAATAAAAATAATCATCAAAACAAAGAAAATGGATTACAGAGTTCAGAAATTACTGTGATTGCATAGTTGTTGTATCTATTGTATGGTTACTCACAGACCACCAGTGAAGCTGGGATTTCAAGCAACTGATCCTTAAGCCATACACCGTATAATGGAGCTTGTGTAGCTTCAATTTCAAAAGTTTAATAGCTTGCAATCCTGAAGTCTACTTCCTGTGTCAGTGCCAGAAAGTTTTTTGAGAAGAATATTCTAAACATTCACCATCTTTAACTAATTTATTCATTTTCTCCTCAGCAAACAAAAGCTTTTTTATAAAGTACAATCTCATTTTTTCTAAATTTAAGTGTTTTCACTATGAAAAGACAGGGAATTTTTTTTTAAAATATATCACATTGGCCATAAAATAAAAATTATTTTTGATATGTAATAGTGTTAAGGCATTATGAAAACTACATTGATTTCACTTGTAATTTGACAGGGCTCCCTGTAATTGTCACAATATATGCCCAGGCATCAAGTGGCAGAATCCAAGATATGGCAGGCAAAAATGCAACTTGTCATCTGATAAATAGAATAACTTTGAAAGTCACTGAATAAAAATGTATCAGGATTAGTTTCCAGGGTGACCAGACATCCCGATTTTACTGGGATAGTCCCAGTTTTTACAAATTGTCCTGGTGTCTCAATAAAGTTTTTCAGGACGTGTAAATGTCCTGGTATTAAGAATGGCAACTTCAGTTAAAAATAAATTTTCACAAAACTTTAAGTTTTGTCATCAGATGGCTTTACTTTCATTCTGGATTTTTCATGTTGAGACTTGAAAGTAGTTTTGAAGTTCCTTAGGACAGGTTACTGGCCCGACGCTAAGTAGTCCAGTGGTAGCGCTGCTACCTTTTAGTCTCTGGACAGACATTAGGATACTGCATTTACTCAGTACCCAATTGCTTTACTTTATCATATGCAACACTAGAGTCAATTCTTAACCAGAAATAATTGTTCATTGCTTTTGAGATTCTTAAATTTCATTATTAAAGCCCCCAAGTTGATAACAACTAATAGATTCGTTGAATATCTATCTTATTTAAAGTCAATGACAGATTTTGGCAGTTTTTTCCTTGAGTTTCCATTAAATTTGTGTTTGACTGTTTGTATTAAACTACAAAAGAACATCATATTTGAAGAGAAAAATTATATGCTCAGACCGGGACTTGAACCCGGGACCCTTGGTTTTCTAGTCCAAGTGCTCTACCATTTGAGCTACCTGAGCAAGTATCGATCTAAACGCAAATTTTTCTCTATATACGTTGTAATTCCCGCCCACCAAATGCTTTGAAGCCTTTGCTTCTATCTTTGCAAATGGCGGCTCCTATAGTAAGAAGACATATTTGGGAATTATACATTACATTATAAATGCCAGTACGGCTTTTTTCGATGTTTTTATTATTAATTTCATACATCTCAATGATGGATAAATCATATTTGAAGAGAAAAATTATACGCTCAGACCGGGACTTGAACCCGGGACCCTTGGTTTTCTAGTCCAAGTGCTCTACCATTTGAGCTACCAAATATGTCTTGTGTTCATTATAAACAACTGACTGACGTTAGCAGTCTGGCCAATGTATATATGGTAAATGCAGAAAATAATTGTTGAGATTACAGCAGGCCTTGATATCAATCTCGCATAAAATGGCTGCAAGTATGAATGATTGTAATCAAAATGACAAAATTTAAGAAGCGTGGGGGTGTGTTTCTTTAGTGCTAGAGAAATCTAAATTAAGATATGAAAAAACATACATTTCATTCAGAAAGTGGCTGGAGGAGAAGAAATGTAGTGTAAGTGAAAAAAAGTATGGTTGCTTATTTCGTGCTTAAGAGTGAAACATTAAAGTCTCCAGTGAATTTGTGGTCAGAATATTCAATGTTGATGACGATAAATTTAAAAGAAGGTATTAATATTGCAGATTTTGTTACACTAGTTAGCTTCCTCAAAAAGAAGAATATTGGACATAAAGCTAAAAAGTCTAAAAGTTTTCAGTAGAATTTGGTTAAGTCAACTTTCAATATTCTTTCAAATAAAGTTCAGTTCATTTAAAATGCAGTGATTTCTTTCATTAATGTATATTAACACTACCTTTTGGATATATTTTTGCATAAAGGGCAGTGGTTTTACTTCCCGCACGTGGGTTGTAATATGTAATATTACAGTATAGTTATTTAGGCTGGCAATCTGGAAATGTAGGAAGTTGAACTTTCAATCTTGGTCGCCATTGCTGGTAAGTACGACTCTTATAACCCAAAGTTTATAGGCTTTACTAAAAATTAATTATTCCTCTATAAATATTTGGTTATTATAATTATTAGGGTTTTTTAGACAGTTTAATATAAATGCATATCTGGTTGATGTGTACCAATCACATATCGGCACGATAAGTTAGTCTTAATGCTTCCATGTCAGGTGAAAGCGACCCACTTAGAAAAATATATAACCACGGGGTTTCAACCCCGAGATGAGACTCGTCAGGGGTTCGAGAGATGGCTCTGACCCCCATGTGGCTGGTTGCAGTAAGCGTCCTCGACTCCGAGGTCACCTATCATGGACGAATGTAAGCCTTCGTACTTGTTTATACTTAATCATAGAGTAGTATTTGTCTTAGATTTAGATATGCCTACTAAACAGCAAATAACTTTGTATGAAAGTAAAGGATAACTCTTAGTAGAGATAACTTTGCATCACCTCACTTTATAAACTGTGTAGATTACTAACGTCTAAATTTCAATATGTTTCACATTTCTCTTATTTTTAATTTGTTAAATATATATTTTCATTTTAGATTTACTTTATTTATGTGACTGCCTTTAATTCCTTAGTTTTTGCTATACTTTGCAAAGTTAGGTAAATCCTGACCTTGACTTAATGTTAAGCCCGTCTCATTGATTAAACTCGGCCTATAAAAATATATCATGCTACCACTTGACAGGAGATGGGCCTTAACAACAACAAAACGCACTATCGCACAAAAATGTATATTCAGCAATGCATTAAAGTCAGATTTTTCCTTTTATAAGGGAAACTAGTTTAAAAAATGGAATGTATAATTTGCCATTCTGTAATATCAACTGCACATGGTGGTCGCTCTGACATCAAGGACCACATTAGTAAAAAAAAATAAGATGCAGTCAGCTTCAACTTCGAGCAGTCAAGTGACAATGTCTGTACCACACCAGATGTCAAAGAGATCCTGATTAGGAATATGGCAAACAAACAAAGCAACATTAACATGGGTGAAAATGTTTCTTTAGTATGGTGTATGGTCTCCTCGAACGGCCAGCACTGCCTCACACCTGTATGGCATTGATGCAATGAGGTTAGCAATTACTTCTTGGGGGATACGTGGCCACTCTTCCATAAGAGCAATGTGCAGCTCTGGAACAGTTGTGGGAGGTGCTGGTCTGCCTGCAATGCACCTGCCTAATGCATCCCACACATGCTCAATCAGATTTAAGTCCGGGGAGGAAGCTGGCCATTGCATACGCTCGATACCCTCCACTTCCAGCATGTCGTCCACCAAGCCAGCTCTGTGGGGTCGTGCATTATCATCCATAAAAAGAAAAGAATCACCTATGGCATCAGCATAAGGCACGACAAAAGGTCGGAGAATCTCATCTCTATACTTTACCGCAGTCAAAGTACCACCTTGGATAACGTAGAGGTCCGTACGTCCACCACTACTGACTCCTGCCTACACCATCAATCCACCGCCACCATATGGGGATCTTTCACGTACAAAAGCTGGATTGTTTTGTGTCCAGCATGTCGTCCACCAAGCCAGCTCTGTGGGGTCGTGCATTATCGTCCATAAAAAGAAAAGAATCACCTATGGCATCAGCATAAGGCATGACAAAAGGTCGGAGAATCTCATCTCTATACTTTACCGCAGTCAAAGTACCACCTTGGATAACGTAGAGGTCCGTACGTCCACCACTACTGACTCCTGCCTACACCATCAATCCACCGCCACCATATGGGGATCTTTCACGTACAAAAGCTGGATTGTTTTGTGTCCCTTTTTCTCTCCAGATGAATACACGCCAACTATCACATTCCATGTTGAATCGCGATTCATCAGAAAAAAGAACTGATCTCCATTCAGCATGCCTCCACCCACGATGTTCCTCCGCCCAGTTTCTGTGATCACTACGGTGTTGTGGAGTTAACCTGGCATAGAGACCACTTCCATGCAGTCGATTAGGGACAGTTTGAGTTGACACCCTGCGTCCTGTTGCTGTTTGAAGTGTATTTCGCAGTTGAGTTGCATTCTGCTGTCTATTCCGACGGGCTGTTAACAAGAGGTAACGGTCATCCCTTGCTGTTGTTGCCCTTGGTCAACCTTGTCCGGCTCTTCTGTGAACAGTATGTTCTTTGAAAATGATTCCAAAGACTGGAAATCATGCTTTGAGACACCCCAATGGCTTGTGCCACCTCTTGTGTCTGTCCAGCTTCCATCCTTCCTATGGCCCTCCAAGCCATTGGTTCAGGTAAATCACGTTGTCGAGGCATCACTGTCCCTACACTAACTGAAAACTGGACTGGATTTAAAAACAGCAACAAAACATTCACCTCCACACCACCCTTTCACATCAACAGTACAGACACTGCCCTCTGGTGTGGCACCGAGGTTATGTAACAACTTCAAACTCTTATTTACATTATCTTGGAGTAATAGAAAGTGATTGCATCTAATACTATTCCAAAAAACATAGTCTTAATTGGTTATTCTACAATATCCCATAATTTTTTTGAGCAGTGTATTATAGGATGTGAAACATGGACTCTTGCTTTAAGGGAGGAAAAAAGATTACAGGTATTGGAGAACAAAGGTCTTAGGAAAATTTTTGGATTAAGATAGACGAACAGACGGACTAATTGAGAAGACTACATAATCTTTATGGGAAATGCATATAAAAAAAGACAGTTAAGTCTCATAGACTGCAATTGGCAGGACATGTGACACAAAAGGGGAATGAAAAACGGGCATGGAATTCTGCAGGAATATCAGATGGAAAGCACCCAATAGACAGGCCAAGAATGAGGCAGGATAATAACATTAACCATGATTTGAGGGAAGTAGATTATACAGGAGATGATTAGAAAACATCAGCGCAGGATAGAGATGTTTAAGTCCATGTGGCCATGACCCTAAGGGTTCGATGGAATTAATTGCTTTAAAACAGAATTATAGCTTTCAGTTCTCCACCAAATTAATTGAATTTATAGTAACAAGGGAACTGTCAATCACTGCATGCCGAAACCTGCCTTGAAATTTCTTCCAGATTAGTGTTGTGATGTACCAAGGCCATGTCCAAAAAAATTGTCTGCCATTTATAATAGCAAGGCACTAAAATCCAGCATGAAATCTCTCATTTTATTTGTAGGGAAGTAAGAGAACTCCTAAATTGGTAGACTGGATAACTCTCACTACCTGCCATCCATGTCGCGTCCCGCTTCACTCCATACAGTGGATTGTTATTGCTGGATTCTAGCTTCAATTTCTGTACCTTGCAGTTAAAAACGGCAGATTTTTTGGACACGGCTTCTCTGGGAGAAATTTCAAGATAGGTTTTGGCATGCGAAGGTTGACAGTTCCCTTGTTTCCATTAGGTTTGCATAGTGGAAAAACTTTCAAATACTATACATTAAATAATTACAAAATACAATATGAATATTTAATTAACTTTTGAGGTTATTTTTAATCAGTGGCATGCATTCAACCCCAGCACTGCTGGGGTAATTAGTATATTAATAATTTTGGATTAAAGTAAAATAAAATATTTGCCAAATTTCATTCAAATCAATTATGCATGAACATCAAAATTCTCACCGCACCAGCAGACTATCGCATTCAGTATGACGGAGCCTTCTGTGTTTCACATTATCTCCATAGAGGAACACATAGAGTGTTTCCTCTATGTTATCCCCACCAACACCAGCTATTTCGCTGCAGATGAATTAGCGATAACCCACTAAATGAATCTGCCTGCTATGTCCAGCGATAGCCCGCACTAGACCAGCAATAACCCACTAGACGAAGCTTGTGTCTTATTCCATCAATGTTTTATTGAATACCAGCTAGCTGAACCCAGAAACGTCACAACTCGAATATGTATACACAAGGTCGAATGGCCTTTCGACTTATCGATTCATGAAACAAAACTTGATTGGCTGATTTGGAAAGTGTCAATTCCACAATAATAGAATTTTTAGAAATAAAATTTTTTTAAAATTCATCGCAGAACATTTTGTTTAAACAACTCACCTCATAGGATTCATGCTTCCATGATACCGCGGTTTTAAACACAGTCATGTTCATCTTCAGCCATAATGCTGACTGACAAAATTCTTCGGCCGACAACTGTTCTATTGTCGCCATCTTCAGTGCCGCCATCTATGGTTGAATTTATGAACTTCGAAATCAAAGTAATTTCGTTAGGGATATTAAAATTCATTGATCTATCTTTATTTTTCTGAATGCATATTTTCTCCCAAACTGTCAATTCCAAAGGCTTCTCTACTTGTTTTAGAAATTTAGCTTCTCTTTTTCCTATATAAATAAGTTGTGAAGATTGCAATAAAGTTTATATAGGAAAAACAAAAAGGAATTTAGAAATTCGGACAAAAGAACATTTCAGAAATATTAAAAATTGTGAAATTGAAAAATCTGCAATTGCTGCACATAGTTTATTAGAACATCATAAAATTGGAAGAGAAGCTAAACTTTTAAAACAAGTGGAATTGACAGTTTGGGAGAAAATATACATTCAGAAAAATAAAGATAGATCAATGAATTTTGATATCCCTAACGAAATTACTTTGATTTCGAAGTTCATAAATTCAACCATAGATGGCAGCACTGAAGATGGCGACAATAGAATAGTTGACGGCCGAAGAATTTGTCAGTCAGAGTTATGGCTGAAGATGAACACGACTGTGTTTGAAAGCGCGGTATCATGGAAGCATGAATCCTATGAGGTGAGTTGTTTAAACAAAATGTTCTCCGATGAATTTTAATGATTATACCTCATAATGTTTACTTCCCAACATTAATTTAATATAACATTTTTTTAATTTGCAATATTTAATTTATGTTAGTTATATTTTTATGAAATAAAAAAATGAAATTATACAATACTTTTATTAGCTATAGCAACCTGTTAATTTAAGAAGCTTTATTTATATTATCTGAATAACAACAATTGAATTATTATGAACATGTATATATCATTTGTGGAAAGCAACAGTTGAATTTAATATCGGCACTGAGTTCGTTCAAATGCGTTATTAATATGTTTTAAAGTGTTACTGATAAATGTGATTTGTCAATTTAGTAAAAATTAAAGTAAGTGACTATAATTTACATTATAGATCATTTTCGTGCAGACCTTTCAATGAGAAAAATGACCTCGTACAACAAGGTAGGCCAACTCCATATTTACTGGATCTAACAAAAAAATACAAGTACCAAGTTGTTATGTACTATAAAGTCATATTTTCGTCATACAGCTGGGGTAATTGCTCTGACCACCGCATGCCACTGTTTTAATGCTGAATAATAGACCATCATAAAGAACAAATTGCCCCAGGCATGGTCACATATAACAAACTCATTCCATTGAACATAATCCATGTCAAACTTCATTTCAAAGTAGAATTTTAAATACAAATTGCTTTCATAATACAATTCAACATATGCCAATATGGCTCTATTTTTCACTGCATTAAATTTAATTTTGCTTCAAGCTATCACTTTTATGAGCTGATTACAAAATGATGTATGTGCCATACTCAGCTGCCATGTTCAATTTCCTCATAAATATTATACTTAGTTCTACTTTTCTATACGTACATATGTAGCTGCATTAAAAATATCACTAAATGTCAATATACAATACTAATACTCTATATACCCAAATATAAGACAAACTTTTCCCCAATTTTTACACTTGAAAAATTAAAGGCAATTTTAAATTCACTTTTAAAAATCAAAATTTTGTACAAAACATTAAATCATACAATAATTATAAGCAATGGATTGTCTTTAGAGTAACTTAATTACTTAATATAAGTAACATTATCCCTCCTAGAAGTATAACCTAGTAAGAAAGTTCAGTACTCAATGAAACAAATAATTAGGGCCTGTATGATAACATGTCATTTTAAATTACAATAGGAAGTAACATTAAGAAGTTTATATTTGAAGAGAAAAATTTTCGCCTAGACCGGGACTCAAACCCAGGACCCTTGGCTTTCCGGGCCAAGTGCTCTACCAACTGAGCTACAGAGGCAAGTTACGATCTAGACGCAAATTTTTCTCTTATGTACGTTGTAATTCCCTCGCGCCAAATGCTTGAAACCATAGCTTCTATCTTTGCAAATGGCGGCTTCTTAGTTAAGAAGACATTTATTGGGAATTTAACACTACTTTATAGCCAGTAGGGCTTCTATTGACGATTTTATTATTAATTTAACACTTCTCATTGAAGGATAAATTATATTTGAAGAGAAAAATGTTTGCCTAGACCGGGACTCGAACCCGGGACCCTTGGCTTTCCGGGCCAAGTGCTCTACCAACTGAGCAAATATAATTTATCCTATCCTTCAATAAGAAGTGTTAAATTAATAATAAAATCGTCAATAGAAGCCCTACTGGCTATAAAGTAGTGTTAAATTCCCAATAAATGTCTTCTTAACTAAGAAGCTGCCATTTGCAAAGATAGAAGCTATGGTTTCAAGCATTTGGCGCGAGGGAATTACAACGTACATAAGAGAAAAATTTGCATCTAGATCGTAACTTGCCTCGGTAGCTCAGTTAAAACACTGGTAAAAACAAGATTAATTTAGTAGATGGTAATGACTAGAGCATGAAGGTTGAAGATTTTATCACATTATTTATTAGAATAATTTCTGAACTATAAGAGTTCCGATCCGATTGAGGGTCTTTCCACTTTTCAGCGGTTGCCCTTTTACCAGCCGGCTGCTGGCCCTTCACATCCACATGTGTCAATCACAGAGGTAGATGATCAACAGCCAGTGTAGGGGTGACATGTGGTTAGCATGTCGAGTCCCCCAGCCGTTATAGCTGGTTCCTCAACCTGGAGCCGCTACTTATTGTAGCTACCCAATTGCCTCACGATGCTGTGTGTGCACCGGTCCCATACTGGCCGAAATACCATGAGAAAATTTCTTCCCCCATGGAGACTCGAACCAGCGCAAGGCTTCCTACCTTAACCGCTCGGCTACGGCGCGGGACAACTATAAGAGTTCAATTTCTGAATTGTGTACAAGTTCGTATTTTTTAATGTGAATGGTCAGCAAATATTTCCATTCATCTAGATTTACAATGGGGGATATAAATTCATCATTTAAAGGATTAAATAATGTTTTGAACACAGTTTTGTCCAGCTACTGATTATCTTATAGTCATGTTAAAATACAATGTTTCTTTTCAACTAAGAATAAGAGACAAGTTAATGTTGGAACAATAACTATAAGGATTAAATCAGTTTATATATTAAATTTGGGAATTTTTAACATTATGAGGTTCAATTAATAATAATTAAATGAATCGTGATTTCTTCTTACCTCATACTTCTATGTTTTTTTAAACACTGTTTCAGTCGTGAAAACAGCTGATGATGACGACAACATGTCGCCGATACTGCAGTGCTGTGTTTAAAAAAACATAGAAGTATGAGGTAAGAAGAAATCACGATTCATTTAATTATTATTATGATTAAATCAGTGTTAAAGAGTCTCTATAAAACTAACAGTTATGAGCAATTGGAGCCTAGTATATAGCAAAAATAGGATGAACTAGATCACCTGTATTTAAATTAATATTGGGAAGTAAACATTATGAGGTTATATCATTAATAGTGAGTGGAGAACATATTTTTAACGACTCACCTCATATAATTTCAAATTTCTTTGATACCGGCAGTTTCAGAGGGACAAGATATTGTCTGAAACCGCCAGTATCAAAGAATTTTGAAATTATATGAGGTGAGTTGTTAAAAATGTTCTCCACTCACTATTAGATCACCTGTACTCAAACAATAAGGTTGATCATTAAAGATCGAATCAAGAACTTCAGAACTTCCATTAAGTTAAGAAATTTTTTCTAAGAAGGGAACTGTCAACCATTGCCTACCTTGAAATTTCTCCCAGAGAAGCGTTGAGATGTACCAAAGATGTGTCCAAAAATTATCTGCTGCTTTTAACTACAAGGAACAGAACTCAAAGACAGAATCTAGCAATGGCAACCCATTGTATGAAACAGATGAACATCTATGCTCGATGTTAATATTATTCATTTTTAAACATCTTAATGATGGACAAATTAAATTTGAAAAGAAAAATATTTACCTAGACTGGGGTTTCAACCCAGGACCTTTGACTCTCTATGTCAATGCTCTTCCATCTGAACCCCAGTCTAGGCGTATATTTTTCTTTTCAAATATAATTTGTCCATCATTCAGATGTTTAAAAACAAATAATATTAACATTGAAAGAAGCACTACTGGCTTTATAAGTAATGTTTAAATTCCCAATAAAAAGTCTTCTTAATAAAGAAGCCGCCATTTGCAAAAATTGTAGCAATGGCTCATAACATTTGGGGTTAGGGAATTAACTATGTATAAGAGAAAAATATGTGCTTATATTGGAGGCCTAGGTAGCTCAGATGGAAGAGCATTGACATAGAGAGTCAAAGGTCCTGGGTTCAAACCCCAGTCTAGGAGTATATTTTTCTTTTCAAATATAATCTCTGCTCGAGTAAGAGCAGAGGAGAGTGAGGCAGGATGCAGTGCAAATGGCAGGTAGTGAGAGTTATCAAATCTACTAATTCAGGAGTTATATTACTTAACCCATCAGCGTGGGAGGAGCTGCAGGAGGATTCCTTGGAATGGCATTTAAATTTGTAAGTTAGAAAACAAAATTACACAATTTGACAATGAGTTACATTATTAATAAAAGGGTAATCTTTCCTCTACAAAATTATATTTACTCATTTATTTAGTGAACCTTTCCCGAAAAATAAGAACTAGTTCCAGTAAAGAAATCATGTGGGTAGTGCACGTCACTCCTTGCTGATGGGTTAATTAATAAATGACTATAGGCAGTAACATTATGAGGTTTTTTCTTAATAAGTAAGGTGAATCTGGAAACATCTTACCTCATAAATTATTGTGTTCTATTTAAACATGTTTCAATATGCTATGCACATCAGAACATGTTCAAATAGAACACAATGATTTATGAGGTAAGATGATTCCAGATTCACCTTATTTATTTTTGTATTACTTCCCTATAGTTTAAATAAGAGATTTGGCATTGGATTTTTGGTGCATTCCAGTTAAAAGTGCAGATAATTTTTTGGACATGGCCTTGATACATCAACACTTTTCTGGAAGAAATTTCAAAGTTGGTTTTGGCATGCAATGGTTGACAGTTCCTTTGTAAGTCTTAAACATTATACTGTACATTTGAAATGTTTATGGAAGTTACCAAGAGATGGCTCAGTTGTGAATGGCAGCAGTAGGTGTAACTTGCATCCAGGCCCATCCCAAACAAATTTCTTACACATAGCCACTTATATTTGCATGCTCCTGCATATCCAATTTGAGATTTTTAAATCTTTTAAACACTAAAACATAAAATAATAAAACTTAACTACTGCAAATAACTATTGCCATAAAATATCAACGTTATATTAAATAATAATAAATATATAAATTCCAGATTTCACACGTCAATATCCAGGGCTATAGTTGCCTTTTGGTCAGTCCTTCAAACACTTTAAACTCCATTTTATAGAACATGTATTCAAATAATGTAAAAAAGATAACTTAAAAAAGGTGTATAATTTAACAAAAAATACATTAATATTCGAAAAGAAAAATTTATGCCTACACTGGAATTTGAAACCAAGATCTCTGGTTCTATGTTCCAGTGCACTAAACCCCTGTTCTACTTAGGCATCTCACTTTAGATGGAAAATTTTCTCTCTCTTATACAATCCTGCTGTGCCCAAATCCATGAACCTTTGTTTTACACGCCATCTGGTAACTTCTTATTCAAGAAGATTTTTATTGGGATTTAACACTACTATTAGAGCCAGTAAAGCTTTATTTTCGATGTTTTTATTCTAAATTTCTCACACTGAAAGATAAATTAATATTTGAAGAGAAAAATTTACGCCTAAACTGCAATTTAAAAAAAAAAAACTCTTCAATATTAATTTGTCCTTCAGTGAGAGAGATATATTTAAAATAAAAACATTGAAAAAATACATTGATTTTCCAAACTTTTTCATAGAAAATGTATTATAGAAGACTTTAAACAGCAGAACCAACATTAGTTCAGTATGTAAATTTTAACATTCACTATATTAGAGTAATTTTGTTTTTTAATAACATGTTGTACAGCATTTACATTTTCAGCAGCAATTAGGGTATATTAATATCTTTCAAGATGGACCCCTAAATTAAAAGGTTAAGAACCACTGCTTTAGTTGGTTACAGGTCAAATTTAACATGTGTAAGACAATAAAAAATATAGCATATATACAACTGAGCTTAACAGAACCAAGACCAACTTAAAATGGTTGCTGCCATTGGGTAGCAGAAAAATACACAGTGTTATATGATAAACTATACAATACCACCCTCAGGGATCCCCATCTAGGGGATATGTGGATGGTGACAAGGTGCCCAAGCTGAGCAAAACATTGTGTTTTGCTCTTTACTTTTATCTTTAACCAATATGGTAATTTGGCATTTCTTTCACTTACTTATACCAGACTCTTTAACTTTACTATCTAACATCTCTTTGTTAACTCTTGATTTTTTTGACCCCGATGCTATTAGGGCATCCGAGGGCTAGGGAGTCTCTCCTTTCTTCCATTTCTTCTTTCCTTTATTTTCTTTTCTTCTCCAGAAAAGCCTGACCAGATGCTATAAGATGGCAGCCCCATCACTGGTCTTGCCTTCCTTTGGCCAGCAATCAATCGAAGGGACTATTATTATGCTTTCAAGTCTTATACGACAATTTCCTGGAAGGATCAAAGACTATGCCAATTTTGGAATATATTAAACAGTACCAATTAAATTGAAAACACCATCTTGAAAGAATGAGTTCAAATCGGATCTCCAAAGCTATTTATAATTACATGTCAAGAGGACAAAGATCTCTGGGCCGTCCTATGAAATGCTGGAGGGAAAATTTTCTATAGGATCATAACAGGCCTTGGCCTAATACTTGGAAGGAAGAAGAAGAAGAAGACTATACAATATTGATATATCTGAAACTGACACAATTCCTAAACATTAATTGTTTTTAATTTTTAAAAGTCAGATATAGAAATAATTTGTCGAATTGTACAAATTATGAGGTGAGGTGGTTATTTCGGACTCTCAAAATTATTAAAATGGGCCTCATAGTGTTACTTCCTATAAAAATATTAATTAATTCTAATTTTCTTAATTAGATTTTGCTACTATTACTTGTAAGGTCAAATACCTACTCAGTGATCCTCGAAAGAGTCATTTGTTCTCATTCCCCAGAAAAATTTCCATGGATAATAAATAAGGTAAATCCGGAGTCATCTTACCTCATAACTTGTTGTGTTCTGTTTGAACTAGTTTCTGTATATTTGCATACCATCATCTGCTTTTTCAGACTGTTAAAATTTATGTTGTTGGCCCTGGATGTCGAATCCCACTCTATTTTTTGGCTAACTGAAAAACTTGTAAATCAAATCTTTTTTCCCCAGAAATTTGATGTATAACAAAGATATGATTTACAAGTTCTTTGGTCAGCCAAAAAATAGAGTGGGAGGCGACATCCAGGGCCGACAACATATATTTCAACAGTCTGGAAAAGCTGATGATGGTATACAGATATACTGAAACTAGTTCAAATAGAACACAACAAATTATGAGGTAAAATGACTCTGGATTCACCTTATTTATTAAAAAGAACCTCATAATGTTACTTCCTATTGTAATTTATTAATCAATTTTATGGAATCCCTTGAATGTATATCAGGTATATAGTAAAATAAAATACAATGCACAAACAGTCAAGTCATGGTAACTGAATTTTCTGGACTTTATAAATTTTATATCAGATAATAAAAAAATTAATATTTTGCTATGTTTATCATTTGCCAATAAAATTGAAATACAAGCACTAATCAATAACCTAGAGGTTTATTCATGAATAGAGTACTAATATTGATGTTTTTATTATTGATTTAACATTTCTCACTGAAAGATAAATTATATTTGAAGAGAAAAATGTTTGCCTAGACCGAGACTCGAACCCGGGACCTTTGGCTTTCCGGGCCAAATG
The DNA here is from genome assembly GCA_030220185.1 of Diploptera punctata. Taxonomy (NCBI): domain Eukaryota; kingdom Metazoa; phylum Arthropoda; class Insecta; order Blattodea; family Blaberidae; genus Diploptera; species Diploptera punctata. The sequence continues at coordinate 1,025,736 of JASPKZ010008885.1, forward strand.
CTCTACCAACTGAGCTACCGAGGCAAGTTACGATCTAGATGCAAATTTTTCTCTTATATACATTGTAATTCCCTCTCGCCAAATGCTTTTGAAACCATTGCTTCTATCTTTGCAAATGGCGGCTTCTTAGTTAAAAATGTTAAATTCCCAATAAATGTCTTCTTAACTAAGAAGCCGCCATTTGCAAAGATAGAAGCAATGGTTTCAAAAGCATTTGGCAAGAGGGAATTACAACGTATATAAGAGAAAAATTTGCATCTAGATCGTAACTCGTCTCGGTAGCTCAGTTGGTAGAGCATTTGGCCCGGCAAGCCAAAGGTCCCGGGTTCGAGTCTCGGTCTAGGCGAAAATTTTTCTCTTCAAATATAGAGTACTAATATATTTTTAAAATTCATCTATTCACACAAAAATATAAATTGAAAACATACTTTCCACACATGACTTTGATAATGTGGCCCTTACTTACCAGTAATTATTTTTTCTATTAATAAAAGAGTTAAAGATAACATTCCAAGTGGCTGAAGATACAATATAACAAACACCAATGTTAATAACTAATTTAAACTAAGGTAAAGTACTAGCAAAGTAATTAAAACCAAGAAAAATTGTCAAAATTAGGGATTGTCTTATATTCAGGCAAGTATGGTAGTCTACATTCAATATTTTATATTTCCAAAATCTATGCACCATAGATATGTTTATCAGATTCAATCTTATCAGTTAGTTGATATCTTAAAAGTCAAAATACATTTCTGTATCACCATACATAATATATTAAAATACTGTATTTTCATGAATACCCCACCCACTGAATAAGCTGTGTACCCCAATAATTCAGGGTAAAAAAATGTATATATATACAGTATAAAAATTCCTCTTTAGAGACCGTAACGGGCCACATGGCCTTAATACTTGCATGGATGATGATATATATTTATTTATTTATTTAATGTATCAACAAATAATATTACAGTAGTTCTGACAATTATTAGTGTCAATATTTCAGATACCGTGAAAGATCATAACTTGATATGAGTAGATACATAGTATCTACTATAGAAGGAAAGAATGAATATTGATGTCTGATTGGATTTGTTAACAGTTAAGAATGTAAAAAATTGAAGGGGAATGATTAACAAATATGATACATAAAGGATATGAATAATTATCAGAAACACATTATGAAAAATTGTGTTGTTTCAGAAAGAGGCTAAGAGTTTGTTTAAGAATATGAAATATAATGCAGTTTCAAACATGAGTGCTCAACTTCATAGGCATAAGAAATATGATTAAAAATAGACAAACATATAAGAGTAATGGAATCTAACTTAAGTGTGTGAAGTATGATTCAGATAAGTTTTGCACCGATTCTTTTTTAAATATTTTCAGAAAAAATAAATAAACTGGGTGGTATTCAAGTAAATACAGTAATTTATTTATTATAAAGAGATTCAAGCCTATTTGAAATATAATATATATCAAAATTCTTTTAAGTATAAAAGTTAATGAGGAACCTATTCAACTAGTTGAAAACACAATATAACATCCTTTAACAGGAATTCCCAATCCTTTTACGTACATTCAAGGGGAAGTAGAAAAATGTCCAATGGCTGCCCATGCATGGTCAGAAAAACATCTTATCAAAAGTATGGTTAAAATATTAAAACAAATAGAAATACCAAAAGAAATCACTGTTTGGGAAAAAATCTACATTCATTCATCCATCCATAGTAATTCTGCCCAAAGGCAGGTCCTTCACTGCAATCATAGCAAGTTCATGCTATGCTTGCAGCTTTACTAGGGAATTGTAGGTGTGGTAGCTTCCCGTTGCTTTCCACACCGGTGAAGGATGATGATGATGATGATAATGAAAAGGATGATGATGATGGCGATATGATTTCAGGGACCGTTTGGGCCTTAAAGTTTTCCTGACATTTATCTTACAGGTGAGGAAAAACCCCGATAAAAACCTCACCCAGAAAAACTGCCCCGACCAGGATCGAACCCGGGCCCGCTGCATGACAAGGTACCACGCTACCTCGAGACCACAGCAGTAGACATCTACATTAAAAAATAAATAAATAAAAGGAGAAATTAATGAACTTAGAAATTCCCGTGGAAAATTACTTGATTTCGAGGTTTTTCAGTCTACCAATAGTGGGGGCGAGAGGCAGCTCTTCAAGACAACACAACAACGGTCGCAAAATTACTGAAGATGGAACTTAAGTGTAAAGTTCTGAAACTATTTTAAAAAAGGAGAAGAATATGAGATGAGTGATAAAAGTTTACCTAAAAAAGTAAAATGATTAATACCTCACCTCATATCCAGTCTTCTAATTATACTTGTTTCAAAGTTTAGGCAGCTTCATCTTCAGTAATTTCAGTCGACAAGAAATTACTGAAGATGAAGCTACCTAAGCTTTGGAATTAGTATAATTAGAAGACTAGACATGAGGTGAAATATAAATAATTTTAATTTAAATCTTAAATTAAACCTCTTAGTGATTTTTCCTATAAAAGTTCAATATCAGTAAAAACCACATTATACATGTATTATATTTTCTCTTAATTATCTATAAAATGCATTGATGCAAGTTTTCAATAAACCCAAATATTTGGCAGTGAAAAACTGTACCTTTTTTAAATTCCAGGGTCTGTTAGATTGTATCTACTACAATTTATATCCCTGAAAACAAGAACATATTTATAACCAAATAGACTGATTGCAGAAACAAATCCTAAATTTGTTTTGAAATTTACTCAATAAGTCAGATAGGCTCCTCATAAAAAGAAGTCAAACTTCTGAAGTGCATATTTTTAAAATCAGTTGGTGTTAACATGGCCAACCAAATAAAACTAAACATAAGCAAAGGAATGTCTCATGATATAAAGCAATGAAAAATTTAAATGTATAATTAATTCTAAAAAAAAAAAAAAAAAATCTTGAAATTCTGTGAATAGAGATACAAATCTTTGGACTTTTGACAAAGAGAGCAACTTAAAAATTAAGAACTAAATAATAGGAAAGGCAATTTGAAATCTTATGTACTTATTTTCTTCAAATGAAAATACATTTGTTACCTGAAACATAATGCCCATGCCCACACATAACTTTTACAAAGTACACAATAATGTTGAATTGATAGAATAGAAAAGATATACAAGACATTGTAGCTGAAGTAATGAGTTAACTGAGAGATGCTTCTGTTTTTGCAGAAGTAACTATGAGCTATGCTCACTGTTATAGACGCATAAAGGAGTTATGCTCATATGGCAATTTATAAATTCAAAGGAAAAATTAAAAATTGGGCTATATAGGATTATATATCCAGAACTCCTATTTTCTTTGCAACAAAATGAATCGGTTTCTCAAAAAATTTAAAGAAAGAAGAAAAGAAAAGAAAATTGAAATATATATAAAACAGCACAGTTTAAAAATACCTTGTGCATAAAAAATATTGTTTCTAAAATATTTTCACTGATTTTACAGCAACTACGATTTTCCATCCATCCAACGGCTGATTGGCTCAAATTTGAGCTTTGGCCTCCCTTAACTTCCATCTCCAATCGTCTCTATTCTGCGATTTTATCACATATATATTTTCTATTTTAACAAATTCAATTGTTAATTTATAAATAATACAAGTAAATTTTAAAATAAACTTTCAAAAACTTTAAACTTAATATCTTCTGGATGAAGTAACTGTGGGCTAGATGTTTCATCTGCAGCTAAGACAGGAATTGGCTTATGTTCTTTTAAATAATCGAGTTATTATAGAAGAACTAATATCTTGCTGGTATGGGCCTCTATATTCATAGGTCAGTGACTAGTGGAACATGGTTCTGTTTTATTAATAGTGAGTGGAGAACATATTTTTAACGACTCACCTCATATGACTCAAGAGATATTGTCTAAAACTGCCGGTATCAAAGAAATTTGAAATTATATGAGGTGAGTCATTAAAAATATGTTCTCCACTCACTATTAATGATATAACCTGATAATGTTTACTTCCCAATATTAATTTAAATATAAATGGTTCTGTTTGTTAGCTTCAGTCACTTTACCTGGAAGATATTAATTTTAAGGTAACGACTGTGAAAGCCTTCAAAGTTAAATTTCGGAGAGCTGAAGAAAACCACATAAGACAGTTTCTAAATAATAACTAAGGAAACTATTCATAGTAAGATCTAACACCGGATTCAGTTGAATTTGCATGGTGTTACAGACATCAACTTGAAAAGTCATGGCAATATATCTGCTGACTAGTATAATAATTTACATGAACATTACAAGTACTAAAAAAATACACATTTTTACAAAATAAAATGCCTTCTTTGGACTTAAAAAGTTTTTTAAAACTATATGGATTAAAAAAAGATAAAATATTACTTAACACAATACAATATACACGGCTACTGGAATGACATTATGTACATACAGTTTACATGGCAGTGAGATTCAGAGTTAAACAATATTCACAATTTTTTAAAGCAATAATAAAAAAATGCAGCAGACAGCATCCATGTTTTAAACTCACAACCTTACATACAAAGTATTACTGAAGTGACCAAACTTAGATTCTATTAATATTTAATTTAAGGAAGTTATATTTTGAGGTTATTTTAATTATATTATTTTTTGTCTGGACATCTTACCTCAATATTAATGTTGATTTGTTCTTGAACATGTTTCAATTGTTCAAATCAACATTAATATTGAGGTAACTGGAAAAGCTGACGATAAAACAGAATTGTTTTGAAACATGTTCAAGAACAAATCAACATTAATATTGAGGTAAGATGTCCAGACAAAAAATAATATAATTAGATTCTATTATTTGACACACAGGATAAAAGTGCATTTGAAGGATCTATGCAAAGATTCAGGTAAGTTTAAAAAGAGCAAAGTTTACAGTAAAAAGTACAAATCTTCTCTCTCTCATAAAGTTCTGAAACATATTATATGTTTTACAAAGCATTTAATTTTTTTGTAAATTTCCCAATTGTATTAGTGTGTAATAACTATGATTTGAGGGAAGCAGATTATACAGGGAATGATTGGAAAGCATTGGCTCAGGATAGGGATGTATGGAGAGCTTATGTCCCGCGCGGCCATGAACCTTCGGGTTCAATAGTGCCAGTGAGTAAGTGAGTAAGTAAGTAAGTGTAATCTGGTGTATGGACGTGGCGACCCCATCACCTAATGGATTTCCACTGCAAGCAGCCACCCAAGTATTGGCAGGAAAACCTTAACTATTGAGTTTGGAAGGAAATTTATATATTAAATTTGGGAATTTTTAACATTATGAGGTTCAATTAATAAGAATTAAATGAATCATGATTTCTTCTTACCTCATACTTCTAAGTTTTTTAAACACAGCACTGCAGTATCGGCGACCCATTGTCACCATCGTCAGCTGTTTTCACGACTGTCAATTTTTTTCTTTTTTTTGCTGGTAATTATCCAAAATGCCATCTGGTGTTCTTTTGAATGAATCATTTTCTAAACTGCCATCTGAATATATATATTTTTCCAAACTGTTAAATTTAAAAGAAGCAAAACTTTTGAAAAATCTATCTAAACCTTTAGATTTAACAGTTTGGGAAAAAATATATATTCAAAAAAAATCATACTAGAACCATGAACTTCGAAACTCCAGACGAACCGAGCTTGATTACAAAGTTATTCTAAAATACAACAGATGGCAGTTTAGAAAATGTTTCATTAAAAAGAACACCAGATGGCAGTTTAGAAAATAATTCCTTAAAAAGAACATCAGATGGCAGTTTGGATAATTATCAACAAAAGAAAAAATTGACAATCGTGAAAACAGCTGACGATAGTGACAAGGAGTTGCCGATACTGCAGTGCTGTGTTTAAAGGAACTTAGAAGTATGAGGTAAGAAATAATCACAATTTATTTAATTCTTAGATTCTATTATTTGGCATACAGGATAAAAGTGCAATTGAAGGATCTATGTGAAGAATCAGGTAAGTTTAAAAAAGTAAAATTTACAGCAAAAAGTACAAATCTCCTCTCTCTCATAAAGTTCTGAAGCATATGATATATTGTACAAAGCTTTTAATTTTTTTTGTAAATTTCCCAATTGTATTAGTGTGTAATCCGGTGTAGGGATGTGGCGACCCTATCACCTAATGGATTTTCACTACAAGCAGCCACCCGAGTATCGACAGGAAAACCTTAACTATTGAGTTTGGAAGGAAATGTCTAAACTCTGCTTCAAGAAATGAGGAAGGCACGTCTGGCTGCCTAGTTGGCAACCCCATCACCAGAATTGGAAGCTGTGGGCTAATAATCCACACTTCATAAAACCCTTATTAAAGAACCAAAATTAAACACTAAGCAGTTGGAATAAAGTCAGGAATTTGGCAAAAAACAGAGTCCGGTGGCATACTTTCACGAATATTCTATGCTTCCAAGAGGAGTGACAGGAACCATTACCACTATTAGCACGTAAAATAGCAGCTCCCGGCACAAACGGTTAGATGCTCACCTATCACCGCTGGGGTCCCAAGATCGAGTCTCAGTCACTCCAAGTGGGTTTCGTGGTGGATGAAACAGAGCTTGGGCAGCTTTTACTCGGGTTTTCTCCTATTTTCCCATGCCACAATTTCATTCCACCATTTCTCCATACTCATCTCATACATTTTGTTTCATTTCATTCATCTGCCCCCATGATGGTACATCAGGCCAGCACCCTTGTCATTCACAGACCTCTATATAGGGGGCTCACCTCACCTCATCTCATCCCTCGACACAACCCTGAGTTGGACATGAGTTGAGGATATTTATTTTATATATAGTAGGTAAAATATTGGATGTCCTGCACCTTGGCCAAACAGAGCTATGGAATGCACACTGGTTTGACTCGCCTTGGGAGAAGAAATTTTCTCACTGAATTCTGGCTGGCGTATGAGACCAGTGCCTACCCAGCGTTATTAATTTGGGTAAATACAATAAGCACAGCTTAAAGTTGGGAAAAAAGATTTAAGTACTGGGGATCTGACAATGTTTCACCCTTATTTTCTGGCTGTATGGCTGTCCACTTCTGTGATTGACACATATGAATAAGGCTGATAGGTCAAGAGCCTATGGGGGCCTGCTGAGTCATGGAGTTCAGTTTAGTTAAATATCAGGACTATACAATACATTAATATTTAAAGGAAGTGACACTATGAGGTTTATTTTAATTAATAAATTGAGTTAGATTTAACACCTCACCTCATAATTGTAGAGTTGTTGAAGATTAGTTTCGATACATCTTCCTATCAGTTTCAGTTCTAAGAGTTAGATAGAAATTAAAATGATACAAATGAAAGTCTTCAAGAAATCTATAATTATGAGGTGAGGGTGTTAAATCTAACTCTATTTATTAATTATACAATACATCCATAGTTAAATATGGGAAATAACATTATGAGGTTCTTAATTCGTAAATTAATGAGTCATTTTTAAACATCTTACCTCATATTTTATGTTTCTTTAAACATGGGAACTAGTCATTTTTAAACATCATACCTCATTCAAAGTTAAAATTGGGAAACACATTATGAGGTTCTTAATTAATAAATGAATGAGTCATTTTAACATCTTACCTCATATTTCATGTTTTATCAAACACGGTAACTATAGTTTTCAAATGATCTTGTCATTCATTTTGCCATTATGACTACTCGATATTCGTTGGAATCTCCCTCTATAACGTTGCCATCTGGTGTTGATTTGACGAACTTCGAGATATTGTTGCCATCTGGTATTGATTTGATGAACTTCGAGATGAGGTCACGTTCATCCGGAATGTCGAAATTCATAGATTTAAATTTGTTCTTCTGTATAAATATTTTCTCCCAAACTGTCAAATCCAAAGGTTTTTCCAAATGTTTTAGAAGTTTAGCTTATTTTTCAATTCTATGACCTTCCAACAAACTATGTACTGCAATAGCTGATTTTTCAATTTCACCATTTTTAATATTTCTAAAGTGTTCCTTTGTGCGAGTGTCCAAATTTCTTTTTGTTTTTCCTATGTATACTTTATTGCAATCTCCACAATCAATTTGATAAATTCCAGATTTTTTACTATCTGGGGTGTTCATTTTCTTATTGGTTATTAATAAGTTACCAAGGCTAAATTTATTTATCGGTGCCAATGTAATATTGAATTTCTTGAAAATTTTTTGAAATTTGTTATGTATTCCAGGATGATAAGTGATTTTCTTAAATTGTTTTCCTTTCTTTGAATCAGATTGCAGGGTAGTGTATCTTTTAATCTTTTTTGTTGTCTGAATTTCTTCAATTTAGTTATAATTATTTCCTTTCCAAAACCATTTAAATTAGCTATGTCCAAAATGTGATTGTATTCTTTCTTAAAATCCTCTTCATTTAGTGGAACATTCAATAATCTATATATCAAACTGTTGAAAATTGCATGCTTATGCGCAATATGATTGAAACCTGAAGACTTTATGTAATTGTCAATATGAGTATCTTTTCTGTATATATTGAATTCAATTCTTTGTTGTTGTTCATTCCTTCTTATGTAGAGGTCCAAAAATGGGATTTGGTTATTATTTTCTAATTCCATAGTAAATTTCACAGATTCATCCTGGAGGTTGAGTAATTTTAATGCATCTTCAATATATTTAGAATTTATCACAGAAAAAATATCATCCACGTATCTATACCAACATTTGAACATCCAGGGATAAGCATTGGTGATATGACATTCTAAATAACCCATAAATAAATTTGCCAAAAATGGTGAAAGTGGGATGAACATGACCTCATCTCGAAGTTCATCAAATCAATACCAGATGGCAACGATATCTCGAAGTTCGTCAAATCAACACCAGATGGCAATGTTATAGAGGGAGATTCCAACGAATATCCGGTAGTCATAATGGCGGTTGAAAATGAATGACAAGATCATTTGAAAACTATAGTTACCATGTTTGATAAAACATGAGGTAAGATGTTAAAATGACTCATTAATTTATCATACCTCATTAATTTACGATACGAGACATTCTCAAATTTGAAAGAAAAAACTACTTAACTCCTATTTTCCTGAATCCTTCATTAATCTGTGACCATCTATCTGTAGATCTACAGGAACTTAGATTAAAAATTATCTGACATTGACGAAACTCAGTTTCTATATTCTCTGAGCCTTACAAATGATTGTTATTGATGAAACAAAACTTCTTTCACATGACACCAGGAAGACATATGCTTGCATACTGTTTTGGTATGTTTTGTGGTAGAGAAAGCTTACATGATTAAATCTAAAAAGGCTTATACTAGGTTATGTTGTGAGATTAAAACCTCTTAAAGGTCAGATCAATGGGAACTGAGTAATCTTCAATATATTTTCTAATTCACCTGGTATAATACTCTGTTCATGAAAGAGAAAACACTGTTAATACACAGTACATGAGATATATACAGATGTGTCTCTCCTGATTCTATTTGCAAAACATAACCACAACAAGGTGCATAATTCAATTTGTTACCAAGTTCATCAGTGAGAAAGAATTTTTGGTAAAAATTCTAAGTTTGATTTAAAACAAATGGGAGAGGAGAAAAAAAATCTCCATTCAGGAAGAAAAAGCAAATTTAAGAGGTTATAATATTTCTTTAGCCAAGCCAAACTCTTAAATGTTAAACTTTGCTTTACATTGACAGCAATATAATAGCAAAACTGGATGCTGCTTGTTGCAAGAAATGACCAAGACAATCAAAGCACTTTGCTTGCAGAATTACTGCCTAAAAGCACTACAGACTGCGTATGTGACGTGTGCGGCGGAACAACAAACAGCAGGAAGTCAGTCCACTTCCAGCTTTTGCTAGTTCAGACATGTTGAGTGCTCGCTGTGCAAAGTCCACACGTTCGGCAAACACCTGTAAATAAAACACACATCTCTGCTGGCATCTGAATCACAAAAGTGCTGTTGCTATGTTCATGCAATCCAAACATTATACAGTGTGTTCTGAAAATATGTCCCAATATTTAAGGAGGTGTACATGGTAATTATATTATTTTTGGTCTGGACATCTTACCTCAATATTAATGTTCATTTGTTCTTGGACATGTTTCAAAACAATTCTGTTTTATCATCAGCTTTCCCAGACAGGTGTACATGGTATTCGAAAAATAAAGACAAAAAGTTTCTAAACCATAGTTCCTAAGCTTAATACCTTTCGAAAACTCCATGGTGTAACAGGCCTAAAAGGTCATTGGCCAACCAGCCTACTGCTGACCTCACATCCAAGTGTTAATCATAGAGGTAGACAATCATCCAGCCAATGTAGGGGTGACATGTTGTCAATACATTGGTCTCCCAGCCGTTATAACTGGTTTTCTCAACCTGGAACCCCTACTTATTGTAGCTACCTAAATTCCTCACAATGCTGGGTGGGCACCAGTCCCATACTGGCAAAATTCCATGAGAAAATTTCTTCCCTCATGGAGACTCGAATCAGGGACTGGATACTCAAACCAGTATAAGTTCCGTAGCTCTGTGACAAGGCATCCTGCCTTAACCACTCAGTGTGGTGCAGGACTAATACCTTTCGAGTTATAGTTTTAGTGCTTGCATTCCTTGCCTCTAGTCCTGAGTGTCATGGGTTCAAACCCGGCCAGTGTCAATGGATTTTTAGGATAGAAAAATCCAAGGGACAAGTCCTCCAGGAGGTATTTTAAGTTGTGAGTCCCAAGTCTGGAGATTTTCAGGCTCATAAAACAACCTCAAGTCTGAATAAAAAATCTCTGAGCAAAATTAACCAAATTTCTTCCTTAGTTTCCTACTAGATGTCTCCTTGAGGCAATATACTAACCACATGTCATTTCTTGACATCTGTAGATAAGTATAACTAAATCTATGTTTTATTATTAATTTAACACTTCTCACTGAAGGATAAATTATATTTGAAGAGAAAAATGTTTGCCCAGACCAAGACTCGAATCCAGAACCTTTGGCTTTCTAGGCCAATGCTCTACCATCTGAGCTATTGGGGCAAGTTACAATCTAGATGCAAATTTACAACGTATATAAGAGAAAAATTTGCATCCAGATCATAATTTGCCCCAATAGCTCAGATGGTAGAGCATTGGCCTAGAAAGCCAAAGGTTCCAGGTTCAAGTCTCGGTCTGGGCAAAAATTTTTCTCTTCAAATATAGCTAAATTTTATTTATATTTGAAGAGAAAAATTTTCGCCTAGACTGAGACTCGAACCCGGGACCTTTGGCTTGCCGGGCCAAATGCTCTACCAACTGAGCTACCGAGGGCGAGTTACGATTTAGACACAAATTTCTCTCTTATATACGTTGTAATTCCCTCTCGCCAAATGATTTTGAAACCATTGCTTCTATCTTTGCAAATGGCAGCTTCTTAGTTAAGAAGACATTTATTGGGAATTCAACATTACTTTATAAAGCTAGTAAGGCTTATAATGATGTTCTTATTACCGATTTAACATTTCTCAATGAAAGATAAATTATATTTGAAGAGAAAAATTTTTGCCTAGACCGAGACACGAACCCGGGACCTTTAGCTTGCTGGGTCAAATGCTCTACCAACTGAGCTACCGAGGCGAGTTACGATTTAGACGCAAATTTCTCTTCAAATATAATATATCTTTCATTGAGAGATTGTTATTGTTGTTGTTTTCAAATGCTGGGCCTTGGCACCGAAGCCATTAGCGTTCTTGCTCTCCAATATTTCTCTATGGTGGATCCAACAGGTAATACTTCACAGGTTTGTAAGTGTTCTTCATTCATTTCTTTGTCTTTATTGCATAGAGGACAATTTGGATTCGTGTAGATTCCTATTTTATATAAATGTTTGGCCAAATAGTCATGTTCTGTAAGCAGTCTAAATTTTGCTACTGTAGTTTTACATGGAATTTCTGGAATAATATCTGGCTTCTTTACTAAAATATTCCATTTTTTATTATTGATTTCGTACATCTCAATGATGGAAAAATCATATTTGAAGAGAAAAATTATACGCTCAGACCGGGACTTGAACCCGGGACCCTTGGTTCTCTAGACCAAGTGCTCTACCGACTGAGCTACCTGAGCAAGTACCGATCTAAACGCAAATCTTTCTCTATATACATTGTAATTCCCGTCCACCAAATGCTATGAAGCCATGCTTCTATCTTGCAAATGGCGGCTCCTTTATTAAGAAGACATATTTGGGAATTATACATTACAGCCAATACGGCTTTTTCCATGTTATTATTATTGATTTCGTACATCTCAATGATGGAAAAATCATATTGAAGAGAAAAATTATATGCAAGATAGAAGCATGGCTTCATAGCATTTGGTGGACGGGAATTACAATGTATATAGAGAAAGATTTGCGTTTAGATCGGTACTTGCTCAGGTAGCTCAGTCGGTAGAGCACTTGGTCTAGAGAACCAAGGGTCCCGGGTTCAAGTCCCGGTCTGAGCGTATAATTTTTCTCTTCAAATATGATTTTTCCATCATTGAGATGTACGAAATCAATAATAATAACATGGAAAAAGCCGTATTGGCTGTAATGTATAATTCCCAAATATGTCTTCTTAATAAAGGAGCCGCCATTTGCAAGATAGAAGCATGGCTTCATAGCATTTGGTGGACGGGAATTACAATGTATATAGAGAAAGATTTGCGTTTAGATCGGTACTTGCTCAGGTAGCTCAGTCGGTAGAGCACTTGGTCTAGAGAACCAAGGGTCCCGGGTTCAAGTCCCGGTCTGAGCGTATAATTTTTCTCTTCAAATATGATTTTTCCATCATTGAGATGTACGAAATCAATAATAATAACATGGAAAAAGCCGTATTGGCTGTAATGTATAATTCCCAAATATGTCTTCTTAATAAAGGAGCCGCCATTTGCAAGATAGAAGCATGGCTTCATAGCATTTGGTGGACGGGAATTACAATGTATATAGAGAAAGATTTGCGTTTAGATCGGTACTTGCTCAGGTAGCTCAGTCGGTAGAGCACTTGGTCTAGAGAACCAAGGGTCCCGGGTTCAAGTCCCGGTCTGAGCGTATAATTTTTCTCTTCAAATATGATTTTTCCATCATTGAGATGTACGAAATCAATAATAATAACATGGAAAAAGCCGTAGTGGCTGTAATGTATAATTCCCAAATATGTCTTCTTAATAAAGGAGCCGCCATTTGCAAGATAGAAGCATGGCTTCATAGCATTTGGTGGACGGGAATTACAATGTATATAGAGAAAGATTTGCGTTTAGATCGGTACTTGCTCAGGTAGCTCAGTCGGTAGAGCACTTGGTCTAGAGAACCAAGGGTCCCGGGTTCAAGTCCCGGTCTGAGCGTATAATTTTTCTCTTCAAATATGATTATTCCATTTTTTGTCTTTGGCTTTATTATATAGGTCTTGGTTTTGTTTGATTTTATATTTGTTTTTAATTATTCTTTTTATGGATGTGAAAGGTAAGCTTTTAGTAGTATTCTGAATTAAATTGGAGCCTTTTTTGGCAAGAAAATCAGCAATGTCATTTCCAGCAATTCCACAATGTGCAGGTACGAGGTGTGATCAATAAGTTTCCGGAATGAGGCCATAAACACAACACAACACTTCAAAGTTTCTATTCAGCACTGTCACCCTCAAAGTTGTCACCTTGGGAGTTGATACACTTGTCCCAGCGCTTCTGCCAATGCTGGAAGCACTTCTGGAAGTCGTCTTCTTTAAATGTGTCCAATGCCTTCTGCGATTCGCGCTGGATGACATCAATGTCCTCAAAACAATGTCCTCGGAGTCGAATTTTTAGCCGTGGGAACAGGAGAAAGTCTGCTGGAGCCAGATCTGGAGAATAGGCTGGATGGGGAACAGCACTCATCCTATTTTTGTCCAAAAACTGGCAGACAGAAATTGCTTTGTGCGCGGGCGCATTGTCGTGATGCAGGAACCAGTCACCAGTCCTCCATTTCTCTGGCCGTTTGCGTCGCACATTCTACCTCAATCTTTGCAACACTTGTTTGTAGTACACTTGATTCACTGTTTGACCCTGTTGGTACAAATTCCTTATGCACAATTCCATTAATGTCAAAAAAAAACAATCATCATTGACTTCACAATCGATCAAACTTGTCTGGCTTTCTTGGGGCGTGGAGATGCAGGACTCTTCCATTGCGAAGACTGTTGTTTAGTTTCTGGATCGTAGCCATAAATCCATGTTTCATCACCAGTAATAACCTTTTCCATGAACCGTGGGTAATTTTTAAGCTGTTCTTTAAGATCTGTGCAGGCAATCACACGACTTTCCTTTTGGTCATTTGAAAGGAGGCGGGGCACGAACTTCGCAGCAATTCTTTGCATGTTCAAATCGTCTTTCAAAATGCTTTGAACACTTCCAAACGAGAGTGCTAGTGCATCAGACAGTTCTCGTATTGTAATGCACCTATCATTTAATACCATTTCCCTCACTCGATCGATATTTTTATTGGTTTTGCTGGAAGTTGGTCGTCCCAGACGATTTTCATCCTTAACCGATGTTACGCCCCTTTTAAATTTCGAAAACCACTCAAATGCTTTGAGATTTGCCCATTGCTTCCTCCCCCATAAGCTGTTCTTAACATTTGATATGTTTCTGTTGCAGTTTTACCAAGTTTAAAGCAAAATTTGATGCATGTTCTTTGTTCCTCATAATCCCGCATTGTTGCTACACAGAGAAATCGCCGCATGCACAAAACACGTCTTCACTTCAGAGCTTCTACCAGCATACTGCAAGGTCAGAGAAGGTCGCGCGACCCCTCAAATTCATCACAAGGAAATTCTGAGTGTACAGCCTGGGTGAACATTAAAAACTCCTCAATGGCATAATTGTTTTGAAGCCATTCCGGAAACTTATTGATCACACCTCGTATCCATTGCAATTGAATTCTTTTCTGTAGTTTTGGAGTTGTTGAATCATTTTGTAGCACTCTTTAATTTGTATTGACTTCATTTTGTGTGAATTTATTGCATATATTGCTGCCTTAGAATCAGAGAGTATGACAGCATTTTGAAATTTATTTATTCTGTATAGTAATTGTTGGAGTGAGATATGAATAGCCGTTACTTCCGCATCAAAATTTGTTGTGTGGTATCCTGCTGGTTGATAAAATGAAAATAATGCACATGTAATTTCTGATCCTGAGTTGTTATCAATAGTAGATCCATCTGTGTAGACATGTAACCATTCTTCTGGTGGATATCTCTTATTCACAGCTTCTAATGCATTGAGAAATGTTAAATCGGTAATAAGAACATCATTAGAAGCCTTACTAGCTTTATAAAGTAATGTTAAATTCCCAATAAATGTCTTCTTAACTAAGAAGCCGCCATTTGCAAAGATAGAAGCAATGGTTTCAAAAGCATTTGGCGAGAGGGAATTACAACGTATATAAGAGAAAAATTTGCATCTAAATCGTAACTTGCCTCAGTAGCTCAGTTGGTAGAGCATTTGGCCCAGCAAGCCAAAGGTCCCGGGTTCGAGTCTCGGTCTAGGCGAAAATTTTTCTCTTCAAATATAATTTATCTTTCATTGAGAAATGTTAAATCGGTAATAAGAACATCATATATTTGAAGAGAAAAATTTTCGCCTAGACCAGGACTCGAACCCGGGTCCCTTGGCTTTCCGCGCCAAGTGCTCTCCAACTGAGCTACCGAGGCGAGTTACGATCTAGACACAAATTTTTCTCTTATGTACGTTGTAATTCCCTCGCGCCAAATGCTTGAAACCATAGCTTCTATCTTTGCAAATGGCAGCTTCTTAGTTAAGAAGACATTTATTGGGAATTTAACACTACTTTATAGCCAGTAGGGCGAGTCCCAGTCTAGGCGAAAATTTTACTCTTCAAATATAATTTATCCTTCTATGACAAGTGTTAAATTAATAATAAAATCATCAATAGAAGCCCTACTGGCTATAAAGTAGTGTTAAATTCCCAATAAATGTCTTCTTAACTAAGAAGCCGCCATTTGCAAAGATAGAAGCTATGGTTTCAAGCATTTGGCGCGAGGGAATTACAACGTACATAAGAGAAAAATTTGCGTCTAGATCGTAACTCGCCTCGGTAGCTCAGTTGGTAGAGCACTTGGCCCGGAAAGCCAAGGGCCCGGGTTCGAGTCCCGGTCTAGGCGAAAATTTTTCTCTTCAAATATAATTTATCCTTCAATGAGAAGTGTTAAATTAATAATAAAATCGTCAAGAACATCATAGCTAAATTTGTCTGGTTAAGAAACTTCCTACAGCAACACTGTCCCCAAGCAAAACAAACAGGGATCAATCAATTAATGTCTCATTTTGTATGAGTGGCATATCTTTTACCCCGAGCACTTAGACAACAAATAAATGGGCCAGAACTTTGATCTGTCCATTCTCCTGACCTTAACCATTAAATTTTTAAGCTTCGGAGACATTTAAAGGCCCTGGTGTATGTGGTCCCTATAAATTATGTGATTACACTATAAGAATGCATGTTAAATGCCTGTCACACAGTCTAGCAAGACTCTTGAGTAGTCAAATTTATTTAATATACATTGCCCAAGGATTCAGGGCAAATGCACACTGTCATTAAAGGAAAGTTATCATTACTATTACAATATTTTAAAAAATCATCATGCTATATCAAAACACTAATCACCACAGTCAAAGTCATAGCTAAATTACATTATTGCTAAAATCAACATTTCTGGTGCCACAGTACAAAATTACAGAGATTACTAATGAAAAAATCTGAATGAAAGGTTGAATTTATTTTGAATATTTAGTATATAAGTAAAATGATAAAAAACAAATGAAGAGTCCACAGAAAAAACCAGTTAAGTTTTTAATAAATAAAACTATCAAAGTTTTACATGATTTACATAAATATTTATTTTATTTAACATTCGTAACAGCTGTTTCAATACATTGTATCTTCATAAAACGAATGTCATAAATACAAATTATGATTCATATGTTACGAGGGTGAATTGAATATAAACCGGAATTATTGTTTACAATTTTATTGTATATATAATTTTATTGTTTATATTTGATCCACCCTCGTAAATATGGGAAATAACATTATGAGGTTCTTAATTCAATGAATGAATGAGTCAATTCTTATCTTACCTCACACTTCATGTTTTTTTTAACACAGTTTAAAAAATATAACATGAAGTATGAGGTAAGATAAGAATTGACTCATTCTTTCATTGAACAAATTATGATTACTAATTAAGTTATGTAGGTAGGAAATAACACTATGAGGTTTATTTTAATTTATGTTGAGTTGTTTTTGACTCGCCTCATACTTCATGATTACTAATGTTTTACATAAAAGAACTTACTAAGGTGATTCAAGTAATTAAGAATATTTTTTATCACTATTCAAGTTAGATTGATACAAACCAATCTGAGTGACTCTGTCATCCTCAACTATAATTTTAAACTACAAAACATGATTCAAACTATTGAGAAACTTAGTAAACATAAAGTCTCATAATGAATTCCAGCTCATTGTATAATATAAGGGAATGAAAGAGCTGATATACTGGCAAAAAAATAGTGTAAAATCAAGCAGAAAGAAAAAACTGCATTTTCTTATGAATGAATTAAAAGAATTACATAAAGAAAAAATTTAAAGATAGTTACAATTCCAATTTAATCAAAAAAGTCAGAGAACATAAATATAAAAATACTGTTAGAAAACTCATATATAATTCTAGAACTACCACAAAAATCTGCAGTTGCTATACTGAGGCTTAGGAAAACATCTTCATAGAATGTGTATTAATGTCTCCCGAGTGTATATTGTGTTCTCAAGGTGTGGAAATGGATAGACAACATTTAACAAACTGTCCAGCCTCATGGGCTAGTGGTCAGTGCTACTGACTACTGTTCATGAGGTCCCGGGTTCGATTTCCGGTTAGGCCATAGGAATTTTTTCTTAAAGGGTATTCCTGTGATTGCCCATGGTCTGGAATTTAGGTTATCATTTATCACCCATCATAACATTGGGGTAACGTAACTCTGCCTTCTAGGCACCCCAACTTCAGAAGAGGGTTACAATTAAGCTAATGCCAGAAGACAACACCAGAAATGTCAAATTAACAACCTGGGGTATTGAAAAAATAAAAAAATTAACAAACTATGTAGCTCTTCAAAATTATCAAGATGTGACAACCAAATGTTGGGAAGCAAGAAGAAGAATAACTGTTAACTCCAGAGCATTTAGCTACATACATACCTACATACAATTTTAAACTGTAGATGTATTATATTTAAATTAATATTGGGAAGTAAACATTATGAGGTTATATCATTAATAGTGAGTGGAGAACATATTTTTAACGACTCACCTCATATTTCATTGAGAAATGTTAAATTAATAATAAAAACATCATTAGAAGCCTTACTAGCTTTATAAAGTAATGTTAAATTCCCAATAAATGTCTTCTTAACTAAGAAGCCGCCATTTGCAAAGATAGAAGCAATGGTTTCAAAAGCATTTGGCGATAGGGAATTACAACGTATATAAGAGAAAAATTTGCGTCTAGATCGTAACTCGCCTCGGTAGCTCAGTTGGTAGAGCACTTGGCCCGGAAAGCCAAGGGTCCCGGGTTCGAGTCCCGGTCTAGGCGAAAAAAAATTTTTCTCTTCAAATTTAATTTATCGCCTCATATAATTTCAAATTTCTTTGATACCAGCAGTTTCAGACAATATCTCGTCCCTTTTCAGTCATGGCTTCCACTGATGAAATTCTCTGGTTGTTGATTTCTCTAAGGACATCACCTCTTGTGCTGCCATCTTTGGTTGGGATTATAAACCTTGTAATTAAATTTTTATCGATCTATGATCTTCGATATTCCGGTGAATAAAAATTTAATTACAAGGTTTATAATCCCAACCAAAGATGGCAGCACAAGAGGTGATGTCCTTAGAGAAATCAACAACCAGAGAATTTCATCAGTGGAAGCCATGACTGAAGAGGGACAAGATATTGTCTGAAACCGCCGGTATCAAAGAAATTTGAAATTATATGAGGTGAGTCGTTAAAAATATGTTCTCCACTCACTATTAATTGTAGATGTATTATTTCAAACTGTTGTCCATCTTCAGCATTTAGTCAAGTTCAAAACAATATGATAACATAAACTGAGGTAATCTTACCTTACATGACTCTGGAATCTCATCTTCCGATCGATGAATAAGGGTGCCGTTCACATAAAGGACATTTGCTGCAATATCTTCTGGCACAGTAAGAGTCTGGTAACTGAATGTAGCTTCACGCTCAATACGCTGCACATAAATTACAAAATCTCTATGTACATACAAATACATTGGCAAGCATATAAAAGAAATTGATTATTTAGAGAAATGATAATCCTTTCATAAAACTTGTAACTGGAATTAACATTACGAGGCTTTCAAATTAATAAAATTAAAACGAGTCTTACATCATTAGCAGAGAACCACAGTTTCAGGAATAGTTGTTCCTATCTTCAGCCATATTTTTTTACTCTTGAACTTTTGCCTTACCATCGTCTTCTAAACTGCCATCTAGTGTTGATTTGATGAACTTTGAGATTAAATCTTGCTCACTTGGAATTTCAAAATTCAAGGATCTAAATTTACCCTCAGGGTTCCCCATCTAGGGGATATGTGGATGGCAACCATAAAGTGCCAGAGCTGAGCAAAACATTGCTTCCACTTACTTGTGTTTTGTTCCTTACTTTTATCTTTAACCGATCTGGTATTTCTTCCTTTTCTAGTACCAGATCCCTCTTTTTACTTTCCTATCCAGTCTCCCTTGCCTGACCTCTTGTTTTCTTCGACCCTGATGGTATTAGAGTATTCGAGGCTGAAGGATTCATTTCTCTCTTTCCTATACCTCTTTCTTTTAACCTCGTGGGCACTCACCTTGAATGCCCACATAAGCTGCATGTTCAAACTGCAACTTATAGCATAAGTATACAATGGATTTGTGTCATCAGCTAAGGCTGGATACACGTAATGAAGAAGAAGAAGAAGAAGAAGAAGGATCTAAATTTGTTCCTCTGAACCTTGGAATTATCAGTTTGGGAAAAAATATACATTCAGAAGAACAAATTTAGATCCATGAATTTTTAAATTCCCAGTGAGTAAGATATAATTTCAAATTCATTATCAACAAGGCAAAAATTCAACAGTTGAAAATATGGCTGAAGATAGGAATGAATCTTCCTGAACCGTGATCCTGTGCTGTGAAGAACACAGAGTGTATAAGGCGAGATAATGTACAACTAATTTTAATTTTATTAACAATAATTTCTGATAATCCCAATTTTCTAATACAATTCTAGTTTTCCAGGAAAATTACATTTCTAGTTTTCAAGGAAAATACCATAATTCTAGATTTCTAAAAAATTACTCTTTCTTAAGACAATCTAAAATATATCAATTACTGTTTCTTAAGACAAACTAGAATATATCAATGCTGTAGGCAATGCTCACTCTTCATGCTTCAGGCTACGTAGTGGATAGTTCTCCGAATATATATAAATTTTATACAATTCCAATTTTAGGAAAATGTCAATTTTGTAGTGTCATTAATAGGGCTCAGAAGTTGAGGACCTATTAAATGCCTATAAAAGACCTTTAAAAAGACCTAAAGATATC
Organism: Diploptera punctata; assembly: GCA_030220185.1. Lineage (NCBI taxonomy): Eukaryota > Metazoa > Arthropoda > Insecta > Blattodea > Blaberidae > Diploptera > Diploptera punctata. The sequence continues at coordinate 1,046,412 of JASPKZ010008885.1, forward strand.
TAAAAAAAAGACCTAAAAACTGAAAAAAAAGCATGTAAAAAAGCAATTCAAATTAAGCATTAATTTTAGTTTCAATCGCATTTTTAATTAATGTAATAAAATTATGTTTAAAAAGTATAACATTCTAGTAAAGTGCAACACACACAGAAAAAAAAATTGAAAATTTTTCTTCTTTCATACTTTATGTATTTTTAATTCAACATAGTTTGAAAAGGAATTCTGTGTTAATTAAACAGAAAGTTCTTGGAGAATTTAGAATGTACGATTTTTCCGCATAGAATGAATTCAGCAAACCTGCAATGGATATTCTGCAGAAAGAAATTTAAATCGGTAAAACTAGAAGCATACACTAGAATAACAAAATTGAACTTTGGAAAATTCACCTCAGTTGGCATTATAGTATATCACAACAGTCATCTCATTCTTACAAAGTACCAACTTCTTAGAAAATTTGAAGTCGAAATACAATAGTTCAGGCAGTTAGTAGGCTGGTTAAAAATAACGGGATATTTTATAAGTGTTCTATAGTTTCTCATGGAATACAAGTGTTTGGAATGTGAAAAGCCTTTGGAAATTAAAATTAGATAGTGTTTTCAAAAGAAGTTGGAATTAAGAGTAGACTCTGTGGATTTTTTAATTATACAATGGTAAAAATAAAGACAAAAGAAGGTAAATTTACAAAAAAAAAGCATAAAGACCTAAAAATAAGGCTAAAAATACCAACAAACCAAAAATAAACTTTGAAAAAGGACAAATAAAACCCGTTTTCTGGCCTACAATGATCCAAAATGTATGTATATTGTTGGACATCTTTTTCAGACATAAAATAAAAAAGGATTTTTCCTCAACTTCCGAGCCCTAGTCATTAATTTTCAAAAAAAACAATGATACTCTTATTTCAATGCTATATTTTCATATTAATAAAAATAACAACTCAGCTCATACTTTCTCTTCTTTTTAAACCAGTTTTGGAGAAATTAATACTCCATCATCAGTTTTACTATATCATTGTAATGTAGTGATGATTCAAAGTTTTTTGCTCCACCTGTTAGTAAACCAATGAATCTCTAAATCAAATTGCATTCCCCAGGAATTTCAAAATTCATTAATTGGTCCGCTTAATCAGAAAAACACTGAATTGAAAGAAAGGCAAATATACAGAACATTTTAAAGTACATTCAAAAGGAGAAATAATTAATGAATTTTGAAATTCCGAGGAAATATGATTTGATTCAGAGATTCATCAGATTACCAAACAGACAGAGGAAGAATCATTGAATCACTATGACAGAACAATGGTTGAGTAAAAACTGGCAATGGAGTATTAAATTTCTCCGTAACCAGTTTATAAAGAGGACAAAATATGAGATAGATGTTATTTTTTATTAATATTAAATCATTAATACCTCAAAGTGTTACTTCCTACAAATTTTGAATGTTAAATTTGTTTGTGAAGAATATCCTTAATTGCTAACAATAACATCTAAAATAAAACTATATAAAAGTCTAACAAGATCAGTAGTTACATACGCTGCCAAGACATGGACACTGAACTAATCTATTGAGAATGCTCTAAGAATATTTTAAAGGAAAATTAAAAGAGTAATATATGACCTTTTAAGCTAGAAAAACATATGGGGAATAAGAACAAACTCTGAAATAAATGGAATATTATAAATAATCAATTGAGTTGGTGTTTACTTGATGAAAATCCATATTTATTAATTAAATAAAAATAAAACGTAGTTTTATTTGATTTTCATATTTATTATATAATTCAGTGACAGCTGTTTCGGTACACTGTACCTTCTTCAGACATGTTAACCTGTCTGAACATATTTGAAGAGAAAAATTTTCGCCTAGACCGGGACTCGAACCCGGGACCCTTGGTTTTCCGGGCCAAGTGCTCTACCAACTGAGCTACCGAGGCGAGTTACGATCTAGACGCAAATTTTTCTCTTATATACGTAATTGTAATTCCCTCGCGCCAAATGCTTGAAACCATAGCTTCTATCTTTGCAAATGGCGGCTTCTTAGTTAAGAAGACATTTATTGTCTGAACATGTCTGAAGAAGGTACAGTGTACCGAAACAGCTGTCACTGAATTATATAATAAATATGAAAATCAAATAAAACTACGGAATATTATAAGATAATAGTAAGTCCTTCAGACTTAGTTGGCTTGGTCACATATTTTGCTTGGAAGAATCTCAAAAAAAAAAACATTATTGGAGTTTGTTGTAAAGGAAGATCCCAGAAAAGATGGCTTCAGGTCGTCATCATCATCCTGCCAGGTATTAGTCCTAGAAGAACTGTTATGGCCTGAGAAAGCGGTTTTCGTGCCATCTTTTCATAGGTCGACCAAGTGACCGTTTCCCATTTGGACAGTAGTTCATTATTGCCTTGTGGATCCTGGATCTAGCCATTCATGAGATATGTTCCTTCCAGTTTAGCTGATATCTGGAGATGTAGTCCAGTATTCGTGACACATTAAGTTCTTGAAGGATTTCTACATTTTTCTTTCGATCCCATTTGGTGTAGCCAGCTGTTCGGTGCATAAATTTCATCTCACTAGCTGTAAGTCTGCTTTCATCTCTCGTCCTTATAGTCCATGCTTCACTCCCATAACATAGGACTGGTCGAGCCATTATTTGATAAAGACAAGTATGAGTTGATTTTTGCACTAATGAAGGTTTTAAAACTCTATTAATGATTCCCATTGATTTGTTGAATTTCACAATTTTCTCTGGTAAATCCAAATTTTCAACAAAAGAGAGTTTATATCCTAAATAAGTAAACTCATTAACTCTCTCTAAAATTTTGTTATTTAAACAAATTTTGCTTGGTATTGGGGATTTTCCACAAAAGAGGTCATAAGAGAAGATATTAACAAGATAAAGATAAACAGATGGTAAAAAACACAGGGTCGAGATTATTGGAGAAAGATTGTGAAGGAAGCCAAAGCCCACCATGGACTGTAGTACCAAATATGATGATGAAAAATACTAATTTCATATAACAGTGATGTTTAATATTAAATTTATCACTTCTCACCAAGTTACAAATCTGATTTGAAGAGAAAAATTTATGCCTGAATCAGGTTTTGAACTCAATGTCTCTGGTTATGTACACCAGCAACTCTTATCAATTGAGATATTAGGCTTCTGATATATTTGTAGATTTTTCTCTATAGCCTCAGATAAGAAAACAATGACCATTCGTTCCACTAATGCCATCTAGAGGGTTCTTAAACCAGAAGACTTTTTATGGGAATTAACACTACATTTATAGGCAGTAAACCTTAAATTTGATGATTAATATTAAGTTTAAATTTGATGTCTAAATTGGGATTGGAACCATTACTATAGAGAAAAATCTATAAATAAACCAGTAGCTTAATAGCTCTGATTGTAAGAGTGCTGGTGTACATAATGGAGATATTGGGTTCAAACCCAAATTTAATTCATATAACAGTGTTAATTTCCCAGGAAGATATCAATTTTGTTGATCCATTCTAGTTAAAAATGCAAATTCTATAGAGCAATCATACTTTTTCCAAGAAAATTACAATATAGGACAAATCTAATTATATTATTTTTGGTCTGGACATCTTACCTCAATATTAATGTTGATTTGTTTTTGGACATGTTTCAAAACAATTTTTGAAACATGTCCAAGAACAAATCAACATTAATATTGAGGTAAGATGTCCAGACCAAAAATAATATAATTAAAATAACCTCAAAATATAACTTCCTAAAATTAAGTATTAGGACAAATCTACTATTCTTGGAAAACAATGTTTAGACATTCCTAGCATTCCAGAAAAAAAAAATACCACTTTTAGGACAATCCATAGTATGACAAGCCTACAAGGCCTTTGCACTACCATCCAGCTGCTGGCATCACATCCCCATGTGTTATATTGCCAGGTGGGTGATCTTCCAGCCAAAGACAATCCTAGTTTTCCATAAAAATGTCAATTCTGTGGAACTAAATTTAGCTTAAAAATTATCAATCTATCAGACAATTCCTATTCTTGAGAAAAGTGTCATTTTATAGAAAGAATCTAGTTTTCTGGAAAATATCAACTTTTAGGACAATCCTACATTTCCAAGATTATAATTTTATAGATCAATTTTAGTACTCAAGGAAGATAATTTTCCAGAATAATCAAAGTTTTTCAGGAAAATAATAATATATTATAAATATCCTCAACTCGTGTCCAACTCAGGGTTGGGTCTAGGGATGAGATGAGATGAACCCCTATATATAGAGGTCTGTGAATGACAAGAGTGCCGGCCAACCATGCCTTACAAACCATCACAGGGGCAGATGAATGAAATGAAATGAAATGAAACGGATGAGTATGGAGAAATGATGAGATGAAATTGTGGCAAGGGAAAACAGGAGGAACCTCGAGAAAAACCATTTCGTCCCCCACGAAACCCACATGGAGTAATCGAGACTCAATCTCAGGACCCCAGCAGTGAGAGGTGAACATCTAATCGCTTGCACCACAGAGCCACATAAAATAATAAATTCCAGGTAACAATTTTAGAATAATTTTGATGTATTAATTTAAATTTTAACATTTGCAATGATGGACAATTATTATGTTGAGTGATTCCGGGTTCTGTGGCCGAGGTCCATAGTTGGTGTTGATACCAGACGTTTCGCTCTACTTAAGTAGAGCTTCCGACCAGGAAACACGCCTAGAAGCACTCGCCACTGAAGATGCCCTCCGCAGTTGAGGGCGAAACGTCTGGTATCAACACCAACTATGGACCACGGCCACAGAACCCGGAATCACTCAACATTATGATTACTGGCCGTGAAAGCCTGCATTCAACTATGGACAATTATTATTCTGAAAAGAAAAATTAACACTTGAAATAGTGTAATCCACACCTACGGAGTACATGACTTTGAAGTGGTGGTGTGGCTTGCATATTCCTAAGACCCCTAGATCTATGCTGACGGTAGCGTAGCTACTGGTAGGGCCTCCCATGTCAGACAGGTCTAGAGGTAGGGATCAGACAAAGAAGTACTCCAGAAGAGGACCCTACGGTGGATGTGGCAGAGAAGGAGTCCTTCGGAATGGCACAAAAGATGGAAGAAGAAATCTAAAGGGAAGACCAGTCTCTAGGCTATGATGAAAGCAACTGGTCTAGGGGATGGGAACTGGCCCTCCAGGTTGGGGGTTTGGTGTTAGGTTAGCTCCCTATCACAGTAAAAACAAACCTTGCTTTCAAGTCTCAATATGATTCAGCCGGACGGATAAGAGTCTGGAGGAAGATTATTGAGAAGGCCAAAACATTTAATTTTGAAGTTGTAGTGCCTTAAGACGATGATGATGATGAACAGTGTGGTTAGCATACTAGCATACAGAGCTAGAGGTTTCAGGTTCAAATTCCAATTCCGCATTAATTTTTCTTTTCAAAATAATAATTTACAGAATAATTATATTTTTCAAGAAAAATATCAATTTTTATTATGTTCAAACTGAACTAAATGAAACGTGATTTCTTCTTAATATTTAATTCCATGTTTTTTAAACACAGCACTGCAGTATCAGCGAACATTGTCACCATCTTCAGCTGTTTTCACGACTGACGATTTTTTCTTTCGCCGGTAATTATCCAAACTGCCATCGGTGTTCTTTTGAAAGAATTATTTTCTAAACTGCCATCTGGTGTTCTTTTGAAGGAATCATTTTCTAATCTGCCATCTGTTGTATTTTTGAAGAACTTTGTATTCTTTGTGTTCTTTTGAAAGAATTATTTTCTAAACTGCCATCTGGTGTTATTTTGAAAGAATCATTTTCTAAACTGCCATCTGTTGTATTTTTGAAGAACTCGCCTCGGTAGCTCAGTTGGTAGAGCACTTGGCCCGGAAAGCCAAGGGTCCCGGGTTCGAGTCCCAGTCTAGGCGAAAATTTCTCTCTTCAAATTTAATTTATCTTTCATTGAGAAATGTTAAATCAATAATAAAAACTTCATTAGAAGCCTTACTAGCTTTATAAGTAATGTTAAATTCCCAATAAATGTCTTCTTAACTAAGAAGCCGCCATTTGCAAAGATAGAAACAATGGTTTCAAAAGCATTTGGCGATAGGGAATTACAACGTATATAAGAGAAAAATTTGCGTCTAGATCGTAACTCGCCTCGGTAGCTCAGTTGGTAGAGCACTTGGCCCGGAAAGCCAAGGGTCCCGGGTTCGAGTCCCGGTCTAGGCGAAAATTTTTCTCTTCAAATTTAATTGAACTTTGTATTCTTCAAAAATACAACAGATGCCAGTTTACAAAATGATTCCTTCAAAAGAACACCAGATGGCAGTTTGGATAATAACTGGCAAAAGAAAAAATTGACAATTGTGAAAACAGCTGAGGATGGTGACAATGGTCACTGATACTGCAGTGCTGTATTTAAAAAACATAGAAGTATGAGGTAAGAAGAAATCACAATTCAATTAATTCTTATAAATTAAACCTCATAATGTTAAAAATTCCCAAATTATATAAATCTAACTGAACTCTATACCTTTAGCACCTCCTGAGCTGCCTTCCCTGCACCGACACAGATCACATCAGGTCCAGCCATTGATACAAGGGCTTTGAGATGTCGTGACTCTGCCACCTGTAAGAAAGTCAATAAAAACTTATGTTATTCCAGTTTAAAATAACAGACATGAGCTACCCTGTTACTAGAAAGGAGCAGAGGCATGCACACACAATAACTACAAGCCTCACGCCCCACACAGCGTGAGAATCTGGAATGTGGCACTACTTTAAGCAAATCTACACAAATATACTTCTCGCCAGGAGCTGCTATTGTTTTACTGCTGCCTACTCAGAATTACTCATTACTCCTGCTGTCAAAACTAACAGCATGCAGTTCCAATTCAAATCAAATTCTATTTTATGAGAATATGCTTATGTAGCAAAATTCTGATAATACTGAATTTAGTACCATATATTATCCTACATAATATGCATTTTAGTCCGTTTCTCTTACAATACACACACCCCTCTAGTAAATTTAATTTCAAATTTATCCTGTACATTTCCACCCTATTTATGCAATATTCATTTAATTTTTAGCAATTCCAGAAGAAATGTTAAATAACTCTAATTATTTCTCCTCAAAAAAAAAATATATATACACACACACATCCATCCATAGTAATTCTGCCTGAGGGCAGGTCCTTCACTGCAATCATAGCATTTTTCATGCTATGCTTGCAGCTTTACTAGGGAATTGTAGGTGTGGTAGCTTCCCGTTGCTTTCCACACCGGTGAAGGATAATGATGCTGATGATGATAAGGATGAGGACGATGATGATGGCCATATGATTTCGGGGACCGTTTGGGCCTTAAAGTTTTCCTAACATTTGTCTTACAGGTGAGGAAAAACCCCGATAAAAATCTCACCCAGAAAAACTGCCCCGACCAGGGATCGAACCCGGGCCCGCTGTGAGACAAGGCAGCACGCTACCTTGAGACCGCAGTGGTGGACATATATATACATATACATACATATACGACATGAAAAGAAAAATAAATGCCTAAGCCAGAATTTGAACCCAAGATCTTTAACTTTATACATTAGCATGCAACCAACTGTGCTATTCAAGTATTCTAGCACAAACATTTATTTTTCTTCCTTATATAATAATTCTATTGGCCGCGGTGGACTAGTGGTTATGCTCCTTGCCTCTGGTCCCGAGGGTCATGGGTTCAAAACCAGCCGGGGTCGATGGATTTTTAGGATGGAAAAATCCAAGGAGCAAGTCCTCCAGGAGGGACTTTAAGCCATGGGTCCAGAATCTGAAGAGTTTCAGGCTTGTAAAAGATCCTTAAGCCTGAATAAAAGGCCTCTAAGCAAAATTTACCAAATTTTCCGTTCCTAGTACTACCCTGATGTCAGTATGAGGCAAAACGCTGACCATGGGCCACTCCAATGACATCTACACGAAAACAAGTGTAACTAAATTAGTATGGTTCAATTTCTTTCCTCTAGTGGAAGAGCGCCTAAATCCTGTTGAGGGAGACAAGGGCTTACAAGATTACAAGAAGATATAATAATTCTCTATTCATGAGAGGTAATGGGATATTTGTTGCACTGTCATCTCATGGCTTCTATAACAAGTATGCATTTTTTAAAGAAAAAATTTACTGTATAGCAGTAATGTTTATTTTTTTTCAATGTTATAATTAAATTTTTTACATTTAGCAACGAAGGCCAAATATGATGTGAAAACAAAATAAAAGGAAAATAATATACACCGTGTCCCATTCAAACCTCCCACATTTTAAGTAATCATAACTCTCAAAGTATGTGGAATTATGAAATGAAAACAGCTGAGGATGGAAAAGATGGTTTTCTGATACCACGGTGCTGTGTTTAAAGAAACATAGATATATGAAGTATGAAGAATTCACGATTCATTTGATTCTTATTAGTTTATTTACTCAATATTCAAAATTTCCCCATCTTTGAATAATGCCTTAAAGCAGAAATGCAAGAAAACTACTAAAGCATTTTAAATTAAGAACAAGGAAAATATCACACTACTGAAAACAGACAAGACTTCTTAACATTCAGTGCTCGCATTAAATACTGCAATTCAGAGAGTTTTGACATAAGGAGAAATATAAAGGTCTAGGTAAACATTACAAAATCTATCACCAGCAGCAAAAAACATTTTTTCTGCCAGTACAAAATCAAAATAATAATAATAATAATAATAATAATAATAATAATAATAAGCAATAACTATTCATGCCACACACACGCATGCCAACACTTCCACATGAATGAGGGAACACCACATACTACTACTTCTCCCATTATCCTGCTCGTGCTACTGTGATACAAAAATGCTAAGCAAGTGTCCAGCATTAAAAATAATAATAAATAAATATTTATTTCCTGTACAATACCAGTAATACATTACTTCTATTAGTACAATACCAGCTTCTGTAAAAAAAATAGAATGCCACAACGATTTATATTACAAAGTTTTCTGTAAAAATCAATTCATCGTCAATTACTTTACCAATATGTACATGAACAGGCCACAATATTAACAAAATGGAAAAAATCTGCTATGATAAAGTTATAATTTTATAATATTAATATAGGCATTATCAATGAACTATATTATTTTCAGTCTGAACATCTTACCTCAATATTAATGTTGATTTGTTCTTGAACATGTTTCAAAACAATTCTGTTTTATCGTCAGCTTTTCCAGACTGGTTTTATTTATGTTGCATTATGTTGCCAACCACAGGATGGAGCTGACATCAGGTTGTGCAACATAAATAAAACCAGTCTGGAAGAGCTGACGATAAAACAGAATTGTTTTGAAACATGATCAAGCACAAATCAACATTAATATTGAGGTAAGATGTTCAGACTAAAAATAATATAATTAAAATAACTTCAAAATATAACTTCCTAAAATTAAATATTATCAATGAACTCTGATCAAACATTTGTTTATTCATTTATTCATTAATGTGAGGTATTCAAATGAAAATAAATTATATATAGCTATAGGTCTCTCTCTACTTTTATTTTTTCTAATCTCCATTTGTATACAAATTACTATGTCTCCTGAAGTAATAAAGCCTCCATGTAATTGTTAGCAACTACACTCTCACTAAAAAAGGGAAGTAAACAATTATACATGAAACCTCTGCAAATTTTTACTTTTTATTAGCTTTTACAATCATGTCTTCGACCTACATGAGATGAGCACAATAAAGATCATCCAGATTAATATCACATTTTGAATCAAGTATTTTTCTTATAAAAAGTACATAAAATAGTTAAAAGTTGTATGTCATTAATCAGATTAATGACAACTTCAAAGTATTTTTCTCCTGTTTTATGCTTTCACAGCAGATTTTTCATGGCACACGTGTTCAAACTACATCATCAAATTCCCCTTGCAAGAGTACAGTCACCTTCAAATCATAAACTGAACCCGTTATAAAGTCAAACGAAAAAATATAGACCTCGCAAAATAAATATTAACTTTTAATAATAAAATTCTCTATTGTATGTAAAAATTAAACATTTCATTGAATAATACACTCCTTTATGAATGAAATAAAAGTTATTTTATACTTATATCTCTTATAGTTTATTGTAAAAAAAAATTTTTTGTTAGTATGAGTGCTCTACCATCCATTTAATATCATGGACTGGGATTTAAATTCCGTTCAGCAGTTCTTGCAGTATTTTTAAATACCCCGGAATATAAAGGTTAAAACAAACTGCAACAAAACTAAAGACAGCATTTTATCCTTCCAGTTTGTATCAATCAAAGCCTGTTCTGTAATTCACATAATCTGCAGAGAAATTACTCCTCCAGAAATTATATTTACAATTCTGTAAAAAGAAATGCATTATCAATATTATGTATTCGAGAAACAAAACACATAACCTTAGGTCCAATGTGTATTTTTATGCATCCAGTAAAAACTAGACATACTACAGTATTACAATAAAAATAATTTATCATTCAAATAAAATTATGTTGCAAATCCACTAAAATTACAGAGGGTTGATTCCAATCTTTATGGATGTTTTTGAAACACAATGACATTACACTATATCCATCAGAGCTGTCACTCACAGGTTCCTTACAGTTCAGTGTCTTCTGCTACACTAGTCAAAACCAGTTTGCTTCCAGGAATGCCAAAGAAAATCCACCATTTATGAGCTACACTCAGATTCAACCCAGGAAGTTACTGTATGTTTGGAATAGGGAACTGGGTTGCCATTTTAACAGTATTTTCTTGAGAGAAATCCTTATATAAAATTGAAGATTGCAACACGATCGACCGCGGTGGACTAGTGGTTATGCTCCTTGCCTCTGGTCCCGAGGATCGCGGGTTCAAACCCAGCCGGGGTCTTTGGATTTTTTTAGGATGAAAAAATCCAATGAGCAAGTCCTCTGGCAGGGACTTTAAGCCGTGGGTCCCGAGTCTGAAGATTTTAAGGCTCGTAAAGATCCTTAAGCCTGAATGAAAAGGCCTCTAAGCAAAATTTACCAAATTTTCCCGTCCTAGTACTACCTTGGTTTCCTAGATGTTAGCATGAGGCGGAACGCTGACCACGGACCACTCAAATTACATCTATACGAAAACAAGTGTAACTAAATTAGTATGGTTCAAATTCTTCCCTGTAGGGGGAGAGCGCCTAAATCTCTGTAAAGGGAAACCATGGGCTTACAAGAAGAAGATTGCAACACAGCAAGTACATAATTGTAAGTTGTAGCCATCCAAGCCACCCTCTCTTAAAGAAAACAAACCGTTACCACTTGTCACTGAGCTCTTGCGGATCTGTACTATCCTTTGTAAAAGTGTTGACTCTCATATTTACTATAAAACTAGTTTGCATGCCGTAAAAGAAAAACTATGTTTTTAAATGTATAGTATATAGATTTGGAAAAAGGTACTGCTAACCTTGTCTCTCCACCCCTCCTTAACAAACAAATAGTGTTATTATGAGTTTGGCAACATCTACCCTCTGTAGGTAGGGGAACACTGGCATAGCCCATAAGATCTGTAGTAACTTCCTGGGTTGAATTAGGGTGTAAGTACAGCTACAATGCTACCACAGAAATGTGCATGAAGTATAGTTTGTATATTTCCAAATATGGTATTTGACTCAGTTCTTAAAGAGAGGGGGTAAAGCCCATATTGTTTTGATTCCTAAGGGGAAAAAAACAAGCGCAAACTAGGCCTGCTACAAGCAGCGTCTCTGAAGTGATCAGGAGAGTTAAAGCATATATCACAGGTAAGAATTCAGCAACTAAAGAAGCTACAGCAGTAAAATATTTCTATGTTATATTTAAATTTTAATACTTTGCCAATCTACACAGCACAATAACATAACATCCCAATGTTGGGTCTTAGCATCCCCTTTAATAGGAGTTACTAGACCCAGTTAATTTAATCAATTGATTTGGCGTTTACTTGATGAAACTCCATTTCTATGTTAATTAAATAAAAATAAAACTTAACGTTTTATATAATTTTCATATTTATCAAAATACAAATTTGTTACAGTTATTTCAGTATTTTGTACCTTTTTCAGACTAATTTTATCATGATTACAAATTAATTTTGTTGTATATATATGTCCACCGCTGTGGTCTTGAGGTAGCGTGCTGTCTTGTCACGCAGCAGGCCCGGGTTCGATCCCCGGTTGGGGCAGTTTTTCTGGGTGAGGTTTTTATTGGGGGTTTTCCTCACCTGTAAGACAAATGTCAGGAAAACTTTAAGGCCCAAACGGTCCCTGAAATCATATATGGCCATCATCACCATCATTATCATCATCATCCTTCACCGGTGTGAAGCTACCACACCTACAATTCCCTAGTAAAGCTGCAAGCATAGCATGTAAATGCTATGATTGCAGTGAAGGACCTGCCCTCGGGCAGAATTACTATGGACGGATATATATATATAAAAACAGAGCATAACAGGACCTCACCGACAAAATGATAGGGGTGATAAGCCATGCAGAGAGGATCATTTTTTGTGAAGGAACATACAGTCGCAAACACATCGTTATGAGTTATGCGTAGATGAAGGTGTCCACCCATAAGGGTAGGAATTGAATATAAATAAATGTATACGTATTACTTTATTGAAAAATACAGGTTTTTACTATAAGTGTTCAAACAGTCGACCCTAGGCATGTTTGATATTGTCACAGCAATGATCGGCCAGAACGGCCGACCATGGCAGGATTCTTTTTGACGTCATCAAAACATTTATTGTTTGAACACTTATTATAAAAACGTCTTTTTCAATAAATTAATATGTGTACAATTATATTATTTTTGGTCTGATCATCTTACCTCAATATTAATGTTGATTTGTTCTTGAACATGTTTCAAAACAATTCTGTTTTATCACCAGCTTGTCCAGACTCTTGTTTTGAAACATGTTCAAGAACAAATCAACATCAATATTGAGGTAAGATGATCAGACCAAAAATAATATAATTAAAATAACCTCAAAATATCACTTCCTAAAATTAAATATGTGTACAATTGTTTGTATTCAATTCTGACCCTTCCGGGTGAACACTTTCATCTGCGCATAACTCATAAATGACGTGTTTGTGACTATATGTTCCTTCACAAAAAATTATCCTCTCTGCATGGCCTTATCATCCCTATCATTTTTGTCGGTGAGGTCCTGTTACACCCTGTATAATATTACACAAAGTACTGAAACAGCTGTAACGAATTTGTATTTTAATAAATACGAAAATCATATAAAATGTTAAAGTTTTATTTAATTAACACAAGCTAATTTAGTTACTCTCAGTTCCCTATAGATGTCCTGAATGATATGCAGTCAACATACCGACCCAATGAGACATCTGACAGGACAATTATTATTTAGAAAAGAAGCTGCAGAAAGGCATACTAACATATAGCAGAATTTTAATACTATAATGAATATAAAAGTTAAATTATATTTGAAGAGAAAAATTTTCGCCTAGACCGAGACTCGAACCCGGGACCTTTGGCTTGCCGGGCCAAATGCTCTACCAACTGAGCTACCGAGGCGAGTTACGATATAGATGCAAATTTTTCTCTTATATACGTTGTAATTCCCTCTCGCCAAATGCTTTTGAAACCATTGCTTCTATCTTTGCAAATGGCGGCTTCTTAGTTAAGAAGACATTTATTGGGAATTTAACATTACTTCTTAAAGCTAGTAAGGCTTCTAATGATGTTTTTATTATTCTCACTGAAAGATAAATTAAATGTTAAATCAATAATAAAAACATCATAAAAGTTAAAGTTAATAATTTTGTGTTTTAAAATTCCTTTAATATTTAGATATAACTTAAATCAATAAAAAATCTAAATAATTCATTGTTGGTTATTGTTGAATAAAAATGTCTCAGTAACAATTAAAGAAACTGTACTATATAACAGTTTTTGTAATACTATGCTTTTAAAATTTGTTTTAAGTAACTGTTGTCAAAATTATAAATTCTATTATAACTATAATAAGGACACCTGCCTAAATTCATATTCTTAAAAGAAAGTAAACTAAACTCTGATTGGATGTTAAAACAATTAACTTTTTGATTTAACAAATCAAATTAAACCTTATATATAAAGAACTATTAACCAACAGAATTTTAAAATAACATCATGTGATGTAATAATGGTCTCAAAATTATAAAAGAATTACACTAGTTATTCTGCATACAACTTTCAACAAAGATGGAAGCAAGAAGAGATCTCCTTATAAAATGTGATATTTAATATAATAAAAATAATTGATACAAGATAAGAACTATTAACCAATAGAATTTTAAAATAACATCACGTGATGTAATAATGGTCTCAAAATTATAAAAGAATTACACTAGTTATTCTGCATACAACTTTCAGCAAAGATAGAAGCAAGACGAGATCTCCTTATAAAATGTAATATTTAATACAAGAAAAATAATTGATACAAGATAAGAAAAGAATTTAATTTTAATTGACGGTGAAGAATAATACCACCTACATTTACTTGATCTGATGGGAAATTAAGAAGTGAATAAATGTGCAATTATTTCTACAAAAAACATTTTTTTTAGTAATTTTGAAGTGTTTTCCTATCCAGTGTACCAACTTCCGACTCGAAGAAGAGAATCCGGCTCTACTGAAAACTAAACCCAACCTGAACCAGTAATTATTTTTTGGGACACCAATCCTTCTTCAAAATGTTACTACAACATCGGGCATGAAGAGTATTACTTCTTCAAACAGTAGAAAGCTCTATGAATATCATATTGCTGGTAATAAATGGAAATTAATAATGATAAGCAACTTATACCTTAATGACGATTTTTATTATTAATTTAACACTTCTCATAGAAGGTAGAGCACTTGGCCCGGAAAGCCAAGGGTCCCGGGTTCGAGTCCCGGTCTAGGCGAAAATTTTTCTCTTCAAATATAATTTATCCTTCTATGAGAAGTGTTAAATTAATAATAAAAATCGTCAATAGAAGCCCTACTGGCTATAAAGTAGTGTTAAATTCCCAATAAATGCCTTCTTAACTAAGAAGCCGCCATTTGCAAAGATAGAAGCTATGGTTTCAAGCATTTGGCGCGAGGGAATTACAACGTACATAAGAGAAAAATTTGCATCTAGATCGTAACTCGCCTCGGTAGCTCAGTTGGTAGAGCACTTGGCCCGGAAAGCCAAGGGTCCCTGGTTCGAGTCCCGGTCTAGGCGAAAATTTTTCTCTTCAAATATAATTTATCCTTCTATGAGAAGTGTTAAATTAATAATAAAAATCGTCAATAGAAGCCCTACTGGCTATAAAGTAGTGTTAAATTCCCAATAAATGTCTTCTTAACTAAGAAGCCGCCATTTGCAAAGATAGAAGCTATGGTTTCAAGCATTTGGCGCTAGGGAATTACAACGTACATAAGAGAAAAATTTGCGTCTAGATCGTAACTCGCCTCGGTAGCTCAGTTGGTAGAGCACTTGGCCCGGAAAGCCAAGGGTCCCGGGTTCGAGTCCCGGTCTAGGCGAAAATTTTTCTCTTCAAATATAATTATACCTTAATGATTCAAATAATCCCTGGGCATTTTTTTTATTGGCCAAGAGGTGTATTTTTTAACTGGTATATCAAATGTAAAGAAAGTTTTTCAAAGGGCTTCGCAATCATTATAGTATTTTGGTACAATGATAAATTAAAATTCTCAAAGTATCAAAAAAAGAGTTAACTCTGCCTGTTACCAGTTAATTTTAATGAGATTCCATCCCTCTATGGCAGAGTTAGTGAACAATGTCTGAATCATATTTGAAGAGAAAAATTATTCGCTCAGACCAGGACTTGAACCCAGGACCCTGGGTTCTCTAGACCAAGTGCTCTACTACCTGAACTAGTACCGATCTAAACGTAAATTTTTCTCTATATACGTTGTAATTCCCGCCCACCGAATGCTATGAAGCTTTTGCTCCATCAGGGTAAAAGCTTTTAAGCCATACCTCTACTTTGACATGGTAATTCTTGGAGCAAATGAAGCAGAAAAATGGAATATGTACAACAACCTACAGTAACCTGATTTAATATTTGAAGGAGTTGGGAAGCATTGACAATGACAGAAAAATGTGAAGAAACTATAGTCTATAAGAAAACAGAAAATATGAGGTGAGTCAAAATCCCCAACTCATAATAATCAAAAGTAACCTGATTCTGCCTCCATGGATTTTTGTGCATTTGGTCTTCTAAGGGTGCTCAAATAGGAGGTCCGTTTTATTGAAAGCTTGAAAGGAGTGATCCAATATCAAAATTGATATTCTGCATATATGCTTCTAAGTGGAAAATCTATTGCGGAGGGATAGCAATGGCCCAAGGTCGTCAAATAGAACACCATTCTGATGGAGACATGGATTTTCATAAGCCAGATTACTTACTTACTCTTACTCACTGGCACTATCGAACCCGAAGGTTCATGGCCACGCGGACATAAGCTCTCCATACATCCCTATCCTGAGCTAATGCTTTCCAATCATTCCCTGTATAATCTACTTCCCTCAAATCATAGTTAATGTTGTTCTCCCACCTCATTCTTGGTCTACCAACCGGGCGTTTTCCCTCTGGCTTTCCTACAAGAAGCTTCCATGCACGTCTATCATTCCCCATACGCGCAACATGTCCTGCCCATCGCAGTCTACGAGACTTAACTGTTCTTATTATATCTGGCTTCCTATAAAGACCATGTAGTTCATTGTTATGTAGTCTTCTCCATTCACCTGTCTGTTCATCTCTCTTTGGTCCAAAAATTTTCCTAAGAACTTTATTCTCAAATACTCGTAATCTCCTTTCCTCCCTTAAAGTAAGAGTCCATGTTTCGCACCCATATAATATAACTGGTAGAATAATAGTTTTATATATTTTCAGCTTAATGTTTTTTGAAAGGAGTTGGGACATCAAAAGTCTCTGCAATGCATAATAGCACGCATTTCCAGAATTGAGCCTATGTTTAATTTCTTTCATTCCTATTTGTGATTATTGTTCCTAGATATTTGAATTCAGCCACTTCCTCAAAATTTCCCTCATTTGTCATTAGCTGTCCATTTCCATTATATACTGAATTTCTACGTGTGACCATATATTTAGTTTTACTGATATTTACTTCCAGTCCTAATTTCTTAGTGTTACTCAATAGTGTGCGCGTGTTGGCCTTTAGTATCTCCTTGCTATCGGCCAGTAGTACTACATCATCAGCAATAACTAACAGCTTATTAATACCATTCAGTTGTAAGCCTTCCTCATTCTCTAAAGATTTAATGGCATGCTCTAGTACAAAATTAAATAGTAGAGGAGATAGTGCATCTCCTTGCTTCAACCCATTCTGGATTTCAAAAGTGTCTGAGAACTGTTTGCCTACACGCACCCTACTCTTTGAGCCATTTAGACACATTCGTATAAGTCTAACTAACTTTTTAGGAATTCCGAACTCCAGCAGGATACTATATAACTTCTCCCTCTTAATTGAATCATATGCTTTTTTGAAGTCTACATATAGTTGATGTACAGTACCATTATATTCCCATTTCTTCTCTAAAATCTGTCTTAAACTGAAAATCTGATCTGTTGTAGACCTGTTTCTTCTAAATGCACATTGATGATCTCCTAGAATGTCATCAATATAGGGAGTAAGTCTGTTTACTAATATATTTGTTAGAATTTTGTAGGAAGTTGAAAGTAATGAGATACCCCTGTAGTTGTTGCAATCAGTTTTATCTCCTTTCTTATAAATTGGTATGATAATTGATTCCTTCCATTCATCTGGAAGAGCTTCTTTTTCCCAAATCATACTAAGCAACCAGCGTATCTTGTCCATCGATTTTTCTCCCCCTGATTTTATCAGTTCTGCTGGGATCTCATCTGAACCTGATGTTTTATACATCTTCAATTTTTCAATCGCCATTTCAACCTCTAATGCACTTGGCTCTGCGACTAGCATTTCTGCTGTCTGTAACTTATCCTCCTCAATGTCCTGTTCTGTATGTACATTTAATAGCTGATTAAAGTAAACTTTCCCTCTATTTAATATACTCCTAGAATCTGCAATCATATCCCCATTTTCATTCCGAATTATGTTTGTTCTAGCCTGAAACCCTTTCTTCTCTATACTAATTCCCTGATATAATTCTCTAATGTCCTAACATTATTTTGCAGTGAGTGACTCTCTAAGAAACACAGCTACCAGATTGTATATATATAGTGCATGAATGTCAGCAGATAGTGTATGCGGAAGATACTATAAAAACATTTGTAGCAATTGAATATACCATAAAAAAAAGAAACCGCTGTTTGCACTTTCTTAAACAAATTATTTTCCAGGAGATGACATTGCAGAAAAATATAATTGACATATTTACATCATAAGACATCAGAAATTAATTAATACCTATAATGTTGGTTATAAATTTCTCCACTAGGGTGCATTCTTACAATACTGTGATCCTTTGGCAATAAATAATATGATCTGGTTGCAGTGATGAACAAGCGTAACAATCGTGTCTCATTTGTTTTCAAACATCGCTGTTTACATTAAATAAATAAATATTTTAAAATAACTATATTTAAATAATGGTTTGTGAGTAAAACAGCTTAATTTTATTTGTTAAATAGTACTAATAAATGCCACTCTTGATTTCCAAATCCTCTAGATAAATTGGAAATCACTCGTGGCATTACTTATGATAATGATGCACCAGGAGAGACCTTTGGGCCTTAAAGTTTCCTGACATTTGTCTTACAGGTGAGGAAAAACCCCAAAAAAACCATCACCCAGGAAACTTGTCCCGACTGGGGATAAAACCCGGGTCTGCTGCATTACAAGGTAGCACGCTACCTCAAAACCACAGCGGTAGATGGAAATCAATCTTATACACAACTAAGACAATCAACATTACAAGTTTATGCAAATTTAAACCAAATTTTTTGTGGATACTTGCCTATGCAATACTAGAGGGACAAAAGGTAAGGAAAATACTTTCATAGTTAAATATGGGAAATAACATTATGAGGTTCTTAATTTGTAAATTTAATGAGTCAAAAAAATCTGGAATTTATCAAATTAATTGTAAGGACTGCAATAAAGTATACATAGGAAAAACAAAAAGGAATTTGGACACTCATACTAAGGAACACTTTAGAAATATTAAAAATGGTGAAATTGAAAAATCAGCTATTGCAGCACATAGTTTATTGGAAAAACCTTTAGAATTGACAATTTGGGAGAAGATATATATTCAGAAGAACAAATTTAGATCCATGAATTTCAAGATTCCTGTTGAACGTGACCTCATCTCAAAGTTAATCAAATCAACACCTGGAGATTCAAAAAAAAATCCGGTAGTCATAATGTTGGTTGAAAATAAGAAAGATCCTTCTCTTGAAAACTAGTTCCCGTGTTTAAAGAAACACAAAATATGAGGTAAGATGCGAAAAAAATGACTCATTAATTTACAAAGGAAAATACTACTACACATATGTAATATTATCATTTACACGGATGTTCCATTTAAAACATAAGAAATCACTTTTGTTGTGACAACTTTAAGATTAAAAAGCTCCAACCAGGGTAGTGATTCCCATAAAAGCATCAGGTAACAATAAATATTATTGATAACATTGTATTGCATTATTTCCCAAAACAAACACAGAGTAAACAGATAATGACAATAATAAATATTATTTACATAAAACAAACACAAACTTACTGATTACAAAATTGTTTCTAGAATAACTTTAGTACTTCTAAACAGATACTAGAGATAAGAGAAGCAAAAGTATTAGTAAATAAAACAATATATTTAAATTAATATTGAGAAGTAAACATTATGAGGTTATATCATTAATAGTGAGTGGAGAACATATTTTTAACGACTCGCCTCATATAATTTCAAATTTATTTGATACCGGTGGTTTCAGACAATATCTTTGTCCCTCTTCAGTCATGGCTTCCATTTGACTGAAGCCATGACTGAAGAGGGACAAAATATTGTCTAAAACCGCCAGTATCAAAGAAATTTGAAATTATATGAGGTGAGTCGTTAAAAATATGTTCTCCACTCACTATTAATAAATAAAACAATGATAATATCTATGTAGTACTATAAATTAAAATCACAACAAGTTAAATCTGGGGATCAAGGAGGCCACAAGCCCTTGCTTATAATTAGAGCGAGGATTTATATGAAGAAAATTTTACCAAAATATGAAATCAAAATAAGAAAATATGAAAAATATGAAAATTGTAACACGAAAATATTATGAAGCTATTATTTATTAACGTTATTACATATATTTTCATATACATACATTCGGTATAATATATAGGATCTAACAGCATGTAAATGAGACAAGTAGACCTTATTTGTGGTTCAAAAATTCAAGATATTCACTATATTTCTTATTTTAATTAGCTTTTCATTAATTCCATGCCCGTAGAAAGATCATGCTTACGATTTGAAACATTGTTAATAAATAGATCATGTCTACTGGAATATATATATACATATAAAACACAATCCAACAATCCATTAATTTATTCATTGACATTTAATTATGAATTTCAAAATCCAAGGAACAAAACATAGCAACCAAAACAAACAGACTTGCATGAAATATAGCACTAAAAATTTAGATTAGGTACAATTTGGCATGATTACTATTCTCATTGCATAAAGATATCAAACTCCAGTAATTGTTTTTATTATTAATTTAACATTTCAAATATAATTTATCTTCCAGTAATTGTATATGTAGCAATAACCTTAAATTAGTTGTAAAGTAAAGTAAAGTGATCCCACAACAGACCCGGAGGCCCTTGGGGTAGTGGGAGGTTAAGGCTCCCACTTTTTCTACACAATCAGCATTTTATGTCAGCCGGGTTGTCAGCCCTGCGTGACGGCCGCCTTTACCCCCAGAACAAGCATCTGGTACTCATTTCAGTTAGAGGCTGAGTCGACCCCAGGGCCATTGTGCCGCCAGAGGGTTTGTTGGTATTGATATACGTATATAAAAAAGAATTAATTATTTATTCAATTATATTTAATTATGAAATCCAAGAAACAATACATAACCAAAACAGAAAGCTTTCCATGAAATATAGGACTGACAAAATTGAGACTATATACAGTTTGGTATGGTAGCTATTTACATTGCATAAATATACTGAGCTTCAATATATGTACATGTAACAATAACATTAAATTTAATTATAATTGAGTTGTGGTTTTTTTATTTTTGGTATTTGCTGATACCTATAAAAATCGAGTTATAGGAACAATTTAATTTTGACACAAGAGATTGCAATTTATAAAATGTAGGCTAAGAAAGAATATTATTTAGTTATTTTAAATATATTTCAAATATAAAATGAACATACCTCTTTACTACAGTAAGTGCAAAACACTATTTTACCATCCGTGGTGTAGCATGTAATGCTGAAATCCAATCACGAACTCCAGTTTTTGGCATCTTGTTTTTCACTAGTAGCAACAAGAAGTATGTCTGTACACAAGCAAAGTGAAGAAATTGCCTAGGTAAGTGTGGGTGGTCACTAATCTACTATTGTCTTTAAACTTATCAATCTGTCATCAATTCATCATTTTCTCGTTCCAGCGGGCCAAGTTACGGATAAACCCCATCCATCTCTTGACTCATCTTGTTGTTATTGCCGGTTAACGGTATTTGTTTTGTCCAGAAAGGAATTCTGGAGAATTTCCACTTGTCGACGATTTGGTACAATTTCAAAAACTTACAGAGGTACAGTCACTTCAAAAAATATTTTTAACAAATTCCTAGAAGTGTTATTGGAAAAAAAAATATATATTTTTTTTAAATGTTGAAAATATGAAGCAATATGAAATATTTGCTAAAATATGCACTTTTTGGTCAAAATATTATGAAAATATGAAATTTTTTTTTGTCCCATTCAATTCTACACTTCATAAAACGTGAAGATACTTTGTCGCAATGCTCTCCGACTTATAGTTTAAAACATGAAATTTCATAAAATTCCGCGCTCTACTTATAATTCTTTGGCCAAGTATAGAGCACAATTCCATCATGGATTCATTAGCACTATGTGCTGTGACATTATCGTGACAGAGACGGGCCATTAATTACCCGCTATTGTACGTGAAGCCGGTTCAATAGGGGGGACACTCATATCACAAGTGCTCTGTACATACGATGCATTTCAGGTCAACTCTAGCAGAATTTATCAGAGACAGACTGATTTAGTTTGAGATTAGACTTTTTTTACACAGGACAATTCAGAAAGAAGAAACAGACTTCAAACATTTATTTCTTCCAAACTACAAAAAATAGAAACAAAATTCCAACATTTCTGGAAAGAGAAAAGTTTGAAGTTCCGATCACGGCCGCATTTCTCTAACCACATCCGACATTACCTGAATAACACCATTCCAGGACGTTGGATTGGAAGAGGAGGAGCAGAAGATCAATTTTATTGCCGGTGGCCTTCCAGGTCACCAGACCTAACCCCATGTGATTTTTATCTGTGGGTTTTACATACAAGACCCTATGCCTGACACTTTAGAAAATCTGCAACACTGAATTGTTGAAGTTGTGAATTCATAACTAAAGACCAGCTAAACTGTGTGTGACAAGAAATGAGCCACCATTTTGATATTTGTCATGTGACACATAGTGATCATATTGAATGCATAAAATAGTGAAACTTGAACTTTTCTCTTTTCAAGAATGTTGGAATTGTGTTTTTATTTTTTTGTAGTTTGGAAGAAATAAATGTTTGAAGTCTGTTCCTTCTTTTTGAATAGCCCTGTATTTGAAGAGAAAAATAAATACCTAGACTGGAGTTTGAACCCAGATCTTTAGCTTTACATGCTAATGCTCTGCCATTGAACTATCCAAGAAGCCGCCATTCACATGTCAAGCAATGGTTTGCAAGCCTTTGGCACTCTCAGGAATTGTAATGTATAAGAGAGAAATTTGCATTTAGATTCGAGGCCTTGGATAGCCAAGTGACAGAGCACAAACATATAAACCTAAAGGCCATGGGTTCAAATCCCAGTCTAGATGTATATTTTTCTCTTCAATAAGAAATGTTAAATCTATAATAAAAACAATGAGATTAGACCTTGGAGTAAATGTGTGTATTACTCCACATAATATGTGTAATTTAAATTTGTGTGGTGGGAAAAAAATAGACGCAAATTTCCTAACAGCCAACTAAAAAAAAAAAAACTCCAAGCACAACAGGCCTAGAAGGCCCTTGGCCTACCATCTGGCTGCTGGCCTCACGTCCACATGTGTTTTCACAGAGGTAGACGATATAAGCCAGTGTAGGGGTGACATGTGGTCAGCATGTCGGGTCCCCAGCCGTTATAGCTGGTCTTCTCAACCTGGAGTTGCTACTTATTGTAGCTATCCAAATACCTCATGATGCTGGGTGGGCACCGGTCCCATATTGGCCAAAATTCCATGAGAAAATTTCTTCCTCCATGGGGACTCGAACCAGTGCAAGTCCCATAGCTCTACATCAAGGCATCTTGCCTTAACCACTCGGCAACTACCATGTAGAAATTCAATATTAAACATAGTGAATAAATTTAACAAAGGTTCTATGAATAACAAAAAAAGCCAATGCAACCCTTGCCTATTTACAGGGGTATACCAGTTAGGTCCATTACCGTAGAAGAACTGATTCATGTGAATGTTACTACCCGACCACTTTAACTTTTTAACCGGTGAGGGGAAGCAAAGGCGCTAGTGGTGAAGATGGGGAAAGTGTCTCCTTCCACTGTTGATACAAGCAAATGATAATTGGTGGCAAAATATAATGGTAGGAGATGAAGTTAATGAAAGATCATCGGAGTTTGTACGCCTACGGTTTCTGGATAATGTGACATACAAAGAGATTAAATCAGCACTAGGAACGAATTTTCAATTTTCCCTTTATTTTCTCCTCATGACAAAACTCAATAACGTTCTTAATAATTTCACGACCTTCACTGTGAACATAGGGTCTAATTTTTGCACTTGACATTGTCACTAACAACTGACTATAAATGACAAATGGAAAGTAAACAATATTACTGCAACCTAAGACAAGGATCTACTACCTCTAACCCCTACTCACCTTTACACATTCTCTTTCACAGTTTTTTCACATTGAAAGTTAACGTGTAGTAAATTCTTAAAACGTGTTGTTGTTGTTTTCAAATGCCTTGGCAATGAAACCATTAGCGTTCTTGCTCTCCAATATTTCTCTATGGTGGATCCAACAGGTAATACTTCACAGGTTTGTAGATGTTCTTCGTTCATTTCTTCGTCTTTGTTGCATAGAGGACAATTTGGATTCGTGTAGATTCCTATTTTATATAAATGTTTGGCCAAATAGTTATGTTCTGTAAGCAGTCTAAATTTTGCTACTGTAGTTTTACATGGAATTTCTGGAATAATATCTGGCTTCTTTACTAAAGTATTCCATTTTTTGTCTTCGGCTTTATTACATAGGTCTTGGTTTTGTTTGATTTTATATTTGTTTTTAATTATTCTTTTTATGGATGTGAAAAGTAAGCTTTTAGTAGTGTTCTGAATTAGATTGGAGTCTTTTTTGGCAAGAAAATCAGCAGTCTCATTTCCAGCAATTCCACAATGTGCAGGTATCCATTGCAATTGAATTCTTTTCTGTAGTTTTTGAAGTTGTTGAATCAATTTGTAGCACTCTTTAATTTGTATTGACTTCATTTTGTGTGAATTTATTGCATATATTACTGCCTTAGAATCAGAGAGTATGACAGCATTTAGAAATTTATTTATTCTGTATAGTAATTGTTGGAGTGAAATATGAATAGCCGTTACTTCCGCATCAAAATTTGTTGTGGTATCCTGTTGGTTAATAAAATGAAAATAATGCACATGTAATTCCTGATCCTGAGTTGTTATCAATAGTAGATCCATCTGTGTAGACATGTAACCATTCTTCTGGTGGATATCTCTTATTCACAGCTTCTAATGCTAGAGCTTTTAGTACAAGTGTGGGAGTTTCTGATTTTGCAACTGGTTCTTCTAGATTTAGCTGAATGTTAATTGGTTCAAAAGCAAGAGGGTTTTCTCTGATCAAAATATTTTCTTTAGATTTAGGAAGAATCAAATCTGTTTTTATTTCCGTTACTTTGGACAAGAAACTTGTTTGTGTTTTCAACTTGGTTGGTTGTAACTGCCTTTTTTCCCATTTTGATGTTGTTAACCGTAACATTTTTTCATGTTGTGTTATTGCCTGTTCCTCTAAAGTTACACATATTGGAGGGTTCTGAGTTAGTGCTTGCATTGCTGTGATCGGAGTTGATTTAGCTGCGCTGGTTATAAGCTGTAAAGCCTGATTTTGGCATACTACTAGGCGATTTAGGTTCGAGTTATTTACTATGATTATTACCTTCCCGTTGTATAGAAGTATTGGCTTGATGAATGTTTTATACGTGGTGTTCAGAGTCTGATTTCTTAAAACATAAATTATGTGAATCTGGAGCATCATACCTCATAAATATTTGTGTATCATTTGACATGTGTCCGTATGTTTGTCAGCTTTTCCAGAATCTGGAAAATCTGACGAAGGTACGGACAACGTATCGAAACATGTCAAATGATACACAAATATTTATGAGGTAAGATACTCCAGATTCACATTATTTATTTAGAAGAACCTCACAATGTTACTTCCTATTGTATTTTATTAATTCATAAAGTATACATATATATATATATATATATATATATATATATATAGTCCACTGCTGTGGTCTCGAGGTAGCATGCTGCCTTGTCATGCAGCGGGCACGGGTTCGGTCCCCGGTCGGGGCAGTTTTTCTGGGTGAGGTATTTATCGGGGTTTTTCCTCACCTGTAAGACAAATGTCAGGAAAACTTTAAGGCCCAAATGGTCCCCGAAATCATATGGCCATCATCATCACCATCATCCTTCACTGGTGTGGAAAGCAACAGGAAGCTACCACACCAACAATTACCTAGTAAAGCTGCAAGCATAGCATGAAAATGCTATGATTGCAGTGAAGGACCTACCTTCGGGCAGAATTACTATGGATGGATATATATATAAAGACAAGATGGCCAGCACTTCCAGCATCTTCTATGATAAGGGTGAGTAATGAATATTGTTATTTATTGTATAGCAGAGAGAGAGATGGAGATACAAGGGTAGATCATTGACCGCTTTAGTCCAGAGACAGAAGAAAGAACCCACCCCGTTGTCAGTTTTCCTCTTCCCCCTTTCCCCTATTAACATCTGGTGAAGAAATGCCGACAACACTGGTGTGAGTGAGATAGGTGAGTGTAGTTGTCTCATTCTACAAATTTCTCGTAAAGTTAAACCAGAGAGACTATATCTTGTACCCAATTTCAACCGAGCGCTCGTGACATGCATTACTGGGAGTTGTCGACTAAACCCACATAGCAGCAGGTAACTAATATCCCGTCAACATTCACATGGACATATTGTAATACACGGAGTGCTCACCTTGTTTCACATGTGCTTTATGGAGCTACCTTGATCAGTAAATTTTACAATACTTTTGAGTTTATAATACCACTTTCCAAAACATCATTATTACTGACATGAAGATGGTGCTCATAAATGGCCAGCTAACGCTAATGTTTTTTAATTTTTACACACTATCCATCCCTTCTAAACTACCTAGCCACTAAAACCATGCATGATAAACATTATTTTATAAACAAATCTCCACATAAAATAACCATTGCACTTGCTTGAAGCTTTCTTCGAACTGAGCAGTTGTTTATATGTTTTTATTATTAATTTCATACATCTCAATGATGGATAAATCATATTTGAAGAGAAAAATTATACGCTCAAATATGATTTATCCATCATTGAGATGTATGAAATTAATAATAAAAACATCGAAAAAAGCCGTACTGGCATTTATAATGTAATGTATAATTCCCAAATATGTCTTCTTAATAAAGGAGCCGCCATTTGCAAAGATAGAAGCAAAGGCTTCAAAGCAGTTGGTGGGCGGGAATTACAATGTATATAGAGAAAAATTTGCGTTTAGATCGGTACTTGCTCAGGTAGCTCAGATGGTAGAGCACTTGGACTAGAAAACCAAGGGTCCCGGGTTCAAGTCCCGGTCTGAGCGTATAATTTTTCTCTTCAAATATGAGTTGTTTATATACTTATCCATACTGATATAACAATTATTTTCTTATATACAAAACCCCAAATCTAATTTTTTCTCAATTTTTTCCTTGCATCTTCTATGAACAGTTTCAAACCAGAATAAAAAACATGACAAAATTGCTAATAATACATAAATCCTGGGAATAGGCGTACTAAACTAGTGGTATAATCTTAAACTGTCGTTGGGTTTGCAATCTGTATGTGTGTTTGTACATGTGTATGTATGTATGTATATAAACTTACTTACTTACTGGCACTATCGAACCCGTAGGTTCATGGCCACAAGGACATAAGCTCTCCATACATCCCTATCCTGAGCTAATGCTTTCCAATCATTCCCTGTATAATCTACTTCCCTCAAATCATAGTTAATGTTATTCTCCCACCTCATTCTTGGTCTACCAACTGGGGGTTTTCCCTCTGGCATTCCTACAAGAAGCTTCCATGCAAGTCTTTCATTTCCCATACGGGCAACATGTCCTGCCCATCGCAGTCTATGAGACTTAACTGTTCTTATTATATCTGGCTTCTTACAAAGACCATGTAGTTCATTGTTATGTAATCTTCTCCATTCACCTGTCTGTTCATCTCTCGTTGGTCCAAAAATTTTCCTAAGAACTTTATTCTCAAATACTTGTAATCTCCTTTCCTCTCTTAAAGTAAGAGTCCATGTTTCGCACCCATATAATATAACTGGTAGAATAATAGTTTTATATATTTTCAGCTTAACGTTTTTTGAAAGGAGCTGGGACATCAAAAGTCTCTGCAATGCATAATAGCACGCATTTCCAGAATTGAGCCTATGTTTAATTTCTTTGTGCATCTCATTCCTATTTGTGATTACTGTTCCTAGGTATTTGAATTCAGCCACTTCCTCAAAATTTATCTTATTTGTCATTAGCTGTCCATTTCCATTATTTAATGAATTTCTACGTGTGACCACATATTTAGTTTTATTGATATTTACTTCCAGTCCTAATTTCTTAATGTATGTATATATAAATATATATATTTTAGATCGCCGTAGCATAGTGGTAAGGCACTGCGCTACAAGCCAGAAGGTCAAGGGTTCGAATCCCGGTGGGGTCAGGATTTTTAAATTGACCCAAACCCTCTGGCAGCACTATAGCCCTGGGGTCGACTCAGCTTCTAATGGAAATGAGTACCAGACACTTGTTCTGGGGATAAAAGTGGCCATCATGCAGGCTGACATCAAGTGCTGATTGTCCATAAAAAGTGGGAGCCTTAACTTCTCACTACCCCAAGGGCCTCCTGAGGCCTGAACCTCCCACTACCCCAAGGGCCTCCTGAGGCCTGCAGTCGGATCACTTTACTTTTTTATATTTTAGATCAACAAGATTATTTTGTCAGCAATAACAGCTAGAAAACACTAAATATAATAAGAATATCAATGAATATGTCAATGTAGCTATACTCAGCAGACTATATAAAAAACATTCATATTGTTAATTGTAATCAAAACAAATAAATGTACAGGTACAGCCAGAATAGCAGGTATCTGAAATAATAAAAAAGAATTAGAGTGGAAACTCTTCAAGTGCCAAAGTCAAGAAATTTATTCACAAACAAACATGATATAAGGGATGACTAAAAAATGTCAATATTATATTCACTTATAATCAACTAATTTTAGAATCAAATAGCAATTATTTGATTAATTTCACATATCAGAACTAATTAAACAATAACTTCTATAGTGAAATTGGATATAAGGTGTCAGTTTTGTCTAACAAATGAACTGTCAACCATTGCATGTCGAAACCTACCTTGAAATTTCTCCCAGAGAAGTGTTGTGATGTACGAGGGTCATACTGAAAGTCGTGAGCAACCCATTGTTAAAATTCAAATTTCAACAATGTAACAAAAACAACTGCAGGATCGTAATCTACAGACTTTATACCACAACATTGCCGTTTTGCAGCATCATAGCTTCTATCAAGTGACCACACGCAGTGTTTCCAAAATGGCAGACATCAATGTTTCGTTTCGACAGCGCGCTGTCATTGAATTCCTTGTTAAAGAGGAACAATCTGCTGTTGATATTCACCAAAGACTTCAATGTGCTTACGGAGATGCCTGCATGGGTGCCAGCAGTGTTAGGAGATGGGTGAAACATTTTAAAGATGGGAACACAAGTATCAAAGATGAGCCTTGTAGCAGTCGCCCACGCTCTGCCTCCACGGATTGCAACAAGGAAAGAGTTGATGCACTCATTAGAGACGACAGGCGTATCACAGTGAATGAAATCGCTACAAAACTTGCAGTAGGACACAGTGCAGTGCAAGAAATGATTCACAGCTTAGGTTACAGAAAAGTTAGTGCCTGTTGGGTTCCACGTTTATTGAGTGAAGACCACAAACTTCAGAGAAGAACCATCACCCATAACCTTCTTCAGAGATTTCGAAATGAAGGTGATGATTTTTTGACGAGTATTGTGACAGGTGACAAAAGCTGGTTTCATCACTACGAGCCTGAAACAAAACGCCAGAGTATGGAATGGCACCACTTGAATTCGCATCAAAGAAAAAAGCAAAGACAGTGCAATCTGTTGGGAAAGTAATGGGCAGCATCTTCTGAGATGCGCAAGGTTGCATTCTGGTTGAATTTCTTGAACCTGGACAAACCATAAATGCTGCCCGCTATATCCAGACACTTGTGAAGCTCCGTCATGCATTGCACGACAAATGCCCTGGAAGGAAGATCATTCTGCAACACGATAACGCGCGTCCTCACACTGCACGTGCCACTGTCGAGAAGATCAGGACATTTGGGTGGGAAACTCTTCCACATCCTCCCTATAGTCCCAATTTGGCACCCTCCGACTACCATCTTTTCGGTTCTGTGAAGGAGCAGATGAGAGGCCAATGCTACGAGACGCTGGAGGATATTCGGAAAGCAGTGCGTCAGTGTCTTCGAGCAGCTGGAACGGACTTCTATCATAAGGGAATTTTCAAGATTGTAGAATGCTGGACAAAATGTGTGCAAAGAAATGGAGACTATGTTGAAAAGTAGCACATAGGTCTGTAGATTAACATGGTGTACTTGGTTTGTCTAAAATAAATATTATGATTGTTTAAAAAAATGTTGCTCATGACTTTCAGTATGACCCTCGTACCAAGACCATGTCCAAAAAATTATCTGCCTCTTTTAACTGCAAAGCATAGAAATTGAAGCCAGAATCCAGCAATGTCAACTGTACGGAGCAGAAAATCGCCCTGCATGATTAAGAGCAGAGTGGAGTGAGGCAGGAAGTGACCTGGATGGAAGGTAATGAGTAGAGTCCGGATGTTAGGCACTTAAAAAATTAAAAATAGGCAGGAAAAAAGGCACTAAAAATTCAAAATATGGACAACATAACTTTTTACAGTCTTACGTTAAGAATATAAACATATGCTATCAATAGCATGTGAAGATAGCATATATGCTTCTGGAATTTGTTTTGCCCTTTTACAAAGAGCAGAACCGTCACTTGAGAATATTTCCACGCCAAATTCTTTCACGAAACTGGTCAGTTTGTATCTTACTGTAGTCCGCTCATTAGGGATCTTAAAAAAACTCTTCTAAAGATATATATAAATGCTTGCAGCACCACTTTGTCTTGGAATCACCTGTCTGTGAATGAGGACTGCAGTCTGAATTCAGTGTTACCAACATCAAAAATAATATTGCCGATTTTAGCACCAGGTGTGAGGCAGAGAAAGAAAGCTTGAGCCATCTACCCTCTTTGTCACTCAGCAATGTTTGTATTCATAAGAAGCAAAGAACTTTTCTCCAAGCCTCAGAGCTGCAGCATAATACAATGGGCAATAGATTAGGGCTATTTCGCTTAACGGGAATGCATGAGGTGGGAAAAATACAATATTTACCTTTCGGGAGTGCATTCAGGGGGGAAACCATCTACCTGCTAGATTACTGTCACTATTATCCTAAAATATTCTAAAGAAAATAATAAAAAGAACACTTGAAAACTTCTAGAAAATAATTTGAAGTTTGTCCATTTCAATTGATTTCATTGAAATACTGAGTTAATTTCCAGAAAAATTGCAAATAGGCATTTGTAGGCATTATAAGCTGAAATAGGCATTTATAGGCAAAATGAACTTCATGGAAAACAACTCTAGGGTCGTTGGTATGAACTTATATGAAGTCACTTTTACAATATCTATAATATATAACTATAGGCATTTTCCCTAACATCTAGTCTCTAGTAATGAGGGTTATCCAATCTACCAATTCAGGTGTTGTATTACTTCCTTATAGTTTAAATTAGAGATCTTGTGTAGGATTTTAGTGTCTTGCAGTTAAAAAGTGCAGATATTTTTTTTCGACACAGCCTTTGTACTTCACAACGCTTTTCTGGAAAAAATTTAAAGGTAGGTTTCGGCATGCAACGGTTGACAGTTCCCTTATTAGTCACAAAGTATGATTTCCTTATTTCTATAAATATTATAGATGCAAAACATGGACTCTTACTTTAAGGGAGGAGAAAGATTACAAGTAAGAATTAAATGAATCGTGAATTCTTCTTACCTCATACATCTATTTTTTTTACCACAGAACTGCAGTATTGGGAAAAATATCATTCCCATCTTCAGCTGTTTTCACAACTGTCAATTTTGATATACATTCAAAAAAAAACATACTAGAACCATGAACTTTTCAAACGAATCTAATTTGATTACAAAGTTCTTCAAAAGTACACCAGATGACAGTTTAGAAAATTACCAACATAATGAAAAATTGTCAGTCGTGAAAACAGCTGGTAAGATGGGAATGATATTTTCCCGATACAGCAGTTCTGTGTTGAAAAAACAGATGTATGAGGTAAGAAGAATTCACGATTCATTTAATTCTTATTAAGAAAACCTCATAATGTAAAAATTTCCTATTTTTTATATTAAGATTACAAGTATTTGAGAATAAAGTTCTTTCGAAAATTTTTTAACCAAAGAGAGATGAACAGAGACAGACAAATGAAGAAGACTACAAAACTGTGATCTACATTATCTTTATGGTAAACCAGATGTAATAAAAACAATTCTCATAGACTGCAATGGGCCAGACATGTGACATGAATGGGAAATGAAAGTGGGGCATGGATACTCCTTGTAGGAAAACCAGAGGGAAAGCACTCAGTAGATAGGCCAAGAATGAGGTGGAAGAATAACATTAATGATGATTTGATGGAAATAAATTATACTGTGGATGATTAAAAAACATTAACTCAGGATAGGGATTTATGGAGAACTTACTTTCATATGGCCATAAACCTATGGGTTCGATGGTGCCAGTAAGTTAGTCATTTATAGTTTAGCTGATATTGAAGACTGTGGTAATCCAATTATGTCGCTTCACATTTACAAAGAACATTTTTAGTCATTTTTAAATTCTTGGTAGTGTAAAAAATTATGTAATAAGTTTAGAAAGCTTATTTTTGCACTTGGCTAGATTTTTTTAATGAACCTACAGCTCATTCAAAAAGTTTCTAATAGTGTGCAGAAACACGACACTTTCTAAGCTTGTTGCATGAATAACAATACTTATAACTTTAGATATTTTTAGATCGGGCATAAGCCTTCCCCACACAAGGAACTTAATTTCTCTATTTATCTTAGTTTAACCTCCCCCTCTATAGGTACTTTTACATGCCCCATGTCATCCAGACCTTGAAGAGACACAAGCAGTCGGGAGAGAAACTATTGATCACATACTAACTTTCTTGACCACACAAGGACATGGAGGCCATACTCGGATGAATGAACAGCTTAATGGCTGGACCACTTCCAAGACAAAACAAACATTTAAGACAAAATGCATTATTCACTCACACATTAACACTAAACAAGGTGAATATGATGTAGATGATTATGATGGCCAAATTGATGTTAGGGGATCATTTAGGCCTTAAAATTTCCTGTCAGATTTGTTTTACATGTGAGGAAAAATTCTAAAAAATTAAAACCTTCACCCTTAAAACTTGTCTCAACCGTTATCAAACATGGGTTCCCTGCATATGAGGCAAATGACATTACTCCAAGACCAAGGCAGTAGAATAATATCTTATTAGACATACATAAAAACCATAATTACAATTATTCATAAACATAGTAAGTTCATTTATTATTATAAGAATTAAATTAATCGTGATTATTTCATACCTCATACTTCTATATTTCTTTAAATACAGCACTGCAGTATCGGCAATTTCTTATCACGAATCGTGAAAACAGCTGATGATCGTGATAAGAAATTGCCGATACTGCAGTGCTGTATTTAAAGAAATATAGAAGTATGAGATATGAAATAATCACGATTAATTTAATTCTTATGAATTTGAACCTCATAATGTTAAAAATTCCCAAATTTAATATATTCATTTATTATTATTTTACTAATTTTGAAAACTGTGTTAGGAATTTTGTTGATATGGTATTATTATCATCAGGAATACCTTATGTAAAGTTATAAAATATTACATTACTTCTTCATTATGTGTAGCTGATGACTGAAGTCCATTGAATACTTATGCTATAAGTTTCCATGAACATGCAGCTTATGTGGGCATTCAAGGTGAGTGTCCACGAGGTTAAAAGAAAGAGATATAGGAATGACGGAAATTAACCATTTGGCCACAAATACTCTAATACCATCAGGGTCGAAGAAAACAAGAGGTCAGGCAAGGGAGACTGGATAGGAAACTAAAAAGAGGTATCTGGTACTAGAAAAGGAAGAAATACCAGATTGGTTAAAGGTAAAAGTAAGGAGCAAAACACAAGTAAGTGGAAGCAATGTTTTGCTCAGTTTGTATACCTTGTGGTCACCATCCACATATTCCCTATATGGGGACCCCTGAGGAGAAAAATATTACATTACATATTTAAAGAAATTCATTACAAAAATATCCTGAAATATTTGTATGTATTTAATGAGAAATTTTGCATATTCCATTAAAATTTATTTTTAAAATAGATACATACTTTAATAATTTTAAACATTCTTACCTCATATGTTCGACAAAACTATATGAGGTAAGAATGTTTAAAAAATACAAACTCAATTATTGAATTAAACCTCAGAATGTTATTTCCTAATGATTTTAAGATATATACTTTTTTTTATATATATATGTAGGAAATAACACTATGAGGTTTCTTTTAATTATTAACGAGTTGGATATTTTTGACTTGTCTCATATTTTTTTACATAACTACCACGCTGGCACTATCGAACCAGTAGATTCATAGCTGCACCTACATATGCTCTCCATACATCCCTATCCTGAGTTAATATTTTTCCATTCATCCTCCGTATATTTACTTCTCACAAATCATATTCTCCTACCTAATTCTTGGCCTACTAAATAGGTGCATGTCCTCTGGTTTTCCTACAAGGATGTCCATGGCCCTCTTTCATTCCCCATTCATGTCACATTCCTGCCCATCACATTCTAAGAGACTTAACTGTTCTTATTACACCTGGTTTCCCATAAAGATCACGTAGCTCACCATTATATACTCTTCTTTATCCATCTGTCTGTTCATCTTTTTTTGGTCCAAAAAATTTCCTAAGAATTTATTCTCAAAAACTCATAATCTTTTCGGATAAATATTTCCATTAAGCGCAGTGAGAATTTTTCTAAGTCCCAGGTAGACACCATGCGCATGCGCCAACAAATGCGAAGCAGTTTACTCTATCGAATATCGCGATGCAGCCAACATTATACATGCTATTTAACAAATCTAAAAACTAACTTAACGCAAATTAAGTACTCTAACCTGTGAAAGACCAACCGAAAAGCTAACCTAATGCAATTTAAGCACTCTAACCTGTGAAAGAATGCAACACCCAAAAATAAGTAGTAGTTCTCAAATTCTGAAGTACATAACCTATGTTGGCTGCACTGTTGTTGTAGATAATATTCTTTAAAATCAATATGGCTGCCACGTCTTCATGTTACGTATATAGTTAAATATCATAGAAAAATATGTTCAAATAATCGCTAGAAAAAAATTTTAATTTGTTGCAAATGGTGGGAAATAACTTGAAAATAAAACCCTGTTGGCGCATGCGCATGGTGTCTGCATCGGACTTAGAAAAATTTCTCACTGTACTTAATGGAAATATAATGCCATCTTTTCTCCTCCCTTAAAGAATGAGTCCATGTTTTGCATCCATTTAACTGAGAGCATAATAGTTTTATATATTTTCAGTTTAATGTTTTTTTTTTGAGAAGTTGGGATGACAAAAGTCCCTGTAATGCATAATAGCATGCATTTTCAGAATTGAGCCTATGTTTAATTTCCTTGTGCATCTCATTCCTATTTGTACTAATGGTATTATGATTTTAATTCCAACTTTCAGTGGCACTCATAGTTTTTCCATTCTATACTTATAAATTTATATTAGTGAATTATTGGCAAGAGTCGGATGAAAATAATTGCAATGTATTCCAGCGCTGCCACTTGCTGTGTGGGGGGATGCGGCATGCTACCGGTACCTCTCTCACCTGAATGTTATCTAGGTCGAGGCTCTCATCAGGGTCTACACAAGGCCTCACCTTGACCGGTGTGCATGGAAATTCTGGAAATGCAGCTGCCACAGCCCGAGCACCAGCCTCGTTGGTCCACTCCGATAATCCCACGAAGAACTCTCGACCTATGACATCATAAGTGTTGAACAATTTCAACAAATTTGTTCACTAGAAATTTCTAGTAGTAATTCTAATAGTCACTAGATACTACAAGTTTATAATAATAATAATAATAATAATAATAATAATAATAATAATAATAGCTCTTTCTTTTATCTGGCAGAGTTAAGGCCTGAAGGTCTTCCATTAGATGGCTCTCAAATCAGAGTTACCAACTTGGAAACTTTATCCGTTTTAAGTATTGTTCCAAAATATTTAAAAGAATATGAAATTTTAGTAAAAATGAAATAAGTTTGTCATAGAGTAACAGTATCACAAGAATCTGGTATGGAAAATTATAGAATCAAGTATTCTAAAGTAGTCCACCGCTGTGGTCTCGGGGTAGCTGCTGCTTTGTCACGCAGCGGGCCCGGGTTCGATCCCCGGTCGGGACAGTTTTTCTGGGTGAGGTTTTTATCGGAGTTTTTCCTCACCTGTAAGACAAATGTCAGGAAAACTTTAAGGCCCAAATGGTCCCCGAAATCATATGGCCATCGCAATCATCATCATTCATATTCATCTTAGGTTAAGCTTAGGATTAGGGACTCTCCTGGTGCACCATTATCATCATCATCACCAATATCATCGGGGCAACGTAACCCCGCCTTCCAGGCGCCCCAACCTCAGAAGTGGGTTACAAGTACGTCATGCCAGGAGAGAAACCAGGAATGTCGAAAAGACAAACCTGGGACATTTGAAAAAAAAAAAAGTATTCTAAAGTTGGCCAGTAAGTATAAAATTCAAAGGATATGCTACACTTCGGGTCGCAAGAAAATTCTTCTAAGTTCTATAGAATCGCAGTGCGCATGCGCTAGTGCTCCAATTATCCCAGGTAGATAAATGCAACCTCCAGCAGTTGGCGGTATATGTATGTGAAATCAGTATGACCAACATTTTAACACAAAATTCCCAGAACTTGTCTAAAAATGTATAATTAACAGGAAATGAACTAGTGGAAATATGACTTTACATGGTAACCGTCCGATATTTTGAATTTTTCATAGAATAACAAATATGAAGAGGTAATTTATTTTACGTATCAAATCACATTTAAAAAGCAAGGAACCTAAAAGCTAACCAAACCTAAATCAATTACTGTAACACAAATAAATTATTCTAACGTAGGTGAAATCCAGGGAACGTGGAAATGGTTGGCAACATCTGGAGTATTTTGGGTTGTTGATGGTGGCAATGCTGGAACAACATAGGAAGAGGAGGGAAAATAGCAGAGAGTAGCAAGTAAGCAATGTAGCACGACCATGTTTTATGTAAATATATAAATATAAAAAATAGATCGTTGCAACATTGGAAGATGTTTAAAATGTGTTTAAAAGTGTTGCAAAAGTGATTAAAAGTGTTTAGTGCATCAATGGAATAAGATATTAAATTGAAATTTTTTTGCGACCTGCCAATTCAAAATTTCAGAATGTTGATTATGGTTATAGCTATAAAAACATTTTACTAACACATTTCCAAACATGTTAAGGTCGCAGTTCAATGAGTTTTTTTTGGAAATAAAATAAAATTGCATGTTGTCATATGAAGTCAATGTGTCAAATTTTGGCATGTACAAAAAAATCTATACATTTACGCCTACCTGTAAAGAGAACATCCCCGCCATCCAATTTGGCGCTTTCGTCACCTATTTCAACAATTGGCAAATCTAGTTCTTTCTTGAGTACCGCTCTGATGGTCTCGACCTGGAAAATAGGATGATGTCATGGATAATTCCGGACAGTGAGCTCATACAAAATCACTGACCTAATTCAGGCTTGCCTGCATACTTCTTTGATCCGAGTTGGTGCTCCTGGCCGAGTGATCAAGGCAATTCCATTGCAAACCACTGCAGTATCTTCCACAAAAACACATTCTGGCAAAGACTCGTCCGGCGGCAATTCGATAACGTCCAAACCCAATTCTCGCAAAAGTCTTACATAAGCTTCGTGTTGACGCTTGGCTTCTTCCAGTTCTATTTCTGCCCGCGTTCGAAATGACAGCGGGATA
Organism: Diploptera punctata; assembly: GCA_030220185.1. Lineage (NCBI taxonomy): Eukaryota > Metazoa > Arthropoda > Insecta > Blattodea > Blaberidae > Diploptera > Diploptera punctata. The sequence continues at coordinate 1,084,410 of JASPKZ010008885.1, forward strand.
CGACACACTACAGCGTGTGTAAACTTTAACGACGCCATATTTCTCGAACACCTAATACTTCCAACAGATGGCAGCGTGGTATTTGGTATTCGATGGCGTTCGTTGGTCGAAATCTCAAAGAACATATATTCCCATGAGCTCAGGAGCCAACCGAGGTTACCTCTGAATCTGAACCGAGGCGTTGTAGTATCAGAGATAACCCACTGTAGTATCGTCGGAGGAATATCGCTGGTCAGGGTTTGTAAAAAAAAAAACTCACCCTGTTTCCTACAGAGATAATGCTACGGCTTATTATACAGCGTGAAAATAAAAAAAAAGTCTGTGAAAATAAAAAATTCCACCAGCCAACTGAAGACTGCAGATGTGCACTGTGCGGTGATAAGTGTAAACTTTATCATATCACAGAGTGTAAAAACAGGACAAAACAGCAAAGAGTGAATACAAGTGATCAGTGGAAAATAACGTAAAACTTTCGAAACTAATGCTCTTCTGAGTGCTCCTTTATATTATTATTATTATTATTATTATTATTATTATTATTATTATTATTATTATTATTATTATTATTATTATTATTATTATATAGCGTGTCGCGCCCAACGTGACGCATTCTCGTGTTACGCTCGGCGTGAGGCTGCTTTCGCATGGAGCGCTTACGGTATAGCGCTTTATGTTTATGGAATTGTCGCCAGATGGGACCACGTATATGGGAAATCAAAATGACCAACGGTCATAATAATTTTCCAAATATGTTTACAAAAATGAATGTATACAAACCTGTCCCTGCATAACCTAATGAAATAAATTACATACATACTATTTAGTAAACTATAAACTAATCTGATGTACACTAAACTAACCCATCGGAACCTAACAAAATGAAGTGATTGAACATTTATTTCTTAAAATATGGTTTGGAATTAAATGCAAATGTTGGTCATTCACACATATGTCCTGCCATCTGGTGGATTTAATTTTATAAGCGTTCACGTATGCCAACTTCAATTCTAATAAAGAAATTTGAAAATAAATTGAGAGGAAAAGTCATCATTTATGTATATAGATAAACATATTAAAATTCTTTATAAAAAAAAAGTTTTAAGAATCGTTACAAAACGTTTAAAATAATACGAAATATTAGTAAAGACAGAAAAAGTACCTAGAGCAACAGTATCATATGAATGTTGTATGGAATATTATAGAATAAAGTATTCTTTAGTTCTTAAATAAACATATGGTTGATGAAAATACCAAATTTTATAATACTTCAGATTTTCGCCTGAGCAGTTTTATCAGGTTTTGAATTTAATAGAAGACGAAATTTACGTAAGTAAAGTATTCCAACTACAGGCCTCAGGAGGCCCTTGGGGTAGTGGGAGGTTAAGGCTCCCACTTTTTCTGGACAATCGGCACTTGATGTCAGCCGGGTTGTCAGCCCTGCGTGACGGCCGCCTTTACCCCAGAACAAGCGTTTGGTACTCATTTCCGTTAGAGGCTGAGTCGACCCCAGGGCCATAGTGCCGCCAGAAGGTTTTGGTCAGTTTAAAAATCCTGATCCCACCGGGACTTGAACCCTCGACCTTCCGGCTTGTAGCGCAGTGCCTTAACCACTACTACGCTACGGCGTGCACCACGAAATTTATGTACATCCATAATATCTCAAGATACAATACAATATTTACAGCTTTTATTTATCTCTTGACTAAGTTCAAGCCACTATAACTTTTTTTTACATCTCTGTACTCCTTCATGCTCATATTGTTTAGAACATGATGATTTGCAATAAAACTATCTAACATTCGTCGTTAAAATTGGAAAGTTATAAAACAAGTACTGTATTTCCGACATTTTGTTATAAAATCTTGGTTTGTTTTTAACAATTGCACCAATGAGTACGGGTAATATCTTCTATATTCTTCGTTTGCGCTGACAAATTGCGTCCTGGATTCAAGTGATTCCAATACAGGACGCGACATGTCTGCGCAAAATTTTTCGCGCCAGCAATTTGCGTTGTAGATAAACCACATCCATTTAAATACATGGGGAGCAATTTTTGCGCTGGCGCGTTGCGTCGTAGATAAACCATAGCATAACCCACTATCTATTAATGTAATCTCTCTCTCTCTCTCTCTCTCTCTCTCTCTCTCTCTCTCTCTCTACTGAAAGATGCTATGTTCTTTTTCTAATGTCATGAAAAGGAAATGAGTTCCTTTTCAATTTTGGCGCTTAGTCCCTTTTCAATTTAATTATAAAATATTATCCCTAAATACCTTATATGTAATGAAGCTGAATCCTCCTATCCTTCTTGGCAAAATCGTCAATTACAAGATCATAAAATGTAGACTCTGCTTCAACTGTTTCAGAAGTACTTTTTCAATGGATAGTACTGCTAAGTTTGTAAGTCTCTCTTGACCTTGAGAATTATGCACATAGTTTTTATCCTTTTTAAAGTCGAAAAATTTTGTTCAACTGAACAACTTGTTGCAGGGATTGTCAAAGTTAGTTCACGCAGTTTTACTACTTCACAATATGCTGTTTGTATATCATTTGATCTAATGAACTTGAGTAGATCACTAACACTCTTGTGGCGCATGTCTTCTGAAATAAATGTAACGACAAGCTGTGATCTCAATAAAGAAAAGTTGAAAACATTTCCATAGCTGTCTTTTAACGACTGAAATGCAATTTCCGGAAAACAATATTTATACATGTCAATGTTTTTTTACATTCAAAAGTTCCAAAAATAATAATGAGTTTAAATTGTTGAATTATAATTCAATGGACCCAGTATAGCGTCAAAAATCTGTACGTAAATTTGTCTATACTTTGCTTTGGTGTCAAAGGTTTCATCAAGTCTTGAACGTTTGGGCAATGGTTCGTTGGAATCTGAAGTTCATTTTTTCCCATATTTGTTCAAACTCTTCGCGTTTGTTTTGTAAGATTTCTTTCAGTTTCTTCATTTTATTTATGCAGTAACCTATATCATGAATTTTTGCCTGAAATGTATCAAATGAACTGTATGTTAGAGGGAACATATTAACAAACGTATTAAGTACAAAATTGAAATCAAAATCTTGCATTGTGATTAAAAATTCACTGGCAGCAATATAGGCTTCCTGATCCCAATTCTCAACTGGATCTGTAATTCTTCTAAAGACAGTAATTAGCCCATTCCGTTCCTCATGTACTGTTCCAACCAAACGAGAATCATAATTCCACCGCAACGAAGACACTCTTGGCAACTGCTTCTTATTTCTTCATCGAAAACCTCTGTTCTTTTGGCTGATTTTGAAAAGAAAGCAGCTAGTCCATTCAAAGTAAGGAAAACAATTTTGCATTCTTTTATGATGGCCACGGATTGGGATAATACTAAATTCAGTCGATGGGCGAAACAATGAACGAAAATAGCATTTGGAAATGTGTTTTTCACCTTCGATTGCAGTCCATTCAACTGACTTGCCATGACAGCTGCTCCATCATAACTTTGTGCAATAAGTTTCTTCTCACATCCGAAATTATGAATCAGTTGAACCACTATCTTGTATAATGCCTCAGCTGTTCTATCATTAGAAACTTTCATGAATCCTAAAAATCATTCATGTACTTGGCCGCTCTCAGTGACGTACCGAAACACAGGAGACAGCTGAGAAAAATTACTTACGTCTGTTGCCTCATCTAGAACAATGGAAATAAAATTTGATTCATTTATCTTCTTCTTTATTCTGTCCATTAACATGTTTGATATGGACGCAATTAGTTTATTCTGGATTAAATTTGACATTCCTGTAAATGTCGTAGGATGTTCTAAATGGTACTTTAGTTTCTCGCCATATTCACTGAGTAATTTTACGAGTTCAACGTAATTCCCTTTATTGAGAGAGTCCCGTGATTCGTTGTGCGCCCTCTGAATGTCATCTCTTGCCCTGACAAAAAACATACTACATCTATGAAGCGTCTCATTATGTCTCTATTTTTTCGCACATGATTATTGTGTTACACATCCCTAATTTTTTCTGATTGTCTATCATATGCTCAATTCTCGTCTTACCGAAAGTTTTCTCATTTATAATGGAGAGCAAATGATTTTGACATAGGCTATGCTTTTAATGGCTATGTGTATGTTTCCCATGTCGCAATAACCCGCACTGTTCCAAACAGATATTTCATTAATAAACAGAAGACATGACCAACAGTACTACTTTTGCATACGAGGACACCCTGTTAACCACTCATTGCTATTGTAAAGTTACGAATTGAAACGCCTGACACAAGATTTCGCCTTAGTTGCGATATTTAAATCAGGAGTAAGCCTACCACTTTGTATTATACGCTTCTTATTTTCGAATGTGCGCGAGGCAAAGTTACATTTTAGAACGTCGCATATTACACAGTCACATGCGCTTTGTCCACTGTCTTGCGCTGACTCACTCTGAGCTTCCATATTTTCAACACTGACTGCTGTACGCAAGGAGCTGAAGTGCTTACCTAATAGATATATCACATACATACACTCCAATATTAAAATATGTTCATACACTTAAACTGTAATAAAACTATCTTAACTATAAAAATACTTCAGTATTGACACTAAAATTACGACTGTGAAATGTAGGACCACAAGTTTTATTTAAAATTGAATAACTATGACATAAAATAAGATTTTACTACACATCAAGACCCGCACATTTAAAAGTGCAGGACCACAGATAACGAAGACTTACGACGGCAAACGATCACATCCGAGCAGCTCCTAGCTCTTCATGTAGCGCAAGAGTGGTTTATAGCTGGGGAGCTGGATGGAACAAATTGACAACGCAAATATTATTTTTAAATTGCATTGAACATTTATGTTAATCAAACTGATTATTCCAGTAATGTTTCTCATTTTTTAATTATTTAGTCCTGGGTAAGCAATGCTTATCTTGCATCCATTGAATGCACGCCACTTGTGGTTACATTTTCAGTAGTTACATAACCAATATCTTAAAAGAATTGAAGACTACGCCAATTTTGGAATATATTAAACAGTACCAACTAAATTGGAAACACCATCTTGAAAGAATGAGTTCAAATCGGATCCCCAAAGCTATTTATAATTATATACCAAGAGGACGAAGATCACTGGGCCGTCCTATGAAACGCTGGAGGGAAAATTTTCTATAGGATCGTAACAGGCCTTGGCCTAATACTTGGAAGGAAGAAGAAGAAGACATAACCAATGTTCTGTCATCCAGGAACACTGCTTCGTATTCCATCTGTTGGTGGACCAATAAACCTCCCAATCAAATTGACTTCTCTGGTATTTTCAAAATTGATTAATTATTTTCTTTCTTAATTTTTTAATGTGATTTTTTTCCCTCCAAATAGTGAACTCCTTAGGTTTTCTATTTGATTTCTTTCAATTTGATGTTTCTCTGACCAAGCATGAGTGGCTACTTCTGATTTTTCCAATTCCTAAGGTGTTCCTTCACTCTGAAAAACGTGATTAAATGCGGAGATTGTAATAAAATTTAAATAGAGAAAACAAAATGAAATTTGAAAACCGGAGTGGAGTAACACCACTACTCATCTCCATACTGCCTGCTAGACTTGAGAACTTCCTAGAAGTTCAAATAAGAGATTTTTGAAAATGCACTGTACACACTTCCATCTTTTTCCAAAAAAAAAACCAAAAAAAAAACAAAAAGTTGCCAGGAGGGCAGTAGCTTGTACTTCTTTAACCTCTCACTTCATAACTTAAACTGACTTATGATTCAAAGCTATGTCTCAAAAGGGCAATATAGAAGTGCTCTGTATGGGATTACATAATCTTAATATATAAAAATTTCGTGTCACATTGTTTGTCCGCAATGGAATCCTAAACTACTGAACCGATTTTAATAAAATGTTGCACACTGTGTGCAGTTTGATCCAACTTGAGACTTAGGGTAGTTTATAACTAAATTTATAGTCGCATTATGTTTTTATTGCAAATTATTTGTTTATTATTTAACAAAGAATTATAATTATCTGTGAGTTCCATACGATTCTAACAGATGGCGGTGTAAGGTAATTTGGTAAGATAATTGGTTTATTATTTAACAGAGAGAGATCCAGATGGCTATGCTTTTTGTTGCCCGCGAATTTCAATTGAATTACAAATATTGATTATTTCATAATTTAAGTGTGTTCAGTGTTTATTTTATTTTCAATATTATTAATTCCGTGTGTATTAGTTTTAAGTAATCTGGCTGAAAGACAGCAACTTAATTTAAATTTTTAACGTACACCTTAGCCACAGCAACGCGTGGCCGGGACTTCTAGTAAAATTAATAAATCTTTTTATCATGCGATGACAAATCTCAATTGTTCTGATCACTACACAGAAAAAGTCTAAAATTATTATTTTTGTAAATAAAAGTATGTTATTACCACAATTTGCTGGCTTTGAAAAAATAAAAATGAGCATATTGTTGTTCACTTTAAACTTTATGACATATTACACATCAAATTAGAGGGAGAGCATTAAATAATTTGGAAATTAAAATAAAATTACATTGAAAATATGTTTTAGGTAAATAAATTTATATTTTACAAGAATACTTTGATACAGATTCTTATTTTTTTTTTTTTTAATTTGGTTCTGCAAGGATATCTTACTTATATTTTGTACTTTTAAAAACTTCATGGCATGGCAGGCTTATAGTCTGTCCGTAGAATCTGTAGAGAACCTGTTCAAAATAAACCATGTACACAGAAGGCTGTCAAAACTGCACGGCCCACAGAGTACTCGAAAGTTTCTCTATGTGCACGGCCAATGAGGCTGCGGAAAGAAGTGCAGGAGGGTGAACAGATCACGTGACTCATTTCGCTCTTGAGCCTCAAGCAAAAAAGGTGTCTAATTGGAAAGCTGGTGAGTTTCTTTATACATTCCACAGACATACTATAGAGGGCCCTACACCTACCTGTCGGCGGCTGGCATCACATCCAAATGTATTAATCATAGAAATAGAGGATCACATAACAGAATATGGGTGGTCAGCATGTCAAGTCCTCTTGTAGTTATAGCTGGTTTTCTCAACCCGAAGTCACTACTAATTACAGCTACACAAATTCCTCACAATGCTGGGTGGCACGGTCCCCACAGTGGCCAAAATTTCTTCCCCATGGGGGCTTGAACCAACACAAGTCCCATTTAGCTTTGCTCCAAGGCATTATGTCTTAACCACTCGGCTACGGCACAAGACTTTTGTACTTTTAATGTTTTAAACTTAATTTGTTAGTAACAGTTTTAAATGAAGTTTTTTTTTTTCTGAATGGTGGAACTAAAGTTTAAAAGAAGAAGTTATTAATCAAATAAATAAAGCCAACAGATTTTTTTAATACAGTAGGAATTAACATTAGGTTTGTTTAATAATTAAGACTTTTGTCTGTACATTCTTACCTCTTACGGTTGTTTTTGTCGAACATATGTTTCAAGGCTTCTGAGCCTCATCGTCAGCGATTACAGACTGAATTTTAACAAGTCGTCGGCCCTGATTCTTGATCTCTGCGCTCTGGTCCAATGAATTTGCTATTGAGGTTATTTCTCCAGGAATTTCAAAATTCATAAATCTTTCTTGTTCTTCTGTATGTAGATTTTTTTTCCCATATGGTGGATTCATTTTTGTTTGTTTTCTAACTGTTTTAATAATTTCGTGTTTTTTTAACCAAACGTGAACAGCCACTGCAGATTTTTCTAATTCTCCTTTTTTACATTTCTTATGTATTCTTTAGTTCTAATGGTTAAATTTCTTTTTGTTCTTATGTATATCTATCACAGTCTGCACATTTTATTTGATATATTCCTGATTTTTTTACCATCATCAATCTTTTCATTCTTATTAGTTTAATTATACTATAATCATTTTTTGGTACTAAATTAATATTAAATTTTTCAAAAACCTTTTGAAATTTGTTGTGTGCCCAAGGGTGATATGTGAATTTCCTGTATTTATCTTTTGGTTTTTCTATCTGAAGAGTGTTTTCGTTCCTCAATTTTTGTTTTTTGTACTTCTCCATTTTTTTGTGTTTAATTTCTTCATTGAAACCATTTTCTTTTGCAACCTTAATTACTGTATGTGTTTTCTCCTAACTCGTAATTTTTCTTGTCCATGGGTATATTTACCAATCTATGTACTAGGCTGTTGAAGACTGCCATTTTGTGTGAAATATGGTTAAAACTAACATAGTTATCTGTATATGTTCCTTTTCTGTAAATGCTGAATTCTATTTTCTTCTTTTCTTCATTCCTGTGTAATTTTCAGATCTAAAAAATGGTAATTGTTTGTTCATTTCTTTTTCTTCTGTATATTTAAAAGTTTTAAGGTATCTTCTATGTGTTTTTCTTTAACTATGGCAACAACATTGTCTATTTATCTACACCAAAATTTGAACCTGTTCAATATTTTTAATTGATTCTATCATGTATTTTAAAATCATTAGGAAGTACATTATGAGGTTTAATTTAATAATTGAGTTTGTATTTTTTTTAACATTCTCACCTCATATGTTTGTTTTGTTGGACAATCGTTTCAAAGCTTATTGCTCCATCTTCAGCTTGACACAAACTGTTTTTTCTTTTCTTCAGGGCCGACAACTTGAAAAGAAAAAACCAGTTTGTGACAAACTGAAGATGGAGCAATAAGCTTTGAAACGATTGTCCAACAAAACAAACATATGAGGTGAGAATGTTAAAAAATATAAACTCAATATTATTCTATTATGTATGATCACTCTAATTAATAAAGTTCAAATTGTAACTCACTTTCTCTTCAAATATAATGAAAGTATTAAAAGTATTGTTCAAATTCCCAATAAATGTATTCTTAAACAAGAAGCCACTATTTGCAAAGGCTCGTAGCATTCGGCAATTAACAATGTGTAAGAGAAAAACTTGCATTTAGATTGGTAATGCTCAGATAGCTCAGCAGTAGAGCATTGGCCTAGAAAGCCAAAGGTCCTGGGTCCAAACCCCAATCTGAGCGTATTTTTCTCTTCAAATATAAAACATAACTCACTACTTTATCTACTTGCAAACATTCAGAGTCACGTATTTTTAAGGTAAAAGGCATGGTGTTTTACAGTATTAGTCTGGCAGCTGACTGCAAGTAGCAAAGGAATTTGGCACCCGCTACTAAAAGGGTTAAGACAAATTCCTCTGTATATTGGTGAAAACTGCATGTTTACATCAGTGGTGGCCAGTGACAATAAATAATAATCCTTCTGTGTGTTGATCCTAGAAGAAATGTTATGATCTGAATAAAGCATTGATATTCTCAAGCTATCTCTTCCTTGGACTATCAAATGATCTCTTGCCATTTGTTAATACCGTGTGATGGCTCTAGGAATTCTTATTCCAGGCATTCTATTAAGAGGTTTCTCGCAATTTCTCTAGTAATCATGAATGATAAATACATATTCATTACTTCTCAAATCTCATCTGGTGAAGCTTACAGTCCTACACAGTAACCTCATCTCACTATCTGTAATTCTTAATGTGTCATACTTTAAAAGAATGAATATAGCAATAATGATAATCATAATAAGTCCTTTATCCATCTATAATGGTGTAACAGAACATTGTTGGGCCTTAACCTCTCCTTTGTTATGAGGTATTAACCAAGTTAATTTAGTTATTACTTATTTCCTTGAAGATGTCATAAATGGCATGCAATCAACTCCTTTGTTATGAGGTATTAACCAAGTTAATTTAGTTATTACTTATTTCCTTGAAGATGTCATAAATGGCATGCAATCAACTCCTTTGTTTATGAGGTATTAACCAAGTTAATTTAGTTATTACTTATTTCCTTGAAGATGTCATAAATGGCATGCAATCAACTCCTTTGTTATGAGGTATTAACCAAGTTAATTTAGTTATTACTTATTTCCTTGAAGATGTCATAAATGGCATGCAATCAACTCCTTTGTTATGAGGTATTAACCAAGTTAATTTAGTTATTACTTATTTCCTTGAAGATGTCATAAATGGCATGCAATCAACTCCTTTGTTATGAGGTATTAACCAAGTTAATTTAGTTATTACTTATTTCCTTGAAGATGTCATAAATGGCATGCAATCAACTTATCAACAGTAGGCAACTAAAGTATTACTAGATGAAGGAGGTAGGTAATTTTGTTTAGAGGCCTCTATATTCAGGCTTAAAAAAAGTTGTCGGCCGCGATGGACTAGTGGTTATGCTCCTTGCCTCTGGTCCTGAGGGTCACGAATTCAGACCTGGCCGGGGTCGATCGATTTTTAGGATGGAAAAATCCAAGGAGCAAGTCCTCCGGGAGTGACTTTAAGCCATGGGTCCCGAGTCTGAAGATTTTCAGGCTCGTAAAAAATCCTTAAGCCTGAATGAAAAGGCCTCTAAGCAAAATTTACCGAATTTTCTCGTCCTAGTATTACCTTGGTTTCCTAGATGTCAGTATGAGGCGGAGCACTGACCACGAACCACTCAGAATTACATCTATATTATAACAAGTGAACTAAATTAGTATGGTTCAAATTCTTCCCTGTAGGGGGAGAGCGCCTAAATCTCTGTAAAGGGAAAACGTGGACATACAAAAAAAAGTTATTTTATGAGCCTGAAAATCTTCAGACTCAGAATCCACAGCCTAAAGTCCCTCCTGGAGGACTTGCTCCTTGGATTTTTCCATCCTAAAATATCCATCAACCCTGGCCAAGTTTGAATCTGCAACCCTCGGGACCAGAGGCAAGGAACATAACCATTAGTCTACCATAGCCAACAATAAGTCCTTTATAATTTATTTTCATGCATCATAATTCTGCCCAAGGGCAGGTCTTTCACTGCATTTTCATGCTAAGCTTTGCAGCTTTACTAGGGAATTACAGGTGTGGTAGCTTCCTGTTGCTTTTCACACTGGTGAAGGATGATGATGATAATGCTAAGGATGATGATGGCCGGCTGACTTTTTGAGGTCCTTTGGGCCCTAAGCTTCTTGACATGTCTTACAGATGAGGAAAAACCCCAAAAAACCTCACCCAGGAGCTTGCCCCGATCGGGAATCAAACTTGGGCCTGCTGCGTGACAAGGCAGCACACTACCTCGAGACCACAGCGGTGGACATGGTTAATTTAATTAAATAAAAATAAAACTTAAAGTTTTATATGATTTTCATATTTATAGTTTACAGTTTATGTAAATTATCTAAGTTAATATCTATAATCTGATTATATGGTTCAAATGTTGTAATTTTTTACGTTTTTGTCGTTCAGATGAACATTTTTGTTCTGCAAGAACAAGCAAAAATGAAATGTTTAAATTCCCTGCTTCTGCTGGAGGGTATAAAGTTTACCTGTACTGTATGTAATCAGATTGACAAGGTTAACAGTTAACATTTTTCTCTTCAAATTTAATTTGTTCTTCAGTGAGAAATGTTAAATATATAATTTGAACATCAAAAGGTTAACAGAGCTTAGGTCATATCATTAATTGCACAATGATCACATGATACCTATCCTGCCTCTCACAGTACACTTTCGAACCTAAGCCTCATTCCTGTACCATGATTGAATACAGAATATACTGCCCTGCTGTAACTAAGTGGTTAAGGCAAGATGTTTATGCTGGTTCGGGTCTCCATGGGGGAAGAAATTTTCTTGTGGAATTTCATCCAGTATGGGACAGATGCCCACCCAGCATCACGAGGAATTTGGGTAGCTACAATTAGTGGTAGCTCCAGGTTGAGAAAACCACTATAACAGCTGAGAGACCCAACATTGTGACCTCATGTCACTCCTACACTGGCTGGATGATTGTCTACCTCTGTAATTATGTGGAAGGCCAGCAGCCAGCTGGTAGGCCAAGGGCCAGCCACTGTGGAGTTTGTTTTTGTTGAATACTAGTAAAATTCATATCAAATTCCATTGAGGTGAAGTCATATGATGAAAGTTAAAAATTAAATTGTACCTGTTGGTAGGTGCCGTCGTCCTCAACTTTGTTAAAATATTGTATATGAAATTAACTGGAGTGCTTTCAGAAGTTATCTTCCATCTTCTGCAGGTTGAGTTTCCACTATTTGTTGTGTACGGTGATGTTTACTCCAACTGTTTGTAGCAGCAACTGACTTGTTTTTGACGATCTCGTATAATAGGTTTGACTGGGATGCGTCCTCATTGAGAAGTGAGGTGTTGTTTGTTTCCTTTATAATTTTGAGGTCTTCAAATATATTTATCCTAGCTGGAATGTTTTCTCGGTGGATTATCGTGAGAGTGTTTTCAATTGTGTTCAATTGATGACCTGCGTTAATGAGATATTTAGCATAGCTTGATTTATCACCTTAGTGTATTAAGTCTTTTAGGTGTTCTTTATATCTTGTATTGAAATTTCTGCTTGCCCTGCCAATGTAAAATGTATTACAATCTTTACATGTAAGTTTTTAGACTCCCTTGTTGAATTTGTTATGTTCTTCTATGCCATTGTATATTATATTGTTTAATGTTTTCGTTCAATGGCTACTGGAAAGAGGTGTCTTCACTGTCAACAGGGCAGACTGTTGTGCTCCAAGGAGGCATTGCATTCCGAACTCCATCAAATTGAAGAGACATCATCAATAAATGCTCAATCCATAGCACGTGTAATGGCTTTGGAACACCACTACACCCTTACCATCCACAGAGGGTACATGCAATTGTTACAACTGATTTTCCACCATGTGCTAATCTCTGTACATGGTTCTTACACTGTTATGTGAACAACCCTCAGTTTTAATAATTGATACTCTTCACCAATGAATGTAGATACTACAGTAGAGCCACTCTTATTTCCGCAGTGAATCACATGACAGTGAACCGATCCAGAGGTTCAGATTGTACTGAAGATGATACCGTTATGGTCTCGAAATCGCGATCTACGAGTACTTAGAAGATTTATATGAGGAGAGGTAAGAAACATTTAATTTCACCATTGATACTTTTAACTTAAATTCTTCTTGATCATTATAAGTTCAGGCATACATTTTTCTTATATTATTTTTAGTCTGAACATCTTTCCTCAATATTAATGTTGATTTGTTCTTGAACATGTTTCAAAACAATTCTGTTTTAATCGAGGTAAGATGTTCAGACTAAAAATAATATAATTAAAATAACCTCAAAATATAACTTCTTAAAATTAAATATAAATTGTTCTCTTTACCATTTGATTACAATAATTTAGTTGTGTACTTTAATATACTTATTTCAGTCATAGTAACAGCTTGAACGTCTTAATATTAATTTAATACAAGCCACAAACTTTATTTTGTAAGTTGACATGATAAAATATTAATCAAAATACTGTCCAAAAGGCTGAACTCAAAAAAGATTTGGAAAAATTTCAACATTTTTATCAAATGATTCAACAAATGAATTTACCCGAAAACTGGAAAGCTATATAAATTGTTACTTATAAATATAATCTTATGCAGCTAAAACTTGGGTTTGGAATAATACACATTTATTGGAAGCACAAGAGAAGAAATATTTGAGAAGTTATATTTAAATTAATATTGGGAAGTAAACATTATGAGGTTATATCATTAATAGTGAGTGGAGAACATATTTTTAACGACTCACCTCATATTATTTCAAATTTTTTTGATACTGGCGGTTTCAGACAATATCTTGAGGGGGACAAGATATTGTCTGAAACCGCCGGTATCAAATAAATTTGAAATTATATGAGGTGAGTCGTTAAAAATATGTTCTCCACTCACTATTATTTGAGAAGTGTTGGAAGAGAAATTGAGACAAGTTAGAATGTAATTAGAAAAAGTTGAAAAACTCCACAATAAATTGATACTCAAAAACCAGATGGCATGGTCACATATACAAATGTTAATTATAGAATTCAAAAGAATGATTTGAAAAAAGATTGAAAGACAAAATACCAAAAGGAAAAATAAGATTCGAAGATTTAGTTTTGATATAAAAGAGACAGGATAGAGATTAAAAGGAAAAAGAGGCGCACAGGAGTGAAAACATTAAGTTCATATGGCAATGATGATGATGATGTCTGCACTAAGTACAGTATTACCCTGCTTTTACTTTCCTGCATTTTAAGTTTTCCCGCCTTTTACAACATTCTTTAAAGGTCACTTCAGTTTCCCTATATTTTTTTTTTAAAGTGATCCCACAACAGGCCCGGAAGCCCTTGGGGTAGTAGGAGGTTAAGGCTCCCACTTTCCTAGACAATCGGCACTTTATGTCAGCCGGGTTGTCAGCCCTGCATGACGGCCGCCTTTACCCCCAGAACAAGCGTCTGGTACTCATTTCCGTTAGAGACTGAGTCGACCCCAGGGCCATAGTGCTGCCAGAGGGTTTGGGTCAGTTTAAAAATCCTGACCCCAACGGGACTTGAACCCTCGACCCTCCGGCTTGTAGCTCAGTGCCGTAACCACTACGCTACAGCATGCCCCTTCCCTATATTTACAATGTATTAAAAACCTCGCTTTTATGTTTCTGAAATTTTGTTTTCCCTTAATTTACGTCACATCATGTCGATCTTCAGCTTTAAAGATCAAATATATTCGATTTATTTGATTGATTATCTCGCTCCTGTACAATCGATCTATAGCAGAGCAAGTTCATAGAGCCAACGAAGCTGGCTGCTATACAATCAATAAGGAGCCAAGCAAGTTTAATGAGCCACGATGTTGGCTTTTGTACAATCGACAAAGAGCACAGCATGTACATCAAGCCAATGGAGTTAGTTTCAAACATTTCTGAAATTCAACCCATGTACTTCTATGGCAAAACAATTTTTTTAATCTCTCAATAATGATTCATAGTACTGCTTGCCAAATCTCTCCTTGTTATATTTGAAAAGAAAAATATACGCCTAGACCGGGGTTTAAACCCAGGCCCTTTGACTCTTTATGTCAATGCTCTTCCATCTGAGCTACCTAGGCATCCAATCTAAACATGTATTTTTCTCTTACACATAGTTAATTCCCTAACCCCAAATGCTACGAGCCGTTGGTACAATTTTTGCAAATGGCAGCTTCTTTATTAAGAAGACTTTTTATTGGGAACTTAAACATTACTTATAAAGCCAGTAGTGCTTCTTTCAATGTTAATATTATTTGTTTTTAAACATCTTAATGATGGACAAATTATATTTTTTAAATTGTGAAAGTAAAAGAAATAAAGTAATTTTATGTATTCACGTAGACTTTCACGGCCGGAGTTGCTATGATGATCTTGATTAAGATTTTCGGGCTGTAGGCCGTGGTCGTGAGGCTTGTAGTTCCCCGACGTTTCGCCAAAGACTTTGGTGAAACGTCTGGGAACTACAAGCCTCACGACCACGGCCTACAGCCCGAAAATCTTCATCAAGATCATCAAAGTAATTTTATGTTTACAGCAGATCAAAACACACATTACATTGAACTATGAGGTTTAATTTTTTTCAAAAATTCTTTACACCTCACCTGATATCTTGTCTTCTAAATAAATAAAAGACAGGATAAGAGATGAGGTGTAAAGAATTCTATTTTAAATTAAGGAAACATTACATAAATAGTGAGTGGAGAACATATTTTTAACAACTCACCTCATATAATTTCAAATTTCTTTGATACCGGCGGTTTCAGACAATATCTTGTCCCTCTTCAGTATCAAAGAAATTTGAAACTATATGAGGTGAGACGTTGAAAATATGTTCTCCACTCACTATTAATGATATAACCTCATAATATTTACTTTTCAATATTAATTTAAATAAAACATTACATTATTTAGCCAATATTGTATTATTATATTATCCCACTCAGTGCTTTTTTGCATGTTCTAAAATGGTTGCTGAATATGAGGGTCAATATTTTTTTTAACTCCTCCTTGTTTCCCATAATTTACACTTTCCCCCAATTTATACCACTTTCCATCTGGTCCCTTGAAAAGTGTAAAAGAGGGGTAATACTGTGGTATATTAACTCCATCTATTTTTTTTTGTGTTCTGAATGGATGCTGAGTATGGAGGTCAACATTTTTGAGCTCTTCTTCATTTCCCTCAATTTACACTTTCCCCTATTTTACACCATTTTTCTCGTGGTCCCTTGAAAAGTGTAAAAGAGGGATAATACTGTATATAAGAATCAAATGAATCATGAATTCTTTTTATCCCATACATTTATGTTTTTTTAACACAGAACTGCAGTATTGGAAAAAAACATCTTTTCCATCTTCAGTTGTTTTCATGACTGTCAATTTTTTCTTTTGCCAGTAATTTTTTTAACTGCCATCTGGTGTACTTTAAAGAAATTTGTAATCAAACTTGGTTCGTCTGGAACCTCTAAGTTTGTGGTTCTAGTATGTTTTTTAATGTACATCTTTTCCCAAACTGTTAATTCAAAATGTTTAGATAGATGTTTCAAAAGTTTTGCTTCTTTTTCAATTCTATGATTCTCTATAAACTATGTGCTGCTATAGCTGATTTTTCAATTTCACCATTTTTAATGTTTCTAAATTGCTCTTTTTTGTGAGTGTCTAAGTTCCTTTTTTTGTTTTTCCTATATATACTTTATTGCAATATTTGCAATTAATTTGATAAATTCCAGATTTTTTATTGTCTGGGGTGTTTTTTTGTTAGTTAACAGAAGATTACCCAGGCTGAATTTGTTAATCAGAGCCAATGTTATATTAAATGTTTTTGAAAATCTTTTAAAATTTGTTATGAACTTCTGGATGGTAAGTAGATTTCTTGAATTTTTCATCTTTCTTGGAATTATGATGCAGAGTGATGTATTCATGTAACCTTTTTTGTTGTTTAAATTTCTTTAATTTCTTCTTTACCAAGTCTTCAACAAAACCAATTATGTTAGCAATGTGTACAATATGACTATATTCTAAAATGTTTTAATTATTAAACAAACATGATTATATTCATTCTCAAAATCCTCTACATTAAGTGGAATATTTATTATAGACAAGTTTCACATAAACATACAATTTTCAACAGTCTATTAAACACAGATTAATAAATATTCCACTTAATGTAGAGGATTTTGAGAATGAATATAGTCATATTGTACACATAGCTAACATATATGGTTTTGATGAAGACTTAATAAAGAAGAAATTTAAATAACAAGAAAGGTTACATGAATACACCACTCTAATGATTTTAAAATAAAATCTATCTAAACCTTTGGAATTAACAGTTTGGGAAAAGATATACATTCAAAAAAACCATTCCACAACCATGAACTTCGAGGTTCCAGATGAACCAAGTTTGATTACAAAGTTCTTCAAAAGTACACCAGATGATAGTTTAGAAAATTACTTCTTCAAAAGTACACCAGATGGCAGTTCAGAAAATTACTGGCAAAAGAAAAAATTGAGTCGTGAAAACAGCTGAAGATGGAAAAGATTTTTTTTTCCGATACTGCAATTCTGTGTTAAAAAACATAGATCTATGAGGTAAGAAGAATTCATGATTCATTTGATTCTCAATGTAAAAAATTCCCAAATTTATTATATTGATACTGTATATACTTGGGCTCCCAACCAGAAGGTTTCAAATCTAAAAACCTGAATTATTGAAATCACCATACTGTCTTATTTGCCCTTTCTCCAGAAACTATCTTCAATTACAATGCAAGCATGTATTTAAATCAATTTATCACCTTTATTGGGCATCTCTTTTACTTACAGTTTACAAAGCAAAGAAATAAAAGAAGCCAATATAATATAGTAAATGCATATTGGGATGAGCTGCTTGAGTATTTTTTTTTATTTTGGCCGGACAGTTCTTGATATGCATCTTCCGACATATAAACGCAGACCCCATAAAAACATATATATCATACATTGTATATCATCTCTTCATTCACATATTCTCTCTCAGATAATAAAATCTCAATAAGTATACAACTATGCCTATGCTAGTAATAAAACAAGCCACAGAGAGGGGGGAGGAAGTGGGGTAATAACAGCTGCCGGTGGTCCCGCACACAAAATCAAAGCCGAATAGGACGACTACCACATGTAGACATAGAAAAATTCATTTTTTGTCTTTTTTACAAAAAGCTACACAAATAACCCTCAAAATTTTTTGTTTGTTTCTCAGTATTTCAAAAATGCTTATATAAAATGTTGGGTTTGTGTCGCACGAGCACCGTGTGTGTGTCTTCATTTCGCTGCTTCCTTCTCCTCCTTGTGTTTATTTTCTTCAACTTCCTTCTCTATTTCCTTTTCCTCCTTCTCAGACTGCAACAAAAATAAAGGAAAATATGTAAAATTGTAGGCTTTCACAGCCGGTGTTTTAATTTTTGTTAAATTGGTTTTCCATGTTAAATGGTACGTGGTACAGTTTTGTTGAAACTCAACGTTTCATCTAATTATGGTAGAATTTTTTATCACTCACCTCATATTGTTTTTCTTATTTGACTATAAACTAGTTTCGGAACATAGTTTCTGGTCCATCCTCAATATCGTCACGACCGTTGTTCTGTCGTCTTGACGATACTGAGGATGGAACAGAAACTATGTTCCGAAACTAGTTTATAGTCAAATAAGAAGAACAATATGAGGTGAGTGATAAAAAATTCTACCTTAACGAATATACTTCATAGTGAGAATTCCTAAAATAAGTAGTTTCATCTAATACTCCAGCAGACATATCCTGAGGCCAATTAACCCGGAAAACCAATTTAATGGAAAACAGTTTATAGCACTATAGACAGGAAAACACATCAATGTTACATATAACAAAATGGAATGTTAATCCATAGAATAATGGGCCTGTATTTGATCCAAGGGAACAACAATAGAAATCTTCCATAATTAATGTTTTAAATAAATCTAACTTCCCAAAAATTTAATTTCACCATAAATTAAACCTCATAGTGATTAATTCCTATAAAAGATAAACTAACTTCCTATACTTCTTTCGGCCTTACTTTAGGTTGTAATGTAAACAGAAACACGTGGTTAAATGATTTCATTGGCCACATGAACCTAATGACATCATTGTCCAGTGGCGTAGATAAAAACATAGTTCCCTGATAAATCTACATTTTATATAATATAACTACTATGTATGAACAAAATTATCGCAAAAATAACAAAGCAATTAAAACACAATATAACATATGAAAAAATGGCAATGGTGAACAGTTTAAATATAACACCATTTCACGCAGACAAAATAGGATATTCAGTTATTCCAACATGACTGCTCATCAAATGCTCAGGTAGCTCAAATGGTAGAGCACTTGGACTAGAAAACCAAGGGTCCCGGGTTCAAGTCCCGGTCTGAGCGTATAATTTTTCTCTTTAAATTTGATTTATCCATCATTGAGATGTATGAAATTAATAATAAAAACATCGAAAATAGCCGTACTGGCATTTATAATGTAATGTATAATTCCCAAATATATCTTCTTAATATAGGAGCCGCCATTTGCAAAGATAGAAGCAAAGGCTTCAAAGCATTTGGTGGGCGGGAATTACAACGTATATAGAGAAAGATTTGCGTTTAGATCGGTACTTGCTCAGGTAGCTCAAATGGTAGAGCACTTGGACTAGAAAACCAAGGGTCCCGGGTTCAAGTCCCGGTCTGAGCGTATAATTTTTCTCTTTAAATTTGATTTATCCATCATTGAGATGTATGAAATTAATAATAAAAACATCGATGACTGCTCATGTTGAATATGTTAAACATCATGTGTATTAGCAGTATAACTATTTTGCCGCTTCCCTCTTTCGAAATTAATTGGAAAACATTAAGACCTAATCAAGTTTCTTATTTTAAATAATATTTTTATAATTTCTAAAATACATGTAGATGCATGCAACTTTGGTAAATTATAGTTTTTGCCAAAACTTTAAAACCTCGTTTACAGAAATACTTTGGACTCATCTCTTCTCTTTTTCCACTCATAAATTCCAGTGAACAAAAGGCAACCCTTCTTATCCTACTTTTAAATACCTGTAAAGAAAAGCAACAATTGTCCTGCAATAAGATGCTGAAATGCTTACAGCAAAAAGTTTGAAAGTATTGCTAATAGCCGACTTTCACAGGTTATTCAGAGATGTTGGATAAGTGTTTTATATAAGCAAGTCATGTCTCCAGTCTGGTGGGGTCTCTCCTGGAGAAATTGGTTAAGCTCTGGGTAGCCAAGCCCCAGGGCAGGGTTAGTGCCTGACCCTACTTGGGGGTCCTTGTGGATGAAATATATTTCAATATGTATCAGGTTGTAAATTCTGTTTTTATTACTTTTTTTTTATTTCAATGTATGAGCATAGCGTCATTTTATCTGTGTGTAGTGAGAATCTATTACAATACAGAGACTTTATCATCATTTAAACTAAGTATGAACTACACTATGGATAGAGATCTGTGAAATTCGCGAGTCGCAATAATGCAAAATGCTCTAATTTTGTCATTTTCTTGTACCATTTCTTAACTCCACTTCCCATAACCTCAAAAAAAGCACTTATGAATCGAAAAATCCTACGATAATGCAAAAGAACACTGAAATTTAAAATTTTCAATGGATTCCAGAGATTTTTTGTTTTATTCGCAAAATTTTCATAATGCAATTTTAAACACTGTTTTCGGATTCCATCTTCTTTTTAACTGCCATATCTTCTTCCTTCATGGTTGCAACACAGAGGTTATATTTTCTGTCCTTCTCATGCTCAAATATGGTCTCTCCATAGATTTTAAGTTCTATGGCCAATATGAATTCCAAAAAAATACAAATTATATTAACGTCCAAGATAGATTCCTCCCCCCCCTAAATTTTTGCAGATATAATTATATAATATCAATCATTATTTTCATAATGAAGCCATCTGGTATCCAACTTCAAATGTGGGACTCAGAAAGATCTATTTCTCAGTAAGGTGTTATGGTGAGTGATCGAAGGCAGAGATTGAAACCTGACAAGATTTCGATGTTATTAGGAATTTGGCGGTGTTATTCTATAAAAAATGTAAATTTGAGTCTTTTTAATCCTAGTTTAGTATATTAAACCCAAAAGAATGATATATCCAGTAGTTTAAGGTCAACTTTTAGCAGATATGGCGCCATCAGATATAGCAGTTAAAAAGAAGATGGAATCCAAAAACAGTGTTTAAAATGTATTATGAAAATTTTGCAAATAGAACAAAAAATCTTCGAAAATACTGATGATGGAATAATTATTCCGAAACTGGTCTAAAAACAAAAAAATACGAGGTAAGGTGATTATTTTCAATATTAATTTTATTATCAATATTTTCAAAGTTTCGTAGATTCCATATATGATTTATGTACATTCAATTTATGTTATTTTTTGGATTATAAATTACTTGACGTTTTTATTATTAATTTAACACTTCTCACTGAAGAATAAATTATATTTGAAGAGAAAGTGAGAAGTGTTAAATTAATAAAAACATCAATAGAAGCCCTACTGGCTTTATAAAGTAATGTTAAATTCCCAATAAATGTCTTCATAACTAAGAAGCTGCCATTTGCAAAGATAGAAGCAAAGGTTTCAAGCATTTGGCACGAGGGAATTACAACGTATATAAGAGAAAAATTTGCGTCTAGATCACAACTCGCCTCGGTAGCTCAGTTGGTAGAGCACTTGGCCTGGAAAGCCAAGGGTCCCGGGTTTGAGTCTCGGTCTAGGCGAAAATTTCTCTCTTCAAATATAATTTATCCTTTAGTGAGAAGTGTTAAATTAATAATAAAAACGTCAATAGAAGCCCTACTGGCTTTATAAAGTAGTGTTAAATTCCCAATAAATGTCTTCTTAACTAAGAAGCCGCAATTTGCAAAGATAGAAGCAAAGGTTTCAAGCATTTGGTGCGAGGGAATTACAACATATATAAGAGAAAAATTGCATCTAGATCGCAACTCGCTCGGTAGCTCAGTTGGTAGAGCACTTGGCCCGGAAAGCCAAGGGTCCCAGGTTCGAGTCTCAGTCTAGGCAAAAATTTTTCTCTTCAAATATAAATTACTTGTTTATAATTTATGTTTTTTTTTTCTAGTAATTAAATTTGTGTGTTTAATTTACATGAATGATCTCTTCTACTTTGTACAGATTTTGCTATCCTTTAGGCTTGGCTTTACCAAATTAGGTCATTAATTTTCTTGAGGCTTATGTTGCATAAAGGTTTGATGGTTAAGATATCAATTTGCTATTTTGCAGAATGTTTATAACAAAGTATAGTTGTTTATATTCCACGGCATTAGTAACCTAGCTATTGCAGGTTTCTATGTAGTTAATGTAGCAGACCCAAAATTATGTGAAAATACAATAGGAAGTAACATTATGAGGTTCTACTTAATGATGTAAGTTTTGTGTGCCTTCATCTTAACTCATATTTCAGATTGGTATAGACTGTACTAACTGAAGATGAAACAAAGATGCTTTGAAACATGTATTACATGAAATAACGAAATACGAGTTAAGATGAAGGCAGACCAAAATTATTTATTAAGACAAAGATACTTCTGTTAAGTTTGTACTTTGTTTGGGCATAGTAGAGCTGTTTCTACGTCTAAATTTGTATTTTCAATGACTTCAATAATAGCAGTTACAATACTTCACTTTAGACCATGATAAGATGGAATCTGATATGACGGCAATGGATTTCTTCTTCTGGGGTCTTGAGAAGATCCTTGTTTACAAGACTCTAAACACTGAAATGAATCTATTTGTAAGGATTCTTGCAACTGCTGAAAAGGCACATCAATTGCCTGAGATGCTAGAGCATATGCAACAGTCCATGGTGTGTTGTACAGTTTATCATGATCAACACCATTGACATTTTTAATAGTTGCTATAAATTAAGATATAATATATACAGTACTGAAGAGTGCTGAAGATGTTGATGCCACAATAAAGAAAGCAAGATTGTTTTTAAATACAATAGGAAGTAACATTAAGAGGTTAAACTTGGTAATTAAGCTTGGTCTGTATATTCTTACCTCTTATGTTTGTTTCTGTTGGACATGTTTCAAGGCCTGTTGTGTTTGTAAACACAAGATTATTAAAACAGGAAACACAAATGAACTCATCAGTCATCACATGGGAAAAAATCTACATACAGAAGAACGAGAGAATTGTGAATTTTCAAATTCCTGGAGAAAGGAACCTAATTAGCAAGTTTATTGGACCACAAAGAGGGAGCAGAAGTCAAGAATCAGGGCTGACAACTTGAGAAAAATCAGTCTGTAATAGCTAAGGAAGAGGCCAACAAGCCCTTGAAACACAAACAACCATAAGAGGTAAGAATATATATAGACCATACTTAATCATTAAGCAAGATACTTATTTAATTTTTTTTTCTCCTGGCACAACAGGCCTAGAAGGCCCTTAGCCTACCAGCCGGCTGCTGGCCTCATATCCACATGTGTCGATCACAGAGGTAGATAATCATCCAGCCAGTGTAGGGGTGCTGGCATTTATAATGTAATGTATAATTCCCAAATGTCTTCTTAATAAACGAGCCGCCATTTGCAAAGATAGAAGCAAAGGCATAGCATTTGGTGGGCGGAAATTACAATGTATTTAGATCAGTGCTTGCTCAGGTAGCTCAGGTGGTAGAGCACTTGGTTTAGAGAACCAAAGGTCCCGGGTTCAAGTCCCGGTCTGTGCATATAATTTTTCTCTTCAAATATGATTTATCCATCATTGAGATGTATGAAATTAATAATAAAAAACATCGAAAAAAGCGATACTGGTATTTATAATGTAATGTATAATTCCCAAATGTCTTCTTAATAAATGAGCCGCCATTTGCAAAGATAGAAGCAAAGGCTTCATAGCATTTGGTGGGCGGGAATTACAATGTATATAGAGAAAAATTTGCATTTAGATCAGTGTTTGCTCAGGTAGCTCAGATGGTATAGCACTTGGTCTAGAGAACCAAGGGTCCCGGGTTCAAGTCCCGGTCTGTGCATATAATCTTTCTCTTCAAATATGATTTATCCATCATTGAGATGAATGAAATTAATAATAAAAAACATTGAGAGCAAGATATGCTTACATTCAATTGAAATCAATTTGGAGATTGAAACAAATCTTCTTAAGACTTAAACTAAGATTATTTAATTCAAATGTGAAATCAATTTTATTATATGGCTGTGAAACTTGAAAGGCTACAAAACAAATTGGAAAGAAATTGCAAATCTTTGTAAATCATTGCCTGAGAAATATCTTGAGTATATGGTGGCCAGAGTTTAAAACAAATAAAGAATTTGAAGAAGAATGCATCAAAATGAAATTTGTAAAGAAATTAAATTTAGAAAATGGAAATGGGTTGGCCATGTATTAAGAAGAGAGAATGATAACATCACAAAAATTACATTCGATTGGAATCCCCAGGATTGAGAGGCAAAGAGGAAGACCAGGGCAACATGGAGTAATACCATCAGGAATGAAGCTGAACAGGCAAGGACGAGTCTGAATGAAATTAAGGCATTGGCAAACAACAGTGTGTGCTGGTGAGCTTTTATCGAGGCCCTATGCTTCCCAGTGGAGTGATTACTACTACTGAAGAGTGCACACTGTACTGTACTTTACAGTACAGTTTTTAATAAACAAGTGTTAAGTTTTGTCCTTGATTTGTTTCATTACTCATGTAACATTTGTAATGATTCTATTGTTTATTTTTTACTGTACCTACTTCAAGTGATTTTCTTTGTAATCTATTTGAACCCATCTTATCATGGTCTTAAGAACATGCTATATATTTGAAGACAAAAAATATATGCCTAGACTGGGGTTTGAACCCAGGACCTTACCTTTATATGCTAATGCTCTACCTTATGAGCTATCCTAAGCCTCTATATGCAAAGTTTTCTCTTAACACACAGACTTGTGTATGTCCCCATAAGCAAAGAAAATTACAATAAAGAGAAAGAACACATCATACAAATTGCTAAGGATAATGGTTTTCAAAAGAAAATGATACACAAGAAAATTAATAAATTCAAAGAACAAAAAGTCATCAATGAAAGTACTCTTCAGACAGATAAAAATATAGGCAAAAAATTCAAGAAGTTCACATACCATCCTTTCGTATTTGACAAGTTTCAAAAAATTTTCAACAAATTCAACATTAAATTAGCACCGAAAAATGATTACAGCTTAGGTAATTTAATAAAAACCAACAAAAATGAAAAGATTGAAGACTGCAAAAAATCGGGAATTTATCAAATTAATTGTAAAGATTGTGAAAAGATATACATAGGAAAAACAAAAAGGAATCTAAATACAAGATTAAAAGAACACCTTAGAAATGTTAAAAATGGAGAAACCGAAAAATCTGCAATAGCTGCACATGCCTGGTCAGAAAAACATAGAATAGAAACCAAAACAAAATTACTTAAACAATTGGAAAAACCGAAGGAACTCACAATTTGGGAAAAAATTTACATATGCAAGAATGAAAATACAACTATGAATTTTGAAATACCCGGTTATAAAGAAAGAGGACTGATTTGGAAATTCTTCGGTCGGCCACCAGATGGCACGGAGGTCAGTCTGCAGGATAGAAGGCCGTTGGACGTCAGTTGTGAACGTGACGCAGCATTGACAATGTCACAAATTATGTGAAGAAACCCAGGGTCTGCTATGAATTATGAAGTATGAGGTGAGTGAAATAATAAAAAATAAACAATATTTTCTCTTATATATTTTCATTTCTGAGAGCGCCTTTCAATATACACAAATGACAACTTCTTATTTAAGAAGAATTTTAATAGGAATTTTAGCATTACTTTATAAAGCCAGTAGAGTTTCTTTCGATGCTTTTATTATAAATTTAACATTTCCCACTGAAGGACAAATGCAACTCAATAACACATTATTCTGTAATAAACCACTAGAGACTTTGCATCCCTTATATCAAAATACTCAGTCAACATCTTTAAATAAAGGTGAAAACTTGTTGGTAGAATTCTGTTCCATTCTGTGTGTAAGTATATACAGTATTACCCCACTTTTACGTTCCCACATTTAATGTTTTCCCACGTCCTACAGTATTTTTTAAAAGTGCATTCAGTTTTCCTATAATCACAATGTGTTAAAATCCCCAGTTTTACACTTTTACAATATAATTTTCCTACAATTTACATCATATCACGTCGATCTTCAGCGTAAAAATCAAAGATTGAGAAACAGAAATAATACAACTAGTCACGACTATTGTTCACGCCAAAGTAATGCGAGGTGACGCTTGTACTCTTTATGCTACCTAGCATACATTTTCATAATTTATCTCTTTTCTGTACAATCAATAAAGAACGAGTGCATGTTCACTGAGCCAACAAAACTTGCTTAGATCTCGTATCTCGCTTCTGTACAATCGATAAAGAATGAAAGTATTGTTCAGTGAGTCAACGAAGCTTGCTTAGAACTGGTGTCAATGATAGATATATCGCTTCTGCACAATAAATAAAGAACAAGTGCACATTCATTGAACTAACAAAGCCTACTGAGATATGCCAACACCATCGACTTCGAATAGCGGCAAAACAAAGCCTGCGAAAAATGTTGTGATGTTACCAAAGCTGCAAATTAAGTAAGCACTTAGATTCAACAAAAAGTTCTCTATCATGTTAACATAAATTTAGATTATGTTTTAATTCTTTACATTGTCCTTTAATGACAAGAAAAATCTTTGAAATGCAATGTGATCTTTAAAATGTGACCTCTAATCAGCAGATGATTAACTTTACGAATGACTAGATAATGGCAACAGTTCATGCTGGATTAAAAGGAGAAAAGGTAAGTTTACAATTAATATTTAATTTTAGGAAGTGATATTTTGAGGTTATTTTAATTATATTATTTTTAGACTGGGGAAAAATTTATATTCGGAAGAACAAAACAGAGTTATGAATTCTGAAATACCGACGGAGCATGACCTTGTTTGGAGGTTCTTTGGTCTACCACAGGATGGAGCCGACATCGACATCCAGGGTGTGCAACATAAATCAAACCACTCTGGACAAGCTGACGATAAGACAGAATTGTTTTGAAACATGTCCAAGAACAAATGAACATTAATATTGAGGTAAGATGTTCAGACTAAAAATAATACAAGTTTGCAATTGTTCAAAATACACATTACGTTAATTTAGGAAATAGTATATTATCCCCATTTGTTTTTTTTTTCCCCATGTATATGGCATTAGTAATTCCTAGAATTAAAATTTATTTGGGACCACACAATAAGCTGTTGTTATACAGTGGTTAACGGTAACTCAAGGGATGGCAGGTACATGTACCTAGCGAAGCAAAACTAATGTTTATTATAAAAGTGTAAATTTGATTGACGTGTTGAATATGGTCAGATTTGCAAAACAATAAATTTTGTTAAAAGGAATACTTGAGCCAATTTTAAAACTTCCTCGGGAAATGAATATAAAAGGCCAAGAAATTTTATTGTTAACAGAATGTGGCCAGTAGCTCCCATACAAGTACATACAGAGACGAGCCAGTAGCTCCCTTACGAAAACAGAGTGGGCTAGTTTATCATATTACTAGTATTCAGGAGCCTGTTGCTCCCATATTATTACCTAAAAGTGTGAATCAATCTATCATACGTTAAATATACTAGAGAAGTCTAGATTTGCTCAAGTAGTCTGTATTGTGTATTATGTTGTTCATAAGAGGATAACAAAATAAACCCTTTTTAATTAATTACACAACTCATTGTTACTGATCAAAATTGGGACATGGAGAAGAAATTAGGGAAATTTCAACAGATATGTGGTTCAATAAGAAGATACGAGGGCGGATCGGAAAGTAACGCACAATAATTTTTTTCTGCCTTGGTATTGCAGCTAGAATGTTGAAATTTCACAGAGATATAATTTGAAGTTTTCACTACAGATGGTATTTTTTTCTCAGGTGCACATCTTGTGAGAGATGCTTGAACTATGCAACAAAGATGGCGCGCATGCTACAGTCGTCCACCTGTGAGGAACAGAGAAGTGTTGTTCGATTTTTGTGGGCCAAAGGGCATAAACCCAGTGAAATTCACAGGGACATGCGTGGCGTGTATGGGGATGATTGTATGGACCGTAGCAATGTCTTCCATAAAGTTAGTGCTCGCTGGGTGCCTAAGAACCTGACAGACGACCACAAGGGCCAGCGAATGATGGCAAGCTTGGACCACTTAACGCGGTACACCGCACAAGGACATGACTTTCTGGAAGGAATCGTCACAGATGATGAGTCGTGGGCGTACCACTACACGCCCGAAACAAAGCAGGCATCAGCAGTGCGCAGATGACTACACTCCAACCAAACGGACTTCTACGAACAGGGCATATTGAAACTGGTAACACGATGGGAAAAATGTGTTGAGAAAGTTGGTGACTATGTCGAAAAGTAGGTAAAAGATGTAAGTTCATTTGTGATTTTTTTCCTTTTTTTTACTATTAAACTTTTAAAAAAAAAATTATTGTGCGTTACTTTCCGATCCGATACGTCCCTCACAGGTGGACAACTGTAGCATGCGCGCCATCTTTGTTGCATAGTTCAAGCTTCTCTCGCAAGAGGTGCACCTGAGAAAAAAATACCATCTGTAGTGAAAACTTCAAACTATATCTCTGTGAAATTTCAACATTCTAGCTGCAATACCAAGGCAGAAAAAAATTATTGTGCATTACTTTCCGATCCGCCCTCGTATTTGAGAAATAAGACCACAAGGGAAACTCGATTAAAATTTTACAAAACAGTAGCTGTTCCAACATTAACATACGGGTCTGAGACTTGGTCTTTAACGATCTCTGATAAAAATAAAATTGAGACAATAGAAATGAGATTTCTCAGATCAGTTGCAGGTGTTATCTCTAAGAGATCAAAAGAGAAGTCAAGATATCAGAGATGAACTACAAATCTATAATATAAACGAGAAAATACACACAAATAAACGTAATTGGTTTGAACATATACAAAGAATGCCAAATAATCGTTTATCAAAACAGCTGCTTCATTTAGGGCTCTAGGCCAAAGAAATGTAGGAAGACCAAAACATCGTTGGAAGGACCGCCTGCGGCATGTAGTGCGCCGGGGAGCGGAACGGGCCAACAGGCCCATACCTTGAAGAAGATGATGATGATGATTGTTACTGATCATCGAATTCCTTGTCCTTCACACCAGTAGAACCCAGCAATAAGCTTAATCCAAAAAAAAGAATGCCCTGAAGAGACCTTCGTGCCTCCTAAAGCTTGCTGCATGTACTGGAATAGATGCAGAGTATGGGGGTCAACATATTTGAGTTCATCTTCATTTCCCTCAATTTACACTTTCCCCTATTGTACACAATTTTCCCCGTGGTCCCTTGAAACGTGTGAAAGAGGGGTAATACTGTATATGTCATGACAAGTAGAAATATTTAAACACAATTAAATTATTGTAAGTCAATGGTAAAGAGAAAAATTTTTGCCTGAGCCGGGAATTGAACCCCGAACCTTTAGCTTTCCGTGCTAACGCTCAGACCACTGAGCTAATCCAGGCTTCATTCCCATCCAAGCAAGAATCGTTCCTTTACCTTTACTCTACTGGCCCCACATTCAATTGCAATGAATCATCATTCACAAATACACAATGAATGGCTTCTACCTGAAGAAGGGACTCCACACAGCCGGTAGAAGGTAAAGGAAGGATTCTTGCTTGGATGGGAATGAAGCCTGGATTAGCTCAGTGGTCTGAGCCATTAGCATGGAAAGCTAAAGGTTTGGGGTTCGATTCTCAGTTCAGGCAAAATTTTTTCTCTTTACCATTGACTTACAATAATTTAATTGTGTTTCTTAATTTACTTATTTCTATCATAGTAACAGCTTTAGCTTCCCAATATTAATTTAATAAATAATGCTATATCTGTGTGGAGTCCCTTCATGTCTTCTTCAGGTAGAAGCCATTTGTGTATTTGTGAATGATGATTCACTGCAATTGAATGTGGGACCAGTAGGGTAAAGGAAGGATTCTTGCTTGGATTGGAATGAAGCTTGGATTAGCTCAGTGGTCTAAGCATTAGCACAGAAAGCTAAAGGTTCGGGGTTTGATTCCCGGTTCAGGCAAAAATCTCTCTTTATCATTGACTTACAATAATTTAATTGTGTTTATTAATTTACTTATTTCTATCATAGTAATAGCTTTAGCTTCCCAATATTAATTTAAGATGACTTTAAGGTAACACACTGTATTTGTGAAGTAAGTTCCCGACTCACCTTTTCAATTTCTTTCTCAATTTCCTTTTCTATCTCTTTATCTCCCTCCTTTTCTTTCTTCTGCTCTTCTTCCTTGCCTTTGCTTTCCTTCTCTTCAGGAGGAGGTTTTGGCAGGTGTGAGTTGAGGTCAAGTGTCTTGCAGATGTCCTCCCAATCTGGGAAGCATCGCTCTTTCATCCTATTGACGTGACCCACCAGGTTGGGGCAACTGTCTTGCATGTAGTCTCTCAACGTATATTGAACCTCCTTATCGATGAAATATATTTGTGCCAAGCTCGAAAATGCAACAATATCAAGCTGTAACACAAAAATGCAACAATGTCAACTAGAACACATCACACTTAATTAATAGTATAATTATCATTCCTCTTCAAATTAAATAGTATATAATCGGGCCAAATGGAGAATTTTTTCACCAATTAAATTAATGAATTGACACAAGAAGAAAAGGATTATGGATATTTTCAACAGGATGGTGCCACAGCGCACACCGCTCATAATTCTACAGAAACTTTAGTGAAGTTTTCGATGATAGGATAATTATAGTGGAGGAGGACTAAGGTGGCATGATTTCTGCTATTCTTGTCTAAAGAACTGTTCTTCCACCCTTCGCAAAACACAATGGGCTACCCTTGTAAAATTACTTAGGAATGCTAGAAAAACTCCACCCCCCACTTCCGTCCAGTCACTTTTATGTCAGGTAATTTTTGTCAGTGGCGACTGGTTCAGAGTGCTCTGTTAAAAGTGACTGTGAAGAAAATTGGAGAAGAGCGTGTGAACACACTGAAAAGATTGAAGAGTCATATTGGCAGGCAGACGGTTTAATGGACAAAATTAGTGATCAGTTTGAAATAAATTTAGACGATACCGACGACGATGAAAATGAAGACATAGAAACTTGCCAGGAAGAATCTTTAAAAGAAGGGAATGCCACCACTGATCTATGTTCACTACAGGGAGTGTCTGCCCTACTGCTGTCACCGTGAAGAGATATGTATATGAGTGAGAAAGAAGATGGTGAGTACTCTCTTTCTCTTTCTAAAATATTCTAGACAAGTTAGCCCTCATGGACTATAGCACAGGTTTATGGCCCCCTAGATCAGCGGACCTAACTTACTGTGATTATTATCTTTGGGAATATCTAAAGGGAAAAGTTTACCAAAATAATCCTCATACCTTAGAAGAACTTAAGATCAAAATAACACATGCAATGCAGTCTATTACCGAAGCAGAATTACAGAAAGTGGCAGATAATTTGTTTAAACAATGTGAGGCATGTGTTACTGCAGATGGAGGTCATTTTCAACAATATGTCAAATAAATGGTGTGTCATAAGCCTCTATGTGTAGGACTATTTTTATATTAGTCTAAATTAAGAATTAAATTAATGTTTTTATTACCTCACCTCATATCCTTTTTCTTCTATACGGCAGTTTCGGAGCTTATCTCCATCGTCAGTAGCCACTGGTCGACCGGTGTTATGTCGTTTCTTGGCGGTTTCCTTCTTACTTCTATCGGTGGACCGATGAACCTCTGGATCAGGTCAAAATTTGCAGGAGTTTCAAAATTCATGAGTGTCTTTCTTGTTTTTTTTATGTGGATTTTTTCCCAGACTGTGAGTTCCTTTAGTTTGTTTGTTTGACAAGAAAGACAAACTCATGAATTTTGACTCCCGCAAATTTTGACCTGATCCAGAGGTTCATCGGTCCACCGATAGAAGTA
Source organism: Diploptera punctata (assembly GCA_030220185.1). NCBI lineage: Eukaryota > Metazoa > Arthropoda > Insecta > Blattodea > Blaberidae > Diploptera > Diploptera punctata. Next base: position 1,116,347 of record JASPKZ010008885.1, read on the forward strand.
AGAAGGAAACCGCCAAGAAAAGACATAACACCGGTCGACCAGAGGCTACTGACGATGGAGATAAACTCCGAAACTGCAGTATAGTAGAAAAAAGGATATGAGGCAAGGTAATAAAAACATTAATTTAATTCTTAAATTAAACCTCATAGTGTTCTTTCCCTGTGAAAGTTAAATAAAATAGTCTAAATTAGTTGAGTTATTTGTATTTTGTAGCTTCTAACTGTCTTCATTTGCTGGTAGTAACGGAACATGCTCCCTGCCAATGCAAGCACAATAGCATGCAAAGTGAGAGCCACTGCAATTTTACTTAATGCTAATACATAAATATATACTTCTTTCACATGCTAATATTTCATTAAAATCCTAGTCCTAAACATAGAGATGAAACTTCTTCTTCCAACAACATGAGGTTGGCAAAGCTTCAACCATACAGTACATGTCACTCTGAACAGCGGTTAGATGTAAACAAAAGCAGGATTCAGACTTGCAGACAATACTTCAGTGGAATATAAAAGTTGTGCACTGACTGACTAGAACATTTAGAGTGAAAACTCTCTCGCAGATTCGAGTTTCTTCACTGCATTTGTGACATTCTCAATTGGTTATTCTGAACTGTTGCTGTAACCAGATGGTACAGAAAACTATCCCAACCCCCATCCCTCTGATGTCATGTTCAATGGTCGCATCAACCATATGCTTATAATGAAGGAATTGTTCCATCTCTAGTCATAAGTTATATTTTATAAATGGGAAAATTAGACTATTACCCATCCAAGTGTTTTGTGGAGGCGGAAAATGTTAACTGTCTTTCTCTTTCTCTTCCTTACTATGTTGCCACTTCCTGTCCTTTGTATTATGTTGTTTGATTGGCAGGTAGAGAGCTGACAAATACTATGTATTTTAATGATCTGTCGTTCAGCGCGGTCAGTGGCAGAATGACTAACTTGACAACCCTGTTACTTTTGGGGTTACGTCTAGGAATGAGCTGTCCCTTCCTTGCCCTTCTCATTACATGTTGCCATTTGTGATTTATTGTGAGGCTGGTAATAGAGAGACGACAAATACTGTGATTTTAAATAATCCAACCGCTTGAGCATTCTGCGCTTAAATTACTAATTTGACAACCATGTTAAGATCTTTCACATGTGTTTAGAGATTGTCCCCCCACATTTGAAGTTGAAAAATTTCAATACGTGATCGGATGTACAGTTTTCTTCTACATCCCTTACACAGATTCAGTAGATCAGCGACACTAGCGCTAAAACTCTTCCCCTCCACTCGTGCACAGTTAACTTGGATATGTAATATTTATATTAATTACTAAGTTATGGAAATATGATTAAAAAATATGGCACACATTTAAGTCATTTCCAACTAATTTTTACTTAGGTATAACATAAAATACACCTAACTGATGATAATAGGGATGCCTGTATTATGGAAGAAAATTATATAAAAATGAAAATGTGTATCTATTCGTCCAAAAATCAACATTTTAGCTAAGAGGCAAAATTGTCAAAGTAGTTCTAACAACATTCTGGCTTGAAAATAACTAGTCAATGACGTTAGAAAACTATAGTCATGCTTTGCATGCAAATTTTATGTGAAAGTTGCAACACTACAGAACTAGGTTAGCTATGTGTGTATAGTTTATGTTTCTGAAAATGGATTGTGCTCATATTTCTCATTCTCCAGTTCCATACTTCACTCACCGTTGTGGGTTCATCACCGAAGAAGAATGGCTTATCAGCTAACATATCAGAGAGCACTTTGAGGTCATTCTGTCCAAATTCAATGATTTCTTCTGGTTTGTGGACGCCCATTCCTTGTGCTTTCACTTTCTTAGCTCCCTGGAAAAAAAAAAAAATCTTAATATGATAGATCAAACAATAATTCAGGGATTTATGGAATGTCCTTCATAAGGAATTAACTAAAATAATCTCCATTATGACTGACTTTTGTTGTTATTTATAAACATTGTACTAGCAATAGTTTTAAACCCAGCATTTTACTCGATCACAACTGTACTGTGGATTCTATCTATCTAAAATGGCATAACAGCCCAATGTTGGACCATAGCCTATCCTTTGTTAGGAGTTACTAGACCAACTTAATTTAGTAATGCTTATCTCCCTAAAGTCCCGCGCCGTAGCCAAGTGGTTAAGGCAGGAAGCCTTGGCACAGAGCTACGGGACTTGCGCTGGTTCAAGTCTCCATGGGAGAAGAAATTTTCTCACGGTGTTTTGGCCAGTATGGGACTGGTGCCCACCCAGCATCGTGACGCATTTGGGTAGCTACAATAAGTAGTGGCTCCAGGGACTCGACATGCTGACCACATGTCACCCCTATATTGGTTGATTATCATCTACCTCTGTGATTGACACATGTGGATGTGAGGCCAGCAGCCGGCTGGTAGGCTAAGGGCCTTGTAGGCCTATCGCGCCAGGAGTTTTTATCTCCCTAAAGATGTCATGAATGGTATGCAGTCAACAGACCAACCTCATGAAATAAGGTATTACTAGGATAAAAAAGATCAGTAAATTTTGCTTAGAGACCTCTTTATTCAGATTTAAGGATCTTTTACAAGCCTGTAAATCTTCAGACTTGGAACCCATAGCTTAAAGTCACTTCCAGAGGACTTGCTCCTTGGATTTTTACATATAAAAATCCATAGACACTGGGAGTTTCAATCCACAACCCTTGAAACCAGAGGCAAAGAACATAACCACTAGTCCACCATGGGCAACTGTATTGTGGATAAGAAACATATATTGTGAAGTAAAATAAATTAATTCCATCTTCACTCTGGACGAGGGGAGGAAAAATATATTCCACCCTTTAATGTCCAGGATCTAAACTTTTTGCAATTAATCAAGAAATCATAAAAATATAATAATCATCATCTTCAAGGATTAGACATGTTGGTCTGTTCCAACTCAGAATTGCTCACGCCATCTCTTTAGAGGTCAACCTATATTTATTGTCCCCTTTGGATTATAATATAAAACAGTTCTTGCCATCCTAGTGCTTGGCATTCATAAGACATGGTCTTTCCAATTTATAATAATGAAAAATTAGATCTGTGATTTGGTATTTCCACGTTGGAAATACCATAAAGTCAGAACTACAACCTAACTACATATCTCACATAGGATTACTAGTAGATGAATTAATGTAGTCAAAGGTAGAAAATCACAGTTTACTGAATCTGTAGGATACAGTAGTTTCAAAGAATGAACCTACAGCTCTGTGATATTGAACTTTTATAGGAAAAAATCACTATGAGCTCTATGATAACTTACTTTACGAGCAAATGTGAACTTGAAGAAGAAATTGAGAATTCCATTTGGAATTCTTGTGCCAAGCGCATGCTGTAGATTCATCTTGTAGCCCCTAATAACATTCTCTGGGAATTTGGTTCTCCACCATGCAACAACCCACACCAGGTGGTTTTCTATCATCGAGATCATTGCATGTGACACATTCTTCTGGTCGTTGTTCAGACCAGCATCCAAATCCTTCTCAAACCGTTGTGCCAACTCCTTCAGAATTATGGTGCTATCTGCAATCTCTTCTCCATTCAGTTCTATGAATGGCAACTGTCCTTTTTTTGAGCGAAATTTCATCTTGTGGTCCACATTCTGAAAAAAAAAAATTCAATAATAAATTCTCAACAGACTTAAAGAAAATCTGAGAATAAAAATTAATTACAAATGCAGTCACAAAAAGTATGTAAAAGTAGTGGGCCTGTAATATTGAAATGGCGATCATGAACATCAATGTTAATAGAAATTTCATGGGAATGACTATTACACATTTTTATTCTCATAACATAATTTAGAAGACTGATGTATTTGTAACAGAGAGTAGTACCTTCCCCTTTATTAGCTGCCTGTACCTGCTAATGGAGTGAGTGAAGGGAGGATCTCTATCAACTGGTTTGAAATAAAGAATACATACCCCATAGCATGTCACAAGAAAACTTTGTAATATTTAATTAATGTTGGGAAGTAAACATTATGAGGTATATCATTAAAATTCATCGGAGAACATATTGTTTAAACAACTCACCTCATAGGATTCATGCTTCCATGATATCGCGATTTCAAACATAGTCATGTTCATCATCAGCCATAACTCCGACTTAAACTTTGTAATGTTGTGACAGATGTGTTGGCTTATTCAAAATTTATTTGGTTTTTGATTTGAACCACACAATAAGCTGTTATACTGTGAGTAACTGTAAAGCAAAGGGTTGACAGTAACAGGTACTTAAACCTAGTGAAGTGAAACTAATGCTTTTTATAAAATAGGTATGCATTTAGAAAAGTGTAAATCTGATTGAGGGGTCAAAAATGATCAGATATGCAAAATTTCAATTTTCAAACCTAATGAAGCAAAATTAATGTTTTTTTATAAAATAGGTTGAATTTTATTTCTTATGGTTTTATTAATCCAAATCATTACTCCAGCTTGTCCATGGGTTTTCCTGTCGACACCGCTATATATTTCGTGTTGAGACTTGAAAGTAGTTTTGAAGTTCCTTAGGACAGGTTACTGGCCCGACGCTAAGTAGTCCAGTGGTAGGGCTGCTACCTTTTAGTCTCTGGACAGACATTAGGATACCGCATTTATTCAGTACCTGATGGAACGGTTACACCGCCGTGACTCGGTCCTCAGAGCCTCGTTTGTGAAAACGGGTTGTACCACGAGAAGGTGAGGATGAGAATTGGGTAGGAGAGGTTATACACATGTCACTACCCCTTACAACAGAAAATAGAAAATTAAACACCCTATTGTTTGCAGATGACCAAATAATAATAGCAAATTCCGAAGATAATCTACAGAAAGGTCTGTATGAACTTAACAAAATTACAGAAGAATATGGATTAAAGATATCTACAGAAAAAACAAAAATTATGGCATTTCAAGGTGTAGATCCTGTCAGAAGTAAAATTGTACTGGACAATAACATTTTGGAGCAGGTGAATAATTTTACATATCTAGGATGCAATATCTCATATGAAGAAGAAAAGGATGTAAATGCAAAAATATCTAAATTTTTAAGAATTTTAGGGTTAATAAATTCTATCTTCAAGCCACAGTTAGTCCAAAAGCATTCAAGACTGAAAGTGTATAAAACACTGGCTCTTCCAACTCTTTTGTATGGTAGCAAAGTATGGACGTTGAAACAGAAGGATATACAGAGACTTAGATCTGCTGAAATGAGATATCTTCGGAGGACTGCAGGATACACGCTACTAGATCACAAAAAAAATGAAGACATCTTAGAAGAATTACACATGGAATCTTTAGAAAACAAAATTTCTGATTATAAGTCAAGATGGATACAACATGTTCATCGAATGGAAGATCACAGAATACCCAAACTAATGTTAAGATATCAACCTGCAGGAAGAAGAAGACCAGGACGTCCACTCAAAAGACTTCTGGATGGTGTTTCTCGAGGCCGAAACAGGTCAACAAATGGCCTAAAGCCTAAATTCGTGAATGTACTATGATGATGATGATATAAAATAGGTATGTATTTAGAAAAGTGTAAATCTGATTGACGGGTCAAAGATGGTCAGATTTGCTAAATGTTAATTTTCAAATGTAGTGAAGCAAAATTAATGCCAATTATAAAATATATATCAATTTAAAAAAAAGTGTAAATCTGATTGATGGGTCGAAAATGGTCAGATTTGCTAAACTTTAATTTCCAAACTTAGTGAAGTGGAATTAATAGCCTCAGAGAAATATATGAAAAGGTGTATATAGCGTCTCTGGAGATATTACCCCCAAAAGAGGGTTGGATATCTAAAATTTTAAGAAAGTCCTAGATATTCAAAAGCCTTACAAATTGATAGGCCTATATCCTGTCGCAAATGTAAACAATTTTTTTTTTTAAATTGAGGTGTAGACAAACTTATTTTATCAATAGAAATTTTGTAATGTTAAATTAAGCTAAAGGGAATACTTGAGCCAAATTCACAACTTCCTTACGTAATAATTATTAAAGGCCGTGTAATTTCATTATAAAACACAGTGGGGCCAGTAGCTCCCATACAAAAACACAAAAAAGGAGCCAGTTGCTCCCATACAAGAACACAGAGGAGCCACTTGCTCCTAGAAAAAGAAGATACAGCAAAGTTTTTTATTTGTATCTGAACTTGTGATCCAATGCAAATAAAAAAAAGGTACTTAAAGTAAAAAGGAAGTTGTGAATTGCAACAGTAAGACCTACGAGTAAATTAAGAATATCGGCAAGAATAGCTAAGTATATTGTGTTGTCTGTGCGTAATAAATTAATTTCACAGCTAATTTTACGGATCACCTAAATCCCTTATACTCACTGTTCCTGATATGCCGGCAGAATCCAAGAAATAATCTAAAATACGCCCTGAAGAGACCCTCATGCCTACCAAAGACACAAATTCTTTGTGTCAATTTTACAAGAGCTTGCTGCAATGTTTACTACTAGATATTCTAAGAAAAAATCAGAACAGATTATAAATGATAATTCAAAATTCTCCTGTTAATCTTCATTAAATAATGCAATTATGACATGGGTCTAGGCCAATGCTAAGTAATGACTGACTACCTGGTCTGATTTTAGAATAGATTCCATCTGGAAGAATACAAGAAAGTCCCATTAATACTTTGATAAATTACATTAGAAAAGACAAGGAAAGAGATGTGAATTGAGAATGTTGAACAAAATGAAGGAAAACACCAGTAAACTAATTTGGACAAAAGAAATGTAGACACATTCTAAGTTTATTTAATTAAAATTCTTCACAAAAAAAGTAATTACCTAAAGACTTAGTATCATACATAACAAATAAAAGAAAAGTATTTATATTTTAATGGAGTTGTTAATGTTAGAACATTTGTATGACCAAGTATGCTATATCATTTGTCACAATTTTATTTCTTCCTTAATATTTAAGTGAGGTAATATTTATGCACATAGAAAACTGCTTATCTAGTTCACTGAAATTCTTTAGTGAAAATGAAAGATGATACATGCATATATAGCATATAGGAAATGAACATTGGTTTTCCACAATAAATAATCTGGGGAAATGTACATGTTAATGTTAAAACAAAATAGAATATTTTAACAAGAGAATGTAGGAAGTTCATGTCCTAAAAACCTACTAAGCAATGCAACCACATATTCTTTCAAGAACCTTTAATCATTCCATTACATATGTATTAATGAAATGTTACTTTGTCGATATAACTAATAAATTCAATAATAAAATATGTTGTAAAAATGTAAAAATATTACTAGATGAGATTAAACTTACATTTAATGTTTTTTTAAATTAATGTTGAGAAGTTCATTTAAAGTGTATTTAATACACAAGTGATCTTCTTGGTGATAAAATATTAAAATATATATACAGTCAATATGCCCAATTCACCAATTAATGTTTTAAAATGGTCAACACGTTTCCACAGCCAAGCTGTCATTCTCAAGACCAAATATTGACTGAAGACAAAATTAATAATAAATAAATAAACAAATTCAGTTAAAAACAAACTATGCATGATGCAATCAATCACAAGTAAACAGTAAAACATAATAAAACTAATCCTCTTTTCTTTCAATTAAAGAAAAGAGGGCGCTGTACGGAATAGGGCCCTTGTCTTTATTCATGATTTTATCCTTATGTTTATAAATTTCCAAACTTTCAAGGACGTCAAGGAATTTGAAATCAATGACCGAACGAATCAGCCTAAGGTTACTTTTATTGATAGCATGACCGTAATCAGAAATATGCTGGGCAACTCCAGATTTTTCAATTCTATTAAGTCTAAAATGGGCAATATGTTCGTTAAATCTAGTTAAAATGAATCTTCTGGTTTGCCCAACATATTTCACATCACAGTCATTGCATCCAATTTCATAAAATACCGAATTTTTTAAACAATCAACTTTATCTTTAGGGTTTCCAAGTACACTATTTAATGTCAAAGTGGAAGTAAAAATTAATTTAGTATGTAATCCTTTGAATATCTTGTTCAAACCTCTAGTTAAAGAGGAAACGTGTTGACCATTTTAAAACATTAATTGGTGTATTGGGCATATTGACTGTATATATATATTTTAATTAAAAGTGTAGTTGTGACAAAAATTCAAATTAATAAAATGTACAATTAAAACACCACACCTTAGTCAAACGGTTTGAGGGATGATGCCTTAGTGCAGAGCTATGGGACTTATGCTAGTTCAAATCCCCTTGGGTGAAAATACTTTCTCAAGGAATTTCAGTCAGTACAGGATTTTTATACCCAGGCCGCCGGCATTATGAAAAATTTGATTAGCTACAATATGTAGTGGCTCCACTTTGAGAAAAAACCAGCTTTAATGGCTGAGGGACCCAACATGCTGACCACATGTCACTCCTATAATGGCTATATGATCGTTCACCTCTGTGATTTAGCACATGTGGATCTGAGACCTACAGCTGCTGATAGGCAGGCCAACAATATTCTAGAACTATCACGCCATGGATAATTCAGAATTAAAATATTGATATAAAAATATGATTTACTTTAAAATCCAAATGGTGTACTTTATTCAACATAAAATCAACTTAAATGAGCTTAAATGTGAAAATCTCTCTCTACCTTGGTTTAACCTTTCTCTTTATAGGCACTTCTGCATGCCCCACACACTATCTGAGCCTTAAAGGGACACAAATTATCAGGAGAGGATTTGTAACTCTGAATCACACACATACTTTTTTTCACCACACAAGGACATGGAGGGCCTCTCTGGATAAGTGATCAACTCAATCCACAGCCACTCCAAGACAACACAAACATTTATAACAAGACATACCATTTATTAAGTCATTCATAATAAACAAGATGAATAATATATATCCTCAACTCATGTCCAGCTCAGGGTTCAGGTCGAGAGATGAGATGAGATAAAGGTCGCTACATAGAGATCTGTGTATGACAAGGATGCAGGCCGGCCATGCCTGACACCATCATAGGGGCAGATGAATGAAATGAAACAAAATGGATGAGATGAATATGGAGTAATGGTGGAATGAAATTGTGGCAGGGGAAAACGAGAGAAAAACCTGCCCAATGGAAGAAAATTATGATGGGCAGATGTCTTATGGGAGGAAAAAAAAAGACTTAAAAAATCTCGTCATACAGGGGAGGAATAAAACAAAAAGAAAAACCTCACTCAGGAAATTTGTCGAGCATGGGACCATTGAGTACAAGTCAATGATGTTACCCCGATACCAGACCAGTGTACAAATGTGAAAAAATACCATAATAATACAGACATCGTGAAATACACATTTAAAAATGTCAAAATTTGTGAATACATGCAACATAAAATTTAGTTTAAATCTGATGATGTGAATATAATTCATCAGAAAGTAATTACAGCCAATGGAAAAACATATCAAATGCAACTTCCTGACACTAATGGTAAAATATTTTAATAAAGAGTGGTCTACAACATTCTGTTTGGCACTCAGCAGCAAACAGGCCCAGCGTCAGTACATGTCATTAATTCCTGATGAACATGGTGCACTGCAGTTAATCTGTATCTTTCTCTCTCTGTGCCTGCCTTCAAGGTTAGTAAACAATATGAATTCTATAATTTTAATAGCCGACTCTACAGCAGACCCCACACACTAGGAACAATACGTAATTGCCACGCCCGCTTACTGAGTGCCATACAGAACGTCAGAGTCAATTCTGGTGTATTATATGCATTAATTATTATGTAATGTAATGTGTATATATATATATATATATATAATATAACTGGGGCACGCCATAGCGTAGTGGTTAAGGCACTGCGCTACAAGCCGGAAGGTCAAGGGTTCAAGTCCTGATGGGGTCAGGAGTTTTAAACTGACCCAAACCTTCTGGCGGCACTATGACCCTGGGGTCGACTCAACCTCTAACTGAAATGAATAACAGACGCTTATTCTGGGGTAACGACGGCCGTCATGCAGGGCTGACAACCCGGCTGACATCAAGTGCCTATTGTCCAGAAAAGTGGGGGCCCTAACCCCCCACTACCCCAAGGACCTCCTGAGGCCTGTAGTGGGATCACTTTACCTTTATATATATATATATATATAAAAAGTAGCAATAGATAAAACACTGTGACTCAGGACCTCAAGATTAGGTTGAGGAAAGATTCAGCAATCCTTATTTAGGACAAAATTTGTGGATAGATTATTACTAAAGTAAAGTGATCCCACAACAGGCCTCAGGAGACCCTTGGGGTAGTAGGAGGTTAAGGCTCCCACTTTTTCTAGACAATCGGCACTTTATGTCAGCCAGGTTGTCACCCCTGCGTGATGGCCGCCTTTACCCCCAGAACAAGCGTCTTGTACTCATTTCCGTTAGAGGCTGAGTCGACCCCAGGGCCATAGTGCCGCCAGAGGGTTTGGGTCAGTTTAAAAATCCTGACCCCAACGGGACTTGAACCCTCGACCCTCTGGCTTGTAGCTCAGTGCCTTAACCACTACGCTACGGATGTGTATGTATATATATATATATATAACTGGGGCATGCCACAGCGTAGTGGTTAAGGCACTGCGCTACAAGCCGGAAGGTCAAGGGTTCGAGTCCTGATGGGGTCAGGAGTTTTAAACTGACCCAAACCTTGTGGCGGCACTATGACCCTGGGGTCGACTCAACCTCTAACTGAAATGAGTACCAGACGCTTATTCTGGGGTAACGACGGCCGTCATGCAGGGCTGACATCAAGTGCCGATTGTCCAGAAAAGTGGGGGCCCTAACCTCCCACTACCCCAAGGGCCTCCTGAAGCCTGTAGTGGGATCACTTTACGCAATAGATAAAACACTGTGACTCAGGACATCAAGATTAGGTTGAGGAAAGATTCAGCAATCCTTATTTAGGACAAAATTTGTGGATAGATTATTACTACTACTACTTTATTATCCTGAGGTCCTTAAACCAAGTCCACAATATTGTGTTACTTCAGTGTGTTTCACTTTCTTTGGGGGTGCGGCAGAAACAATGACCCATTTTAAACATGTTATTTAATCATGAAGAAATACAACTACACATTATTAGTGTACATCCTACCATTTTGTAAATTATGTCTTTTAGGTGTCCACCATTGTTGGTGAGCAATCTTCTGCACAAATACGCACATTCTCCATAACCTTATGAAGAGCGTCACCTCGATTTCGGCGTGATTGTTGTTTTCCAAGAGTTGTTGGCTTGTTAGCATACACTTTGGATTTTAGGAATCCCCACAGAAAAAAATCACAAGCCGAATAAATCGGGCGAATGGGGTGGCCAATTGACATTGCCTAAGTAGCTCTTATACTCTTGCAATGTTGTCCGGGGGTGTGAACTGTACTTGGCCCACCAATGGCTTATTGTTTGTTGCAGATCTGTTGCTCTGAACTGCTGGACCCATCTCATAATCGACTTCAGAGACGGAACTTGATCATTCCGACCAATATTAAAATGTTGCTGGAACAAATGCTGTGTCCGTACAACACTGTCACCACATTTGAAAAACGTTTCCATTGTAAATGTTTGACCAACACTCCACGCTGACTGGCAATGCTTTGAAATGCATTATGCATTGGTAAAAGTGATCCCACAACAGGCCTCAGGAGGCCCTTGGGGTAGTAGGAGGTTAAGGCTCCCACTTTTTCTAGACAATTGGCACTTTATGTCAGCCGGGTTGTCAGCCCTGCCTGACGGCCGCCTTTACCCCCAGAACAAGCGTCTGGTACTCATTTCCGTTAGAGGCTGAGTCGACCCCAGGGCCATAGTGCCGCCAGAGGGTTTGGGTCAGTTTAAAAATCCTGACCCCAACGGGACTTGAACCCTCGACCCTCCGGCTTGTAGCTCAGTGCCTTAACCACTACGCTACGGCATGCCCCGCATTATGCATTGGTACCAATATCAACTCTCTAGGAAGCCGTGTCCAATAATGGCAGGCAATTTAAAATGAGTCATTGTTTCTACCACACCCTGCATGTGGTCTGGAGTGAGCCTATACATGTCAGGATGTCAGCTGATGTGGCTGGTTCTCTGTTTTAATTGTACATATTGGGAGTATCTTCTCATATGCTATCTTCATATGCTAGTGTGAAAAAAGGTAAAGTGATCCCACTACAAAACCATGGAGACCTTTGGGAGAGTAGGAAGTTAAGGCTCCCACTTTTTCTAGACAATCGGCACTTGATGTCAGCCAGGTTATCAGCCCTGCATGACAGGTGCCTTTACTCCCAGAACAAGAGTCTGGTACTCATTTTCGTAAGACTGAGTTGACCCCTGGCCCATTGTTTACATGCTTGCTAAAATTAGGATTCCATGTAAAACTAGTGAGGGAATATATAAATGTTGTAACCAATTATTATTTGTGAGATAATAACAGATGTGGGGGATAGTGAGTAATATCTGGTCTTGGACAAATGTTTACCAGTTACTCTAATTAATTCCAACAGTAATATTTAACTAGGATTTATTATTCACATCACATTATTTGAAATTGATTCATAGAAATCCAGATTTTTATAGCACAATATATTAAGATAAGTATAGAAACGTCTTCTTCTTCTTCTTCTTCCTTCCAAGTATTAGGCCAAGGCCTGTTACGATCCTATAGAAAATTTTCCCTCCCCGGGAAATTCTCGTATAAGACTTGAAAGCATAATAATAGTCCCTTCGATTGGTTGCTGGCCAAAGGAAGGCAAGACCAGTGATGGGGCTGCCATCTTATAGCCTCTGGTCAGGCTTTTCTGGAGAAGAAAAGAAAAAAAAGGAAAGAAGAAATGGAAGAAAGGAAAGACTCCCTAGCCCTCGGATGCTCTAATAGCGTCGGGGTCGCTAACCAAGAGAGGTTAGATAGTAAAGTTAAAAGAGTGCAAAACACAAGTAAGTGGAAGAAATGTTTTGCTCAGCTTGGGCACCTTGTGGTCGCCATCCACATATCCCCTAGATGAGGACCCCTGAGGGTAGTATAGAAACTTTTGGATTATATATATATATATACACACACACATATCATGTATTAAAACAATGGACCAATTCAACATAAATCTAATAAAACACTAAAGGTAAAGTGATCACACAACATGGCTGTCCTTTGAGTAGTAGTAGGTTAAAGCCCTCACCTTTCTAGACAATTGACAGGTTATAATCCTGCTTGATGGCCACCTTTCCCCCCAGAACATATATCAGGTATTTATTTCCATTAGAGGCTGAGTCTAACCCAGGGCCATGGTACCCCCAGAAGTTTCCATCTATAATGGAGTAGCCCAATGTTGAGCCATAGCTTCTGCGTTATCAGGAGCCACTAGACCAAGTTAATTTTGTTACCTTATTTATCATAGATGTCAAGAATGGCATGTGGTCAACACACTGACTCAATGAGATTCTAGAAGGCAACTAAGGATTACTAAGACGTTGAGGTTGGTAAATTTTGCTTCGAGGCCTTTTTAATTCAGGCTTATGGAACTTCGGACTCGGAACTAGTGGCTTAACCCCTTAGCGTGGGAGCATTTAAATATACATTCTATGTTAAAGGAAATTTTAATATCTCCTCTATGAGATGGCAGTTCATAAAGCCTGTTTTCTTGGTATATTTTCATCAAGAATCATAATAAAACAAACGTGGTGCATGACGAACATGCTCGATCAGCACTCCGCAGAGAAGTAGTGCGGGCACTGCACATCATTCCATGCTGATGGGTTAAATTCCCTCCCGGAGGACTTGCTCCTTGATTTTTCCATCCAAAATAATCCATCGACCCCAGCTGGGTTTGAACCCGCGACACTCAGGACCAGAGACAATGAACATAACTACTATCCACCTAGGCCAACTCCCAGAAGTTTAGATTAGTTTAAAAATCCTGACCTCAATGGGAATTGACCCCATGACCTTTTGGCTTGTAGCCTAATGTTTTGAACAATTATAGGTTGATTTGCAATTCCACAATGCATCATGTAGAAATGAGTTATCAATAATACTGAAAAATAATTTTTACTGGTAATTTGAGTACAAATTTAATTGTCTGAGTAATAATTGATTACAATGACAGACAATGAAGAAAAAATAGTTATGGTGGTTATAAGCCTGAAGAAAAATGATTTCCTTTCTCATTGGTTTGTTTTCTTCTTCTTCTTCACTTCACGGGCTAGACAAATTACCTGTTTCGCCTCACAGTTGTTCTGTCCATCTTTTCACTGGCCTTCCTACATTCCTTGAACCTCTTGGCTTGTAGTTCAATGCTGCTCTTGGTAATCTTGATACATTCATTCTTTCCACGTGTGTAAACCATTTCTCTCTAGATTCTCTGATTTTCTCATCCAATGGATATATACACTGGTGTCCAAAAGTTTAGGATAATTTGTAAAACGGAAAATCAAAATGCTTAAAGAGGAGCAAGGAGTAAAAATTATTTATCAAAACGTTTCTCAGTACATTTAGTTTAGTTTACATACTAAATTATAATCTCTCTTCAACAATGAAAAAATTAATAGCAATTATAAATGAAAATTGCATTGTTGCAGTTAAGCCCTGTTCCATAAATCTTCATTTTTAAAGAGAGTTATGATATAATCAGATGTAGTGTAAGAACAGATTGCAGTAAAATGGCACAAAGACAACATCTGGACCCTCTGCTTCGGGGTAGAATTATTGGGCGGCTAGAAACAGGACAGACACAAACTGAGGTCTCCATAGCACTTAATGTGCCACAAAATGTTATATCTAGGTTATGGCGACGGTTCCAAGAGACCGGAGACGTTAGGCAAAGACCAGTGGGAGGTCGTCCAAGAGTTACAAATCCTCAGCAGGATCTTGTGTTAACTGCAAGAAGAAACCGAACAATGTCTGCCAGACAACTGAGTTCAGAACTTGCGGCCGCCTCAGGTATCAGAGTATCCAGACAAACTGTCTATAGAAGACTCAGAGCTGCTGGTCTGTATGCTAGACGGCCTGTAGTGTGCGTCCCACTCACCCTTGATAACAAGAGAGCACGTTTACGGTGGAGTCAGGAACATCGCGACTGGACTCTAAATCAGTGGAGCAGCGTGCTATTTACAGACGAGTCCAGATTCAGCTTGAACTGTGATTCGCATCGCGTGACTATCTGGAGGGAGCAAGGAACTCGTTACAACCCCATGAACATCATGGAAAGACATCCATTTGGTGGCGGTGGTCTCCTGGTATGGGGAGGTATAATGATGAATGCACGCACAGAGCTTCACATCTTCGCAGGTGGCACTGTTAATGCTCAGCGGTATAGAGAAGAGATCCTGGAACCTCATGTAAGACTTTTCAGGGGAGCTGTGGGTCCAGAATTCATATTCATGGATGACAATGCCCAACCTCACAGGTCACAACTGGTGGATGAGTTTCTTCAGGAGGAAGATATCCAGCATATGGAGTGGCCAGCGAGGTCTCCGGATAGATTGAATCCTATAGAGCATGCATGGGATGCCTTAGGGAGACAAATTGCATCTCGTCAGCCTCCTCCGAGGACACTTCAAGACCTTCACATTGCTCTTCATGAGGAGTGGAATTTGCTGAGCATCGAACTCCTGAACAACCTCATCACTAGCATGCCACGTCGATGTGAGTCTTGTGTAGCTGTCAGGGGTAATCACACCCCATACTAATCATTTGAACCATTGTTGTTCAACTTTTATGTTTGAATTCTGAAATGCAGTTTTCGTTTGTTGTGAAAATGACAAGTGAATGACGTATTCATGCCATTGTTTCTTTCGTGCCATGTTTCTAATTATCTGTGACATACCCTTACCAAATTTTGTATTATTCTCACAAATGCTTTATAATAAGTCGGCAAATGAACTAATTATCCTTAACTTTTGGACACAAGTGTATTTAACTCTGTTCTTATATCTTCATTCCTTATCCGATCCAATCTTGAGCAGCCTTTTGTTCTTCTAAGGAAGTTCATTTCTGTGCTTTGTATTCTATTTTGCAATTTTTTGGTCATTACCCAAGTTTCGCTCCCATAAAGTAATGCAGGAACTGCCAATGTTAATTGTTGTCATTGCTTTTATCCAACATGAATAATCTATCTTAACCCTTTAGGTGCCATGAGTTGATTAGATTGGCTCTGATGCTCCTGTCCATTACCTGCCAGACAATAATATTTAAACTACTTGCAAAGACGATCACATCGGCGGATGCAATTTAAATCTCGGACAAGAAATTTTACCAGTGGCATGCAGAAGGTTAATATCCATCCATCCACAGTAATTCTGCCCAGGAGTAGGCCTTTCATTGCAATCATAGCATTTTCATGCTATGCTTTACAGCTTTACTAGGGAATTATAGGTGTGGTAGCTTCTTGTTGCTTTCCACACTGGTGAAGGATGATGATTATGATGATGATGGCCAGATGATTTTCGGGGACTGTTCCCTAAGCTTCCTGACATTTGTCTTAGAGGTGAGGAAAAACCCCAAAAAACCTCACCCAGGAGCCTGTCCCGAGAAATTGAACCCAGGCCCACTGCATGACAAGGCAGCATGCTACCTCGAGACCACAGCAGTGGACCTACCTTAATATAAATGCTTGTTTATATTTTATTATATTTTATCTGGTGTAACAGCACTGCTTAATCTGAAGGCACTGTTTTTTGTATAATGTTTATTGTGGTGAGGGTGGCAGTGTACTGTGCTCTGGAACCCAGAGGGTCATTATAATTGCTCCAATATGTACAGTACCCATCATAAAGCATCCTATCTTGATACAGTTTAAGGAATGTACAATGATTCAAATCCCAAGGGGAGAAGAAAATGTTCCCATAGAATTCAAGTCAGTATATGGACCAGTCCCTCCATGGTATCTTTACCTTGTCGTGGTGGAGTGGTTTGCGTGCTTAAATGATCCTGAGAGCTATGCCGGCGGTATCATTGCTGCCGATAGGGTTACCCATGCCGGACTGGTCGAAGGTGATAAGCCAGACGAAAAAAGTACCTTGGACAAAAGAGTGACGATCTTTCACCGTAAAAATACAACCGTCAAGAAATGCAGACATGGGTTCAACTGGGGTAAAATTTTCCGGAGGTCAAATAGTCCCCCATTCGGATCTCCGGGCAGGGACTACTTCAGGGAACCCATGCCAAAGATTTTGCACCAAAGAGAGATGAAGAGACAGGTGAATGGAGAAAACTACATAACAATGAACTACATGGTCTTTCTAGGAAGCCAGATATAATAAGAACAGTTAAGTCTCGTAGACTGCGATAGGCAGGACATATTGCTCGTATGGGGAATGAAAGACGTGAATGGAAGCTTCTTGTAGGAAAGCCAGAGGGAAAACGCCCAGTTGGTAGACCAAGAATGAGGTGGGAGAACAACATTGACTATGATTTGAGGGAAGTAGATTATACAGGGAATGATTGGAAAGCATTAGCTCAGGATAGGGATGTATGGAGAGCTTATGTCCGCGCGGCCATGAACCTACGGGTTCGATAGTGCCAGTGAGTAAGTAAGTAAGTATATGGACCAGTGCCCACCCAGCATCATATGAAATTTGAGTAGTAATGATACAAGGTAAACAAAATCGCCAATAGTAGGGGAACATGATGAGAAAATGTCACCTCTACAATGAATGTATGAGCTAATAGACTATCTATTGTACTGCCAGTGACAAAAAAGTTCCAGTGCAGAGATGATGATCTAGTGCAGAATGAGGGATGTTGAGTTTGCATGCAGGTGTATTCGAATACCATTGGCTAGTCATGTGATGTTGTTCTGTTGTACTATTCATAACAAATTAGATTAGTTGGTACAGATTTCTGCTATCAAGCAAGATTTATTGTGTTAAAACTGCAACATCTTGAAATTATATTGTTGCACACCTTTCATCTTCCATCCATAGTAATTCTGCCCAAGGGCAGGTCTTTCACTGCAATCATAGCATCTTCATGCTATGCTTTGCAGCTTTACTAAGGAATTCTAGGTGTGGTAGCTTCCCGTTGCCTTCCACACCGGTGAAGTATGATGATGATGATGGTAATAAGGATGATGATGATGATGGCCATATGATTTCGGGGACCGTTTGGGCCTTTTTCCTGACATTTGTCTTACAGGTGGGGAAAAACCCCGATAAAAACCTCACCCAGAAAAACTGCCCCGACCGGGGATCGAACCCGGGCCCGCTGCGTGACAAAGCAGCACGCTACCTCGAGACCACAGTATGGAATATAAACAAATGATTAATATTTCTTGATATTATGAATATGGTTTTTAAGCTTTGGAAAAAATATCTGGAGGGAAAATGTACATCTTGAAACTATTCCAGAAACATGTACACTCCTGAAATTATGGAATCAGATATAAACAAATAACTGAAAATATTTTTTGATATTATGGTCAATGGTTTTAAGTTTTGGTGTAGATCTTGAGAAAAATATAATATATCTTGAAACTATACCATAGAGGTGTACGCCATAGCTGAGTGGTTTAAGGATTGATGCCTTGTGGCAGAACTACAGGGATTGCACTTATACGAGTCCTCATGGGGGAAATTTCTCTTCTCATTGTTAATGAGAAGTAAATTCATCTCTTGATTATGAATCGGGAATGGGAAGGTATTAAATACTTTCTGGGGGGCAACAGTGATTACTAACGTACTAAAAAAACTCCTGGCGCAACAGGCCTAGAAGGCCCTTAGCCTACCAGCCGGCTGCTGGCCTCACATCCACATGTGTCAATCATCGAGGTAGATGATCAGTAGGCAGTGTAGGGTTGACATGTGGTCAGCATGTCGAGTCCCACAGTCGTTATAGCTGGTTTTCAACCTGGAGCTGCTACTTATTGTAGCTACCCAAATGCCTTATGATGCTGGGTGGGCACCGGTCCCATACTGGCCGAAATACCATGAGAAAAACTTCTTCCCCCATGGAGACTCGAACCAGCGCAAGTCCCGTAGCTCTGCGCCAAGGCTTCCTGCCTTAACCACTCGGCTACGGCGTGGGACAACCTACTATCAGCTATTCCATATATGGAATTTTGGCCTGTGTTAGACCAGTGCCCACCAAGAAACATGAATTTGGGTAGCGACAATAAATAGCAGCTCCAGGTTGAAATAACCAGCTATAATGGCTGATGGACCCAATCTGCTGACCATGCATCACCCCATGCAACACCCCTATATTAGTTGTACGATCATTAACACATGTGGATGTAAGGCCAGCAACCGGTTAAGGGCTCTTTAAGTCTATCACGCCATAACTAATTAATTGCACTATCGAAGCCATAGATTCACAGTCGCGGGGAATAAGCTCTCCATACATCCCTATCCTAATATATTTTTCAATCATATAATACATTTCCCTCAAAAATGGTCAATGTTATTTTCCCACCTCATTCTTGGCTTGCCTATTGGGTACTTTCTCTCTGGTTTTCTTACAAGGAGTTTCCATGCCCCACTTTCATTCCCCATTCGTGCCACATCTCCTTCCCATCGCAGTCTACGAGACTTAACCCTTCTTGTTATATCTGGTTTCCTATACAGATTGTGAAGCTCACTGTACCCTAGTCCTCTCCATTCACCTGTCCAGCTCTCTTTGTTCCAAAAAATTTCCTAAGAACTTTATTCTCAAATATTTGAAATATTTCCTCCTCCCTTAAAGTAAGAGTCAATGTTTCACGTCCATATAATATAAATCGGAGAATAACGATGGATATTTTGGTACAGACAGGTACACCCCTGAAGTTATAGAATTGAATATAAACAAACAGTTAAAAATGTTTCTTGATATTATGATGGGCATTGTTTTGTAGCTTTAGTATAAAAGATCTGGAGGAGAAAAGTAACACATTAAAACTATTTAGAGAGGTGTACACCCCTGGAATTACGAAATACGTATAATACGAATTTCGTATTATCGAAAGACAAAAAATTGGTTGATATTACACATCGTTTTGGGGGCTTTACAATGTATCTTCCGTCCATAGTAATTCTGCCCGAAGGCAGGTCCTTCACTGCAATCATAACATTTTCATGCTATGCTTGCAGCTTTACTAGGGAATTGTAGGTGTGGTAGCTTCCTGTTGCTTTCCACACCGGTGAAGGATGATAATGGTGATGATGATAATGGCCATATGATTTCGGGGACCGTTTGGGCCTTAAAGTTTCCTGACATTTGTCTTACAGGTGAGGAAAAACCCCGATAACCTCACCCAGAAAAATTGCCCCGACCGGGGATCGAACCCGGGCCCGCTGCGTGACAAGGCAGCACGCTACCTCGAGACCACAGCGGTGGACATACAATGTATCTTGAGGGCAGGAATAAACTAGAGAAGTGTACACCCCTGAAGATGATGCGCAGCCCTAAAAAAAAAGCCAAGTCATTTCATTGTAGCGGACGTTACTTTTTATACACATTTCCGTCCACGCCACTATGAATGCGGTAGGTATTATTTTAAAACAACCAAGAAATGTTAACGCCTTGTACTCAATTTATAGAAAAGTTAAGCTTGGTCCGTTGATACATATTTGTTACGGAAATATCGTTAATTTCAACTTTTAAATAAAATCTGAAATCTATTAATCAATCCTTTTCAATTATAGGAGTTTTTCCTTTTCTGAGAATTCCAAATAATCCCTCCTGGGATATATCTATATATATTATCTTCTTCTTCCTTCCAACTCCAGCGTTTCATAGGACGGCCTAGACATCGTCCTCTTATTATAAACAGCTTTGGGGATCCGATTTGAACTCATTCTTTCAAGATGGTGTTTCCAATTTAGTTGGTACTGTTTAATATATTCCAAAATTGGCGTGGTCTTCAATTCTTTTACGATATCGGTGTTCCTTTTCCGATCCCATCTGGTGTAACCCGCTGTTCTGCGCATGTATCTCATTTCACAAGTCGTTATTCTGCTTTCATGTTGTCTTTTTAGTGTCCATGCTTCACTACCATAGGTCATCACTGGTCTAGCCAAAGTATTATATAAACGTAATCTGGTGTTTTTTTGTACAAGGGATGGTTTCATAACTTGATTAATAATTTCCAAACTTTTATTACAACTAGTAATTTTTTTCAGGGATATCCTTTTCATCCCAGATAGAGAGATAATATCCAAGATATTTAAATTGATTAGATCTCTCTAAAATTTTATTCTGGAGACAGATTTTACTTTGTATGGGGTCCTTCCCATGAAATGCCATAATATATTATTATCCAAAGCAAAACCTTTCCTCCATGGCGCGACAGTCATAGAAGGCTCTTGGCCTACTAGCTGGCTGCTGGTCCCACATCTACATGTGTAGAGGTGGACGGTCTTCACAGCCATTAGAGGAATGGTCAGTATGTCGAGTACCCCAGTCCTTATAGCTGGTTAACTCAATCTGGAGCTGCTGCTTCTATCTATGGCGCGACAAGCTTAGAAGGCCCTTAGCCTACAAGCCGGCTGCTGGCCTCACATCCACATGTGTCAATTACAGAGCTAGATGATTATCTAGCCAATGTAGGGGTGACATGTTGTCAGCATGTCGAGTCCCCCAGCCGTTATAACTGGTTTTCTCAACCTGGAACCGCTACTTACTGTAGCTACCCAAATGCCTCGCGATGCTGGGTGGGCACCGGTCTAATACTGGGCGAAATACCATGAGAAATTTTCTTCCCCCATGGAGACTCGAACCAGCGCAAGTCCTCCTGCCTTAACCACTCGGCTACGACGCCAAATTCCTTATGATCATGGGTGGGCAACCGGTTCCATACTGACAAAAATTACATGAGAAAATTTTTTCTATGTGGGGACTCGAACCAGCTCAAGTCCCATAGCTCTGCACAAAGGCTTCGATGCCTTAAACCGCTCAGCTACGGCGCGGGAAAACATAACCCTAATTCCAGAAAATTAAACTTGTCTATCTCTTAAAGGAACAAAAGGCAATGAATATCTGAATTAACAAAAGACAACCCACTCATCTTCCGGAATATAGGTGGTAGGTGTGAAGCAGGGTTATGCTTTAGTAAGTTAATTGTTTAACGTCCATGTACTGCTGAATTCCAACTCAGAGTTTATTCGATACATAATTTACGCGGATATTTTTACACACGGACATCGCGATGTATGAACATTGTTTTAAAATAACCTAATTTAATTTTTGCTTTTAAACAAACTAATGTTTTCAATTTTTTTTTGTCCAATACCACCAGGTTGTATTTTATAATATTTCTGACTTTCTCTTCTAGCATTGGATGAATTGTAATCCATTTCTTAGGTTGGGGCACCTGGAAGGTGGAATAAATTACGTTACCCAGATGAAATTATGGGATATAAATGATAATGAAGTGCCAGGAGAGTCCTTAACCTAAATTCCAGATCATGGACAACCGCATGAATAACTCTCTTTAAGGAAAATTTCCTGTGGTCTGACCGGGTATCGAACCCGGGACCTCGTGATCTGTAGTCAGAAACTGTAACCACTAGCCCATTAGGTTGGTTGTTTCAAAGATGTACTTCCTCATTAAAATAGTTACTATGGAACATGGTACCAACAATTTTTTGCAAAAAAGAAAATTTGAGAATGCATTTTTTTCAAAGTTCCCTTTGGTGTTAGAACATCGCCATGTCCTGATTGGTCGGCGGCCAGGTTTCGATTATCGGCGAGGTAGAGGACATTAAAGCCCTACCTTAGGTCTGAGTGCGTATTCTGCAATTTTACTTGTGTACGCTGAGCTACAAGCCGGAGGGTCCAGGGTTCAAGTCCCGTTGGGGTCAGGATTTTTAAACTGACCCAAACCCTCTGGTGTCACTATGGCCCTGGGGTTGACTCAGCCTCTAACGAAAATGAGTACCAGACGCTTGTTCTGGGGGTAAAGGCGGCCGTCACGCAGGGCTGACAACCCGGCTGACATAAAGTGCCGATTGTCTATAAAAAGTGGGAGCCTTGACCTCCTACTACCCCAAGGGCCTCCGGGCCTGTTGTGGGATCACTTTACTTTATTATAAAACAAAGAGAGAGAGATAGAAAAACTGTAAAAGTCAAATAAAAAGGGGGGAGAGGGACTGGAGAATAGTAGTCAAATAGAAATCTTAAACATAAAAAATAATTATTCACGTTACGAGGATTGAATTGTTTACGAGTGTGGTATTTACTGCTGAAACGTAGCTGAGACAGGAATTTGTAGACTAATGAAACATTTATTCAATCCTTGCAAAATACATTTTCTTTTATATTATGTCGAAATTTCTTTATTTTTAATTAATGAATACTGTATCAACATTTCGTTCCGCGCCGTAGCCGAGTGGTTAAGGTAAGAAGCCTTGGCGCAGAGCTACGGGATTTGCGCTGGTTCGGTTCTTCAGGGGAAAGAAATTTTCTCATGAAATTTCGGCCAGTATGGAACCGGTGCCCACTCAGCATCATGAGGCATTTGGGTAGCTACAATAAGTAGCGGCTCCAGGTTGAGAAGACCAGCTACAACGGCTGGTGGACCTGACATGCTGACCACATGTCACCCCTACACTCGCTAGATGATAGTCTACCTCTGTGATTAAGAGATATGGATGTGAGGCCAGCAGCCGGAATGGTAGGCCAAGGGCCTCTGTCGCGCTTGGAGTTTTTTTTTAGTATCAACATTTCAGTCAACATAACCCATTCAACAAATGTTACAAAACGACAATATGCCTCAATGAACCCGCTCATATGGAATGTTGAACTTATTTGGACTATTTCCAAATAATATATGCCATCAAAAATTTATAATTGCGTAAATGTACTGTTATGAATTTATGGTCAGCCATTTGCATTGTTGCTTGTAACTAGTCAAAAATTAAAATGCTTAAATCAACAGAGCCAACTGATAAAATAAAATACAGATTGCATAACTCTTAAACAAATGGCGTATATTTTTATACTTACTTACTCTTACTCACTGGCACTATCGAACCCGTAGGTTCATGGCCGCACGGACATAAGCTCTCCATTCATCCCTATCCTGAGCTAATCCTTTCCAATAATTCCCTGTATAATCTACTTCCCTCAAATCATAGTTAATGTTATTCTCCCACCTCATTCTTGGTCTACCAACTGGGCGTTTTCCCTCTGGCTTTCCACAAGAAGCCTCCATGCAAGTCTTTCATTCCCCATAATACGGGCAACATGTCCTGCCCATCGCAGTCTACGAGACTTAACTGTTCTTATTATATCTGGCTTCCTATAAAGACCATGTAGTTCATTGTTATGTAGTCTTCTCCATTCTCCCGTCTGTTCATCTCTCATTGGTCCAAAAATTTTCTTTAGTCTTCTCCATTCTCCCGTCCGTTCATCTCTCATTGGTCCAAAAATTTTCTTAAGTACTTTATTCTCAAATACTTGTAATCTCCTTTCCTCTCTTAAAGTAAGAGTCCATGTTTCGCATATTTTTATAACGTGAAATAATTTTTTATTTACGGTGATTGATCCCAGTTAGTCCCGCTGCAGGACATGAATCCTCCCTAGTGGGAAGTTTCTCAACCATACTAATTTAGTTACTTATTTTTGTACATATAATAGCTTTATTTTAGCTTTATTTTACCTGGCAGTGATAGTCATGTGGTTAGTACATCATCTCGAGGAGATATCTAGTAAAAAAACCTAGAGTATTACTCGGATGGATGAAAGTCGGTTAAATTTTTCTCAGATGTATTTTATTCAGACTTGAGGTTCTTTCACGAACTCGAAAATTTTCAGACTCCGGACCCACGACTTAACTCATTCCCTGAGGATTTGTCCCTTGTCCCATCCTAAAAAAAATCATTAAACCCGCGACCCTCGGGACTACCGCGGCCTATTATTTTTTTTATTTATCCTTGTAAAGGAATAAATGCTGATAATATGAATTTATTATTTATGTCCATATAATTCATGATTATCCTATCTCGCTGACGTGTAAAATTAAGTTTTGTCATTTGTTTATTCATGTGTTGGCAAAAGTTGAATCCTTTTTGGGAATCTTACAATACGTGGTATTGTAACGTTCCATTTTCTGACCTTTTATAATATCGTAAAGTACTGAAGTGAAACACGAGTATAAAATAAAGTGATCAAAGTATCGCCATCTTTATTTTAGTCTCCGAGCGTCTCTTTTTCCAAGAGCAATGTAAATGTAATAAGATATTCCACTTACACAGAGTAGCATGAGTGATACGTATCTAGGCATTCGTATAAATTTATTATTTGATAGAATAAAATGTTCTTGGTGTTTTGTGGTAGTTGTAATGTTATATACTCTTTGGAATTTACAACTCTTCATGTAATGAGTAGCCAGTCAAAAATGTTGGCAATTTAGTTCCAGCAATGTCTGTTCTTCGAATTTGACTAAATCGGGTATTCTCGAAGAGTATGTATAAATTTTATGTATCTACCTATAATGGTGTAGCCCCAATGTTGAGCTATAGCCTCTCCTCTGTTAGGAGTTACTGGACCAAGTTAATTTAGTTACCTTATTTGCCCATAGATGTCATGGATGGTATGCGATCAGCATTTAATACATCCAGCAGGCAACTAAGGTATTATTAGGTTCTAAACTTGGCTTAGAGGCCATTTTATCCAGGCTTAAGGATATTTTACGAGCCTGAAAATATTCAGTCTCGAAACCCATGGCTCCCTCTCCTTGGATTTTTTCCATCCTAAAAAAACCATCCACCCCAGCTGGGTACGAAGCCGCGACCTTCGGGACCAGAGGCACGGGGCATAACCACTAATCCACCGCCGACATGCATAAATAAGTGCAACATAAAAAATTAATTTATATAATTTTAACCATATTAACATATCTATAATTTTGCTTCCACAATCTGACCACATGTCGCTCCTATACTGGCTGATTGACATAATTATGTGGATTTGTTTCGTGTATACCGATAGATTGTGATTGTTTATTACTAGGGCTCAGAAGTTGAGGTCATAGAAAAGTCAATCAAGAAGCCTAAATATATCCTAAAAAAGACCTAAAAACTGGAAAAAGGGCGTAAAATATGTTGCAGTTGGTAAACGAGTGGATAAAGGCAACCTCGCTGTCTTCACCCTATGCTCGAGGTAATTTTCAAGAAGTGGCGCAACTTCTCAGAAAATTTGAAGTCGAAATACAATAGTTAAGGCGGTCATTAGGCTGGTGGTTAAAAATAACAGGATATTTTGTGAGGGTTCAAAGTTTCTTGCGGAACAAAAGTGTTTGCAATGTGAAAAATCTTTGGCAAGTAAAACTATATAGTGTTTTTAAAATAAGTTGGAACTATACTGCAGCCACTGATTCTGCGGCCTTGACGTTTTCAAGACTTGCCGATATGGATATTCAGTGAGAGTGGCCGCTTTATGTATGCGGTTAGCAGACATACAGCAGACATCTCTGCAATTTCAAACCTTACTAGAGCGTTATAACTGCGTCAAGAGCGGTGATTTGTTGTGGCAGACATCAACTATAACTATTTTCTTATTGGCAGTAGAGGGCGAATTCTTCCTTTGCCCCTCGTATAACCTAAACTTCAGAGCCGGAGATATGGCGGCTAGGGTATAAGACTAGACTCTGTGGATTCTTAAATTATACAAATGGTATAAATTTAGTCAAAAGAAGGTGAAGTTGCAAAAAAAGCCGTTAAGACCTAAAAAAAAGACCAATAAGCCAAAAAATGGCGAAAAAGGACAAATAAAGCATGCCATTTTCTGGCCCACCATGAACCAAAATGTACATAGGTATATTATGTTGGGCCTTGTCTTCAAGCATAAAATAAAAAAGGATTTTTCTCAACTTCTGAACCCTATTTATTACTATCCATATATATGTCTTGTGCAAATGCAACCGACCTATATTAAATTTAAACGAGTAATGATGGAACCGCTGTGGTCTCGGGCTAGTATTGCTGCCTAATACTCAGCGGGCCAGGGTTCGATCTCGGTCGGGACAAGTTTTCCGAGTGATTTTTTTTTGGCGGGGGGGGGGGGTTTTTTCATCTATAAGACAAATGTCGGAAAACTTTTAAGATCCAAACGGCCCCAGAACATCATCTGGCCATCATAATCATCATCGCCACATTAGTATGAATGGTGTGTTTCGTCTTAACGTTGAGTTGTCTTGGAGGAGGCCCTAACATTGAGCTGATCACTCATTCATTGTGTGGTTAAAAAAGTGTGTGTAATCCACAGTTTTAAAATCTCTCTTCCGACAGGTCGTACCATTGTAAGGTCTAGGTGGTGCGTGGCTTGTGAAAAGTAACTATAAGGTGAGAGGTTAAACTAAGTTAAAGAAGAATAAAATTATGGAATGGATCATAATAATCCAATTCCAATCCAGTAGTACATCTTCATTAGAAAAAAACCCCAGGAAGTAATTATGGAATGGATCGCAATAATCCAATTACAATCTAGCAGTACATCTTCATTAGGGAAACCTATGAAAAATCCTAGATTGGCCGAGCTGGGAATTCGATCCTAGCACCTCCTGGATACGGGTTTTAAACGCTGTCTGAACCAACTTGTTCGGTAAAAATACTTTGTAAAATAAGAAACCATAAAACGGGCTTCTGTATTAAATTTCTGAAACGTTATTTATTAATCCCAGATAGCTTCAAACTTGTTGTGTAAGATTCATTAGCTAAAAAAATGAATCATTGTGCCAGAAAAAAAAAATCTGTTTGTTCTAAAACCCAGATATCTGAACCGTATAGTAGATTAGAGATTAGGCCTAGCGTTGCCTCATAAAACATAACTTTCTATTATCGGACCTTTTTTAATATCATGAACTTCTTTCTTCTTAAAATTGTTGACTAATTTGATATGGAAGTTTTGAGGAGAAAAGATTACGATGATAAAATACTGTCTCGCGCCGTAGCCAAGTGGTTAAGGCAAGAGCTACGCGATGGTTCGAGTCTCTATGGGGGAAGAAATTTTCTCATGGAATTTCGGTCAGTATGGAACCGGTGCCACCCAGCATTGTAAGGAATTTGGATAGCTACAATAAGTAGAGGCTCCAGATTGAGAAAACCAGCTATAGCGGTTGGGGGACCCGACTGCTGACCATATGTCACCCCTACATTGGCAGGATGATCGTCTACTTCTGTGATTAACATGTGTGGATGTGAGGCCAGCAGCGGATAATAGGCCTGTCGCGCCATGGAGAAAGAGAGAAAGAGATGCTTAGTCAATTGTTTTGGACCAAAAAGACATGAACAGACAGGTGAAGGGAGACGACTGCATAACAGTGAGCTACAAGAACTTTACGGGAAACCAGATGTAATAACAGTTTTGGGTCTCAACTATGACGGCAGGGCACGTGGTACGAATGCGGAATGAAAGCGGGGCATGGAAACTGCTTGTAAGAGAACTAGAGGGGAAAGTACCCAGAAGGTAGACCAAGAATGGAGTGGATGAATAACATTAATCATGATTTGAGGGAAGTAGATTATACAGGAAGTAGAAAACATTAGCTCAGGATAGGGATGTCCGCGCGGCCACGAACCTAAGGGTTCGATGGTGTCAGTGAGTCTCTGAAGCAGGGATTCTCAAAGGGTGTGTCGGGGACACTATTTTCTTTGTGTTTTATTGTCATGAAAATAATGCGTTCAGAAAGTGCGAAAATTGGCTTGTCAGTTAACATTTTTGTAAAGCTATTTACTGCAATAATAATAACAATAATAATAATAGTAATAATATTATTATTATTATTAGTAGTAGTAGTTATATTATATTATAACGTAAAGAATTTTAAGTACAGAAATTAAGAAGATCAGCTGGAAAATCTAGAATGGATAGAATACGAAATAAAGAATTAAGGGAAATTATGGGTGTAAAGAGGAGCCGGACATCATAGACATTATAGAAAAGAAAAGATTACAGTGGTATGACCATGTCGAAAGAATGCCAGAGCAAAGATTGCCTAAAATTGTTATAGAATGGATCCCAATGGAAAGGAGGAAGAGAGGAAGACCGAAGATAACTTGGATAGAAGGGGTACAAGCAGCTATGAATATCAGAGGATTGGAGGAAGATCAATGGATGGACCGAGAGGAATGGCGAGTGATTTCCGGAAGACGGCGGCAGCTGCCAAGATACCGGATGATTATTATTATTATTATTATTATTATTATTATTATTATTATTATTATTATTATTATTATCATTATCATTATTATGAATATGATTATTATGATTATTATTATCATTATCATTATTATGAATATTAGTATTATTATTATTATTATTATTATTATTATTATTATTATTATTATTATTATTATTATTATTATTATTATTGTAACAACCATTGTTCTCAAAATAATATGCCCACCGGTTGTGCCCAAGGGTAACGTCTTTCCTCAGACACAAGGGCCCGGATTTGATCCCGGTCAGGTTAAGTTTCGTGGGTTAGGTTTTCCGTGCCGTTTCGTCACCTATAACACAAATTTGATGGCATAAAGTCTCCGAAAAACCTGGCCATAATCATTCATATTATGCTTGTTTAATACGAATGTATGAGTGAATGGTCGGTGTTGTTCGTATTGTCTCGTATGTGATCCTTGCATTGAAATAATCACTTATCTGGATAGGCCCTATATATCCTTATGTGGTCAAAATGTATGTTAATCAGAGTCTGAAATATCTATCCTGACGGGTATCCCCATAAGGCCCGAGAAGCATGAGGTATGTAAATGTACCTATAAAGAGAGAGGTTAAACGAAGGAAAAGAAAATAAGAAAGAAAAATAAAACTCCTTAGAAAAGAGCAAACATATACTGTCCTCCGACGAGTTTAGCGCTGGAATGTAGGGTATTCTTGGCATTCGGTTTACTACTCTTGCAGGTAATTTCTTTTGTTCCTACAGCTGAGTCAAAGGGAAGTATTATTCATTCACAAATATGCAGTATCTGGTATCTTGAAAAAAAAAAACGATTTTTCTATAAAGTCATGCGAAAACTATATGTCTAAAGCAAACTGGTTTCGTAAATAGAGCGAATGTTTTCAAAATAATTGTACTTCCTTCCTGACTGGTGCTGTCATCCAGTATCCATCCCCACACAACATTCCTTTGAGCACTAAACTCGTCAGAGGACAGCACGAAAACTAAATTTATTTATGTGATCCCACAACAGGCCCGGAGGCCCTTGGGGTAGACAATCGGCACTTTATGTCAGCCGGGTTGTCAGCCCTGTGTGACGGCCGCCTTTACCCTCAGAACAAGCGTCTGGTACTCATTTCCGTTAGAGGCTGAGTCGATCCCAGGGCCATAGTGCCGCCAGAGGGTTTGGGTCAGTTTAAAAATCCTGACCCCCAACGGGACTTGAACCCTCGACCCTCCGGCTTGTAGCTCAGTGCCTTAACCACTACGCTACGGCGTGCCTCCAAATCTAAATTTAAAAAGACAATATCATCCATCCAAAGTAATTCTGCCCGAGGGCAGGTCTTTCACTGCAATCACAGCATTTTCATGCTATGCTTTGCAGCTTTACTAGGGAATTATAGGTGTGGCAGCTTCCCGTTGCTTTCCACACCGGTGAAGGATGATAATGATAAGTAGAGTCCGGATGTTCTTAGGAAAATTTTTGGACCAAAGAGAGATGAACAGACAGGTGAATGGAGAAGACTACATAACAATGAACTACGTGGTCTTTATAGGAAGCCAGATATAATAAGAACAGTTAAGTCTCGTAGACTGCGATGGGCAGGACATGTTGCGCGTATGGGGAATGAAAGACGTGCATGGAAACTTCTTGTAGGAAAGCCAGAAGGAAAACGCCCAGTTGGTAGACCAAGAATGAGGTGGGAGAACAACATTAGCTATGATTTGAGGGAAGTAGATTATACAGGGAATGATTGGAAAGCATTAGCTCAGGATAGGGATGTATGGAGAGCTTATGTCCGCGCGGCCATGAACCTACGGGTTCGATAGTGCCAGTGAGTAAGTAAGTAAGAGTCCGGATGTTAGGTACTTAAAAAATCAAAATAGGCAGGCAAAAAGGCACTAAACATTCAAAATAGGCTCTTACAAAAATGGACTAAAACGTACATTTTACAGCCTTACGTTAAAACAAAATAGATAGTACTTGTTCTTCTTCTTCTTCTTCTACGACAAGGTTTAGGCTATGCAGCCTGTTCCGGCGAAGTTAAAAGTGGAGTCCATCTTCTAAGTGGTCGGCCAACATCTCTTGTTCCTCTGGGATTATACAGGAAGGTTCTTTTTGGTATTCTTTCGTTGTTCATTCTCATTAAGTGTTCTGTCCATTTCTTATTATTTTCGCTTATTTTATCTTCAATATTATATATATTTAATTCTTCTCGTATAGGTTCATTCCTTATTCTATCCGCTCTTGTGCATCCTTTCACATTACGTAAAAACAGCATTTCCGCAGTCTGTATCCTGCTTTTATCCCTTGATTTCATTATCCAATTTTCACTTCCATACAACAAAGGAACAGCCATTGTTTTATATAATTTAAGTTTCGTACCTTTCCTTGTTTTCCGACCTAAGGTTCTTTTTATGGTTCCACAAATAGCCTGAAATTTATTTACTTTATTTTCTATATCTTTATTTTCTCTATAAGTTATATCACATCCTAAATATTGGAAATGTGATACTTGTTCTATTATTTTGTTATCCAGTACAATTTTTGATCTAATTCCATATTTACCAATAAATGTCAGTACTTGTTATTTTGCCTAACTGGAGTGCATTGAGGTGAAAACCATCTACCTGCTAGGTTATTGTAAATTGATAATGGGAAGCATGTTTATTGCTCTTGATAATGAATAGGGAATGGGAAAGTATTAAATAATAGTAGAAGTACAGGAATAAAATAAATGTAAGTAATATCAGTTTGGTGTATAAGTTGAATAATTAATTTGAGGCTAATCTTGTTGGGGTTTCGAAGTATTCAAAAGCTTGAAGGACTGTATAATATAGACCTAAAATAACTGTTAGGATCTTATTTCCACTCTTATCCTAAAATATTCTAAGAGAGAATTTATAAAAATTACACTTAAAAATTTCTATGCAATTATATCTGTTATGAAGTCTGTCCATTTAATTGATTTCATTGAAGTACTAAGTTAATTTTGAGAAAAAATGGCAAATAGGCATTGTAAGCTGAAATAAGACATTTATAGGCAAAATAAACTTCATGGAAAACAACTCTAAGATCGTCGGTATGAACTTACATGAAGTCACTTTTACAATATCTATAATAAATAACAATAGGCATTTTCCCTAACATCCGGTCTCTAATAATAAGGATAATGATGATGGCCGGATGATTTTCGGAGACCGTTGGGCCCTAAGCTTCCTGGCATTTGTCTTACAGGTGACGAAAAAACCTCACCCAGAAGACCCAGAAGCCTGTCCCGACCGGGAATCGAACCCGGGCCCGCTGCGTGACAATGTCACGTCACGACTCCAATCTCGTAGACCACTCGCGGTGGACAATAATATCATTGTTCAATTCAATTTAGAAATGTGGATCCCCTTGTCCCTATCTTTACCGCATGTTTTACGACTTATAGATCAGTTAAAAGCTCTAGAAATAACAGTTAAGTCTCGTCGACTGCGATGGACAGGACATGTTGCACGTATGGGGAATGAAAGACTTGCATGGAAGCTTCTTGTAGGAAAGCCAGAGGGAAAAACGCCCAGTTGGTAGACCAAGAATGAGGTGGGAGAATAACATTAACTATGATTTGAGGGAAGTAGATTATACAGGGAATGATTGGAAAACATTAGCTCAGGATAGGGATGTATGGAGAGGTTATGTCCATGCGGCCATGAACCTACGGGTTCGATAGTGCCAGTGAGTTAAGTAAGTAATATTTCCTCTAAAGCAGGTAGATTTGTTCCTATATTAGTGATGCTACTAAATTCTGCACACTGTTCTGCGAACCAATAAAGTTTAAAAAATTGTTTTCAAGTTTATTTAAGGCATTGTAAATAAGATAAATGCAGCGCCTTGATCTATGCTGCTGTCATAAAGGTCCTTGAGGAATGCGATAGGAAATTCTCGGAAGACAATGAGCACACATGGTGACAAACCCTCAGTTCCGTTATTAGCCCCAGGGTCTGTCTGGAGCCAAAATGTGTTAACAAAACCTTCACCAGGTACTGTCTGGGCTACCTGGACAAGTAGCAGTAATTATTTTGTTTTGACCGACGACCTGTTTCTTGAAAGTGATTTGCAAACAGCTGTTTCAGGACAATGTAAGGGGTGTCCAAAAAATCCGTGACACTAAAGCTCCGAAGAACCATGACCGACTGATTAATTGCTATCACAGTCTAGCTGATGATAGTAAAGGGAGTTACATAATTACCATGAAGCTGTATTCCAAACCTCACTATTTATTCCGAGACGGATTCCCTACCTTGAGAGTGATGCGCTACTTCAAACTAGAATTATAAAAAGTGATCCCACAACAGGCCCGGAGGCCCTTGGGATAGTAGGAGGTTAAGGATACCACTTTTTCTAAACAATCGGCACTTTATGTCAGCCCTGCGTGACGGCCGCCTTTACCCCCAGAACAAGCGTCTGGTACTCATTTCCGTTAGAGGCTGAGTCGACCCCAGGGCCATAGTGCCGCCAGACGGTTTGGGTCAGTTTAAAAATCCTGACCCCAATGGGACTTGAACCCTCGACCCTCGGCATGTAATAAGTAATAAATACATTCGTTTTATAACATTCTAATTTTAATATATCTTTACCGTTTCATTTTGATTGCAAATATCAATTTAATTCCTCAAATCTCAGTTAAAGTACAGTCGAAATAGTTTATACATATAAAGGTAAAGTGATCCCACTACAGACCTCAGGAGGCCCTTGGGGCAATAAGAGGTTAAGGCTCACACTTTTCTGGACAATCGGCACTTAATGTGAGCCGGGTTGTCAGCCCTGTGTGACGGCCGCATTTACCCCCAGAACAAGCGTCCGGTGCTCATTTCAGTTAGAGGCTGAGTCGACCCCAGGGTCATAGTGTGGCCAGAAGGTTTGGGTCAGTTTAAAAATCCCGACTCCACCGGGACTCGAACCCTCGATCTTCCAGCTTGTAATGTGCCTTAACCACTACATTACGGCGTGTCCTCGTATAGATTTTTTTTTGTCCAATGCCACCAATTGTCTTTTATGACATTTCTTGCTTTCTCCTCTGGCACTGGCGGAATTGCAATTCATTTCTTAGGTTGGGGCACCTCGAAGGCGGAGTTATTATACGTTATCCCGATGATAATGAAGCACCAGGAGTCATTAACCTAAATTGCGGACTGGGTAACTATGGGAAGAATTCCCTTTAAAGAGATATTCCTATAGTCTGACCGGGAATCGAGCCCGGGACCTCATGTACTGTAGTAAGAAACGCTGACCACTAGCCCATGAGGCTGGTCCAATTTAATGTATTCTTATACGATTTTTAATCAATGTTTGTTTTTATTTCACAATTCATGACTCCACTAATACGCAAAACTATTCGCAATTATAAATTCGTTCTAATATGAAATGAAGTATTGCGATTATTTTAACTGAATTGTTTCATCGATAATTTTTTTGCGATTTTATTTATCTGTAACTAACATTAAATATCAATGTATGTGTTTTTACATAAATATATATACCGTTAATTCTGCAGCAAGGATTCCGATTTGAACGGTCCGGGTTTGATTACGAGCCGAGTGTATTGCTGTAGTAATGAACTGGTAAGTCATTTTTCGTGTGAGGGAAATTCAAAATCGCGAGTCCCTCCGGAGAGAATGTTAAAAGATAATGTTTCACTTCTTGTCATACGACTTAATTCACGAGTCACTGCCAATTTGATGGAATATTTAATAAATGCCACGTGATAGTAACCAGTATGCATTGTATTTATGAACTGAAAGCTGAAATCTTGAGAGAAAGAAAGAAGCTGAATTAATTCCTAATTATGCAACACTGTGCAGACTTTTGATTGGGGGTGGATGACAAGAGGTATAGGTGTTCCGTTACGTTAAGGATTCTCCAAATTATAAAGTATACCCTTGTGAAATTCCTAGGAGTAGGAGACCATTTAGTACTGTATATCAGTAGAAAACGTATCGAAACGAATATTGTAATACTGGCATGTCTTATGAAAATAGAATTCGATGTTAACTTTTATCCACTATACATAATATTTATAAATTCAAATGTATAACGGGTTTAAACCGCGATATAACTATTAACATTATCCTGAAAAAAACTATGTTTTTAATAATACACTTTTGTGCAAACCCTGGAAACTCGAACCCCGGACGGCCAGCGAGGTGGTTGTCGTGGTTACAGTACTGCTGTATTGATCCCTCCTCGCACGAACCCAGGCCGCGGTAACGTCTCTTAACCGTGTCAACATGCTCTGAATCCAGTGACAAACAGACAACATATGGCTATATCTGCTATGATGCCACCTTTTTTTCTACTTCAGCGTTGCCATATCTCCAAGTCATTAAACTATTTAAAAAAATATGACTTCAATTTTGTTTATACTAATGTCCTATGACCCCTGCGCGTAACAAATTCCGGGATTCAACGTTCCCCTTTACCCCCCCGTATCTTCACTTTTATTATTCTCCAAGCAACAATGTCTCGACAATAAGATGAATAAGTTATTTTTTATACAAAGACACATAGGCATTAATTCTTAAAATGAAATAATCTGACAGCAATGAATCACAAACAAAATAAAAAAAGATATGATGGCATTAAATACACTTCCTTCCAGAAAATGATAAGATTTCAAAGGAATGTGGCCTAAGAACTCTTATCTAGTCTTGGGTGTTTTCTTCACATCCTATGAAAGAATGTGAAATATAAAGAACCAAAGTTCAAAGTTTCAACAATCTATTTTTAAAATGAATATAAATATTTCAAAATAATTATGTTTTTGTGCGCAAAGAGGAACTTGATTTCTGGATACAAACTAAAGTGTGATGACAGACGTTGAATATTAATTTACTTTTTGTTTACGTAGAGATTATAATGATCCTGTTGAAGAGATGAAAAAATAAACAGATTGTTCTTACACTTCCTGTTACATGCACTAAACCCATTTAAGACACTGGGGACTCTGGGATAAGTGCCCCTCCCATCGAACAAAAAATATCCATTGTTATAATTACTATTTTTATTTCTTGGTTTTACTTCATAAACATGCCCACACAATCAAAACTGGGATGATAAATGCTGAATATTATTTTTTTTGTTTGTGTATAGATCACAATAACACTTAACATATGAAAAATAAACATATTGATCTTACGCGTCCTGTTACATACACTAAATCCACTTATACATTAACATGTAATGTAAACTAAACCTCGTGTTAATTGACACATTAACCGGTGTTTCAGATTAACTAAATTACATCCGTAGTTAAAATTATTTTGGCAAGTTTAATTAATTAAAGGTACATTTTAACATAAAACGGCGACATTCTGTAATGAAAAACATGTTTGCAGACTCTAGAGCCCTAAAGGCTCGGACTAGGGCCATCGCTGACATTTAAACGAGGGGAGGAGGGTGTATCCCAAGTCCCGGGCACCAGAAGCCAATCCAGCTCGAAAAACAACATTTCATGACATAAAGTATACAAAATGCAACACTTACCTCGTATTTGAGCCCAGCCAACCTCAGCCATGTCTCCACTTTGAGGCAATACGGCGACAAAGAGGGCAATAACGGGGTACGAGAGAACTGGTAAAGATACACTATATCCTTTTCCCAATTCTGTTTGTGTACCGCCGGTTTCGGTTGTTGCTGCTGTTGTTGTGCCGGTGGCTGTTCGGTGGACATCAGAGGCTCGGCAGCTTCTTGTTTATTGCTATCATGAGTGGCGTCGCCAGACGCGTTGGTTTCTTCGCTCGCCATGTTTAAGTTGAACAAGTCCCGTCTCCTTGTGCCTCACTGAGGAAACGTCAAGCTGAACCCAAGCCGTGACGTCATTACTACGCGAGTCGTGCAGCCGGAAGTGGGAGCGAACGCGGACCCGCCCAATAGCTCTGCATTGAGTTCGGTGGTAACGACACACCCTCAATTATTAGGAGGGTGGTTAGCTGGTGTCATTACCCTCTGATCCAGGGATACTTCCAGAAAGCCAAGGTCACATATTCTCCCATTCCAGGGATATAATTCCAGACAATTTAATTATAGTTTATTTTCATTTGTCTTCCGGAAACAGTAGTTCTCATCCAATTTTTTTAGATCTATCACAATTATTTTAATGAAGATAATTAACAAAATAAATTAAAGATGTATAAATACAACTTATTGTTAATGGCATTAAGAAAACCTGCCATAAATTAAGAATAAATGCTATGCAATGTATTTTACATATTAATTACACGATTCAAACTATTATAAATTTAATTTTAAAACATAAATTTAAAAAACACGACTTTCATATATGGAATTATATTATAATAATCTGTAACGGTAGCCAGCAGCTACTATTTCGTCAGATGTTTATTGTTGATATGAACGAACTTTCCTTGATCATTAATTTAGCCTACACTATAAAATTTACATCGAAATTATGAAAGAGCAGAAAGAAAAACCATAGTTAAAAATCAATTTTTTAATCTGTAACGTGCTCTTATAAGCAGTACATACTAAAAATACATGAAAACAAACGAATAAACACAAGGTTAAGTGCAAACGAGATGTAACGGTAAACATACTGTACGTATTCCTTAAGCTACATACACACATACAATATATAGCAGACATTGAATAGTTGTATCAACTTATTTTTTATGTAGCCTATCTTCTGATGACTAAAATTTCATACATACTATTCATCATTGTTCCGCCACGTATTCTTTGGTATTTATTTAATAAATTCATAAATACTTTGATACTTTGATACATGGATATTTTGAAAACTGTAAACATACAGAGTAACAAAATGTAAATTAAAAAAAAAACAATACTACAGTAGTATCTAGGCTTATACGGACATTTACTGTAAAATATAAATTGTATACTATTGCTGGAAATTTAAGTTTATTTATCGTAGCAATTAATAATCTAAGAAGTTTGCGTTTTATTTCAAAACTCTAGCCGTCTAAACCAATTCGCTAAAGCTTTATTCTAGATTTAGGCCTACTGTTTTAAGTTCAGTACAAACAATTCCAATATTCAAGGAATCATAAACATATCCAAAGAATTAAATGGAAAAAATACAAATTTTTACAACCGGAACGAGTCAACGGGCTTAATCCCTCCATGGTGGTGATGATGATGACAATATTAAAACTCTTTGGCCACGTCGAGTCTTGAATCTTTGCTGAGGGCCACGGGACAATGAAAATGCTCCAGGGCACAATTGCAAATATCCACTATCACATTCATAATGCCATACCCAACATCGTAGGACAATCACATACCATCGTGAAATTAAATCCAATCAAACAAAAATGTGATAAAGAATAAAAATGAGATTTTATATTGCCCGGCTAAGCTTAAGCATTCTTTGGGTGTATATCAGTAGACTACAGGTTTAGGCCATGTCTACTATAAAATGTGCTGATATATATTAATTTTTAGTTAATTATGAACTGATAGTTAATGGTAAAATCTATCTGGGTACTAAAATTCTAAAGCAGCATTTGCACTGATGACTGAAAATAAATAAATAAAAATAAAGAAAGATGAAACCCCCAGTCTTGTTGTTGGATCCCTAAATTTGAATTCGGGACCTTATAAATACAAGTTTCAATCGCTATCATTTGAACCCAACACGTTCAGTAAAATGCGATGATTAATTCAGCTAATTAAAGGCAAAGGTATGTTGTGTAATTGTAGATTGGTAGCATTTGTCGCTTTTTAGAGGATTACTGGTGATCTTACAGGAGATAATTGGAAAACATTAGCTCAGGATAGGGTTGGAGAGCTTATGTCCGCGTGGCCTACGGTTTCGATATGCCAGTGAGTTAGTTATTTGATAAGGCTTTCATGATAATTATCATATAATTTTCTTTAGGAGATTTTAGTGCAAAAGATGGACGAACAATGTTGTCTTAGGAGATTTTAATGCAAAAGATGGATGGGAAAATACGAGTATATCCAAACAAGAGGTAAATTCAGTTTTCATGAAAATAGCAAAGACAGTGGAGTTTGATTAGTCACCTTTTCCACGTCAAATAATCTTTTTTGTAAGGCAACATTCCAGCAAAAGGTATTCATAAATACACCTGGACGTCTCCAGAGGTGAAACGTGAAAGCAGATAATATCATCTATTAGTAGATAAAGCTGGCACAATAACATATAGTTAGAGGGACATACCGCAATTCGAATCATCAACTGGGTGGGGTAAAAATCAGAGAACGGTTATCGCTTATGAGAGGAACGAACACTAAAGATGACGCTGAATGGTTTTATTTAAAAATCCTGAGAAATGATAAACTGCGTCAAGAATATCAGATCAAAATTGCTAATAGACTGGAAATACTGGAATTTTCAGATGAAAATATAACAACAGAAGAAGAAACTGATATAAATAGAGATAGGCTACTATTAAATTGTCAGCATCAGAAAGGAAGTTATGAAAAAAGAGACAGAATAAATGGTTTGATGAGGAATGTGCTGACATTGTAAAGAAAAGAAAAATAACAAAATTAATTGACTATACAAGTAAAATGAAGTAAATTTAGAGCAAATGGGAACTTCAGACGGGAAACCATAAATGTTTATAATAATAATAATATATAATAATAATAATAATAATAATAATAATAATAATAATAATAATAATAATAATAACAATAATAATAATAATAATAATAATAATAATGCTTTCTTTTAGCTGGCAGAGTTAAGGCCATAAGGCCTTCTCTTCCACTCAACCAGCGAATAGTAGAATTATACAAAAATTACATACATATTACAATTTTAACCCTTAACTTCACAATGTATCTTTTAAGATACA
The DNA here is from genome assembly GCA_030220185.1 of Diploptera punctata. Classification (NCBI taxonomy): domain Eukaryota; kingdom Metazoa; phylum Arthropoda; class Insecta; order Blattodea; family Blaberidae; genus Diploptera; species Diploptera punctata. The sequence continues at coordinate 1,156,268 of JASPKZ010008885.1, forward strand.
TTGATTTCATATTTATTTATTATTGTTTATAAAACAATAAAAAAAACGAATGGTTATACATTACTTAAGTTTGTGTCAAATTACATAATAATATATCCTACAATAATAACTTAAAGAGTTTTACATGATTTTGTTTTCTTTGTGGTCCGAAACTTTTGAATAACTGGCATGAGAAATTATTGTTTTGCCAATTTAAGGGTTAAGATATTATTAAAATGCAGACTAAACAAAATACAATGATGATGTGATCTAATACTAACAAAAACAGAATATACTTAAATTAAAATTATATAAAATAAAGTAAGTAGCTTCCTAGACGATTATTTATAGAATGCTCTATATATTTAAAGAGTAAAGAGAGAGATTATTGACCCCGAATTGAACGCAAAAAATAGGAACATTACATAGTTACATTAAGGAATTAAGATACAAAAGAAATTATTTCAAGCTAAACCAAATGAAATTAGGAATAAAAATGGGGATATGATTGAAGATTCCAGTAATATATTAAACAAGTGAAAAAATTACTTTCATCAACTATTAAATGTACATGTAGAATAGGATATTGAAGAGGATGATTTACAGAGAGCAGACATATTAGTCACAGGGCCAAGCCCATTAGAGATTGAAATGGGGATAGAAAAATTAAATAGGCCTAGCTATAAAACATCAATTTCAGATAGTATCCCAGCAGAACTGATAAAATCAGGGGGAGAAAAATTAATGGACAAGATTCTTCGGTTGCGTAGTATGATTTGAGAAAAGGAGACTTCAAAATGAATGGATATAATATATGATTATCATACTTGTCTATAAGAGAGGATATAAAACTGATTGCAACAAATACAAGGGCATCTCACTACTTTCAACTTTGTACGAAATTCTAAGTATCCAGACTTACTCACTATGATCCTGACGTAATAGGATATCATCAATATGAATTTATAATAAGTAGGTATAGAATAGATCAGATTTTTAGTATATGACAGATTTTAAAAAATAAATATCAATATAACTACTCTTTACATCAACTATATGTAGACTTCAAAAGGGTATATGGGTACAATTCAATTACAGAAACAGGATAAGTTGTATAATATCCTGCTGGTCTTCGGAATACCTAAAAAGTTTATTAGACTTTTTCGAATGTATCTAAACGGGTGCGAGTAGGCAAACAATTTTCAGATACTTTTAAAAATCACAATGGGTTAAAATAAGGAGATGTACTATTTCTTTACCATTTAATTTTATACTAGAACATGTCATGTTGCAATAAAATATTTAGATAATAAAGAAGCCCGTACAACTCAATTGCATTAATACGCTATATATATATATATATATATATATATATATATATATGCTAATGGTCTAGTATTAATTGGCGATGGCGAGGTGATATAAGGGCCTACACTACATTATGTTGAATAATTGAATAATAAAATTCATTGGATAGTCATAAAATAAAATTAAATTAAAATATGCACCTCTTTAGGTCACAGAGCCATCGTCCTCATCTTGTAATATATATATATATATATCCATCCATCCGTAGTAATTCTGCCCGAAGGCAGGTCCTTCACTGCAACCATAGCATTTTCATGCTGTGCTTGCAGCTTTACTAGGGAATTGTAGGTGTGGTAGCTTCCCGTTGCTTTCCACAATATATATATATATATATGCTTTCTTTTCCTTAGGCCTTTCAGAATATCTGTTCCATCATCAGCAGGAAGGCCTATATTTCTTCGCTGAGATGTTCTCGATGGTGGTTTTAATGTAGTGTTGTCCATAACTGAAGTGTTCTTTCTGACGATATCGTATATACACTACATTCTATTGAGTAACACTAAGAAATTGGGGCTGGAAGTAAATAGCCTATTAATAAAACTAAATAATTATATAGTCACATACAAATGGACAGTTAATGACAAATGGGGGGAATTTTGAAGAAGTGGCAGAATTGAATTACGTATAAACCATGATTACAACCTGGGATGAGGTGCAAAAAAAAAAGCTAATCATAGGGTCAATTCTGGAAACGTATGCTATTACACATTGCAGGGACTCGTGTCATACCAACTTCTTCAAAAAATCGCTAATCTAAAAATATATAAAATTGTTATTCTTGCAGATGGATGCGAAACATAGCTCTTACTTTTAAGGAGGAGAAAATATTACGAGTGTTTGATAATAAAGTTTTTAAGAAAATGTTTGGACCAAAAAAAAAAAAAAAAAAAAGGAGACGAATAGACAATGAATGGAGAAGATTACATAATAGTGAGCTACATAATCTTTATTGGATACTAGGTATAATAAAACAAGTTAAGCGTCGTAGACTGCGATGGGCAGGACATTTGACACAAATGGTGAATGAAGGGGGGGGGGGGGCCATGGAAATTCCTTACAGAAGAACCGAGGGAAAGTACAGAGGAATGTAGACTCAAGAAGGAGGGTGGGATAATTATATTAACCATGATTTTGAGGAAGTAAATTATACAGAGGATGATCAGAAAACATTGGATCAGGATAGAGATTATTGAGAGCTTATGTCTACGTTGTCATGAAACTTCAGGCTTGATAGTGCCACTGAGTTAGTTAATTAAGATAATTAGATATGTGAATATTTAATATTTAATTTTAGGAAGTTATATTTTGAGGTTATTTTAATTATATTATTTTTAGTCTGGACATCTTACCTCAATATTAATGTTGATTTGATTAATATTGAGGTAAGATGTCCAGAATAAAAATAATATAATGTGAATATTTGTTTAAAATTAAACTCTTTTATCTCGAGATTCCAATGCAGTAGAACTATAATAATTTTTAAATTAGTGATTCGTTTTTTGTTAATATTCCTCGTCCTATCCAATCGAAATATTCCTATGTCCTATCCAATCGAATTTACTTTTCTTTTTTTTTTTTCTTTCTTCACATTTTGACTTGTATTCACAATTTTATAATTGGTATTATGCCTTGCCTTATATTTGTTAAAATGCTTCATACTTTATCATTATTATTTTTTTATTGCGGATGAGCCCATGTAGGACTACGCAAAGTACTTAGAGGCGTTTCCTTTGAGCCCAAATTTCTTTCATTCTTTTGCTATGAGCTTGTTTTCTATCGTCTGTCCAAGTTGTTCCATTTTTTTTTCTTCGGTTTGTCCTCTTGGTCAACTTGCCACTTATTCACCTTAATTCTAAATATATTATTATTATTATTATTATTATTATTATTATTATTATTGTCCATCGCTGTGGTCTCGAGGTAGCGTGCAGCCTCGTCACGCAGCGGGCACGGGTTCTATCCCCGGTCGGATCAGTTTTTATGGGTGAGGTTTTTATCGGGGTTTTTCTTTACCTATAAGACAAATGTCAGGAAAACTTTTAAGGCCCAAACGGTCCCCGTAATCATGTGGCCATCATCATCATCATCATCATCATCCTTATCTTCATCATCATCATTATCCTTCACCGGTGTGGAAAGCAACGGGAAGCTACCACACCTACAATTCCCTAGTAAAGCTGCAAAGCATGGCATGAAAATGCTATGATTGCAGTGAAAGACCTGCCCTCGGGCAGAATTACTATGGATGGATTATTATTATTTTAGATCATTAGCCATTACAGGCTATGAAAACTCTTAGCTGCTGAATTTGTAATATTACACCACTTACGTCTATTCTGACGTATGATTTTCAATAGTTAATAAAATTTACATCTTAAAATACACTCATGCATTTTTTTTATGTTCATCTAAAATTAATGTTCAAAGGAAAATTAAGATAATGAAAAACTGGATGGACCTTGTTAAATATAATAAAGAAATACTCATTTATTTAAGGATGTCGATGATCCTACCGGTTTTTAAAAAGGCAGTTGTAAATAAGTAGCCTACAGTAAGTACAGTAGCGGTATTATCGTCTTCCAAATTTCACAGTCATACAATAAGAATTACGTGACATTTTTCGTAAATACGTTTCTTTAATTTGACTTGTGTTCGACAAACAGAAAGTGTGTAGTAAGCCGCGATTAGGTGGGTCACTGGGTCAACAAACGAAATATTTGATGCACAACTTGAAGTGTAGCGCGCAATTGCTATTAATTCCCGCACACTCCATTCATAAAGAAAAAATCATGAATATCCTTCAATTAAATCACATCCGGTATTAGACTATTGAAGTACTTGTGATATTTATCGTGAGGACCGTAATCTTTTCATCTTGTCATTTAGAGGAAGTCAATGATTATCCTCTACCTTTGAAATTCTGTATCATCACATCTAGAAGGCTGTGTGAGAAGCAACATTTGCATACTTATTTTGGAAATATAAATTAGCGTCAATTTTCCAGATACATTTAACAACATAATCTGCAGGAAATAACATTTTTCTCATCTCTTCAAAAACTTCTCAGATCTTCAAAGAATGTTGAAGAACTTTTATCTAAGACTAACATTTTATCGTAGCATGCACAGTATCAATGTTTGAGACACACAGGATAAAAACTGACGGGTATGCATCTCTGACATCACCGGAAGTGACGTAATGTTTGTGGTTCAATTTATTTTAGTTGTTTCTTCGTTTGGTGCGTTTTATTAAAAGGCCAATCGAGTTATCAGGAGACGAGCTCCTACGCCTGGAAAATTTACCCCGATTTTTTAATGAATTATGGCAACCTAAAATATACTTTGACGACAGAAAATTAACGAAAAATCACGAATCATATTGACCGGCCTCCGAATTTAAATTCCACTGCCCAATAAGACCCTCCAGAGCTATAGTTTGAGGCAAATCAGTCGATATTCCATTATTTAATCATCCTTTTTTACACAGTACTCCAAGCGCGACAAGCCTAGAAGGCCCTTGGCCTACCATCCGGCTGCTGGCCTCACATCCACATGTGTTAATCACAGAGGTAGACGATCATAAGCCAGTGTAGGGGTGACATGTGGTCAGCATGTCGGGTCCCCCAGCCGTTATAGCTGGTTTTCTCAACATGGAGTCGCTATTTATTGTAGCTACCCAAATGCCTCACGATGCTGGTTGGGCACCGGTCCCATACTGGCCGAAATTCCATGAGAAAATTTCTTCCCCCATGTAGTCTCGAACCAGCACAAGTCCCGTAGCTCTGCGCCAAGACTTCTTGCCTTAATTTTTGCATAGTACTAAAATTTATATTTAATATATTTTAGAAAACATTGTGAATGAAGTTAACAATTACAGTACGTATGCTAAAAAAACCTCGAAGCGCAGCAAGCCAAGAAGGCACTTAGCCTACCAGCCGGCTGCTGGCCTCACATACACGTGTTAATCACAGAGGTAGACAATCATCTAGACAGTGTAGGGGTGACATGTGGTCAGCATGTTGGGTCCCCCAGCCGTTATAGCTGGTTTTCTTAACCTGGAGCTGCTACTTATTGTAGCTATCCAAATGCTTCATGATGCTGAGTGGGCACCGGTCCCATACTGACCGAAATTCCATGAGAAAATGCTAATACTGTAGCTTAATTCTACGTAAAATTTGACATAATACATGAAAATTGAAGTTTCTTACTTGTTTCCCGATCTGGTGTTTGGCCTATTAAAAAGATGATCAAGTACCTACATCCCAAAAAATTGTAGAATATAAACAAATTTATAATTAACAAATAATTATTATTTATTTGAATTAAAACTCTTAATATTACGCAGAAGCATTGGTGTTACGTCGGTTACCTTTACTTTGTATAAATAGTAACTAAAGTTTATTAGAACATGAAACTGAAAACACACACACACATATATATATACATATATAAAATTTTCGTGTCTCGTTGTTTGTCCGCGATGGAATCCTAAACTACTGAACCGATTTTAATAAAATTTTGCACACTGTGTGCAGTTTGATCCAACTTGAGACTAGGGTAGTTTATAATTAAATTTATAGTCGCATTATTTTTTATTGCAAATTATTTGTTTATTATTTAACAAAGAGTTATAATTGTCTGTGAGTTCCATACGATTCTAACAGATGGCGGTGTAAAGTAATTTGGTAAAGTAATTGGTTTATTATTTAACAAAGAGAGATCCAGATGGCTGTGCTTTTTGTTGCAACCGCGAATTTCAGTTGAATTACAAATATTGATTATTTCATAATTTAAGTGTGTTCAGTGTTTATTTTATTTTCAATGTTATTAATTTCGTGTGTAGTGTTAGTTTTAAGTAATCTGGCTGAAAGACAGCAACTTAATTTAAATTTTTAACATATACATTTAGCCACAGCAACGCGTGGCCGGGACTTCTAGTAGGCCTATATATAGTATATATATATATATATATATATATATATATATATATATACTACATTCGTGGTATAATTCTACGGTTACGACAGTTACTGACATAAAACCGTACATTTTAATTTCAATTATTAAAGACATAAACTCCATATTTTCTGTTAGATTGTGTGTGTGTATATATATATCCACCACTGCGGTCTCGAGGTAGCTTGCTGCCTTGTCACGCAGCGGGCCCGGGTTCGATCCCCGGCCGAGGCAGTTTTTCTGGGTGAGGTTTTTATCGGGGTTTTTGCTCAACTGTAAGACAGTTGTCAGGAAAACTTTAAAGCCCAAACGGTCCCCGAAATCATATGGCCATCATCATCATCCTTATCATCATCACCATCATCATCCTTCACCAGTGTGGAAAGCAACGGGAAGCTACCACACCTACAATTCCCTAGTAAAGCTGCAAGCATAGCATGAAAATGCTATGATTGAAGTGAAGGACCTGCCTTCGGGCAGAATTACGATGGATATATATATATATATATATAATATATATATATATATATATATATATATAATGTGTGTGTTTTGAAGAGGAAAAGTAGTGTCCTACTATCTGAAGTCTAAAAAAATTAAATGTTATTTTATTTTGTTAAAATTGTCATATCAGTTACCATGGAATTCATTTACAGCGTACCAAAATATTTTTACTAAGGTTCCAGGCGCTTGTAAGAATTTTATGAACTTACTTTGAATGAGTATATTAAAATTTAATACATTTCTTAGTTTAAAATAAATTAAATCCGTCTGTTGGTGATGACAATTTAATTGCGTTAAAGTTTAATTATGGGTGGACTTGTTTAGGTTATTTATGACCTTCGTGTTTTAAACTTACAGATCACAAGGGAACGTATTAATGAATGTGCTACAGTTTCATACTTTTTTTATATAAACTCTGGTAACAACAGTGGCATTATGAAGTTATCTTTCTTTTTGCGTCGTATGTGTTATAATATTTCTTTATCCTTCTGAATATTAAAGTTGGGTCGTCCTTCAAGAATATTTTAAGTGGTTACCTAATTTTACTCAATTCACAAAATTATGCTGTACACGAACTCGTTAAACTTATCTCACTATAAGGAAATAATATGACAATTTTAATATGTTCATGTGCATATTTGTCGTTGGCTGTAGAAATGTGAATGTTTAATGACGCGATTATACAAGGTAAGGAAAACATTTTTTTAAGGCCCCAGGTTGTCCTATTTAGCATTGGCGTAATTGTAACCCACTTCTGAGGTTGGGGCGCCTGGAAGGCAGGGTTACGTTGCCCCGATACGATGGGTAATGATGATAGTGGTGTGCTAGGAGAGTCCTTTATCCTAAGCTTAATCTAATATGAATGATGATGATTGCGATGGTCATATGATGTTCGGGGACAGTTTGGGCCTTAAAGTTTCCTGACATTTGTCTTACAGGTGAGGAACAATCCCGATAAAAACCTCACCCAGGAAACTGTCCGACCGGGGATCGAACCCGGGTCCGCTGCGTGACAAGGCAGCACGCTATCTCAGCGGTGAACAATATATATATATATATATGCAAGTTTTCTTGAGTTTTCCGCGTCTTGGATTCAAGTTCCGCCTCTGGCCAATGATTCCGACGTTTCGGCATGATCCCACATGAAACTGAAAACACACACACAATCATTGGCCAGAGGCCGAACTTTAATCCAAGACGCGGAAAATCCAAGAAAACTTTCATATTCATACTTATATCCGCGAAAATCTGCAATATAACATATATATCTTCGGGCGTTTGAAATTATGAAAAAAGTGAATAGGCCTACACAGTACCACGTTTATAGAATCATTTTTTTTTAATTTTCAAAACTCCATACAATTTCTGTAAAACGGGACCTAACCTATCCGCGTCCTCGTACTTTCCTGACCCAAAATTCATCGACCTTCGCTGAGATCTAACCAACGAGAGTTCCAGAGGTTATTAACACTGCGGATGAAGGGAATTCAGTCAAAACCATTTTTTGATTACTCGGAATTCCTAATAATTAAATTAGACTTATTCAGATATGTCTAAATGGCACAAAGAATAGAGTGCAGGTAGGTAAACAATTTTTAGATAATTTTGAAGTTCACTATGGGTTAAAGCAAGGAGATATTCCATCTCCTTTGCTATTCAATTTTGTACTGGAGCACGCAATTAAACATTCAGATATAAAGAGGGTCTACAACTCAATGGAATTAATAAGCTGTTGGCGTAATATGTTGATAGTGCAGTATTATAGGAGATAAGGGTAAATGTAATTAAAAACTAACACGCAACACTCAGTTAAATAACATTAAGAAACTGAAGCTGGAAATAAATATCAATAAAATATATCTACGATTAAACGTCTTCTTCTTCTTCGTCATGGTTTAGGCTTATTTACTAGCCTGTTCCGGCTCCAAATTGCTGCGGTTTCCATCTTTTCTTTGGTCTTCCCAAACTTCTTCTTCCTCGTGGTGAATAGCTGTATGCTGCTTTTGGTATTCTTTTCTCGGCCATCCTTGCCAAGTTTTCTTTCCAGTTGGACGATTAAACGTAAGCCTCCATATACGTAACAGACTTGAATAAGGTCTACTTTTAAAGGATATGTTCGATGTGTTCCCCGTCACACGCCATGCATAGGTTAATCCGATCCATCCAATCATCCTGCACCTTTCGGAGGGTGTCTCCAGAGATGGTATGACATGCCGCTTCGATGCGCTGTATCAGGTGACCTAAGTTCCTGATTTTCTCTTCGTACATCTTGGATTTGATGTAACCTTACAGATAAAAGTCTATTGAAATCAGATCAGGCGAACGCGGTGGCCACTCGATAGGACCTCTTCTCCCGATCCAGTGCCCCGGGAAGTCAGTGTTAAGCCACTGACGTACGTCATTTCCAAATTGCGGAGGAGCCCCATCCTGCTGGAAGCATGTGGGGACAGATCCATCAAGTTTGGATACTACGGGTATTATAGAATCTTCCAGCATGCACTTGTATCTTGCGGTGTTCAGTATCCCGTGGATTAATATTGGTCCGATAATTTTCATGTCCTAAATTCTGCACCATACAATTATCTTTTCACCACCGGTTGTCTTAATGTCCATGCTCCAATGAGGATTATCCTGACTCCGATATCACATGTTTTGCCTATTGACCTCTCCGCTAACGTAAAACACAGCCTCATCTGAGAAGAGAACTGTTCTTGTAAAATCCGGGTTTGTACCTGCATTTGATGGAGCAATTGCATCTTGTAGGGATGCCATTTATTCAATTTAATTATTAGCTGGTTGCTCCGACGGCTTACACCTGTCTTCCTTGAAAATTGGCGCGTGCTCTTCTTCGGGCTTTTAACAATGGATGCAACGGTACATGTCGACGTCTGTTCATCAGTTGCCGTCTTCGAACGTCCACTTCTCTTCTTGTCTTCAATATTACCCTTTCCTTAAACTTAGCTACAGTGTCATGTGTGATGGGAACACGGTCCGGATCTTTCCTTAAACTTAGCTACAGTGTCATGAAATCCTTAAATAAGTTTATAATTAAAATAATTCAATATTTATACAATGAAAATGTAATGTTTTAATTAAACTATATAAACGAAGAAATATAAATGGAATTAAACCACTAAGATGACAAGTTAGCAGCTTTCAAATTCTCGCATATTCCGCTAAAAAAATTAATGCAAATTATTTATAATTACATCAAAACTAACTACAAAAAGATTATTTTATTTAAATAATAAGTATTATATAATGATGGGAACACGGTCCGGATCTTTCCTTAAACTTAGCTACAGTGTCATGTGTGATGGGAACACGGTCCGGATCTTTCCTTAAACTTAGCTACAGTGTCATGTGTGATGGGAACACGGTCCGGATCTTTCCTTAAACTTAGCTACAGTGTCATGTGTGATGGGATCACGGTCCGGATGACGTTTATTGAACAAACGAGCAATCTTCCAGATCGTATTGTCGCCCATCAGGGATCCTTTTGATCTGTGGTCGCCCATAAGGACTATTTCAATTCTCCCTACCAATGTCAATGACATCTTTCAAACTGTCACAGACAAAAGAAAAGCAAAAATAATAATATAGATAGATAGATCATCGGTTGATTAATGTCTTTGACATCGTCCGATTCCTAATAGCCAATTTTGTCGGTCCATCCAATCTCCTGCTTGCAGATGTTTTTCCTTCGTGTATAAACATATTACCTGACTCCAGGAGGTTTTAGGTCTTCCTCTGCCTCGTCTTCCCTCAGGTTTCCATTCCAAAACAGATTTTGGTAGGCGATCTTCTTCCATTCGCTGGACGTGTCCGTACCATCTTAATTGCTGAGTTTTAATATAATCTAAAATAGTGTCTGCAATCTTCATTTTCTCCCTTATAACTGAGTTCCTATTTTTTTCTCTTCTTGAAATTCTTGCTGCCCTTCGTATAAAATCTATTTCCGTTGCCAAAATATACTTATTTGTTCTGCTCCATAAGTAATGATGCTTTTAACAATTGTATGATATATATTCATTTTATTTATATCAATTATATTTTTATCCCACAATATTCCATTGAGGCAAGCAATTGCAAATTTTCCTTTATTATTTCTATTTCTTATTTTCTCTTCATAACTCCCATTTTGATTTATTTTAATTCCTAAATATGTGATCTCACTACAGGATTTTATTGTTTCTCCAGTCTCCAAAATTAAAATAATAATATAACTTAGAATATAATTAAATGTAATGAAAAGACTTACGTGCCACTCTGTATAAATGGTTATGGACAGTTATAAAAATTAGAGAAATTTTGAAGAAGTGACACAATTCAAATACCTAGGAACAATGATTATAAATAGGATTGTGATGCAGAAATAAATTATACATAAGCTGAAGTCTAGAAAAAAAACACACCAGATTTCGTTTATATAACACTTTGGCTGCACCAGTGTTGACCTATGGTAGTGAAGCATGGACACTAAAAAGACAACATGAAAGCAGAATAACGGCTTGTAAAATGAGATTCATGCGCAGAACAGCCGATTACACCAGATTGGATCGGAAAAGGAACACCGATATCTTAAAATAACTGAAGATTACGCCAATTTTGGAATATATTAAGGTACGTACACATATGCGCGCCGCGAACACGAACGGCGCGCGCGCCGCGCGCGCGCGGCGCGTCTTATGTTCGTCGAAATTATTAATTTCAACGAACCTCCTGCGATCCATAGGAAACCCACAAACCTTCAGTAGACATTTTGCAGAGCAGGTGTAACCAACGATGTCTATTCCCTTTCCGTTCTCCCGCTTGTCCTGCATTCTTTCCCAAAAATAGGGACTTTTTTTTAAATGCCGCGGGACGCGGGACAAATTGTTAAAAATCGGGACTGTCCCGCCAAAATCGGGACGTCTGGTCACGCTTATTACTTATTACATCTTATAACTTTATTTATACTTTTTCAAATATTATAGCATTAAAGGAATTTAAAAAAATATATGATTTGTATATCCATCCATAGTAATTCTGCCCGAAGGCAGGTCCTTCACTGAAATCATAGCATTTTCATGCTATGCTTGCAGCTTTACTAGGGAATTGTGTAGGTGTGGTAGCTTCCCGTTGCTTTCCACACCGGTGAAGGATGATGAGATGATGATGATGATGATAATGATAAGGATGATGATGATGGCCATATGATTTCGGGGACCGTTTGGGCCTTAAAGTTTTCCTGACATTTGTCTTACAGGTGAGGAAAAACCCCGATAAAAACCTCACCCAGAAAAACTGCCCCGACCGGGGATTGAACCCGGGCCCCGCTGCGTGACAAGGCAGCACGCTACCTCGAGACTACAGCGGTGGACATGATTTGTATATATATGTTTAAAATTATTAAGAATCTATCTCACCATAACATGGCCTTAATTTTTAATAAAAATGTACATGATTATTATACTAGAGGTTGTACTTTATTGCACAAAGATACTAGTTTCTAAAAAAAAAGGTATAAAAGGGATTCGTTATGCATTAATCAACCATTAAAATAACTACTTACCTATTGAATATCAACATTTCACGAATGTTAAACATTTTTCTAATTGTATTAAAAAATATTTTTTCTCATTGCTTTCTTAGTTAATTTTGTTAATTTTATTATTATTAATATTATCCTGTTTAAATATTGTATTTATATGTGTATATATATTGTGCATCTATAGTAGTTTGTATTACTTAAACTTATGCCTGAATTTGTTTTCTTGTTTTATTGTTAATTGTTTTATGGCCATTATTTTTTGTATATTGCCCCTTAACATGAGCAGTCTTGCTCTTTGGAGTCTTTGAAGAGATAAATAAATAATTAGCAATAAATGTGTTTATATATTGTATTGTTTTGTGATACTTCATACATAATATTATGAAATGAACGTCTTAAATAAATAATGTTTTCTAAATAATTCTAATTTATTTATACAATTACAGTACACACGAAAAAAAAAAACACATATCATTGAAAAAAAACAGGCATCTCCTTTCAATGATTTTTAAAATGATCCTTATGTTGTGGATCCCACAATAATTGCTTGCTTCTATAAATGTCAACAAGTTTTAACACGTTTTCCTCTGACCACTCCATACTCAAATAATAGGTGCGCACCGAAAGCAACGAACCTCTCAGGTACCCGTCCAAATCTAAACAGCGAACCATCAAAGTGTTCGTGGAAAAAACCGACAATGAGTGGATCGTGGTGAGAGACGCGCGCGCGGCGCGCGCGCCGTTCGCGCGCACCTTAAAACCCCGTCCAAATCTGACGAACATGGTGCGGCGCGCGCGCCGTTCGTGTTTGCGGCGCGCAGGTGTGTACGTACCTTTAAACAGTACCAACTAAATTGGAAACACCATCTTGAAAGAATGAGTTCAAATCGGATCCCCAAAGCTGTTTATAATTATATACCAAGAGGACGTAAATGTCTGGGCCGTCCTATGAAACGCTGGAGGGAAAATTTTCTATAGGATCGTAACAGGCCTTGGCCTAATACTTGAAAGGAAGAAGAAGAAGAAGAAGACATGGACAACATTTGTCATCCCAATTTCATTAAAAGAATAGTTAAAAAAATATAAATATAACTCTTATTCTTCCAGTTATAGTATATGGCTGCGAAACATGGTCTCTAAGGGAGGAGAATTGATTATGAGTATTTGAAAATAAAGTTCTTAGGAAAACGTTTGGGCCAAAGAGAGACAAAACAGACAGGCGAATGGAGAACACTATTTAACAGAGAGCTAGATCTGCATGTGAAAATAGATGTAAAAAGAACAGTTTCATAGATTGCTATGGGAAGAATATGTGATACCAAAGGGGGATGAGACATCCAGAGAGAAAGCGCCCAGTGGATACGCCAAGAATGAGGTGGGAGAATAACATTAACCATGATTTGAGGCAGGTGAATTATGCAGGGAATGACTGGAAAACATTAGCTCTGGAAAGGGATCTATGGAACATTTAAGGCATGATACATTGGTGCAGCGCTTCGGGATTTGCACTGGTTTGAGTCCCCATGGGGGAAGACATTTTCTCATGGAATTTCGGCCAGTATGGGATCAGTGCCCACCTAGCATCGTGAGGCATTTGGGTAGCTATAATAAGTAGCGGCTCCAGGGTGAGAAACCAGCTATAACGGCTGAGGTACTCGACATGCTGACCACATGTCAGCCCTATACTGGCTAGAAGATCCCCTACTTCTGATTAATAAATACTATGTGGATGTGAGGTCAGTAGTAGGCTTGTAGGCTAAGGGCCTTCTAGGCCTGTCGCTCAATGGAGTTTTTTGGAAGAGGAACGTATGGAGAGCTTATGTACACGCGTTCATGGACTTCCAGGTTCGATAGTGCCAATGTGTTATTTAATTGTGAATACATGAGTCGTACCTATCTGGAAAGGACAAAATGGTCACACACTTGCAGAATCTGAATATTTTGAATTCGAAAAAAAAACTAGATGATGATAATAATAATAATAATAATAATAATATAATAATAATAATAATAATAATAATAATAAATCCATCCATAGTAATTCTGCCCGAGGACAGGCCTTTCACTGCAATCATAGCATTTTCGTGCTATGCTTTGCAGCTTTACTAGGGAATTATAGGTGTGGTAGCTTTCCGTTGATTTCCACACCTGTGAAGGATGATGATAATGATGATAATGATAGTGATAAGGATGATGATTATGATGGCCGGATGATTTTCGGGGACTGTTGGGCCCTAAGCTTCCTGACATTTGTCTTACAGGTGAGGAAAAAAACCCGAAAAAAGCCTAACCCAGGAACCTGTCCCGACCGGAAATCGAACCCGGGCCCGCTGTGTGACAAGGCAGCACGCTACCTCGAGACCACAGCGGTGGACATAATAAAAATAATAATAATAATAATAATAATAATAATAATAATAATAATAATAATAATAATAATAATAATAATAATAATAATAATAATAAATACAATATGCTGCAGTCTCGGGTATCAAATCCCGAAGTCGACCAACTTGATTTGGTTTTTTTCCGAGTTTCTCTCAACACCAAACTAACTCCATGGCCTTTGGCCTATCAGCCGGCTGCTGACCTCATATATACACATGTTAATATCAGAGATAGACGAACATCCTGCAATGTAGGGGTGACATGTGATCAGAATACCGACTCTCCCAATCTGTTAACAGCTGGTTTTCTCACCCTGAGCCGCTACTTATTGTAGCTACCCAAATTCCTCGCGATGTTCTGTGGGCACCGGTCCCATACTGATCGAAATTCCATGAGAAAATGTCTTCCCCCACGGAGACCTGAATCAACTCTGCGCGAAGGCATGTTGCCTTAACCACTAGGCTACGGCACGATACTTCTCTCAACATCAACTTCTACAAAAAAATATTCTTATAGACGACCTTTCTTTACGCTGTCTGTAAGTAATAAGGTATTTCCGGTTTAACAACAACTCGATTCTTCGAGTTTACAAATATAACGACTATAAACCATACACTATTGACATAACACATATGATACTAAACAAAATGCTAATTTAAATGACTATTTAACTCATGCCCCAATTGGGAGTCAATTACCAATCACGTTACTATGCTTTTTTATTTACAAACAATCACAGTCGTGTTTCGCCTGGAATTTGCCAACTAAAGTTTATCATAATAAAGAAAGCACCTCCTTTTTAACATTCTGAATAGGTCATAGCATTATTTTGCAGTGACTGGCTCTTGTAAGAAAATCGGCTACCAGATTGTATATATAGTGCATGTATGTCAACATATACCTCATGCGGGAGTTAATATAAAAACATTTGTAGCAATTGATTATACTACCAAAAAAAAAAAAAAGAAAAAGAAACCATTGTTTGCACTTTCTTAAATATCATCAGAAATTAATTAATATACAGTTTGTATATTAATATACAGTTTGATGTGTTTCACTTTTTCTCCACTTGAGTGCATTCTTACTATATTGCGTTCCTTTGGCAATAAATAATATGATCTGGTTGCAGTGACGAACAAAAGAAGCAAATGAAGCGTATCAATCGTTTCTCACTTGTTTTGAAACATCGCCGTTTACATTAAATATATAAATATTTTAAAATAACTATATTTAAAAAATGATTTGTTAGTAAACAGCTTAATTTTATTCGTTAAATAGTCCTAACAAATGCCAAATACTTATGAAAATTAGATAATCTTTTCTATAGGCACATATCGATAAATAACGAACTAAACAAATTAATCAAAAATCAGAATATAGTAAACCATATAAGATCTCTCAGAATTGGTTGGCTTGGACATTTGATAAGAATGGATGATCAGATACTGGCCAAGAAACTCTATAAATGGAAACCTATAGTAGACAGAGCTGTTGGAAGACCAAAGATCAGATGGGAGGATGATACAATGAACGATCTAAAGAAAATGAAAGTGACTAATTTGAATATGACAAGAGACAGATTGGCATGGAGGAGGATTGTTGAGAATACCAAAACGTTCACTATTGAATTTGTCGCACCTTAGGATGATGATGACATACCGATAGTACTGTATTTTTATTTAATTTTATTTATAGGCGCTATTTAGGTGTAACCATTATCTGTGTGTCTCTATTGTGTATTTTAAATGCGTTTTTAAACAAGACGAATATCATATTGATAGTCAGATGGAGTTCGGGGACTATTTGATCATTAAAGTTTCTTGACATTTGTCTTACAAGTGAAGAAAAATTCATAAAATCTGATTCAGGAAACTTGTCGGACGAGAGATCGGACCGTCTGAGGCATCGACGTTATCCTTCATTGTGGACTATCAAACTGACACTATCGAATCCATAGGTTCATGGCCGCGCAGACATAAGCTCTCCATACATACATATTGTGAGCTAATGTTTTCCAATCATCCCCTGCATAATCTACTTCCTCAAAACATTTTATTAATGTTGTTCTCCCATCTCATTCTTGATCTAACAACTAGGCGTTTTCTCTCTGGTTTTCCTACCATAAGTTTCATTGCCTTCTTTCAATCCCCATTCGTGCCACATTTACACAATATTAAATGATGCTCTTTAACATTTAAGATAATTCGCTTCATGATTCAAAGCAGGGCGTGATCAGAGACCTATTATTTGAGGGTGAAGTTCTTTTGCGTGGCGTAAATCGGAACTTCGATTTTACTTGTCTTCCGAAGAAAGCTCAGGATTTTATACTTTGAAAAAATCCATCAACTTCGGCCGTGTTTGAACCCACGATCCTCTGATTCAGATGTAATCATTGGGACTGGGACTGATCCTTTCTTTCTTAAATTAAACAAAACACATAAATATGTTTTCGACCCTTCACACTTTCTTCATTGGTTGCCATTCATTGTTCAATTTATGCAATATTTCGTTTGATAATATAACAAATCTAGGTAGTTATCTCATTTGGACGTTATCTGTTATGGAGTGTTCAACTTTCGTTGAGGGTAGCCATGAGTGAATTTTGAGTGACTATTTAACTCATGCACCAAATGGGAGTCAATGACCAATCACGTTACAATGATTTTTTATTTACAACCAATGACAGTCGTGTTTCACCTCGCTCTTTATCGATTTCTCTTTATCAGCTCCTGCTTTTGTGATAAAGAAAGCTCCACCTTTTTAATGTTCTGAACAGGTCAAAGCAATATTTTTCTCCTACAAATACTTTGAATATAGCAAATAATGAAAAGATTCCTTGATTTTACTGTGTTGTTTACTAAAAAAATAAATGAATAACCCGTAATGTTGATTATGATATATAGTTTGATGTGTTTCATTATTTCTCCACTTGAGTGCACTCTTATAATATTGCGATCTTATTTGGCAACAAATAATATGATCAAGGTGCAGTGAATGGACATAACCTCATATTTCTGATTTGTTTTCAAACATCGCCGTTTACATGAAATATGTAAATATTTTAAAATAACTATAGTTAAACAATGATTTGTGAGTAAACAGCTTAATTTTATTCGTTAAATAGTCCTAACAAATGCCTCTCTTGATTTCCAAATTATCGATAAATTCACGACTCAAGAAAAATAACTATAGTTAAACAATGATTTGTGAGTAAACAGCTTAATTTTATTCGTTAAATAGTCCTAACAAATGCCTCTCTTGATTTCCAAATTATCGATAAATTCACGACTCAAGAAGGCATTACTTATGAAAATTGACCAAAACACACATTTTGTGTTTTAACTCTCATAAAATTCTCCTAAGCTTCCTGTTCAAGAAAACATATAACTTATCGCTATTTCGCCATTATTAAAGCCCTGGCGGCCATTTTTAAACTCTCCCAGTTCTAGTGGTAAAAATGATACCAATATATCAAAGATTGGCATCAGATGTATTATATTGGAGAGAGGCACAAAAGGAAAAACCCAAAATGGTAATGAGAATCTTTACCATACAGTTTGGCACAAATAGCCAAAATAAATATTTGTTTCAACACAGAAATTGCTACTGTGTGTTATTAAAGCAGTCAGAAGCATGAAAAACTTTTTCTCAAAGTGTATTCTTCAAGCGCATGCCCATTTAAAATAAGTTCCATGCACTGCAATTTTTGCCTTATTCAGCTGAAAATTTCAGCACTTATCTGTAAGAATACAAAGAACCAAAATTGCATTGAATTTTAATCATACTCAAAATGCTCATGAGTTATGATTTTTTATATTGTCATATTTATCTCGATTTCTGCCAACATGGAAAATCAGTTAAAAAACTTTTTTCTCAAAAGTATTAACAGCACAGAAAAAAATCCAATGCAAATTTAGAAACAATGAGTATAACGAATATCCTGACAAAATATTGGATCAAAATATTGAAAATTGTACTGCAAGGAACTCTTACAATTAATTAAAATAAAAAAGAGAAAGAATAATGTAACTTGCGAACTAATATTACAAATCACTTGAAATTTATCATAAATGTTATTCATACAGGTAAACATGTGTGGTAAAAATTTGAATGAAATATCTCTATTAGTTACGGAATTTCAAAATTCAGTCATGGCTACCATTAATTCCATGCAGTGGAGTGCAGAGGAAGTAACTGAAGCACTGCTTCGGCAACAATATCGATCTCGTACCATTAATCAATAACATCTTGATACAACCGTCATATTTCTTCGAAACGTACAAAGTCTAGCCGCTCTTATTTCCGGCGTACCCATGCCTACCCCATTTTTGGCGTGATTGCTGCACGTGGTTTACAAGACACAGCCAAGCAATCGCGATGTTGTCAAATTTGTAATACGGACTTGTTTGTTTACAGCAGCAGTTCCCAACATTTTTCGACTCGAGAACCCCTTCGACAAAAATCTGAGTAGGGTGAATCATTGACTTTTAAATATACATACAGTAGACATGCTTAATTCTGGAAATGCTGCTATTATGCATTGCAGAGACTCTTGATGTCCCAACTCCTTTCAAAAAACGTTAAATTGAAAATATATAAAACTATTATTCTACCAGTTATATTATATGGGTGCGAAACATGGACTCTTACTTTAAGGGAGGAAAGGAGATTACAAGTATTTGAGAATAAAGTACTTAGGAAAATTTTTGGACCAAAGAGAGATGAACAGACAGGTGAATGGAGAAGACTACATAACAATGAACTACATGGTCTTTATAGGAAGCCAGATATAATAAGAACAGTTAAGTCTCGTAGACTGCGATGGGCAGGACATGTTGCACGTATGGGGAATGAAAGACTTGCATGGAAGCTTCTTGTAGGAAAGCCAGAGGGAAAACGCCCAGTGGGTAGACCAAGAATGAGGCGGGAGAATAACATTAAGTATGATTTGAGGGAAGTAGATTATACAGGGAATGATTGGAAAGCATTAGCTCAGGATAGGGATGTATGGAGAGCTTATGTCCGCGCGGGCATGAACCTACGGGTTCGATAGTGCCAGTGAGTAAGTAAGTAAGACATGCACAAAATTTAATTCCAAGCAAAAGGTTTAATAACCTTAAATGAACTTAACCCTTAACGGTTAAACCCTAAAGTTACTCTAGTTACGGCTTAAAAGTTACACAACCAGTAGGCCTAGTTGTATCGAAATAAAATGCATTCCGAACGTTGTTACGTAACTGTAAATCAAGCATTCGCTCTAAATATTAATCTATTGTGGATATAATGTGATAAATTCCCGATGTTACACATATGTAACAAGGGGCATAATAAGGTTAATTTAATTTTAAAATAATAATTATAATAATAATAATTAATAATAATAATAATAATGATAATAATAATAATAATAATACTAATAATAAATTATTATTATTATTATTATTGTTATATTATTATTACAACGCTGCAGAAGTGAAGGAAATAATATTAGACCTAACCTTAAAACCCGCCATTACGGAAAAGATTTGGCGAACCCCTTGAAATATTTAGCAAACTCCCTGAGGGTTCGCGAGCCACAGGTTGGGAAACGATGGATTATAGCGATCTAGCCGTGGCATTTCTAAATTGAAACAATACAATTATTGTGAATTCGGAACAGGCAAATCGCCTAAACCTTGAAGAGAAGAAGAAGAACCTGTAAGTAAGTGATTTTTAGTTGTTAATTAACATTGAAAGGTTGCTTTTATGTTATACCTTATTTTTCATGTTTCTCCATTTTAGTAATTTATAATTTTGTTTATATATGTTTACGAAAATAGCTATTTAAAATGGTCGAAAATCCAATTGTACGACAGCGAGCGTCAAAAGTATTTATATACACCTTAAAAATTTCTAAGATCTACATTAATGGAGAGAAAATTTAAATTTTTATTGTGCTTATATTACAAATGATCATATAGTTTACGTGTTTTTGTCTTTTCTAAAGTTTATCGAGTTTATGATCTATTTGTATTTTCTTTTTATGCAAGGTTTAAAAAAATTATCTCATGATAATTTCCATCCATTCTGCCCGAGGGCAGGTCTGTAACTGCATTTTCATGCTATGCTTTGCAGCTTTTCTAGGGAATTATAGGCGTGGTAGCTTCCCGTTGCTTTCCGCACCAGTGAAGGATGATGATGATGATGATGACTGGGTGATTTTCAGGGACCGTTGGGCCCTAAGCTTCTTGACATTTGTCTTAGAGGTGAGGAAAAACCCCGAAAAAAACCTCACCCATCAATCTGTCCCGATCGGGAATCGAACCCGGGCTCGCTGCGTGACAAGGCAGCACGCTAGCTCCAGACCACAGCGGGGATTTGGTAGAGCTAATTTTAATGAGTAATAAATTGCAGAAATTTAATTTGAACTGACAGAGAAATACATTAAATGAAATAGTGCAAATACAGGCATTATAGAGAGTTTTTTGAGTAAGCGGGGTTATTTTCATTACTGAAAACTTTTCCTCTCTCAGATCAAAACAAATTCCAATGCAATTTCCAGCTATTACACAATACAATTAGCTCTATGCAATAATGCATCTTCGGTTTATTTTCATCTTGTTCGTATCTTAGCCTGCTATACAGAGGATGAAGGATAGATAGGGTAAATAGCAAGAAACTACAAGTGAACTTGCAAAATATTGACAGTTAATTCAATTCTAAACAATAGTTATAAGCAGTTTAATATGTTAGTGTCATTAGCAGTGACCGGATGTTAGGGAAAATACCTACAGTTATTTAGTATAGACACTGTAAAAGTGACTTCATATTAAGTTCATACCGACGACCCTAGAGTAGTTTTCCATTAAGTTAATTTTGCCTATAAATGCCTATTTCAGCTTACAATACCTACAAATGCCTATTTGTCATATTTTCTCGAAATTAACTAAGTATTTCAATGAAATTAATTGAAATGGACAAACTTCCCCCTCAATGCACTCCCGTTAGGTCAAATAACAAGTACCGGCTATTGTATTTTTTCACCTCATGGATTCCCGTTAAGCGAAATAACCCAAAGCTATGTCCCATTGTATTATGCTCCAGCTCTAAGGCTTCCAGAAAAGTTCTATAGTACAGCTTTGCTTCTTTTCAATAGAAACATTGCTGAGTGACAAAGAGGGTAGATTGCTTTCTTTCTCTCTCACACACCTAGTGCTGAAATATTTAAGTGACTGACAATATTATTTTTGATGTTCATCATCATCATAGTACATTCACGAATTTAGGCCATTTGTTGACCTATTTCGGCCACAAGAGAAACACCATCCAAAAGTCTTGAGTGGACGTCCTGGTCTTCTTCTTCCTGCAGGTTGATATCTTAACATTTGTTTGGGTATTCTGTGATCTTCCATTCGATGAACATTTTTGATGTTGGTAAACAGAATTCAGTCTGTAGTCCTCGTTCACAGACAGGTGCTTCAAAGACAAAGTAGTGGGACTTATTTGTTTTAAACCTTTAGAACAGTTGTTTTACGACAACAGAAGGGCGTAAAAAAATATGTTGTAGTCCATTTTATGTAAGAGCCTATTTTGAATTTTTAGTGCCTATATTAATGATTTTAGTGTCTTTTTGCCTGTCTATTTTTAACTTTTTAAGTGCCTAACATCCGGACTCTAGTCATTAGGCATTACTGCACACAATTTCTGCGAGAACTTCAAAAGCTATCAACGATTTTAAAATTCATATTAAACCACAGTTGAGGTTATGTAATAAGATGTTAAATTTAAAAATTGATACCTGGTAAGTCAGTTAAAATGCAGCAGATTAAACGTTGATTTTAAAAGGCCTCCATATTGGAACTATTTAATAATTTAGTTGAGGACGACTGACTAACCACCCTCCAATTTTATATTTAACATCTTCAAAAGCTATTCTCGAAATTATTCTGATAGATAAGATAGGCTATCGAAACATGTGTCCCGCGCCGTAGCCGAATGGTTAAGGCAGGAAGCCTTGCTGGTTCAAGTCTCCATGGGGGAAGAAATTTTCTCATGGTATTTCGGCCAGTATGGGACCGGTGCCCACCCAGCATCGTGATGCATTTGGGTAGCTACAAATAAGTGGCGGTTCCAGGTTGAGAAAACCAGCTATAACGGCTGGGGGACTCGACATGCTGACCACATACATTGTGAGAAAAAATCTTTCACTGCAATCATAGCATTTTTTATTTTATGCTTTGCAGCTAGGGAATTATAAGTGTAGTAGATTCCCGTTACTTTTTACACCGGTGAATGATGATAATGATAAAGATGAAGGTCGGATGATTTTCGGGGACTGTTGGCCCTAAGCTACTATTGAGTAACGCTAAGAAATTAGGACTGGAAGTAAATATCAACAAAACTAAATATATGGTCACATGTAGGAATTCATTATATAATAGAAATGGACAGCTAATGACAAATGAGGGAAATTTTGAGGAAGTGGCTGAATTCAAATACCTAGGAACAATAATCACAAATAGGAATGAGATGCACAAAGAAATTAAACATAGGCTCAATTCTGGAAATGCGTGCTATTATGCATTGCAGAGACTCTTGATATCCCAACTCCTTTCAAAAAACGTTAAACTGAAAATATATAAAACTATTATTCTACCAGTTATATTATATGGGTGCGAAACATGGACTCTTACTTTCAGGGAGGAAAGGAGATTACAAGTATTTGAGAATAAAGTACTTAGGAAAATTTTTGGACCAAAGAGAGATGAACACACAGGTGAATGGAGAAGACTTCATAACAATGAACTACATGGTCTTTATAGGAAACCAGATATAATAAGAACAGTTAAGTCTCGTAGACTGCGATGGGCAGGACATGTTGCACGTATGGGGAATGAAATACTTGCATGGAAGGTTCTTGTAGGAAAGCCAGAGGGAAAGCGCCCAGTTGGTAGACCAAGAATGAGGTGGGAGAATAACATTAACTATGATTTGAGGGAAGTAGATTATCCAGGGAATGATTGGAAAGTATTAGCTCAGGATAGGGATGTATGGAGAGCGTATGCCCGCGCGGCCATGAACCTACGGGTTCAATAGTGCCAGTGAGTAAGTAAGTAAGTTGGCCCTAAGCTTCCTGTTAGTTGTCTTACAGGTGAGGAAAACCCCCGAAAAAACCTCACTCAGGAATCTGTCCCGACCGGCACATGTTGTTTGAAAAAGGAATTCTGTGTTCACTGGAGAATTTCAAATAAACGATTTTTCAGGCATACAATGAATTCATCCAACCAGCAATGATGGATGTTCTGCAGAAAGAAATTGATATTTAAATTCTTGGAAAATGTAAAGTCGAAATACAATAGATCAGCCGGTCAGAAGGCTGGTTAAAAATAACGGGATATTTTATGAGGGTTCACTAGTTTATCGTGGAACAAAAATATTTTAAAGGCTGCACTAGAATGGACCAGATAAGAAACGAGGCTACTTACTTACTTACTCACTGGCACTATCGAACCCGTAGGTTCATGCCCGCACGGACATAAGCTCTCCATACATCCCTATCCTGAGCTAATGCTTTCCAATCATTCCCTGTATAATCCACTTCCCTCAAATCATAGTTAATGTTATTCTCCCACCTCATTCTTGGTCTACCAACTGGGCGTTTTCCCTCTGGCTTCCCTACAAGAAGCTTCCATGCAAGTCTTTCATTCCCCATACGTGCAACATGTGTTGCCCATCGCAGTCTACGAGACTTAACTGTTCTTATTATATCTGGCTTTCTATAAAGACCATGTAGTGTATTGTTATGTAGTCTTCTCCATTCACCTGTCTGTTCATCTTTCTTTGGTCCAAAAATTGTCCTAAGTACTTTATTCTCGAATACTCGTAATCTCCTTTCCTCCGAGAAACGAGGATATCCATGAAGAACTGCAGATCTACTCCATAAAAGAAAAGATATTGAACAACAAGATACAAGAATGGAAGAAAGTAGATTACCAAATAAAATCTTCCATTATTTTCCAAGAGGAAGAAGAGATGTCGGACGTCCTCGGAAGAGATGGTCTTACATCTATTAGTGAAGACGGAACAGGCAACTCTTGCCTAAACCAGAAAGTGAAGAAGACAAAAATATTTGAAATGTCAAAATCTGTGGAAATTAAAATTAAATAGTGTTTTTAAGTCCACTGCTGTGGTCTCGAGGTAGCGTGCTGCCTTGTCACGCAGCGGGCCCGGGTTCGATCCCCGGTCGGGGCAGTTTTTCTGGGTGAGGTTTTTATCGAGGTTTTTCCTCACCTGTAAGGCAAATGTCAGAAAAACTTTAAGGCCCAAACCGCCATAATCACCATTATCATCCTTATCATCATCATCATCATCCTTCACTGGTGTGGAAAGCAACGGGAAGCTACCACACCTACAATTCCCTAGTAAAGCTGCAAGCATAGAATGAAAATGCTATGATTGCAGTGAAGGACCTGCCATCGGGCAGAATTACTATGGATGGATAGTGTTTTTAAAAGAGATTGGAACTGAAACTAGACACTGCGGATTCTTGAATTATACAAATGGTATAAATGTAGTCAAAGAAGGTAAACTTACAAAAAAGCGGTGAAGAGCTAAGAAAATGCTAAAAAAAAGGACCAATAAGCCAAAAAAGACAAAAATGACGAATAAAAACCACAATTTTCTGGCCTACAATGACCAAATATGTACGTTGGGCCTCGTTTTTAGACATAACATAAAAAATAAATAAAAGATGTTTCATCAACTTCCCAGTCCTACTCGTAATCTTTTTTCCTAGCTTAAAGTAAGCATCTATATTTCACATCCATTTAATACAACTGGGAGAATAACAATTTTATATATTTTCAGTTTAACGTTTTTTGAGAAAAGTTGGGACAACAGTCCCTGTAATGCATTATAACATGCATTTCCAGAAAAAAGTGTTTTATGATATATTCTTTATATTTATAAAGCTCAGTTTGAATAAACTATTCACCAAAGTGGAACCCTGAATTTGTTGTTTCCACTTGTGTGTTTAGGCCTATATTACAGTAGACCCTTAATACTATGTGTAACAACAAAATAATGGTATTGTTATGCGTTTACATCATTCTCCTTTGGGCGCCTATGTTTAATAAACTTTAACAACCACCTTTGTAATACGAGGACATAATTATCATGATTTCATATCTTTTCTCACGACGAGACATCCGCTTTTATTCATATCCTGTAGAAGAAAATGGAGGTTTCCATGTCTTGGGTATTATGAGATTTCATAATTAATTTAATCACGTGATGTTGAATGCACAGTGAATCAACTATATTGTGTAAACTTGCAAAAAGCCATACGATTCAATTAAGAGAGAGAATTTATATAGTATCTTGCTGGAGTTCGGAATACTTAAAAATTTGTTAAGACTTATTCGAAAGAGTAAATGGCACAAAAAGTAAGATGCGTGTAGGTAAAAAGTTTTCGGATACTTTTGAAATTTCAATTAAGAGGGAGAATTTATATAGTATCCTGCTGGAATTCGGAATACTTAAAAACTTCTTAAGACTTATTCCAAAGAGTCTACATGGCACAAAAAGTAAGGTGCGTGTATGTAAAAAAAAATCGGATACTTTTGAAATTTAGGCCTATATAGTATCCTGCTGGAGTTCGGAATACTTAAAAACTTGTAAAGACTTATTCGAAAGAGTCTAAATGGCACAAAAAGTAAGGTGCGTGTAGGTAAAAAGTTTTCGGATACTTTTGAAATTCACAATGGGTTAAAGCAAAGAGATGCACTGTCTCATCTACAGTTCAAT
This sequence comes from Diploptera punctata, assembly GCA_030220185.1. Taxonomy (NCBI): domain Eukaryota; kingdom Metazoa; phylum Arthropoda; class Insecta; order Blattodea; family Blaberidae; genus Diploptera; species Diploptera punctata. The sequence goes on from JASPKZ010008885.1 coordinate 1,182,779, forward strand.
TTCGTACTATAGCAGCAGTTCCCAATTTTTTTCGATTCGTGAATCTCTTCCACAACAATCTGAGTTGGGTGAACCACTGACTTTTAAATATGCATACAGTAACATGCATACAATTTAATGCCTAGCAAAAGATTTAATAATCTTAAATTAACTTAACCCTTAACGGTTATAACCTAAAGTTACTCTAGTTACGGCTTAAAAGTTACACAATGTGTAGGCCTAATTGTAGCGGAATCAAATGCATTCCTAACGTTGTTACATAACTATAAATCAGGTATTCAAGGTAAATATTAATTTATTCTGGAATCGATGTGATAAATTCCCGATATTACACATATGCAACAAGGGGCATTTTAGGGTTAATGTAATTTTAAAATAATAATAATAATAATAATAATAATAATAATAATAATAATAATAATAATAATAATAATAATAATAATGTTGCAGAAATTATGGGAACTATAATAGACCTAACCTCGAAACTCGCCATTACGGAAAAGTTTTGGCGAACTCCTTGAAATATTTTGCGAACCCCTTGGGGGTGAGACCGTAAAAGATAATGAGTAATATACAGTGTGATGAGGAGGGATATAAAGGACAATGTGCTGATGGGATCGAGTTGATAGACCAAGAATGAAATGGGAGAATAACATTAACCATGATTTGAGGGAAGAGGATTATGCAGGGAATGTTGGAAAATATTAGCTAAGGATAGTGATGTTTGGAGAGCTTATATCCGAGCGTCCATGAACCTGCGGGTTCGATATTTACAGTGAGTTAGTTGGATGTTGAATAGAAAGCATATCGTACAATACATTCCATATCAAGCGATAGAAAATTCGAACATTAAGTAAAGCTGTTACCAATACTGATATAGCGATACTTTTTTGGACCTACAACAATGATAGCTATTGACATATTCTTCTACATAATTTAGTATTTATCATAAGTAATGTCATGAGTGATTTCCAATTTATCTAGAGAATTTGGAAATCAAGAGTGGCATTTATCAGGACTATTTAACGAATAAAATTAAGCTGTTTACTCACAAATAATTATTTAACTATAGTTATTTTAAAATATTTATATATTTTGTAAACGACGATGTTTGAAAACAAGTGTGAAACGATTGGTACGCTTCATTTGCTTCTTTTGTTATCACTGCAACCAGATCTTATTATTTATTGCCAAAGGATCGCAATGTTGTAAGAATGCACCCTAGTGAAGAAATTTATAACCAAACTAATATGTATTAATTAATTTCTGATTTCCTATGATGTAAATATGTCAATTGATTGGAAAGCATTAGCTCAGGATAGGGATTTATGGAGAGCTTATGTCCGCGCGGCCATGAACCTACGGGTTCGATAGTGCCAGTGAGTAAGTAAGTAGGTAAGTAAATATGTCAATTATATTTTTATGCAACGTCATTTCCTGGAAAATAATTCGTTTAAGAAAGTGCAAACAGTGGTTTCTTTTTTTTTTTTTGGTGGTATAATCAATTGTTACAAATGTTTTTATATTATTTCTCGCATTCGCTTTCTGTTGACATTCGTGCACTATATATGCAATATGGTAGCCGTATTTGTTATGGAGTCAGTCACTGCAAAATAATGCTTATAACCTATTCAGAACGTTAAAAAGGAGGTGCTGTCTTTATTGTGATAAACTTCAGGTGGTAAATTTTAGGCGAAACACGACTGTGATTGGTTGTAAATAAAAAATCATTGAAATGTGATTGGTCATTGACTCCCAATTGGGGCATCAGTTAAATAGTCAGAAAGAACTCTTTGTAACAATTCATTACTGCGCTGTACTAATTTTATGTAAAGGTTATTGTTTTTCAATACAATGTGTGCCAGTGAAATGCTTTTAAAAAGGAGCAGATTCATTAAAATTCTATAAATGCTAATTTTGACAATTGACTGCCAATCGTTAAACAACAAAGGCTTCATAAACTAGAAAATAGCAAAACACAAACGAAAATTAAAATGTGCTAAATGAGTTAATTGTCAAAGAATTTAGTTGTGTGGTAAAGAAAGAAGTTATATGGCGATGTCTCAGATGGAAATGTCCTTCGGCGGGGATTGATATGGACGAATACCAAGACTTCCTGGTATGCTTCCTGCACCCTCGATACATATTAATCCGAAGGAAATGCATGCCATGCCGATACGGGTATCCCGAATCATGCGTATTTATTATTTTAACTCGGCGTGCGTGCGTGAGCACTGGATGGCCTTGTCGCCGCATTCCACACTCGTGTGTCAGACATGGCCTTGTTACGCATGCGTACTGAACAAAAGTATCTCCAAAGCCTGCTTATCTCTTCTTTCAAGAAAATAATTATGAATGACAAGCTTTATTCAAGCGGGAATTGGTTCCCTGCTGTCATTAATGGTTCTGATTCCAACAATAGGGATCCGTAATAGGAATTTATTTTTAAGTTACCCTTAGCATGTTTCCATCCCTTGAAATCAAGTGGCAGCTTTATAGCTACTTACAGAATATAAGTAATAGTTATTTAGTAGATATAGGCTACTACAGAGGTTTAGTAAAGGTAAAGGTATCCCACTACAGGACTCAGGAGGCCCTTGGGGTAGTAGGAGGTTAGGGCTCCCACTTTTCTGGACAATCGGCACTTGATGTCAGCCATGCGTGACGGCCACCTTTACCCCCAGAACAAGAACGAGATGCTCAACTTACTAAACCTAATTTTGTAACGTGTTGTCTACAATATTTTATCTATGTTGAGAGTATTTTAGTATATGTTGTATCCATCCATAGTAATTCTGCCCGAAGGCAGGTCCTTCACTGCAATCATAGCATTTTCATGTTATGCTTGCAGCTTTACTAGGGAATTGTAGGTGTGGTAGCTTCCCGTTGCTTTCCACACTGGTGAAGGATGATGATGATGATAATGATAAGGATGATGATGATGGCCATATGATTTCGGGGACCGTTTGGGCCATGCGTTTTCCTGACATTTGTCTTACAGGTGTGGAAAAACCCCGATAAAAACCTCACCCAGAAAAACTGCCCCGACCGGGGATCGAACCCGGGCCCGCTGCGTGACAAGGCAGCACGCTACCTCGAGACCACAGCGGTGGACATATGTTGTATATTTAGTATATATATTTAATGAAATGTATTTATTGCGGAAATTTTATGTTTAGAGTAATTTAACACATTCGCTTCAGGTTTAAATGCCCAATGCATTTTCCCAGAAACTGGATTTAAGTTACAGTAAATTATATTGATTATTTTCAGGCATTCAAAACAAGCAAAAGGTAATGGTACTTGAGATCAGAATAAGGCAAAAATACATTCCTCTACTATTCATAAATGTTAACAAAAGATTACCCTGCCAAGGGACGTACAAAATATGTAACAGCAGAATTAAGCGAGTGTTCTTCGTCTTCTGAGTTGAAGGCCATTTAACAGCCGGCGAGTTTACCTCGTCTTTTGAGGCGAATGCGTTAAATGTAGGATTTCTCCCGAAACTAAAATTTAAGAATCGCTCTAGCGGTCACAATTTTCGATATTTTTGCAACGAAACTTTGTATATACTATAAAATTGAAACGAGGAAAATTTTCTCCAAAAAACAGCGAATTCCGATCATTAGAATTGGGGATGTTCCTGAAACCCGAAATTCAAAAATCGCTCTAGCAGCCACCATGTTTGCTTTGTCGCAATGTAACTGTATACCATACAATTTAATTAACCCTTAAATTGGACATGTTTCCAATAAGATATATTGGTTTAATTTATTTATTAAAGTAATTGAGAAATGAGTCAGTAGAAATTATTTATATATTATAAAGATGTCATGAATGGTATACGGTGAACATACCGACCTAATGAGACACCTGGTAGGCAAATAAGACAATTACTAGGATGAAGGAGGTGCTACATTTCACTTAAAGGTTTCATTATTTAGTCTTAAGGATCTTTATGAACCACCTAAAAATATTCAGTCTCGGGGCTTAAAGTACCTCCCATCGCGGCCGACGAAAAAAAAAAAGATAGCATGGGAAAATAAATATAAACATTATTAATGGAAAGGATAAGAGTTGTGGAGTCCTTGAGGATGCAAAAACTGCATTGTTATGTTGTGATTATGATAAACCCACGACAGAACATTTAAAATTAATGAAGATTGACTAACAGTTTTGAATACATCCAGTTGATCTGTTAAGAATGCAAGGCCTCACTGATTTGGATGTAAACAGTGAAGCATATTGATTCAACACATGCATATTCAACACACACAACAAAACAAAAATGTTTATAAAAACAAACAAAGTACTATGTACATTATGTGTTGTACATAAAAACATTTTATTTGAATGATTAAATTATATAAATCTTCTACAAAACTAAACTATCATGTAGTTTACTGCTATGAGTAAAATTTGCAAATATAACAAATTATATAAAGAGTAAACCAATTTATTTACTTTGGCTTCAGATTGTTATTTTTTGACAAAACTGTCGGGGATTCTATGCCACTATGCCAACTACATAAATTCAAATGAAAGGCGAAAAAAATTATGAATAATTATCCTAATGGAAGCAGAAGAAAGCATTATTGAAAGAATTGAGGAGAAGGAATTAAAGTGGTTAGGATATGTTTTAAGGATGGAAGATGAGCGATGGCCGAAGCAACTATATGAATGGCATCCGAACAGAAAGAAGAAAAGAGGGAGACCAAAATTAACATGGCAGGAAAACGTGATCAGTAATGCAACCTAGAGGGCTAAGCATCGAAGAGGTCCAAGACCGTAGGCTTTGGAGGTTTGGCACGGGAAGACGGCAGCAGCTGTAAAAACCCGAAGATAGATCTGAATCATTATTACCTGAGAGAAATATAAATGTTCATTTATTTCCCGGGCATGCCGTAGCGTAGTGGTTAAGGCAGTGCGCTACAAATCAGAAGGTCGAAGGTTCGAGTCCCGGTGGGGTCAGGAATTTTAAACTGACCTAAACCTTCTGATGGCACCATGGCCCTGGGGCCGACTCAGCATCTAACGGAAATGAGAACCAGACACTTGTTCTGGGGGTAAAGACGGCGGTCACGGAGGGCTGACTACCCAGCTAACATCAAGTATCGATTGTCTAGAAAAAGTGGGAGCCTTAACCTCCTAAAACTCCAAGGGTCTCCTATGACCTATAGTGGGATCACTTTACTTTTATTGATTTCGCAAAAAATGTGAGAAACGCCTTCCTTAAAATGAAGTGAGAAAGTTGAGATTAAAGTATAGTATATTTCAAAACATGAGGACCTCGCTTCACACCACTGGCTCATGGCAGTTATCAATGACAAGAACCCTCCGGAGTTAACAACGACATTGTGCTGTGTCTAGAAGTGTGACTCTTTTGTCCACTGGTTTTTAAAGTCAATACTAATAACATTCATTGTTAAAACCGTTCAGGCGGTGAGTCATAAAATAAAATAAGTTAAAATATACCTTCTTAGGTAAGATCCGTCGTCCTCAACTTATAAAATGTGTATTCTTTATGTCTGTAGGCCTTTCAGAACATCCGTTCCATCTTCTGTTCTGAAAGGCCTACAGGCATAATGAATACATATTTTATAAGTTGAGGACGGATCTTACCTCATCATCATCATCATTAGTACATTCACGAATTTAGGCAATTTGTTGACCTGTTTCGGCCTCAAGAGAAACACCATCCAGAAGTCTTTTGAGTGGACGTCCTGGTCTTCTTCTTCCTGCAGGTTGATATCTTAACATTAGTTTGGGTATTCTGTGATCTTCCATTCGATGAACATGTTGTATCCATCTTGACTTATAATCAGAAATTTTGTTTTCTAAAGATTCCATGTGTAATTCTTCTAAGATGTCTTCATTTTTTTTTTGTGATCTAGTAGTGTGTATCCTGCAGTCCTCCGAAGATATCTCATTTCAGCAGATCTAAGTCTCTGTATATCCTTCTGTTTAAACGTCCATACTTCGCTACCATACAAAAGAGTTGGAAGAGGCAGTGTTTTATACACTTTCAGTCTTGAATGCTTTTGGACTAACTGTGGCTTGAAGATAGAATTTATAACCCTAAAATTCTTAAAAATTTAGATATTTTTGCATTTACATCCTTTTCTTCTTCATATGAGATATTGCATCCTAGATATGTAAAATTATTCACCTGCTCCAAAATTTTATTGTCCAGTACAATAGGATCTACACCTTGAAATGCCATAATTTTTGTTTTTTCTGTAGATATCTTTAATCCATATTCTTCTGTAATTTTGTTAAGTTCATACAGACCTTTCTGTAGATTATCTATTATTATTTGGTCATCTGCAAACAATAGGGTGTTTAATTTTCTTACCTAAGAAGGTATATTTTAACTTATTTTATTTTATGGTATTTAAAGGATTACAAGAAGGGTTGCCTTTTGTTCTTCAGCAGAATGGAACGGATGTTCTGAAAGGCATAAAGAATACATATTTTATAAGTTGAGGACGACGGATCTTACCTAAGAAGGTATATTTTAACTTATTTTATTTTATGGTATTTAAAGGATTACAAGAAGGGTTGCCTTTTGTTCTTCAGCAGAAGATGCCTTTTGTTCGCAGGAATTTTTGAATGAAGAAAAGAGGAGGTGATTCCAAAATACTTCCAGGAAATGAGGTTCTTAAGTTTTGGCGAAAACTATAACCTAAAATTACCATATTTGCAATGTAAAATATTTATCATTGCCCAGACAGTGTAGCCAAATTATCACAAAAACCCGCTGACAAACGAGTGAACGCTAATCTACTAACTCGCTCATTTTCTCACCCTAACTTGCCTAAACTAACACTAACTTGACCATCTAACATTAACTTGCCCACTTTCTCATTCTAATTTGGCTATTAACTATCTCACTGGCACTATCGAACCCGTAGGTTCTTGGCCGCACGAACATAAGCTCTCCATACATCCCTATCCTGAGCTAATGTTTTCCAATCATTCCCTGTATAATCTACTTCCCTCAAATCATGGTTAATGTTATTCTCCCACCTCATTCTACCAACTGAGCATTTTCCCTCTGGTTCAAGGTTAATGGCAAATTAATTTTTTTAAAGCTATTAAAATTTCAATATTCAATAAAAAATATAACTCATATATATATATATATATATATATATATATATATATATATAAATTATTTTTAGTGATAGGTTAGAGTCCGTATTAAGAAAATATTTTGCGTTGAATAAATTGGAATTCGCCGTCAGTGGAAATCAGGAGCTGCCGATCAACACCCTCTTTCAAGGGAGGGGGGAAGTAATTGTTTCTGAAAATTCTTACTGTAATCACTATTTATTGTAATATCATAAGTTACTTGATAAATCATAAATTATAATGTATTTATATCTGTTGTAGTGTTAAAAACACAGTTTTCGGATACTTGTGAAATCCACAATGGGTTGAAGCAAAGAGATGCACTATCTCCTCTACTATTTAATTTTGTATTAGAGTATGCCATCAAATCTTTAGAGGATGAAGGTCTACAACTCAATGGTACTAATAAGCAGTTAGTTTATGCTGATGAAGTACTATAGGGCGATAGCGAGAAGGTACTAAGGGCCAACACACACACACACTACTGAGTAACACTAAGAAATTGGGACTGAAAGTAAATATCAATAAAACTAAATATATGGTCACACTTAGAAATACATTATATAATGGAAATGGACAGCTAATGACAAATGAGGGAAATTTTTAGGAAGTGGCTGAATTCAAATACCTAGGAACAATAAATCACGAACAGGAATGAGATGCGCAAAGAAATTAAACATGTGCTCAATTCTGGAAATGCGTGCTATTATGCATTACAGAGATTCTTGACTTCCCAACTCCTTTAAAAAATGTTAAACTGAAAATATATAAAACTATTATTCTTCCAGTTATATTATATGGATGCGAAACTTGGACTCCTACTTTAAGGTAGGAAAGGAAATTACGAGTATTTGAGAATAAAGTTCTTAGGAAGGTTTTTTGGACCAAAGAGAGATGAACAGACAGGTGAATGGAGAAGACTGAATAACAATGAATTACATGGTTTTTATAGGAAAGCCAAATATAATGAGAACAGTTAAGTCTCGTAGACTGTGATGGGCGGGACATGTGGCACGAATGGGGAATGAAAGGCGTGCATGGAAGCTTCTTGTAGGAAAACCAGAGGGAAAACGTCCAGTTGGTAGACCAAGAATGAGGCGGGAGAATAACATTAACTATGATTTGAGGGAAGTAGATTATACAGGGGATGATTGGAAAACATTTACTTAGGATAGGGATATATGGAGAGCTTATGTCTGCGCGGCCATGAACCTACGGGTTCGATAGTGCCAGTGAGTTAGTTAGTTAGTAGTAGTGTTAAAATATTTATTTTAAGCAAATTTTTATATTAGTCTTCATTATATTTGGCGTAACAACTCGGGTCGAGTCCTCTCTTCCAGACCTCTCTATTCCTGGCGACTGTCCATTTTTTATATTAGTAGTGCATGTATTTAATATTAGATATCATTTCAAGGTATAGGTCTATTGGCCCGTTCCGCTTCCCGCTGCACAATATATTAATAGGTCATCCTTCCAACGCCGTTTCGGTCTTCCTACATCTCTTCGGCCTTCAGGCCTACAATAAAATATCTGTTTTGATAAGCGATCATTTGGCATTATATGTTCATGTTCAAACCATGTACACTTATTTCTGTATATTTTCTCGTTTATATTGTATACTTGTAATTCTTCTCTGATATCTTGATTTCTCTTTTGATCTCTTAAAGATACATACATTTGCAACAGATCTCAGGAATCTCATTTCTATTGTCTCAATTTTTATGTTTATCAGAGATCGTTCAAGGCCAAGTCAGACCCGTATGTTAACGTTGGAACGGCTATTGTTTTGTAAAATTTCAATTGAGTTTTCCTTGTGGTCTTATTTCTCAAATATATTCTTATTGAACCACATATCTTGAAATTTCCCTAATTTCATCTCCATATCCAAATTTTGCAGGTACGATATAATGCATCCCAGATAATTAAAACAAGTTAACTTTTCTAAGATTCATGATGTGTTCCGTTGAGGTATTATTCAAAATTAAAATATAAAATTATGGATATTCACCTGAACGGTCCGTTTCAACTTGATTATTTAACTGTAGCGCTTTCGGGACATCCTGCCGATGATGGGACAAGTCCCGAAAGCGCTACAGTTAAATAACTAATCAAGTTGAGGAGACGGACCTTTCAGGTAAATATCCATAATTTTATATTTTAATTTTAAAACAAGTTACTTGTTCAATAATGTTTGCTCCAATTACAATTTTTGTCCTTCTATGTTGAGTTCCAATAAATGTCATGGATTTTGTTTTCTCTGTTGATATCTATAAATTATAATCTTTTAGTAGTTTCCATAATCTATAAACTGATTTTTGTAGATGATTTTCTGAGGAAGCTACAAATCTAGGTATTAGACTTCTCTCATAAAACAAATAAAAAAAAACAATTCTTCTAAAAGTACAAAAGTGTCTGCAAATAAAAGACAGTTCATTTTTATTCCGTTTATCATCAAATGTTCATCTAAAAGAGTCGTTTATCATCAAATGTTCCTCTAAAAGAGTCGTTTATCATCAAATGTTCATCTAAAAGAGTCGTTTATCATCAAATGTTCATCTAAAAGAGTCGTTTATCATCAAATGTTCATCTAAAAGAGTCGTTTATCATCAAATGTTCATCTAAAAGAGTCGTTTATCATCAAATGTTCATCTAAGAGAGTTTGCCATGTACTAATGACATCGTCTAAATGTATATTAAAAAGTTGACGAAAGTCAGCAACCTTGTCGAAGTCCATTATTGATTTCTATGTAAGTTACTCCAGGACCATTTCCTTCATCTATACGAATTTTTGTACTTTCATATAAACTTTCTACAGTTTTAATTAGAAGAGGTGGATATCCTTTATTTTTTAATATATCCCATAACTGGAGTCCCTTATTTTATGTAATATCTCCAAATATGTACACGAATATGTAGTAAAAATATGTAATGTATCATTTTTTTATTATAAAGGATCAAAATTTATGTTTTAATAAAATTCTGTATTCTTTGCCCAAGCTTTGTTTTGTTATGATGATTATTATTTGTCTCTTAAAATTCATTAATTTTTTTTTTATGTTGAGATTAATGTATTTCTACTACCAATGATAAAGTAACAAACAATCCAGAAGCATCTTCGAGTAAAAGGGCATGATGAACGTATTTTATACATAGGCCCTGAACCTAAATATATATATAGGTCCTAATATTACTAAAAACGGCATATTAGAACAGAGCGGAAAATATAAAATTGCAGTTATTGTCGTATAAATTTACTTATTTTTTAGATGTTTAAATTATTCATGAACAACTCTCAAAATACAGTATTTACAGTTCTCTTGCACTTCAACAATGTTATTTGTTGAATAGTGTACTACAAAGTGTATAGGCCTACAACACTATTTTACCGTGATAAAAGGCGTCATCAGTAGTTATCCACGACCAATCTTTATTTTTTTTGCAGATAACGTATCATGAGGCATTTGGGTAGCTACAATAAGTAGCGACTCCAGGTTGTGAAGACCAGCTATAACGACTGGGGGACCCGACATGCTGACCACATGTCACCCCTACATTGGCTTATGATCGTGTACCTTTGTGATTAACACATGTGGACGTGAGGCCAGCAGCCGGATGCTAGTAGCCAAGGGCCTTCTAGGCCTGTCGCGCTTGAAGTTTAATGGAAGTTTGCATTTTGTTTAATTGTGGGAAACTTCATGTCATTTTTACCTAGAAAACTAAGAAGGTTTGCATTGTGTTTCAATGTCAGGTAGTGTTTGTCAGCAGGTTTGACCAGACAAAGTATAGTGATGTATTGATATGACTATGACCTGTCAGTCATATAATATATATGAGCCTCCAAACAGAGTTGAGAACAAATTATACTGGAATTTTACCTGTTTACTATATAGAACTGTACACAAAAAAATTTGTGAACTTATATTTGAAGACCATTTTATGTAAAAAATGTAATACTCTAATAAATATGTAGTAACGAGTAAAATATGTAATATCAAACTTGAGTATAAGTTCTAGACATATGTGAATAGCCATTTTCGGTTATTACGAAATAACATATCGAGGAAAAAATATGTAATTACATACGAATACAGACTCTACCTTTAACTTAGAGCGTAGAATTTTATAAAATGCCTTCTCATAGACGATAAATAATATGTGTGTTTCAAGATTAAACTCTTCTTTTTTTTCATCAATTGTTAGAGCGAAAAAAAATACAGTCAACTGTAGAGTGGCCTTTTCTAAATCCATCCTGTTCATTTGGAATAATTTCATCACTTTTCTTTTCGATTCTTCCAGATAGTATTTTAGCATGTTTGCTATATGTTCCCAGAAAGCTTATTCCTCTATAGTTATTTGGGTTACATGTCACCTTTTTTTTTAAATATGGGGATAACAATAGCTTCACTCCATTCTTCAGGTACATAGCCATATTGCCAGCAGATTTTAATATTAGACACTGTATGTAATTAACTAATGACAATGTTTAAATGCAATTTAGCGAATTACGAAGTAATATAGCTATTGAGGTTGTTCTCATGAAAAGGGTTTTATTTATTTTTTAATTTTCATCATCTACTTAGCAGACACTGAAAAATGTGCTTGACACACCCACATATAATATATGTAACGCTTCAGATGGAGGGGAACACGACGGGACAGCATCCGCATAAATATTTAGGGTGGATTTTTTTAAAGTCTATTTCCTTATAATTTACTATAACAAAATTCCAGGAACCATCTACACATAGCTACTTTCTTTTGTCAAAATATCTTTAAAAACTTTTGTTCTATATATACATATATATAGTAATTCTGCCCAAGGGCAGATCTTTCACTGTAATCATAGCATTTTCATGCTATGCTTTGCAGCTATACTAGAGAATTATAGGTGTGGTAACTTCCAGTTGCTTTCCACACCGTGAAGGATGATGGTGATAAAGATAAGGATGATGATGTTGGCCGGATGATTTTCGGAGATCGTTGGGCTTCCCCACATTTGTCTTACAGGTGAGGAAAACCCCCGAAAAAACCTCACCCAGGAGCCTGTCCCGACCGGGAATCGAACTCGGGGCCGCTTGCGTGACAAGGCAGCACGCTACCTCGAGACCACAGCGGTGGTCTATATATAACATTGTTTGTACTCTTTATGAAAGCTCCTATAAAGTGGAGTCCTCCCATTTTTTCAAATATATATATTAACGTTCTAGAGGCCGCAGTTTTTATTTCTTCGGAACCAAACTCGGCATATAACAATCAATTAAAAAAGTAAGCTTGTATTCGTTAACCAGCGAAATCAGACTGTTAGCAATGGGGGTTTATTTGAAAGCAGTAATTTAAAAATTACTCTAATGGCACATGTTTATTTTCTCGCAATATAAGTGGATTCATACGGTTTAATTCTCGGGTAGATGTGTATAGAGAGGCATCTCCAAAATCGTGAAAAATAAGCTATATAGTAAGAAAGAGACTCCTCTAGGCCGTCGTGTATTGTGGGATATCTCGTATCGTTACTGATTGCCGAGCTATTTCAATGTATATTTTGAGGCAACTTTTTATTTTCGGTATTCTTAGTGTGTAAAGAGATATATCTACATATGAAATGAATATATATCTCTTTACACTTTTTAGTCATTGTGTAAAGTGAGTTATAATGTGAATTAACTCTGCTTTCACTAACATGCGTTAACCAGCCAGCTGGAAGCTACTTCTAGGCTTGGTTATGCCCTGGATGTTGTCACGAAGCACCTTCCTGTGACGCTTTGCACCACCTTTCCCCAGACCTTTGCCTCCCTTTCCACGTCCAGTCATCGTACAGCAGATAGGATATCACTCTGAAGCTAATCTCATGTTGCATGTTCTGCAAGGGAGTTGGTGTTTCAGATTGCAACCTTCTGCTAATCCAGCACATCAATATTGGTTTAGAGTCTAATAGGTTGTGTTTTTCTGAAAAATTGTCTAATTGGGTGCACACTAATAAAACCCGAGAAATGCCATTTAATCCTGCCCAGCCCAATGCACCACGTCCTCGTCGTGGCTCCTGGTTAATACTAAGGGCCGCATGCAAATACCTTAGTCTCTGGTGAGTTGAGTTTTCCGTGAGAACGTGCAAAGTTCGAATTAGCGAGTCGCTGATTGGTCATGCATGAAAGTAGCTTTTTTCGTAATATTGGCAAGAAATTACCCAAAATTCTCAGCGATAAAACCACTTCCGTTATTTTCGTCTGCTAGAGGAATGCATTTACGCTTGCGTCCCGCAAATAATACCGTATATGACGACGTCTGCGTCTTGCGATATTACGCCGATTCTCCTATTCTTCCAGTTGAATTCTCTGGTAGACTCTATTAAATTCCTCTTCTCCGCGTATACCGAAAACATGATCGAAGTCTTCAAGGTCCGACATCTTGAATAAAGCAGAAGGTACGCAGCAAGGTTTCGAAGTACATCGGTTACCATCGGGTTGCTCATGATTCGTTCTCTGCAAAGTCACCTCGCCAGGTAGCTTAGGAGTTTCGACAATTATTATCGCATGAACAGATTTTTGAGTACGCAAAAACGTCTTTGGATGCAACTTTCTCAGCAGAGAACGACTTTTACGGTCTAATGCGTTCATAGATACGACCCTAAGAAGTGCAGGGGCGAAAAAGCGAGTTCCCGACGCTTAAAAATTGGGACATACCAGCTAAGGGAGAAACCCTCAACAGAAAATCATCGACCCCCCAGGACTGCTGGAGGTTGGGCGTGGGGTTGACATCCCTAACTCGTAAAAACAAATACGCTCAGAAAAAAATAAAGCCTTGTCAATTTTATTAAGTTAAAGAAATTAGAATGGGCTGGCCATGTACAAATGCTCTCAACAGACCGAGCACCAAAGCAGGTGCTTACAGCAAGTTTTATGGGGAATAGACGGGTTGGAAGACCGAAAAAGCGATGGAAGGGTGGTATTAAGGAAGATGCTGCAACTGGAGGCTTGCTGTGCTAAATAGAAATGATTGCAGGCAGAAGTTAAGGGAGACCAAAGCTCGAATTTGAGCCAATCAGCCATTGGATGGATGGGGGTGGATGGATTTTGTCTAATGAAAAACTCAACCTCGCGTTGGATTTGGAGTGACTATTTAGCGAATAATACAACATCTCGAGCTAAAAATAATTATGTTTAATATTTACCAAATGTGTGGTTATGTATTCCGATCATACTCCCGGGCGATAAGCCGGCTGGATAGTTATGAATAGCATATCTTTATTGTTAAATCTCTTTGGGCTTAGGAAAAATCAATAACGGATGATTGTATGAGAAATAACTATTAACAATAATGCAGATTTATTATACAACATTTCATATTTTTTTTAGAGCAACAGAACTAACTTTTTTTTTGTTTTTTTGAAGTTGTTTTCTTTTGGTATTTCCTTGCTGTAACATATCGATCGTACATTGTTGAATCGATATCCTTGTCAAAGAAGTTAATTTGCGGAGATATATCTCACCACAAACAGGAAGGGGCACAATTATCGGTCTATGAGATAAATAGTCAGTTTAAGCTTGACTGTTTAGTGAAGTGTCCCGCGCCGAAGCCGAGTGGTTAAGCCAGGAAGCCTTGGCGCAGAGCTACGAGACTTGCGCTAGTTCGAGTCTCCATGGGAGAAGACATTTTTCTCATGGTATTTCGACCAGTATGGGACCGGTGCCCACCCAGCACCATGAGGCATTTGGCTACAATAAGTAGCGGCTCCAGGTTGAGAAAACCAGCTATAACGGCTGGGGACTCGACATGCTGACCACATGTCACCCCTACACTGGCTGATCATCTACCTCTGTGACTGACACATGTGGATGAGATGCCAGCAGCCGGCTGGTAGACTAAGGGCCTTCTAGGCCTGTCACGCCAGGAGTTTTAGTTTAGTGAAGTTGTTGTGCTTTGTGAATGTTTCAATTGACAGAAGAAAAACATTATTTTCTCGAAGATGTAATAATTATGGCTTTTCCTGAATCCCCCAAAAATAAATCACAACTGTTAAATAGAGAAATTCAAATACAGAGTGGTAAATATCACATTTTGGATGCAAAAGAAAAAAAAAATAATAAAAATACTGAAAGTACATTAATGAAGAATTAGTGTCAATTCAAACATCTGCTTTCACTAGTATAGCGGATATGTCAAGATGTGACAGGGGAAACCCGAAAGTTCGTAGATTGAAAGAAGATACAAGAAATTCTATGAAGGAGAGAAAAACTGTTTTAAATAGGAAAATGGAATCCCTTCAGACTTTTAGAAGAAGTGCAAAGACAGATTTGAAGATACTGTAAGACACAGTATTTTTAATGAATACTGGACTATGTGAGACTTATTCATATGTTGGAGGATTGATTGAAATTCAAAATGTAAAAAAAAGGGGAAAGAAAGGAGACTATAGCAATCAGAACTTTAAACAAGTTTCTGTCAGATACAGCTTTAAAATTAAGGAAGACAAGAAGCATATTTGCAAAGGTTGTTTAAGTAATACACTAAGCGAATCTAATAAATGTTTTGATACTATTATTCAGAAAAAGAGAGCCACAAGAAGATCAAAGAGAGAAGGCTGAATCTTCTCAGAAAGCATCTCCAAATAGAACTAAACAACAATACCATGTTATGAAAATCATTACACTCGTAAAGACTCACAAAGCCACCATTTTTACATTGACACAGTAATATCTTCTTCTTCCTTCCAAGTATTAGGCCAAGGCCTGTTACGATCCTATAGAAAATTTTCCCTCCAGCGTTTGAGGGAAATTCTCGTATAAGACTTGAAAGCATAATAATAGTCCCTTCGATTGGTTGCTGGCCAAAGGAAGGCAAGACCAGTGATGGGCTGCCATCTTATAGCCTCTGGTCAGGCTTTTCTGGAGAAGAAAAGAAAATAAAGGAAAGAAGAAATGGAAGAAAGGAAAGACTCCCTAGCCCTCGGATGCCCTAATAGCATTGGCGTCAAAAAAACAAGAGTTAACCAAGAGAGGTTAGATAGTAAAGTTAAAAGAGTGCAAAACACAAGTAAGTGGAAGAAATGTTTTGCACAGCTTGGGCACCTTGTGGTCGCCATCCACATATCCCCTAGATGAGGACCCCTGAGGGGGACACAGTAATATAATGATTATAACTACAAGAAACAGAGTCCCAATAATCCTGTTGTCATTGATTGCACGAGAGACTGCTTCATTATTTAAAACTTAAAAGCCAAAGACAGACACTTGTAGCACATGTGACATGCTTAATCTACAGATATATGCATCCATAGTAATTCTGCCCGAGGGCAATCATAGCTTTGCAGCTTTACTAGGGAATTATAGGTGTGGTAGCTTCCCTTTGCTTTCCACACCAGTGAAGGATGGTGATGATAATGATATGGAAGATGATGGCCGGATTATTTTCAGAGACTGTTGGGCCCTAAGCTTCCTGACATTTGTCTTACAGGTGAGGAAAAACCCTCAAAAAAACCTCACCCAGGAAGCTTGTCCCAATTAAGGATTGAAACCGGGCCCGCTGCGTGACAAGGCAGCGTGCTACCTCGAGACCACAGGGGTGGACCTACAGATATATATGACACGGAAAAAAAGAATTAAAGGCTCAGCTGGAGGAACACCATTGCCAACCTAATTTTGCTTATGATACAGTCTGCTGATAAGGAACTATGTCAACAGGACCTGGGGAAGAAAACAATATTTGATCTAATAAGAATCAAATGAATCGTGAATTCTTTTATCTCATACATCTATGTTTTTTAACACAGAACTGCAGTATTGGGAAACATATCATTCCCATCTTCAGCTGTTTTCACGATTCAGAGTTGTTAAAACAGCTGAAGATGGGAATGATATGTTTCCCAATACTGCAGTTCTGTGTTAAAAAAATAGATGTATGAGGTAAGAAGAATGGACAGTTAATGACAAATGAGGGAAATTTTGAGGAAGTGGCTGAATTCAAATACCTAGGAACAATAATCACAAATAGGAATGAGATGCACAAAGAAATTAAACATAGGCTCAATTCTGGAAATGCGTGCTATTATGCATTGCAGAGACTCTTGATGTCCCAACTCCTTTCAAAAAACGTTA